>CM035108.1:6073784-6718035 GCA_020205505.1 Panax japonicus | reverse complement strand
TAGATGTTCTACTCTTCCCCATAAAAACTGGATAGAATAAAACACACTAAGTGATTGAAAAATACTCAGGACACTAGAACTCACCCCTCCTTCTAGCGCCAATGTTAACGCCAAGATCTTTCTCCCACGTCCCAATCACGAAAGACGTCCTGATCCTGCACAGTAAACACGACAACACCACAAGTGTGACGCCCCCAAAATAGGTCCATTCCATCCAACCCATTTGAGTCCGCCAAATACATGGTACAGAAACAACCACAACTTTTACAACCCATAAACTGTGAGTTTGAATACAACATTGTCATCTAGACAATATACATACCCAACTATGTCCTCAATACAATATTAATTTACTATTTTACAAAATGGTGAGGACTACTAAACAACTCTCTCAAGGACCATCAATTCATACCCGACTCGTACCCGCTATATTCTCGTCTCCTGAGAAGAAAAAATGGAACAAAAAGGAAAAGGGTGAGCTCAACTAGCTCAGTAAAGAATATTATGACTAAGATAATATACAAACAAATTATCGTTAGTCTTCAACAGGAAAAATCTGAATAGAATACAATAGACAACAAGTTTTAAATCAATATTCGCAGCGGAAAATATTAATTCATAGAAGAGTTACGTAGAGGATGAAATCTACTAATGTCTATGAATTTAACAGTCCATCAACAATATTTTTATCCCTGTAACATCAATCATGTACACATCTTGTAATCATATATTCATCCTTGCACTACAGGCCAAGGATATTCATTGTTGGTCATGTTCATCTAAACACCTGTTCATCTTTGCACTACGGGCCAAAGATATTCATCAGAAATCATCATCTTTGCACTACAGGCCAAAGATATTCAATAATAACATCCTTTAAGACTGAAGATGATAAAAATATTTTTAAAGAAGCGAATCCAGTGAAACAAAATGACAAGGATTAAGGATTAAGGATTCGTACTTTGTTTTAGTCCATGTCCAAAAATACCTCAAAAATAATCATAGTGGTGTAAAATTCAAGAATGATCAAAACATGGATACAATCAAAGCTAGTATCTACAATAGATATTTGGACGAAAAGAAAAAAATAATTTTTTCTGTGAATAGTTACGTATTCGTGAATAGTGCCGTACGTGAATAGTACCGTATACGTGAATAGTAACTCCGCACAAAAAGTTCCAAATTTGATAAAAACGTTCACCAATATTTTCGGCATAATGATATTGAAGAAAATAATATCATTTAAGAAGAAAATACATCCCTTACCTCAAAATAGCCGTACTTCTGACTTAATTTCGGTATAGTGCTGACAGAAACTCGCACCGTATAGCAACACTCAAAGTATACTCACAAGAATACGCTCGATAATATAGAGAGAGAAAGAGAGAAAACTTTGTTTCTGGTGTGATTTTCAATTCTAACTTAGCCCTCTATTTATAGGAAAATGTTAGAACGCCAAAGGAGACTAAAATAATAAAATAATATTAATTCTTTTCTTCCATTCTACGTACTCCTCATTCAAAGCCAGCCATCTTTGAAGAAATAGCAGCCCATGTGCATATTCATCACCAACCAAGGGTCCCACCCATAATTTAATAAAAATTATTTTATTTTCCGAAACTTCAACAATTCAAAGAAAATAGCTCGTTTATCAGAAAAATTCGAAACTCGCGACTTTCCATGGGAAATTCCATTCTCTACAACTTTGCAGAAGAAAATTTTTCCAAATTCCAAACAGAAATTGACCAAAATCTACAAAACGGACGATTTTACAGTCTATACTCAATTTTCGGTCAAAATTATGTCCACCGACACACAAAACATGTGTTAAACATTTAATGCCACAAAAATACTCTACCTTCTCATATACTCATATATCCCACATTCATTGTAAAAATATCATCGTTAATATATTATTAAAATAATATATTTAAATGAACTATTTATCAGAAAAAAGATAAAATATTAATTTTCAACAATTGTCACATTAAAATTTTCTCCATCTATATCCACATAAAATAAATATTTTCTTTATCATAATAATCAATAATTAATTATTAAAAATAATATTACCGAATCACAGTACCGACAACCAGGCCGTTCCCAGGATAGAGGGGGCTTTCCAATAAGGATTTCTCCTTACTGGCGCGCAATTAGATGACCAAACCTCTCCTTGACAGAACTTTCTAGACATTGCCAATAATGTTATCTGTAATATTATTCAAATAATATGAATTATTGATCTGATAATTGAAAATACTGTGCAATGACAATTATTGAAACAATAATAATATAAATATCAACGCAGCAATTATTGAATCAATAAAGTAATGAACAGTAACTCCTGTAGCAATTATGAGTAGTGCCTTCTTACGTAAGGATCAATAATTCAAAATACTGTGCAATACCGTGTGCTACTGTGCAACAACGCGTATTACTGTATTTTAACCACCGGGTATTCCAACAGTGTAAACGGTAACAACTACGCCGTTATTTATAAACAGCTTATATTTGTCGTTTTCTTCCTCCAATCGCTTCCGTTTATGGGGCCCACACATGGCTGCGCCGTCGTACGAATATTCCCCGACAGTACGAAATATTCCACGACCAAACGAATATTCCCCGACAACAATGAATATTTTATAACCCTTCTTATTTGGAAACATTTGCGTATTTACCCATAACTATCCACATTAATCAAATCAACCCTTACTATTCAAAATAATAATTAAAGGAAATTAAATTTCATTATTAATTATTTGGGGTCTTACAACCTCCCCTCCTTATGAAATTTCGTCCTCGAAATTGACATACGTACCTGATGTTTCGAAAAGGTGAGGATACCTCGCTTTCATTTCTGTTTCCAACTCCCAGGTCATTTCCTCTATAGCATGATTCCTCCACAAACTTTTAACTTGTGTATTACCTTCGTGCGTAGGACATGCTCCTTCCTATCCAAGATCTTGACAGGTACCTCCTCAGACTTTAAATCTTCGGCTATCTCGTCCGGTTCTAACTCAATGACGTGGTTCGGGTCTTTCACATATTTACGAAGCACAGATATATGAAAAACATTATGAACACGAGACATACTTGGAGGTAACGCGAGTCTATAGGCTACATTACCGACTCGATCAAGAATTTGAAATGGACCAATAAATCGTGGATTAAGCTTTCCTCTCTTCCCGAATCTTGTAACTCCCTTCCATGGGGCAACACGCAACAATACATGATCCCCAACACTAAATTCTACGTCCTTTCGATGAAGATCCGCATAACTCTTTTGTCGATCTTGTGCAGTTTGTATACGTTGTCGAATCGTTTGGATCTTCTCCGTAGTCATACGTACTAACTCGGTCCCAACAATGTTGCTTCACCCACCTCGTCCCAACATACTGGAGAGCGACACTTTCGTCCATACAATGCTTCAAATGGGGCTACACCAATGCTTGCCTGATAACTGTTGTTGTAGGAGAATTCCACCATGGTAAATATTTATCCCAACTGCCCTTGAAGTCTAGGACACAGAGTCTTAATAAATCTTCAAGAGTTTGAATAGTCCTCTCTGATTTGTCCGTCCCGTTTGAGGATGGTATGCCGAACTGAATCGTAACTCCGTACCCATAGCTTTTTGCAAGCTAACCCAAAATCTTGAAGTAAATCTTGGGTCACGATCCGAAACTATGGATACTGGCATGCCATGCAATCTTACAATCTCATTTACGTACATTTGAGCAAGACGTTCAAGGGAATAAGTCTCCCGTATCGGCAAGAAATGAGCAGACTTGGTTAATCTATCAACAATAACCCAAATAGCATTGATGCCTTGAGAAACCGTAGGAAGACCCGTAACGAAATCCATAGTAATGTGTTCCCACTTCCATTTCAGGAATCTCAAGTGGTTGCAATGGACCCTTTGGCACTTGATGCTCCCGCCTTTACACGTTGACAAGTTAAACACGTTGAAATAAACTTTGCAATCTCTCTCTTCATATTATTCCACCAAAATGTATGTCGAAGATCACGATACATTTGGTACTTCCAGGATGAATTGCAAACGGTGTATTGTGTGCCTCCATCATGATCTTGTACTTCAAATCAGAATCGTTAGGAACACAAAGTCTGGAGTGGACTCGAAGTATTCCTTCTTCATCAATTCTCGCTTCTGGAATGGCACCTTCTTGTACTTTCGTCTTCATATGCATCAGCTCCGGATCGGTGGCTTGAGCAACCTTAACTTTTTCTATTAAAGTTGGCTCTATGCGTATACTTGACATCATTGCACTTATTCCTGCATATGATCTTCTACTCAATGCGTCAGCTACCACGTTCGCTTTTCCAGGATGGTATTGAATAGTGTGGTCAGTAATCTTTCAACAACTCGAGCCAACGTCGTTGCCGCATGTTGAGTTCTTTTTGAGTGAAGAAAATATTTGAGGCTTTTATGATCTGAATATATCTCCACTTTCTCCCCGTATAGATAGTGCCTCCAGATCTTTAGCGCAAAAACGACTGCTTGCCAACTCTAGATCATGAGTAGGATAATTCCTCTCATACTCTTTAAGTTGTCGTGAGGCATAGGCTATGACTTTCCCACGTTGCATGAGAACACATCCTAACCCTTTGCCTGAAGCATCGCTGTATATAACAAATCCATCCGAACCAGATGGTATTGTTAGAACAGGTGCCGAAATAAGTCTCCTCTTAAGCTCTTGGAAACTCTTCTCGCATTCCTCGCTCCATACGAATTTGTATCCTTACGAGTTAGCTGAGTTAATGGAGTAGCAATTCGAGAAAACCCTTCCACGAATCTCCGATAATAACCAGCTAAGCCCAAAAAGCTACGTACTTCAGTGACCGACTTCGGTTGCTCCCAACTTTGTATTGCTTCAATCTTCGTCGGGTCAACAGATACTCCATTTTTGACACCACGTGCCCAAGGAATGCTACTTCCTCAAGCCAGAACTCGCATTTCTTCAACTTAGCATATAACTTGTTTTCACGAAGCCTTTGGAGTACCAGCTTCAAATGGTGCTCATGATCTTCACGGCTTTTGGAATATATGAGGATGTCATCAATAAAGACAACAACGAATTGATCCAAATAATCCTTGAATACTCGGTTCATCATATCCATGAAAGCAGCAGGAGCATTAGTCAATCCAAAAGACATGACTAAGAATTCATAATGCCCATACCGAGTTCTGAAGGCAGTCTTTGGAATATCCTCAGTTCTAATTTTCAGCTGATGATATCCAGAACGAAGATCGATTTTTGAAAAGAATTGTGCTCCTTGTAACTGGTCAAACAAGTCATCAATACGAGGTAGAGGATACCTATTCTTGATGGTGACATGGTTCAATTCCCGATAGTCAATACAAAGTCGCATACTCCCGTCTTTCTTCTTTACGAATAAAACAGGAGCACCCCAAGGAGATGTACTAGGACGAATGAAACCGATGTCCAATAACTCCTGTAGTTGGACTTTTAACTCCTGAAGTTCAATAGGAGCCATTCGATATGGGGTTTTAGAAATGGGCTTTGTACCAGGTTCAAGATCAATAAAGAATTCAACTTCACGTTCTGGGGGTAGACCGGGAAGTTCTTCAGGAAATACGTCAGGAAAGTCAATAACAACAGGAATATTATTCAATTTTGACGTGTCTTTATTCAAATCCATAACATGGGCTAAGAAAGCTTGACATCCGTTTTTCAATAAACGAATAGCTTTATGATTAGATATGACAGTGATTGATTTTAATGGTTAGTTGCCTGAATTCGAACAACAGGTTGATTAGGAATATGAAAACTAACAACCTTACGAAAACAATCAATTTTGGCATGATGAGTAGTTAACCAATCAATCCCTAAAATCACATCAAAAGCAAGTATCTTTAAAGAGATCAGGTCAACAGGTAAGGTGATGGTGCCAACTTGAATGAAACAAGATTTATAAACAGTGGATGTGATGAAAGTTTCTCCTAACGGAGTTTCCACAGATAAGTCAAAGTCTAATTTCTCCGGAGTCAAGTTTAAACGTTGAGCACAAGCAGGAGAGATAAATGAATGGGTAGCACCGGTATCAAGTAAGGTATAAACTTCGCAAGAATTTATAAATAGCTTACCCGTGATCACCTCGTTTGGGTTCCTCGCATGTTGACCAGTCACAACAAACGCTCTTCCAGGAACCATTGACTTTGGCTTTTCTGGGACAGTCTTTTGAGTCACCGTCCCCGCTGAACTAGGTTTCGCTACCGTACAATCTCGAGCGATATGTCCTTCCTTTCCACAATTATAGCATACCTTGAACTGTTGTGGGCAGTTTGGACTGATATGTCCCTCTTTCCCGCACTTATAGCATATAACCGGTGGTCTTTCTCCTCCCTTAGAACCAGTTGCTGCCGGCACTGTCGTCTTCACATGGTCATTGTTAAATCTCCTCTTTTTAAAATCTCCTCCTGACTCGCTTCTTCTATTTTCATAGCTATGATTACCACCAGAGTGGTTACCATTTTTGTCCGTCTTTTTCTTTCTCCACTGGTTATTGTTGTTTTGCTGACTGCTATCTTCAGTATGATCCTGATTGTGGTACCTCGGTTGACCGTACTCGTTGTCTCGCTCCAACAATTGAGCCCTGTTAACAACATCTGAATAGAGAGAAAATTTATGAGAGATGAGATATTGTCGTATGCCGGGTTTCAAACCTCTCAGAAACATCCGCGTCATACGTTCCTCATTCTCCACCAAATGAGGTGCAAACCTGGATAACTCTGCAAACTTTGCCTCGTACTGAGACACCGTCATGTTATTTTGTTCTAATCTGATGAACTCCACTTCCTTCATATGACGAACACTTTCAGGAAAGTATTTGTCATTAAATAGTTTCTGAAACGTCTCCCAAGACATGCTGAGTGCGGCTGGATGGGTACGCTTCACAGACTCCCACCAGTAGTCTGCCTCGCCACGGAACATAAAGGTGGCGAATGGAACCTTCTGTTCCTCCGTGCATCCCAAGACATCGAATATCTTGGTAATTTGCTTGACCCATGTCTCCGCCATGATCGGATCTGGCTTTCCCTTAAATTCTGGTGGTCCCAACTCTTTGAACTGCTTGGCTGTGACAACCCGTGAATTGTTATCATTTCCTCCTGTATTTTGAACACGAGTCTCCCTCGTCTGATTTTGCATGAACTGCAAAAAGCTTCTAAACATTGCGTCGTTCATCGTCTGATCAGTGGTGTTGTTCACAGGAGGAACATTACCAGCCTGTTGCACGTTCTCCTCGTTGGTAAGTACAGGCATCTCCACGGTCTCATTAACTCCATTGTTAACATTCTCGGTTGCCATTCTTAAATACTGCCATAAAACAAGGGTTAATTAAGCAAATCACATATCACATAATATCCCTATATACTGACCAACTAACAAATAAGCTTAGGTAGGACAAACTAGTGAAGGATTTACTCGTCTCTCCCCTCCTAGTTCTATTCCCCGATCTCCGCCAGAGATCATCTCCCTAAGCTCTGATACCAACTGTGACGCCCCCAAAATAGGTCCATTCCATCCAACCCATTTTGAGTCGCCAAATACATGGTACAGAAACAACCACAACTTTTACAACCCATAAACTGTGAGTTTGAATACAAACATTGTCATCTAGACAATATACATACCCAACTATGTCCTCAATACAATTATTGATTTACTATTTTACAAAAATGGTGAGGACTACTAAACAACTCTCTCAAGGACCATCAATTCATACCCCGACTCGTACCCGCTATATTCTCGTCTCCTGAGAAGAAAAAATGGAACAAAAAGGAAAAGGGTGAGCTCAACTAGCTCAGTAAAGAATATTATGACTAAGATAATATACAACAAATTATCGTTAGTCTTCAACAGGGAAAAATCTAATAGAATACAATAGACAACAAGTTTTAAATCAATATTCGCAGCGGAAAATATTAATTCATAGAAGAGTTACGTAGAGGATGAATCTACTAATGTCTATGAATTTAACAGTCCATCAACAATATTTTTATCCCTGTAACATCAATCATGTACACATCTTTAATCATATATTCATCCTTGCACTACAGGCCAAGGATATTCATCTGTTGGTCATGTTCATCTAAACACCTGTTCATCTTTGCACTACGGGCCAAAGATATTCATCAGAAATCATTCATCTTTGCACTACAGGCCAAAGATATTCAATAATAACATCCTTTAAGACTGAAGATGATAAAAATATTTTTAAAGAAGCGAATCCAGTGAAACAAAATGACAAGGATTAAGGATTAAGGATTCGTACTTTGTTTTGTCCATGTCCACAAATACCTCAAAAATAATCATAGTGGTGTAAAATTCAAGAATGATCAAAACATGGATACAATCAAAGCTAGTATCTACAATAGATATTTTGGACGAAAAGAAAAAAAATAATTTTTTCTGTGAATAGTGCCGTATTCGTGAATAGTGCCGTATACGTGAATAGTACCGTATACGTGAATAGTAACTCCGGCACAAAAAGTTCCAAATTTGATAAAAACGTTCACCAATAGTTTCGGCATAATGATATTGAAGAAAATAATATCATTTAAGAAGAAAATAACATCCCTTACCTCAAAATAGCCGTACTTCTGACTTAATTTCGGTATAGTGCTGACAGAAACTCGCACCGTATAGCAACACTCAAAGTATACTCACAAGAATACGCTCGATAATATAGAGAGAGAAAGAGAGAAAACTTTGTTTCTGGTGTGATTTTCAATTCTAACTTAGCCCTCTATTTATAGGAAAATGTTAGAACGCCAAAGGAGACTAAAATAATAAAATAATATTAATTCTTTTCTTCCATTCTACGTACACCTCATTCAAAGCCAGCCATCTTTGAAGAAATAGCAGCCCATGTGCATATTCATCACCAACCAAGGGTCCCACCCATAATTTAATAAAAATTATTTTATTTTCCGAAACTTCAACAATTCAAAGAAAATAGCTCGTTTATCAGAAAAATTCGAAACTCGCGACTTTCCATGGGAAATTCCATTCTCTACAACTTTGCAGAAGAAAATTTTTCCAAATTCCAAACAGAAATTGACCAAAATCTACAAACGGACGATTTTACAGTCTATACTCAATTTTCGGTCAAAAATTATGTCCACCGACACACAAAACATGTGTTAAACATTTAATGCCACAAAAATACTCTACCTTCTCATATACTCATATATCCCACATTCATTGTAAAAATATCATCGTTAATATATTATTAAAATAATATATTTAAATGAACTATTTTATTAGAAAAAGATAAAATATTAATTTTCAACAATTGTCACATTAAAAATTTTCTCCATCTATATCCACATAAAATAAATATTTTCTTTATCATAATAATCAATAATTAATTATTAAAAATAATATTACCGAATCACAGTACCGACAACCAGGCCGTTCCCAGGATAGAGGGGGCTTTCCAATAAGGATTTCTCCTTACTGGCGCGCAATTAGATGACCAAACCTCTCCTTGACAGAATTTTCTAGACATTGCCAATAATGTTATCTGATAATATTATTCAAATAATATGAATTATTGATCTGATAATTGAAAATACTGTGCAATGACAATTATTGAAACAATAATAATATAAATATCAACGCAGCAATTATTGAATCAATAAAGTAATGAACAGTAACTCCTGTAGCAATTATTGAGTAGTGCCTTCTTACGAAAGGATCAATAATTCAAAATACTATGCAATACCGTGTGCTACTGTGCAACAACGCGTATTACTGTATTTTAACCACCGGGTATTCCAACAGTGTAAACGGTAACAACTACGCCGTTATTTATAAACAGCTTATATTTGTCATTTTCTTCCTCCAATCGCTTTCCGTTATGGGGCCCACACATGGCTGCGCCGTCGTACGAATATTCCCCGACAGTACGAATATTCCACGACCAAACGAATATTCCCCGACAACAATGAATATTTTATAACCACTTGCTTATTTTGAAACATTTGCGTATTTTACCCATAACTATCCACATTAATCAAATCAACCTTTACTATTCAAAATAATAATTAAAGGAAATTAAATTTCATTTATTAATTATTTGGGGTCTTACAACAAGTTTGACGGCCGGACCGCCGGGGGATAGCTCAGGCGTGAGAGTAAGTATATGTGTTCACAAGGTTAACTCAAGAGGATGATAAAGTCTAGTGTAATGAGAATGATAAAAATCTGTAGTTGTGTGTGAATATATGAAATATGTACCTCTTTGTGAAGACTTACTCGGTAGAATATAATATCTTGCCTGAATTATTGTGCCACCTACTTCCATCTGACATATCCCCTGATCATGATGGATTCTGTCGACTGCATGGAGCTTATCCACTGCTTTTTGTTGCTGTTCACACCGCCGGCCGACTATAATCCCATCCACATTAATGCATGGCAGGTATCTTGGTCAACTGTCATACTATATCATCATTACAAGTCAAAGTAATAGATATTAAGTGACCTAATAGGTTGACTCATTGATCCAACCCGGTTTTTATAGGATTAAATGAAGTCATCATAATGATTGGGCCCAACAAACCCAATGACTTAATTAATAAATGAGCCCAATATCTCCGGCCCAAAATAGGAGAAATATCATGGCCCAACAACTACAATAACGACGGAAAAAACTGTCGATATAGCCGGTTCATTCTTTATTCACTCACTCCAATTCGCTAAAGATACGGACTGTACATATATATATATATATATACAGGAACACATTTTTCAACTCGATGGAGATTCCATATAATTGTATTGTTAATTTTTCGTATTTTTTGAAGAGGATACGGGTCTACCGGCCTGTAGCACTAACATATAAAATTTTTCAAAAACGTATAAATTTAACGACTGCGATGACATTACTAAATTTCACTTCAAAAACTGATATTATTTTCATGCGAGTCTCTCATATGAAAATGAGATTTACTTACTATTCATGTAAAAAAAATTATGTGAAAATATTAATTTTTTTTATGTGAAAATATCAGTACCCTTTCACTTTATGTTGATTGGCAAGCAATTGATGCTATGAAAAATGATGGTAATATCCTTTTTTTTCTCGTATTATTTATAAATAATTAACAAAAATTTATGTGTCACATGATATTTGTGATTATATGAGCAAAAGCTTCTATGCGTTTTTAGACACTTTCTTATGATTATTTGGTCGTATTTCAATAAATAATCACAAGAATTATCAAATAAGTAATTTTTTTTAATCCAAATAAATAATCATTAATTATTAAGAATTATTAAAACAGTTTGAAATCATTCAAACGTATACATCACCATTGCTATTTTCATCTCTAGTGAAAATAAGTAGACATGCTTACAAAATCTTGCTAGGTTTTGATTGCCCAAATTTGGGGGGTGGGAGTGGGAGTGGGAGTGGGGGTGGGGGTGGGGGTGGGAGTGGGAGTGGGGGTGGGGGGTGACTATTAGTATTGGTCCTATTGGATCTAGGCTAGAGTTAGGATTCTTGAGCCACAAATTTTGTCCCTGCTCAATCAATGCCTGTTTTTAGCTCTCTAGCTTTGTCCCAACAATAAGACTCAAGAGAGTTGGCTCCAAAAATGGGTCCACATTCTCCGGACCCATAATATCAACTCACTATACTAATCAGATCTCATTATATTCAAGAAAATTGCCATTTGATCATTATATTCTTTTTTTTTAATTTGTATTAATATATAAAAAACATGAAGAAATTACATAATAGGCTTATCCCGCGAAAACTATAGATGCTACGAAAGAAGACACGCCTGATAATGTCACTACTATACTCAAAACAAGTGGCTAAAACTGCCGTACCATAAGATGGGAAAATTTATTAACATTTCGGGTCTGATTCGGGTTGGACTCGAAAAAATACGAGTGAGATTCAGATTCGTTAATAATATGATTCAAATTTGAGCATTAAAAATAGTTCAAATAAAAGTATGAGTAGAATCTGAGCGAGGTTATACTCGACTCGTATAAGATTTAAACTACTCGAATTCTTGATTGTGATTCGATACATATTCGATTGATACAGATTCGATTAGATGTTCAATACACTCTCTTATAATATATACAAATTTAAATTAAATTAGGATAATTAATTATTATTATTTTAATTTTAATTTTAATTGTTATTTTATATTTATAAAGTGTAATAGTAAATATATTTTTTCATTTCTAAATAAACTAACAAATTTAATTATAATTATAATTATTATAAAACTAGTTATTATATGGAGAATCGATTTCTAGCTTGAATTTGAAGCTCGCGAGTAGTTTGAATATAATTTGATCCGAGTCGAATCGAATTCGAGTTATAAATATTCGAGTCGAGTTGAATTTGAATATAATTTTTCAAATACAATTCGAATTCGAGTACAAATTTATCATTTCGAGTCAAATTTGAGCTGCTCTTTGTTCGCTTCGATTCGACTAATTTACGCCTTTAAACATAATTGCTAAATTTTTTAACGGAGTGATGACAATATTTAATTACATGGATGCAGTCTTTGGTAGGGCTGAGCAAGTAACCAAATTGGAACCGAAACCGCACCAAAAACCGCACGAACCGCACCAATTAAAATCGCACCAACGGTTCCGGCGTATGTGGCGGTTTTAGGTGGGTTGAATAACCAAATTTACGGTTCCGGTTTGGTTTCTAGCCAAAACCAAATCGCATAAACCCGAAACCGCACCATGTGTGTGTATGCATGTATTATCTCTAGTATATTCTAAAGTTACTTTTCACTTGAACACGTTCAGAGAAAACTCCAGTCTTGCATTGTCATTTTTTCACCAATTGAAAGAAGATGTTAGAGGTTATAGAGTCAAAAATTAAGCAATTGAGTTTTGAAATTTTGAATTTGTTTGATGTGTTATTGGAGGGCCATATAGTTGAGGGGCTCGAGCACTTGATGCATTGGTTAATGTCAATGCTATAATTGTAATAGTCTAATAGATTATTTTTATTCCTCCCTGCAATATATTTTATTCTATCTTCAGTATATACTTTTAATTTTTGGGGAACTAGATAAACATTCTTGCTTGTTATCGAATAGTCTCCGTTGTTTTATATAGCGCATATTTTAGTTTTAAATCATGCTTGATATAATTCTCAATGTCGACTTTGTCACTAAGTTAATTGCTCGATGTAAGTTTTATGTTAAATTTTATTGAAGGCTTAAACTTTTTTGTTGTTTCAATTAGTTTTGGAATCGAAACCGCACCAATTAAAACCGCACCGCAAACTTTAAAACCTAACCGCACCAATCACATGCGGTTTCGGGTACGGTTTTGAATTTTTTAAACCGCACCTAAGCAGTTTCGGGTGCAGTTTCGACTTTAAACCGCACCATGCTCACCCCTAGTCTTTGGCAATAAGAGGAGCACTGGAGGGGTTCTCTCCATTAAAACACCCAGAGATCATATCGACCATAATTGTCATACATAACTTTGTAATAATCGAGGACATTTTATACATCGGAACATGTAATGACACAGTAGAAGACGGAATAAAGAATACAAACAATCACAATTATTGAATTTATATAATGTTGCAATTATAAGAATTCATAAAGTTAAATAAATTGACTATAAGCAGCTATAATGTTTATAAAATCTGAGTAGTAAAAATTAACCCTAAAACACATAAAAATATCTTTTAAATAATAAGATGTAAATCCTAATTACACAAGGAATAGTTAAAATTCAAAATAGTCCAAATAAACCCAAAATTAAAAAAAATTCGAAGGCCCAAATACATTTCTTCAGGCCTTTTTGAGCTTTTTACGGTATTCACCATAATAGAGGGAGATAAGTTTAGTAGAGCTCATCGTAATCTTTGATTTGATATATTATAGGCCCCGTAATTGTGACGCCCTCAAAATAGGTATACATCACCTATTCTGAGTCGTCAAATACATGGTACAGAATACAAATACAATCTTAAATATACAACAAGAGAGCTGTGAGTTTTAATACAAACATTGTCTTCTAGACAATATCCACTCTCAGAATAAGTCTTCATTACATTTATTAACACACTATTTAACAGAATAGTGAGGACTACTAATACTATCATCTGGACCGTCACTCCGTTCCAGGACTAGTCCCGGCTATGTTTTCATTTCCTGAAGAGAACAGTGAAAGAAAGGGTGAGCTCAACTAGCCCAGTAAGAAATATTATGACTAAGATAATGCAAAATAAATTATCATTAGTCTTCAACAGTGTTAAACTGATAAAATACAATAGACATCAAGTTTAACTGCAGCGGAACATGCAATTCATTAAAAGAGTCAAATAGAGAATAAAATCTACTATCTTTTATGATTTAAAAGGTTTTTCATCACTTTTATCGCTGGGACTCAACTTAATAAATAATCCACATCATCCCTGCACTACGGCCAAGGATATTCATAAGTATCACAACCACAAATTATCCATGCACTACGGACCAAGGATATTCGTGTATTCATCAATGGTCATGATCAACAACTGTCCATCAATGCACTACGGGCCAATGAGAACTTTTACCACATCATTTGTAACATTACGGTCATGATTACACCGAATAATCCCTGGTCATAATCATACCAAGTCCATCTATGCACTACAAGCCACATATGACTTTCAAAAAAAATATAAACATGAGGATGATGACAATGATATAAGAGTTCAATAAAACAATTTCAAGGATTAATTTATTCAGGAACTAATAACATCCAAATGGTCAACATGATACTTCTTTGTAGAGTAAAATTCAAGAATGCTCAGAAGAATATTTCCATGAAAAGATACTGGATGAAGCGCAAATATCAAGGATATTCCACTAATTTCATGGAGTATAGAAGTCAAAACTTTAACCAACTGAGTATAATAAAGAATGAAATAACAAAAGAAATCACCATGCATGCGGTACTTCGCATAGACAGGTTTTTCCAACAGAATAATAAATAACGGAATCAGGTCCGTCGTAAAACGCACAGACAGAATATTCCAACATAATAATAAAGACGGAACTGGGTCCGGCGTAAAACGCACAGACAGGATATTCTAACAGAATATTAAATATGGAACTAGGTCCGGCGTAAAATGCACAGACAAAATATTCCAACAAAATAATAACGAATGGAATAACAACAGAAATCACCAAGTATAGGGTATACCGCGTATACAAGTTATTCCAACAGAATAATAAAGAATGGAATAACAGAAGTTCTCTTCATGAATATGAAAAAATAATACCCCTTACCTTATAAAGAAGAGTACTCCGACGGTAGGGCAGGGATATACTTGAAGAAACTTGCACTACGCTCAAAGTTTCTTAAATGCTAAAAAAATACGCTCAAGATAGAAGAATAATTCTCTCTACAGTTTCTCTCTCTAGAGTTTCAGTGAATTCGTAATAAATAATGAAGGAATGAGCTTCTATTTATAGAAGAATGAACTGAATAGTAACCAATCCATGAACGGTCCAGACCGATTTACTTTAAACGGACAGTCCAGATTGGTTTACAATAAAATATAATATATTCTATTTATAATCTAATAAAACGAATAACTTTTAAAATGATTTTACTATGCAAACACTATGCAGGCACTATGCAAATACTATGCATAATAAAATATAATATATTCTAATTATTGTCTAATAAAACGAATAACTTTATAAAAGTATTATGTTTTATATAAAATTTTTTTACTATTAGCCTAATAAAACGAATAACTTTATAAAAGTATTCTGTTTTATATAAAAAACTTTTCTGTTTTATTACATTAATAATACTAATAAAACAAAACTTCATCATCATTATTATTATTCATACTATTAATCGACCAGGTCATTCCCAGGAAAGAGGGGGCTTTCCAATAAGGATTTCTCCCTATTGGTGCGCAATTAGGTGACCAAACCTATCCTTGGCAGAACTTCTAGACATCGTTAATAATGCAAATAATAATATTAATAACTTCGTCATCTCAATTATAAAATATCAATAATAATTGAATCAATTAATGTGAGATATTATGCAACAATTACTGAAGCAATAATTGAAAAAAACTGAGTGACTTCTAACGTAAGCATCAATAATCAATACCGTGTGCTACTATGCAACCACGCGTATTCCTGTACTTTTAACATCAGGTGTTTCAACAGTTAACGGTAAAACTTCCGTCGTTATTTTCATAAAAATATTTTTGTCGTTTTCTTAATCCGGCAATAATTCCGTTGTGGGGTCCACCAATGATTGTGCCGTTGTACGAATATTCCCTGTTTAAAACGAATATTTCCCGACCAATCGAATATTATATAACAACTTGCGTACTTTGCAAAATTTATAAATATTACCCACAACTATAACATTATCAAATTTATTCCATAATATTCAAAAATGATATTTATAGAAAATACATTTTTATTCATAAAAGTTGGGGTCTTACAGTAACTCTAAATGGATCAAAAGTTATGACTAAAACAGTGTTAACCCTTCTTGGATTTGGATTTCCTTTCTTTTCCTATTCAGACCGTGTCATTCACCTCCACTTAAAGGAAACTCGCCTCTCAGTTGTCATCCGACGCTCGAACACTCCTAGTCGTCGGTTCCACAACCGTGTCTGAAGCTAGTTTGTCAAATTTGCCTCATGATCCGAAGGAGAATGAGATACTCCAAGACAAAGTGGAAGAGTTACTGAAAATGGCATAAGAAGAGAATTAGTGCATGTGTAGTTCCTATTAAATTGGTACCCAAGGCTAACGGTAGTTGACGTATGTGTGTGGATAGAAATGTAATCAATAAAATTATTGTGGGGTATAAGTTTTTAATCCTGAGGTTGGATGACATGTTTGATCAGTTGCATGGTTCAATGGTCTTCTCCAAAATTGATTTGCGTAGTGGTTACCATCAAATTCGTGTACGACCAAGAGATGAGTGGAAAACAACTTTCAAGACTAAAGATGGGTTGTTTGAATGGTTGGTTATGACGTTCGGTTTGAGTAATGCACCCAACACCTTCATGCGTGTTATGAATCAGGTATTGAGACCATTTATTGGGCGATTTATCGTTGTTTACTTTGATGATATCGTGATTTATAGTAAATCCAAAAAGGAACATTCACTACAACTTTCTTGAAATTTTTTCGTCCATGCTAAGAAATTTTTGCAACACCTACTAACTTCATCAATTAGAAAGGAAATCTCATTTTGACGTTTTTTTCTAGCTCTTATTTTCTCAACTTCATATCGATGCTTTAACTTATCTAGTCTATAACGTGCTTCCTCCAATTCCTCCAAAAGATCATCATATTGTGGCAATAAGTTTTTACGATAGCGAACATAAATATCATAATGCAACAAATCACATTCACTGTTAAGCAAGTCCATATAATTCCTTACGTGGTCAATTCTTGCCTTTGTAGCGTAAGACATTTTCAATACACAGATTGAAATAACTTCTGGTCAAATTGTAATTAATCAGAAATTAAGGTAACAATAAGTAAGTGTATCAACTATCAAGGAGCTGAGAAAAGCTTATGCTTAACAAAGAATAATCAAATTGAATTTTTGTCATTACTAACCTAACAACAAATCATGTTACCTTGTTGTCTTGTTTTGTTGGTGACTGTATGACAATTGATTTATTCTTTGAGCAGCGGTTGTGCAATTTGACAGCTACAATGTGACGCCCCCAAAATAGGTATACATCACCTATTCTGAGTCGCCAAATACATGGTACAGAATACAAATACAATCTTAAATATACAACATAAGCTGTGAGTTTTAATACAAATATAACCTCCAGACATCAATTATTATCAAAATAAATGTCAATTTCCACTAACACAAATAATTTCAACACAATAAAACTATCAATTTCATCTTTAATCAACGCGAACTTATTCATCATTAATATTATAACTCATAATATTTAACAACCAGGTCGTTCCAAGGAAAGAGAGGGCTTTCCAATAAGGATTTCTCCCTATTGGCGCGCAATTAGGTGACCAAACCTCTCATTGACAGAACTTCTAGAAATTGTAAATATTGTAATTTAATAATATGAACAACTTTGTCGTCTCAATTATTGATTTAATAATATTTCATATTATGCAGATGATACTGTGACAATAATCGAATCAATAATATGAGAGATATGATGCAGCAATTATTGTAGCAATAATTGAGTATAACTGAGTGACTTCTTACGTAAGCATCAATAACCAATACCGTGTGCTACTATGCAACCACGCGTATTACTGTACTTTTACTACCGGGTAGTTCAACAATTTTAACAGCAACACTTTCGTCGTTATTTTTATAAAAAGATAATTCTGTCATTTTCTTACTACGACAATACTTTCGTTGTGGGGTCCACCAATGATTGTGCCATCGTACGAATATTCCCTGTTAAAATGAATATTTCTCGACCAATCGAATATTATATAACCACTTGCTTACTTTGCAAATTTTGTAAATATTACCCACAACTATAACATTATATCATATCCACACCATAATATTCAAAAATATATTTCGAGAGAAATTAATCTTTATTCATAAAAGTTGGGGTCTTACACACAGAGCCTTAATAAATCCTCAAGAATTTGAATAGTCCTCTCTGATTATCCGTCTGTTTGAGGATGATACGCCGAACTAAATCGTAAATACGTGCCCATAGCTTTTTGCAAATTAACCCAAAATCTTGAAGTGAATCTTGGGTCTCGATCAGAAACTATGGATACTGGCATACCATGAAATCTTACAATCTCGTTTATGTACATACTAGCAAGACGTTCAAGTGTATAAGTTTCTCGTATTGGTAAGAAATGAGCAGACTTGGTCAATCTATCAACAATGACCCAAATTGCATCTATGCCTTGAGAAACCTTGGGAAGACTAGTAACGAAATCCATGGTAATGTGCTCTCACTTCCATTCTGGAATTTCAAGTGGTTGCAATAGACCTTTTGGCATTTGATGCTCTGCCTTGACTCGTTGAAAAGTTAGACATCTTGAGATAAGCCCCGATATCTCTCTCTTCATATTGCTCCACCAAAATATATGTCAAAGATCACGATACATTTTGGTACTCCCAAGATGGATTGCAAACGGTGTGTTGTGCGCCTCCATCATGATTTATACTTCAAGTCAGAATCGTTAGGAACACAAAGTCTAGAGTTGACTTGAAGTATTCCTTCATCATCGATTCTTGCTTCTGGAATAGCACCTTCTTGTACTTTCTTCCTTATATGTATCAGCTCCAGGTCTGTAGCTTGAGCAGCTTTAATTTTATTGATTAAAGTCGGTTCCACTCGTATATTCGCCATCATCACATGGGTCCCTGGAGTCTTTAACTCTATTTCCATCCTTTCCAAGTCATACACAATGGGCCTTTGCATTGACAATAATGCACTCGTGCCCGCATATGATCTTCTACTCAATGCGTCAGCTACTACGTTCGCTTTTCCCGGATGGTATTGGATGGTATGATCATAATCTTTCAACAGCTCAAGCCAACGTCGTTGCCGCATGTTGAGTTCCTTTTGAGTGAAGAAATATTTGAGGTTTTTATGATCCGTATAGATCTCCACCTTCTCTCCATACAGGTAATGCCTCCAAATTTTAAGCGCAAAAACGACAGCGGCCAACTCTAAATCTTGAGTAGGATAATTCCTCTCATATTCTTTGAGTTGCTGAGATGCATAGGCTATGACTTTCCCATGTTGCATGAGAACACATCCTAACCCTTTGCCCTAAGCATCACTGTAGATGACAAATCCCTCCAAGCCAGATGGTATTGTCAGAATAGGTGCTGAAATAAGTCTCCTCTTGAGTTCTTGAAAACTCTTCTCACATTCTTTGCTCCAACCGAACTTTGTATCTTTTCGAGTCAGCTGATTTAATGGAGTAGCGATTCGAGAAAACTCTTCTACGAATCTCCGATAATAACCAGCTAAGCCGAGAAAGCTACGTACTTCGGTCACTGATTTAGGTTGCTCCTAGCTTTGAATAGCTTCAATCTTTGCTAGGTCAACAGATATTCCATGACTTGATACTACGTGCCCAAGGAATACTACTTCCTCAAGTCAGAACTCACATTTCTTCAACTTGGCATAAAGCTTATTTTCACGAAGCTTTTGGAGTATCAGCCTCAAGTGTTGCTCATGATCTTCACGGCTTTTGGAATATATGAGGATGTCAACAATAAAGACGACCACAAAGTGATCCAAATATTCCTTGAATACTCGGTTCATCATGTTCATGAAAATCAATTGGTGATATCTGGAACGAAGATCAATATTTGAAAAGAATTTGGTGCCTTGCAACTGGTTAAACATGTCATCAATGCGAGATAATGGATATCTATCTTTGATAGTGACATGGTTCAACTCCCGATAACCAATACAAAGTCGCATACTCCCATCTTTCTTCTTCACGAATAGAACAGGAGCACCCCAAGGAGACGTACTAAGACGAATGAAACCGATGTCTAACAATTCCTGCAGTTGGGTCTTTAACTCCTGAAGTTCAATAGGAGCCATTCGATATGGGGCTTTGGAAATGGATTTTGTACCAGGTTCAAGGTCGATACAAAATTCAATTTCATGCTCTGGGGGTAGGCCAGGAAGTTCTTCAGAGAATATGTCAGGAAATTTATTAACAATAGAAATATCATTCAAAACTGACGTATTTTTGTTTAAATTCGTGCCATGAGCTAAGAAAACTTGACATTCATTTTTTAATAAACGAATAGGTTTATGACTTAAGATGACAGTGATTGATTTTAATGGTTTGGTTGCTTGAATTCGGATAATAGGTTGGTTAGGAATATGAAAGCTAACAACCTTACAAAAATAATCAATTTTTGCATGATGAGTAATTAACCAATCAATCCCTAAAATTACATCAAATGCAAGTATTTTCAAAGAAATAGGATCAACAGGTAACGTGCGGTTGCCGATTTGAACTAAACAAGACTTATAAACAGCGGATATAATGAAGGTTTCTCCCAACGGAGTTTCAACAGATAAGTCAAAGTCCAATTTCTCCGGAGTCAAATTTAAGCGTTGAGTGCAAGTAGGAGAAATAAAAGAATGGGTAAAACCGGTATCAAATAAGGTATAGACTTCGCTAGAGTTTATGATAAGCTTACCCGTGATGACCTTGTTCGGGTTCCTTACTTTCTAGGAGGTCACAACAAACGCTCTCCCTTGAACTACCAGCTTTAACTTTTCTGAGACGACCTTTGGTGCCTCCATCCCAGCTGAACTTTCCGTCCCTGAACGATAAAATCGAGCTTGGTGACCTTCTCTTCCACAATTATAATAAGTTTTGGACTGCTGCGTATAGTTTGGACTGATATGTCCCTCCCCTCCGTATTTTAAGCATATGGTAGGTGGTCGTTCTCTTTCTTTAACAACGAGTACTGATGCTGATGTCTTTCTATCATTGTTGAATCTCCTCTTCTTGAAATGTCTATTCTTATTATTTTGGCCATGATTACCATCGAAGTGATTACCATTTCTGGCATGTTGATTCCCTCCACGCTTATTGTCACCGCTTTGATGACTGCTATCACTGGTATTATCATTTTGTTGGCTGCTCTCTTTTGGTTGGGTTGACTCATTATCGCGCTCCAATAATTGAGCCCTATTAACAACATCTGAATACAAACACAGTTTATGAGAGATAAGATATTGACGTATCTCGGGTTTCAAACCTCGTAGAAACATTCACGTTATTCTCTCCTCATTATCAACCAAATGGGACGTAAATCGGGACAACTCGGCAAACTTATCTTCGTACTGCGACAGGTCATGTTGTTTTGTTCCAGTTTAATGAACTCCTCTTTCATGTGACGAATACTTTCGAGAAAGTACTTGTCGTTGAACAGTTCTTGGAACTTCTCCCAAGACATCTTCAGTGCGGTAGGTTGAGTACGCTTTACATATATTCCCACCAGTAATCTGCCTCTGTCCGCAACATAAAGGTGGCAAAGGGAACCTTTTGCATCTCGAATCATCCCAAGATATCAAATATCTTGTTGATCTACTTTATCCACGTCTCCGCCTTAAGTGGTTTTGGCTCTCCAAAAAACTCCGGTGGTCCTAACTCCTTCAACTGTTTAGCAGTGACCGTCCGAGAGTTGTCAGTGTTTTCACCTATATTTTGGACAGGATCCGCTCTCGCCTGATGTTGCATGAATTTCATAAAGCCACTGAACATTCCATCGTTCATCATTTGGTCAGTGTTGTCGTTTGCATGAGGATTGTCGCCTTCTTGATGCACATTATCCTGATTATTGATCTGTGGAGACTCAACGGTCTCCTGTGCTCCATTGTTATTTTCAACATTCTCGAATGTCATTTTCAAATACTGCCACAAAATAAGAGTTAATTAACAGATCACTTATTATCCCTATACTCTGACCGACCAATTAAATACCAAATAAACTTAGGTAGGTCATATTAGCGAAGGAATTCTCCGTCTCTCCCCTCCTAGTTCTTGTCTCACATCTCAGCCAGGGATCATATCCTTAAGCTTTGATACCAACTGTAACGCCCCCAAAATAGGTATACATCACCTATTCTGAGTCTCCAAATACATGGTACAGAATACAAATACAATCTTAAATATACAACATGAGCTGTGAGTTTTAATACAAATATTATCTTCTAGACAGTATTCAAACTCAAAATAAGTCCTCAATATATTTATTATCACACTATTTCATAGAATAGTGAGGACTACTAATGCTATCATCTGGACCGTCACTCCGTTCCCCGACTAGTCCCTACTACGTTCTCATTTCCTAAAGAGAACAATGAAAGCAAAAGGGTGAGCTCAACTAGCCCAGTAAGAAATATTATGGCTAAGATAATGCAGAATAAATTATCGTTAGCCTTCAACAGTGTTAAATTGATACAATATAATAAACATCAAGTTTAACTGCAGCGGAACAAGCAATCCATTAGAAGAGTCAAGTAGAGAATAAAATCTACTATCTTCTATGATTTAAAAGATTTTTCATCACTTTTATCGCTGAGACTCAGCTTATTAAATAAACCACGTCATTCCTGCACTACGGCCAAGGATATTCATTAGTATCACGACCACAAATTATCCATACACTACAGGCTAAGGATATTCGTGTTTTCATAAATGGTCATGATCATGCCAACAACTGTCCATCAATGTACTACGGGCCAATGAGGACTTTTACCACATCATTTGTAACATTACGGTCATGACTATACCGAATAATCCCTAGCCATAATCATACCAAGTCCATCTATGCACTACAGGCCACATATGACTTTTAACATAATATAAACATGAGGATGATGACAATGACATAATAATTCGATAAAACAAGTTCAAAAATTAAATTTTAAAGATTTATAAGTTAATTTATCCTGAACTCAAAAACGTCCAAATTGTCAACATGATACTGCTTTGTAGAGTAAAATTCAAGAATTCTCAGAAAAATATTTCCATGAAAATATACTAGATGAAGCACAAATATCCAGGATATTCTACTAATTTCATGGAGTATAGAAGCCAAAAATTTAACCAACTGAGTATAATAGAATATATGAACCTGGAAATGGATTTTCGCCCACCATGCGGTAATCCACGTAGACAGATCATTTCTACAATTTAATAAGGAATGAATACAAAGGATCATTCACCATGCATGCGATAAAACACACAGACAGGTTATTCCAAACAGAATAATAAAGAATGGAACCAGGACATGCGAAATCCGCACAGACAGGATATTCCAACATAATAATAAATAATGAAATAACAACAGAATTCACCAGGAATGCGATAGACCGCACAGACAGGTTGTTCCAATAGAATAATAAATAATGGAACCAGGTCATGCGTAATACGCACAGACAGGATATTCTAACAGAATAATAAAGAATGGAATAACAGAAGAATTTCACCATGTATGCGGTACTTCGCATAGATAGGTTATTCCAACAGAATAATAAATAGTGGAACCAGGTCATGTGTAATACGCACAGACAGGATATTCCAACAGAATAATAAAGAATGGAATAACAGAAGAATTTCATCATGTATGGGGTACTTCACATAGACAGGTTATTCCAACATAATAATAAGGAATGGAAACAATAGCTATCTTCATGAAAATGAAAGAAATAATACCCCTTACCATGGAATAAAGCTAGATACTGGAATAGAGAGGTAGCAGACTTTTCTTCTTCTTTCTCTCTATAATTTCTCTCTATAATAATTGATCTATAGCTTAAGTGAATTGGTAAGAAATGAAGGAAGAATGAGCTTCTATTTATAGAAAAATATAGTTTCGATAATTACACGTTTTGGGGCTCGAAAAATTACAGTACAATACCTCCAACTTTTCTTTCATTTTTAATTTAGTCCTACAAGTATTATCAAACTTACACCACCTCCCCTAATAGTAAATAATGTGAATCAATAGTTCAATCATGTGATTCAAAAGTTATAATCGTGTGAAAATACGAATAACAGTATAATACCTTCATCTATATCTTCATCTTTAACTTAGTCATGCAAGTATTATCAATCTTGCACCAACTCCCCTAATTGTACATGAATGTGAATCAATAGTACACACATGTGAATAAATAGTTATAATCATGTGAATTAATAGCAATTAATTCCTCATTTATCTGATTAATTACCCGATAACTTCCAGACATCAATTATTATTGAAATAAATGTCGATTTTCACTAACACTGATAATTTCAACACAATGGAACTATCAATTTTATCTTTAATCAACACAAACTTATTTATCATTAATATTATAACTCACAATATTTAACAACCAGGTTGTTCCCAGGAAATAGGGGGCTTTCCGATAAGGATTTCTCCTTATTGGCGCGCAATTAGATGACCAAACCTCTCATTGACAGAACTTCTAGACATTATAAATATTGCAATTTAATAATATGAATAACTTTATCTTCTCAATTATTGATTTAATAATATATCATATTATACAGATGATACTTTGACAATAATTGAATCAATAATATGAGAGATATGATGAAGCAATTACTGTAACAATAATTGAGTATAACTGAGTGACTTCTCACGTAAGCATCAATAACCAATATCGTGTGCTACTATGCAACCATGCGTATTACTGTACTTTTACTACCGGGTAGCTCAACAGTTTTAACGGTAACACTTTCGCCGTTATTTTTATAAAAAGATAATTCTGTCATTTTCTTACTACGACAATACTTCCGTTGTGGGGTCCACCAATGATTGTGTCATCGTACGAATATTCCCTGTTAAAACGAATATTTCTTGACCAATCGAATATTATATAACCACTTGCTTACTTTATAAAATTTGTAAATATTACCCATAATTATAACATTATATTATATCCACACCATAATATTAAAAAATATATTTCGAGAGAAATTAATCTTTATTCATAAAAATTGGGGTCTTACATACAATTTTCTTTTATTTTTCTTTTTTTTCCTAATTTTTAAAATTGAAAGTTAAAAGATAGATTCGGGTAGCTTTAACTAGTCCCCACGATGAACGAACGGTTGCTTGCAATCCCCGGCTAAGTAGCTGCGATCGACATCATTCTCCTTCACACTAATATCAGAGTGGGTTATCTCTAACTTAATCGGTAGAATCGTTATTGTCGTGGACTAAGTTCCAAACTCTAATGCCAACTGACATAGAGAAATATTGAATAGAGAATAGAAACAATCACAATAATTGAATCTATGTAACTTTGGAAACACAGGAATTCATAAAGTTTGATAAATTGACTAAAAGCAGCCACAATGTTTATAAAATCTAGGTAGTAAAAGTTAACCCTAAAACACATGAAAATATCATTTAAATACTAAACAATAAACTGAAAATTCTAATTACGCAAGTAATAATTAAAATACAAAATAGTTCAAATAAACTCAAAACTGGAAAAACTTTGAAAGACCCAAACACATGTTTCAAGACCTTTTTTAGGTTTTTTCAAGAACTATTAAGTATAGAAAACCCTAATTCGGTTAAAGTAGTCGCCCCTAAGTAATGTGAATTATTAGAACAATTTAATCCATTTCCTGTTTATTAGTGTAACCGATTGTTAGACAGCCAGATGAAATAGCTTCAAAATACTCATCATGTCATGCCCTATTTATTTGAGAGTGGTTAGCATGAAGTTAACTTTGATTAATTGACCAATACAGTGTCGACACGCATGCCGAGATGTGATTTTTCTCTTTCTACGTGTCAACATTGTATTAATCAATTGACTAACTTACCATAAAGTAATGATAATCGGATCCCTATTTATTAAACATGTGCACACATAATTATCTATATATTTATTATATGGGGCTGTTAGGTTTAAAAGAATTTATTATATAATATGTTGTGATGTAGGTTAACAAAAAATAACAACATAAAATTGTTTGGACAGTTGCACTTTATGATATGGAAGATAGATATACAAATTCACTAGTGTATGTTGAATGAATTGGGCTTGGGCCAAGGGAGAATGGACTAGCCCGCCGTCCCTTCCTTTCGTCTGGCTCCGGCTTCATTTCTTGGCTTGTCCTTTTCTCTTCATCTCCTACTTTCCTGTTCTCTTTTTCTTTCTTGTTCTGGCTCCCGTTCTGCCTCCCTCCGTTTTTTCCTTTTCTTTTCTTTGCTTTCTTCTTGCTCGCCCTCACCTCTTCCCGCGCCTTCTCGCCTCTCCCCTCCTGTCCTCCCCTCCCTTGGGTCCCGCCCCGTCCTTGCCCTCCACAATCGCTGCCCTTCTCCCCCTCTCGGGGCCCTTGCTTTGGTCCTGGGCCTGGCCCCGCTTGGCCCCTCCGGGGGGCCCTTGACCTTTCTTTTTCTCTGTGGGGGGCCTTTCCCTTTCCTTACGCTTTCGTGTTTACCAGGGTCGTCATATTCGGACTGGTCATCGAACCGCCAAAGTATCGCGTGGATGGGATCACGGATCCAACCGTCATTTGACCGTTATTAACGCCTTCATATATCCAATAGCTAGTCTTAGTAATTCAAACCTTTTCCAAATTCTTATTTTTATGAAGTAAAATATAATAAAGTTGAGTTACAATATTATTAAAAGTGGTTAATTTTAATATTTAATTTTTCTTGTGCAAAAAAAAATTTTAATTCAAAAACCGATTCACTAGGTCAATTAACCAGTTTTACCAGTTGGACCGGTGATCAATTGGGTCAACCGATTTTTGTCCAAATCAATAAAATCGGACTGATCCGAACTAGAGAGCCGACCGATTTTGATTTTTACTGGTTGGACCGACGGACCCGTCCTAGTTCAATAAGACAATAACACTAAGTTTTAGGATCTTCTTTTCTCTTTATTTGGAAAACTCAAGACAAATGTTATGATTAAATATATAAAAGAAATAAAATGTTTTGGGAGATTAAATTTTTTTTTAAAAAATAGATAAAATGTGACATGTACTCGTGTTATAGGAATGCTACTCACTCCTCTCATGTTTTTATTGTTGTCGCGAGTACAAATACTTTGGGAAGGTGAACTGCCAAACCACAATAATGTTGAATAAGAATACTCTTAATTATGAAATATAAAATGTCAAAACATGTGTTTTGAATTTTATAAATAATAATTAACTTATGTGAAACACTTTATTCCTATGAAATGAACCACGTTAAGCATGAATATAAATCTTTCATATCTACTTATACAGTAACCAAATAAGTTGTTTAAACCAACTTATAAGTTGTTTTTCATTATTAAGGAGTTTAATAATCACACGTTCTGCATATTAATTGATGTGTCAAATTTTTATTAACTAATATGCGAATTATACATGTAAAAATATCAAAAAAATAATATGAAAATATTAGTTTCATTTTTTTTTAATGAATTTAAGAGAAGAAGAGCAACAACTACAAATGATTCAATATTCAAATCCGGATTCGGTTATCATAAAATTAATTTCATGATAAATTGATCAATACAATTCTACCACGCGTAAAGAAATTATCTTCCGACTTGCGTATCGATAATATATTCAACAATTGACCAAGATTAATTTCATACCGACCGCTCCCTTCACATCCATGTTTGGCTTCAAAAAAACAAAAATATTCAACTCAATTACTAGCTAGTCTAGTCTTAGGGAGAGGATGCAAACAAAATCACAGAAGGAAAAAGCTGCAAAAAGGACATTGTACCCTTTGCTGTTCATATCATATCTGCTGATTCCAAACACGGAAAAGGCATAAAGAAACATCAGAGACAATGGAGTATATGGGCATGGCATAAGAAAAAGATGGATACCCAGATAAATTCACAAAAAGCCAAACAGCCCCTATCTTTTTCACATCTAGTACTACTTTTTAACTGTTCAATACTATATTCGTATTACTATAATGTAGAATATTAATAAAACCCTTCATTCACAAAAACCACCCAAAAACCCTAATCCTCCGATTAGCTATTCACTGAGATTCCATGAAATCTTCACCCAGAAACTTCGCCAGCATATCATCATAATCATGCTCATCAACCCAATTACAGCCGCCGTTACTCCCTCCCACCAAACAACCCTCCCCATTTCCCTCTGCCCACCCACGCGCCTCCTCAGCGCCTGTAGCATTCCACGCGCCTCCACCCGCCGCAGGGAACAGCAACTCATCCCACGTTGCCCTGCGCCCGTAGTTCAAACCAAGACCAAAACTACCCATGTCAACGCTCGCCATGACCGACGACTCCGACTCGGAAAACGAGGACCCACAAGACTCGTCGTTGTTGCCGTTGATGGTGATGTACGCCGACGAAGACTGGAAAATAACCGAGGAAGAGTAGGGGTCACCGGAGAACTTGACCTTGAACGGCGGCTGGGGTGTCTCCGTGGTGTCCAAGAGCTCGGAGAGCTCGGTCACTGTTTCATCGTCCATACATAACCAAGCCAACATATCGTCTTCTTCCTCCTCCTTCACCGGAGACTCGACCGGAGTTCTTGGCCTTTTTCCGGCGAACTCTGCTTTTTCCTTTTCTGTACATAAGTACCCTGCTGCTCTCTTTCTGTTTTCCTCCATTATTTCAATAGAAGAAAAAAAAGGCAGCTAGAGTATTCAAGGATTCATTATACCAACACACATTGTGTGAGACTGAATATATATATATATATAGACAGAGTACAGTGAACAAGATACATGCCGTTTTAGAGAGAGAAATAGAGTACAGTACGGATTAATATGTATCTATATATAGAGAGAGAGATAGAGAGAGTGACTGTATGGAAGCGAGAAGAGGGTAGGGTGACACATGGATAAGAGGGGATGGATGAGTGATGTGGAGGAGAGATATGACATGTCGAAAAGTATTTAAAAAAAATACTTTTAACGTCAATAGAAAAAAAGTATAATTAATTTTGTATCTAATGAACGAGTATACAATTTTAATAAAAATATATTTTTTAATTTAATAAAAAGTTAAATTAGTATGTAACTTATGAATAATATGAAAAATTAGAAATAATTATTAAATAATATGTAAAATTATAATTATTTAATAGTGCTCTATTATACATGAATAAATTTATTTGTTATAATCGATTACAATATTTTGTATCATAATTTTTTGGAACATTATTTTTATATGTATTTTTAATATTTTTCACATAAAAATAAGACCTGTATATTTATGTGAAAAAAATTACGTAAAAAATATCAAAAATATATTATTTTAGAGGATAAATCTCAACAAGTGCTGGGTAAAAAGTGAGGCCTACATCTGAAAATATCAAAAATTGTTCTAAATTTATCCATTAGTTAAATTAATATGGGGTTATTTTTAATTTTTTATTTATCTCATATACGTACATACGTCGTAATTATAACTCGGTTAAAAACTTTGACGATACCTAGCTGGATTATAGAAAAAATATGTTTGAAGTAAAAAAAATGTCCAATCACTCTTTTGTAACTTGAATTTCTTTTGAAATAAGAAAGACCATAAGAATGAAATTTGTGTTTTTTTCATTCCTCAATTTACTGTCAATTTTGTCACCTTAACCTTAGAAATTTGTTAATATTTGACTTAGGTAATTCATCATACCAATCAACTGGTTATTAATTGTAAAGTGTTCAAGAAGGATATAATATGTCTAATTGGGAAGGCTAGAGGAAGATATATATATATCCAACTTTTGAGATTTTAATTGTGATTAATCTAGAAAAAACAAAGCATTTCGATACTAACTTGTAAAATTTATAAATATTAAGTATATATTTATGTTATATTTTTTTAATAAAAAAACATTAAGTTATTAATTAAGTAGCGGTAAAATGATATCGATAATTTATTAGTTATTTTTTATATTATTTGGAAGAATATAGTAATTTTACAAAATTATATAAATTGGAATTTGGGAGTTGTCGAATCGGATCTGGTTATCATGAATCGGTTATCAATTTATAGTAAATTGGTTAATTATTCAATACAGTGCTGACATGCAGATAGATACTCCTTCCGTCCCATGATAAAAATTCTGGTAGACTTTTCACGCATATTAAGAAGAGGAATAAAATGGCAAAATTGCCCATAATAATGTCATTAAATATGGAGAGAGAATTAGAATAAGAAAAATATAAAATATTTAATGCTACGGACATAATAGGAAAAAATATGTAAAAGTTTGGTTATTAAAAGAAAATGGATATTTAACATGGGACAACCCAAAATAGTAATAAAGACTTTTATCCTGAGACGGATGGAGTATTATTTTCTGGTCTATGTGTTGATATTGTATTAATGAATTGATTAGAATTAACTTGATGTTAAGTAATTCCCTCAAATCGGATTACCCTTCAAAAAATACCCCTTGTTTTTGGGAAAAATATGTGGTTGACAAGTCAGGCAGGACTGCCAAGGTGGCAGTTTGGATAGGTTTGATGACGTGGACGAAAGACAAAATCTTTATTGTTGGGTTAGTACGGAGACGACAGCAAGATGGATGGAGGAGCATTATTGACGTTGGCGGCTAGGACAGATTTGACCGCACACTTCTATTTGAAAATGACAAATATTTAAGACATAAATTATTTTATAAATATTTTATAAATTATTGATGTAACATATTTTATCTCATCATATTAATAAAAAAATCTTGGCAGACATGAAATTAGGATCGAAAAATCGGAGAGTTTTGATTTTTATTTTTTTATTTTTTTTGCTTGACTCCCAAAAAATATATAGTATTTATTATAACAAGAATTTTTAGAAAATATAGTGTTTTAGGTGTAATTTGGATATATATATATATTCAAAAATAGAGTTGTACACCTAAAACATTATGTTTTGTAAAAATTCTTATTATAATAAATACTATACATTTTTTGGGTGTCGAGCAAAAAAAATAAAAAAAATAAATTCAAAACTCTCCAATTTTATGATCCCAATTTCATGTATGTGTAGTATTGCTCCATATTAATCAATAAATTATTTCAATATACAATAAGTCTAGAGAGACATTTTTCTAGTGACATTCTAGTGATTATTTTTTGGTAGTATCTTCTAAAAAATGTATAGTATTTATTTTAACTGGAATTTTTATAAAAATAATATTTTAAGTGTAATTTAGATACATACAAAAAACAGGGTATGTAGAGTCTGTACAACCCTGTTTCTTGTATGTATCCAAATTACACCTAAAATACTATTTTTTATAAAAATTCTAGTTAAAATAAATACTATATATTTTTTGGAAGGTACTATAAAAAAAACCAAAAAAACCCAAAAAAAAATCACTAGAATGTCACTAAAAAAATGTTCTCCTAGAAGGACTCTTCAATATAATCTTCGACTTCACATAAAAAGTTGAAATGAAGTATGTCACATCAATAGTTTATAAATTATTTTTATAATAGTTTGTGTATTATTCTTTGGAAATTGGATGGTTACAAAATAAGTATGTCTCATAATTTTTTTTATTTGTCCTAAATGATCTTTTTAAGATCAAATTGATCGATTTTAAAAATTAATAATTAAATAAATGTACAACAAAATTTGAAATCAAATAAAATTGACTTTGATAATATATTATATCTACTTATTTATGATAATAATTTTGAGTATATCTATTAAACATAAGAATAATATTTAATTCCAAATATGATCAATTTGATCATAAAAAGTCAATTAGGATAAGTAAAGTTGGACTAAGAGAGTACTACCTTCATTCCATAATAATAGTTTTTTTAGCTTCATGCACATGAATTAAGAAACTCATTTAATGTAGTATCATTTAAGAATTAAAATTTATATGAAATTTTATCACTACCCTGTTATGTGAAGTTAAAAATTATTAATACAAGAGAGAACATTTCTTGGAATAATGAGAGAAGTTAGGAGTAATATAGAAAAATAAATAATTTATTCTCTTAGAAAGTTATAAACGACAAATAAATTGAAACAAATTTTTTCTTCTAAAAAGTCAATTATTATGGAATGGAGGTAGTAATTTTTATGAAAAAAATGTGTAATAAATATGATTCTCTTGAAATTCTTATCAATCTCATTTATTATCCCCTCTGTCTTTAAAAGGATGACTTAAATATATTTTTCACATAAATTAATAAATATATGAAGTAGAAAAAAGAAAATAAAAAAAATTAAATTTATTATTGATAACCCCACACAATATTATATATACATATATAGGGTCCGGTTCCTGTAAGGGTTTTTTTACTTTGTTAAAATGCGGATTTTTTTTTATTTTTTTTAAAACTAAAAAAAAGTTTAATATTTTATGGAACTGAATTTTTTTTATAATATAGTATTTTGGATGTGATTTGGATACATATAACAAAAAATATATATACAGTCTGTGCAGATTGTACATATATTTTTTGGTATAGGTATCCAAATCACATCCAAAATATTGTATTATGAAAAAATTCTAGTTCCATAAAATATTAAAAAAAAATTAGTTATTTTAAAAAAAAGCCAAAAAAATCAAAAAAAAATCCGTATTTTAACAAAATAAAGAAGTCCTTACTTGATCGGTTTTATATATATACGGTAAGGATCAAGAGCATTCTCCTTAAATAGCATTCCTCCTTAAATAGCATTCTTTTATTCAAACTACGTCGTTTTGGAAGGACGCGGTGACATTTTTATAAATACGCGGTGGCATTGTATTTACAAAAATATCACCGCGTCTCTCCAAAACGACGTAATTTTAATAAAAAAATATTATTTAAAGAAGAATGTTATTTAAAAAAAAACTCTTGATCCTGATCGTATGTATGTATGTATATATATATATATATATATATATATATATATATATATATATTAATAGATACTAGTAAATGACATACGTACGAAAATAATAAACTTTGGCAATTATACTTCAACCTAAATTTATAAAAGGACCCACATAATATTAGACAGAGAAAAGAGGAGTTTTATAGAGAGAGAAAAGAGGAATGAATGGTGTCACATGGATGGCATCAAGGGAAGGCACACTACTCGGGTGTGGGGCCCAATAATTCAAATGCAGGGATCCTTTCCGTGCTACAAACAAATGGTCATAAATTATACAGAGAGTAGTTTTTAACAAAGTCATCCTCAACAAATGTGGTGTTTGATAAAAATTGAATAAATATGAATCTGAATAAATTGAATAAATTGAATCTGAATTTAAATGAATTAAATCTGAATCTAAATAAAAAAAAATTATTTGATAATGACATGTCTAAAACATCTTAATGACAAAACTTTATTATTTTACCATTCTGAAAAAATTCAAAATTATTATAAATTTATTTAATATTACTTAATATAATAGTTAATATATTTTTTTTTTACTTCATTAAGTTGCTCATTCAGTCATTCAGCTCAAAAAATCTGACTTAGCCATTCAGCTCGTCCATCTTACCGATTCAGCCATTTAGACCAAAACAAACGCACTGAACGATTCAGCCATTTAGATTCAGCTCTAAACAAACAGCCCCGAAGCCAACTAAATATTACAAGTAGTTGTATACACGACAATTTTTTTGGACCGAAATATTAGATATTTATAATTAATTAATTAATTTTTTATATTTTTTGTGACTCAAAAAATATATAATATTTATTTTAATTAAAAATTTTACAAAATACTTTTTAGATGTAATTTGAATATATATACAGAACAAAATTATAGTTTATATCCATATTATACCTAAAACACTAAATTTTATAAAAATTTCAGTTGAAATAAATACTAAATATTTTTTGAGTCACAAGTAAAATTTTTTTAAAAATATCCAATATTTCGATCCAAAAAATTATCTTAATGAAATATTATTATTATTATTATGTTATTTAATTTTCACCTGATTTCCCCCGCGTAACACAGTATAAAATGATACAAAAACTCTCGCTTGTATTTTGACCCCAACGGTAAATAAAAATACAAATAAATAAAATTCAAATACACCCGTGTTAAATTTTCATGTCCATAGAAAAGCTCAAAACGACAACTACAAAGAAACAATTAGGATGGTGAGGGAGAAAAAGAGGCCGAGGACTTGAGAACAGCCTACAGAATAAAAACGTGCTTACTTTCCCAACATCAAATACAATTGTAATGACGATAAAAGCCAGCCTCGTACGACATGGACCTAGTTTACCAACATCTGAAACACCCAAGTCTAAAAAAATCACACGATTGCTAATAATATCCATCCATCCTCCCTATCTCTCTATTGACTTTGCTACCTAGAAGATTCATAAGTTTTAACAAAATGCAAGAAGTCTTTCTGCAAGTACTCCAGCTATCTAGTTATCATCATTCCTTGACTTTGGCGCACATTCGACCACGTGAGCTTTGAACTCCTCGAGCTCAGCCAGAACCTCCTCTTCTGGCCTGTATATCAAATCGCTCATACGCCATATCTGCACACATTCATTACCAATTATATTACAACTACAGATGCAGAAAAAAAAAAAAAAAAAAAAAGGCACAGGGAAGAAATGTTATAATAATACCTGTAGTGTACCACCTCCGTTAGAGGTCTCAACATCATCAGAAACACTAACAATTGTCCACGGATCAGATGCATTCCAGTGAAAGTCAACAACTTTATCCCTATAGATAAAAGCAAGCACTTGCATGAGAGATTCTCAAGAGGATGAAAACTCAAAACAACTCTGGCATTTCAAGAGTAATGTGTTCAATTAGACTACACATCAATAATTTTGACCACAACAAACAGTTTATACTGAAATGAAAATACAAGTAAAGAGAAGAAAAAAAAACCAAATTCAACGAGGAAATAGATTCATCCCAACATATAACCAAACTGCATACACATGATTTACTTTTCATCTAACCACAACCAATGCCACTCAAGTTTCTAGCAACACTTGATAAACATATCTTATTCAACAACCAATACTTCCTTTAATTGTCTCACTAACGGATTGGAGTATCCTATAAACTTTATTGAAGCCAGACCCTCACCAATATCTATCTGAACATTAGAAAGTGAATATAAAAATCAAATAACCTAGACGGAAAGATTGAAGTTTGAACTCAAGGCGAAATCAAAGTGAGTTTAACGTCGCATATATTTATTCAAACTTTCAGTCACAATTCTGATTTTCGCGTAAACAATAGTGTTTTTTACATAACACAAAGTTTGACATTGTATGACGAAAAAACAATAAATACTCCCTCCGTTCCTTAATATAAGTCGTTTTAAGGTTATGCACAACCATTAAGGTAATGATTGTATAGCATTAACTATAATATCAATTGTCTATATTATCCTTGTATTGAAATAAGAGATTGTTATTTATTGGACAGAAAATATTGGGAGAACCAAAGTTACATTTAATATTAGGGGTAATATTGGAAACTAAGCAATTAATGCTTACTTGAAATTCTAAAACGACTTATATTAAGGAACAAAAATATTTCTCTAAAACGACCTATATTAAGGAACGGAGGGAGTATGAAATAAGTGATAGGCGTACAAAACCAAAAGGAAATTTTAATCACTGCCTCGCCAATTGAAGCCCATGCAAAAGGAGCTACAAGTACAAAAGGAGCTACAAGTACTAGGTAAAGTTCAAGTTAAATGGGAATAATTTGTGGAGTCATGTACCATAAGCTAACATATTTTGAACAGGGAAACAGGAAAAAATTGAATAAAAAAGCATACAACTGAAACTCCAGATACTTGAAAATGACTTGGCAGGTATCAGTTGTGAAGGCCAAAGAGTGGCAATTTCAAACCTGTGTCCAGCATGTTTAAAAAACAACCCTGGAGGACAATTTGGAGATCTTGTTCCACGTTCTTTCTTTTTGCCAACCTGATGCAGAAAAATGATCAGTTTTTAAAGTTGTCATCAAGCAAGTTGAAACTAGTAGAGGGGGCATCTGTATGCAGGTGGTTTAATATTATAATTATTAAAAAAACAGGTAGTGGGAGACGGGGATAAGGACAGCACGCCGTTTAACAATCATGTGTCAGCTGATAAGTGAACCAATGAAACGCTTACTCACACAACTTTAAATAAAGACACCAAACTTTGGGGGTTCCATATCTGAAATATGCATTTCATATATGCATCCCAGAAACATGTATATTAATCATAATAGCATATTTAAATTAACATTTCTGCAAATATCAATCTGCAGAATATAACCACTGCTGCCCAACCAACAACAGATAGAACAAGTTAATAACAACTAATTACACTTGGCAAAAAAATTTAATTTATTTAAAAAAACATATTTCATATATTTGGAATTTGGATACAGCTTTGGATGTTTGTGCACAGGGGTCACATGGATAATAGCTATAGGTCTCTTTTCAGTGAAAAGCGAGTATTTCACAGAGAACCGACAAGGAATTCCATTACTAACTGGCCGTTTTGATCCTTTGGACAACTTGATGAATTTAGTAGATCTTAGCCAAAGGAATGCAAGTAAAACTTCTGTACAGCTGATCCATGGGCACACCAGGCATGAGGAGGGCATCTATTCACATGATATTCGTTTGTATACACAACCATGAATGCTAACGTATGTGAGCATATACTAATGTGCACAGAGAGAATCTAAGATCATAGTAGAAGCTTCTCACCTTCTCATAATCCCAGATGTTCAAAAAACCATCCTCCGCAGAACTTCCAAACACAGATGACTTGTCGGGGCACCACTGAAATATTAATCAAGAGTTTTAAGTTAAACATATTATTGATCACAAACTAAAACATATGTTATATATGTTCTAAACAAATTGCAAAATTGAACGAGAAAAAAACGAGTTTACCTGAACACAAAGAACTGCAGCTTTATGATCTTCAAATTTATGAATAGGAGACCCTAAATTCCGACGATCAAACATGCAAACAGAATGATCGGCAGACCTGAAACAACGTCACAGCACAACAAAAAAGCATGTAATTTTTTTGATGAGCATGTGAAGAAAATAAAAACAATCACCAACAGGCATATGGTATCACCAACAGACATGCAGGATAAATTAATATTTCAGATTAAAAGAAAATAAGGAGAAAAATAAAAAATAGACAGGAAAAAAATAACGAACAAAGGAGACTATACCCAGTTAGAATAAGGTTTGTGTCAAGAGCATTCCAATCCACACAGTGAACATCAGCACTATGGGCCTTTTCAACCTATTCACAAAAACAGAAAGTAATCCACATAAGCACAAATTCAATGTCTCCAAGTCGCATTATTCTACATGCATTTCAAGAAAGTCGGAATATGGAATGAATTTTGATTTAAGTACTAAAACTACAGTCCCTAATGGACCCCACCCAATAAAAGAGTACTTTAAAATAAAGTGAAAAAAGGAAAGAGATACAATATTTCGTCATGTTCACACTTCTCGCAGTAGATCAACTCAAGTCAGTTAAAGAGATACAATATTTTATTGTTGTATATCCTGATATCGATTACTTAAAAGGAGTAGCCTTTCTTCTCTGAACCCAAGAAGCTGAAAATTGTAATGTATCATCCAAGCAAATCAGTCGGTCAGCTCAGCCTTCAGTGGAAGTTTTTCTTTTTCTTTTAGATAAGTTCTTCAGTGGAAGTTTTCAGAAGAGTTCAACCTTCTATAGTTACGATAAAATCAACAAATGCAATATGTATCGGTTAGTTTTTACCATTCTTCTTAACAATATTGGTGTCAGCAAAACACTTTTGAATAGTACATAAAAGATGGATCAAATTTCTTGTTAAGGACGCAATCACTAGCACATCCTACAAGCCTACTGGCTGCTGCAGATTAACACTCAACAAATCTTTTTTTTCTCATTGATTCAATGAGGTACATTATCAATAATGAAATATAATTTAGACGGAGAATTAAAAAAAAAGATAAATCTGACCTTGATGACAGGGTTAGAGCCAGTTCGTGCATCCCATAATATCAAGCAAGAATCATCTCCTACACTGCAAAACTCCTGTGCACTTTATCATTGTTGAGAAATGTCAGAAAAAAGGGGAATGTCGTAAACCTAAACAAGATTGCACACAAATCAAATATAATGGAAAGGAAATATAGTGGATTCAGAAACACGTGACTTCTGGCTGTTCTTTCATTAGAACCCTAATGAAAAGTGTGTCGTCCGAGTCCGAGTCCGACTCCAGATGATTTAGTTTTTTTAATTATTAATTAAAACCAAGGAACAAAGATCAATATTGCATGAGAAGCACTTTCTTCACCATTCACTAAAATGGTTTAGCAAATATTACTTTAAACCAGATACATGCCATTAGTGAACTAAGTTAAGGAATGCAAGTTACCTTGATGGACAAAACTGCACATCTTCAACTGTATCCTCGTGCCCTTGGAAAATCCCACGAGGCCCAATTGAGGGGTTATCAGAAGCTTTGACAATTGATCCAGAAGACCCCGTAGACTTTGATGCATCATTGGTTAATGTAGATATGTGATCCTGAATGCTCCACAAAACTACATGCTTGTCCTTTCCTGTCGTCAAAATACACCATTCAAGTATAAATTGTGTGACTCAATCCCATTCAAAAACAGTTGACCAACCATTTCGATCAAAAAACACTTGCTGTGATTCAACTTTAATGATTAACTGAAGTTTAAAACTCCTTCTATCCCATTATAGTTATCCCCGGTACGATTTTAGGACATACTCTTTAATAACTATAAATACATTATATATTTAATATTATTTTTATTATTATTATTATCATTATTGTTATTATTATTATTATGTAATAGTAAAAATATGTTTCCGGCAATATGTGCTAACTATCCAAAAAAGAGGACAACTGAAATGGGATGGAGAGAATATTAGAATCTCATAATATATAACTCGTGATGTTGAAGTACAGATTGAAAGCAACATAAGAATTCAAGTTTTAAACACATAATAGAAAAAAAATCATTTTAATCAAGGGAAATTTAAGATATTAATATTTTTGCTACAATATACAAGAGGGCCTCTGCTGATGTCTATGTTTCAGACAACATTATGTTAATAGTACGAACAGAAATTTAAGGATGTACTATATTTTAAAAAATAAAAATAAAAAATTTACAACCTCCAGAGAGGACATAGGGCTCAGTTGGGCACATTGCAAGAGCATACTCTGCATTCTCTTCATGTCCAGTAAGTACCTACAGAAATAGAACTTTTTGAGTTGAACAATGTAATAGTTTGAGAAAAAACAATAACCAGTGAAGTTTCACGAAAGTAACTTCTTTTATGGACAATGTACTGTCAATCTTGACAGGTAGCGAGTATGTTGTGTAGGTAAACACTCTTTTGCTATCCCTAAACTATCAGTAACAGCCCTCGAACTTCTGCATAGCTGCTTGCATAATTAAAATATGCTGATAATTTCTGGTAAGATTTTCTAGACAGCAATCGTAAAATGTTACAAGCTGTTAATGGCACTCAACCAGCCATTTTTCACATTAACATAGAGCATTTTAAATGATAACTATACTTATAAAAAAAATACATATAACTAACTATACAATCACCCATGGCCCAAGTGAAGTCTAGAACGAAGATATATATTTTTGTTTGGGAAAGGGAACACACCAAATCTGGACGAGATTCTGCAGCTCCAAGAACAGCGTGCCGATTGGGTTGTGACTCAATATCCCATATGAGAACCTGATTCAATCACCATCAAATTCAAAGTTTTAATAACTTTTTTCCTTTGACTAGTTTTAAATGGAAATAGAATTTTATTAAAACATAAGTGAGGAAGAATACAAGAATGGAAGATAATAAAAAATCCTCCAAAAGATTTAAGAAAAAAAACAAGTGGAAAAGTTACAAGGCAAAACATTCATACAAGAAGATCCCTCCAATGCCTACAAATACCAATAACCCCCACCTCCCTCTAAAAGGCCATATAGCATAAGCCTAAGAGTCTACAGCAAAGGAAGAAGGGGAACTTGATACTTCAACGGATTAAATTAGAGATAGCACACTTTATTTTTTCTCAATAGTTTAAAAAAAGAATCCAATAAATTAATATGTTCCGTTGCACTTTTTAACATATTAACAAGTCTCGTTAACTATTAATTCAATCACTTACCTCAGGACAGTCCGTATGGGTGGCTATTATGCTATTATTTTGAGGAAGTTCCCTTATCCTGTTCACCTGCAATAAAAAATTAATTAAATAAATAAAACTCAAATAACACCATCACAAGAGAGAGCTTTAATGCGAGCATCAAAACTATCAATGAGGATAAGCCACAAAAAATAAATAAATAATTGTAAATTTGAAGTTTCCACTCCAGAAATTTACACATAACTAAACAAATTAACTACTTGCATCACATAGAGCATAAGATTAGATTAAACAAGATCGCACAAATTGTGCATATATATATGTTTTTGTTTATGGATATAAGTGTGTTTTATTTGGTTCATACCTCTCCTGGATGAATAATAGTTTTGTACTTCTTCACAAAAGGTGAGCGTGATTCCTCGTTGAACTGAAAAATCAATTGATTATATAGAAGATATCAGAAAAGCACGTTAAAATAATTCACGGCAGAAGAGGAAACAAAATAACTAATAGAATGACATTATAGTAGTATTACATGTGCAATGTGGTCTCCCGCTGCAACCCTCTTCTTAACTACCTCACAATTGGCAATAACCAGTGTATTTGGAACACTGCCATCAGTCTAGCAAACAAAAGAGGAAAGTAAACAAGAGAAGAGAGCATGAACAAGCTAAAAATAATGGCATGTATTAAATAGATTTTGTATGAGCGTATTACTTTAAACAGCTATACAGTATGATGCAGTACTGTAAATTCAGGGTTCCAACTTTCACAAATAAAATGTTCATTCAAGGCTCCAACTTTCATGAATACATACTAAAGCAAGAGATATCGTCTTTCCTTCAATTATAAATAGCTAAAGAGAAAGAGAGGGCTTAACCAACATCATACACTTCATCAAGTGATCAAACACAGTAGAACATCCTGCCCTATTCCAGGCAGAAGGGTGGGAAGAGTGTGGCAGAAAAATTGCATGAACTTACACTATAACATAATTACTTGCACAAACCATAAACACTATTATATGATTACCTGCATCAACCAAAAATACTCTTACTTTGTTCTCGACTGATTAGTGAATGACCCTTACAGTTGCCTCGTTCTTGAAGTTCGAAAGAGGGTACAGCATAGTTAAGTAAAATAGAAAGCCAGGGATTGATGATGGTATAAAATACATTAATTCAAGTAAAGTTCACAAAGGAAAAAAGATAAATATTATACACCAAGCCTTGTGCTATTACATTTAAAAGCATCTCCACATATAAATATTATCTACAGTGTATACTATATAATGATCACACAATCAGAACCACCAAATATTAATCACTATAGACCCAAAAAAGTCACCTGTTCAGAAAGGTAGATACGTTGGCGATTCTTGTTATTTGATTCCTCAAGCAGAGGACCCCACCTGAACATAAGTAGATTAATAAAATTATGAATGTCAATCTCAATCCATCATCAAAATATCCATCACACTAACCTAAGATTTCAATCAACAATCCCCAAATCAAACTTCTAAAAAATTATAAAGAAAACTTACTTTATTTCCTCAATAAGAGGTTACCAAAATCTATTGCCAAAAAGACAACACACGCATAAACACCAGTCCAGATGAATGTTACCTGTAATTTTAACACATTTCTAGCAACAAGCACAAACTAAAAGCACCAGGGCTTAGTGTAGCAGTACAACATAACACCCCATGCCCCAGCGCAAGGCCACAAAAAACTCATTTAGCCGTATATATTTGTGTATACTATCTTTTCTGAATAAGTTTGTTTTCTGTCAATCAAAGCAGCTAAATCTACACAGAAAATTTTCAAATTTCTAAATTAAGATTCAAAATTTTATTTATCAGAAGTAGCAAAAGTTAGTTCTTATCATATTAAATATACAATACATACACAATTCTAAAAAAAACACTGAAACTTTGAAGATTTTAAAGTGGAAATGGAAAACTTATTTGACAGGCAATAATAGTTCATTAACCCACATTGTTAGATACAAGAGCAGTTAAATCTTCAGCCTCAGATAGCAGAACATAATAAACACACAAATTTCAGAAATGTGTACATATATGAATAATTTATATATCTATCACTGACTTTCAAATTCTGTCAACCATAACAGCTGAATCTAAAAAATCAAGATTAAAATTTAAAATTCTAAATTTAATTTTAAAGGCTAACTACAGTCCATTAAACCACGTTCAAGCAAAAAGCACAATTTCAAACCCTAGATAGAGTATCAGAACAAACACAAATACACATATATAGAGATATAGGGACAGAAATTGGTACCGGCAAGAGAGAGAAGGCCATAGAAGGTTGTGATTCGCCAGCCAATCATACAGGACGGGGACGAGATTCTTCCACTGCGTGTACTTCTCGTCTACCGCAACCTTTTTATCACCGGCGCCGCCGCCTCTCATCTTCACTGCTACTCCTTTTGTGCCGCTTTCTCTCTCCTCCTTGGTTTTCGAACCCTTCGGCCTCCCTCTCTTCTTCGGCTGCGAAGCTGGAGATGTTGAATCCATGGAGATTTTCGAGTTAAACCCTCTCTTCACAGGACCTACCAGTCTACCAGTAGTGAGTAGCGTGACTCTGCTGAGTCGAAACGGTTTGGTGAAAAATGAAAATGACTAGAAATAGTTGGCTATTCACGCTCTTTTAAAGGACTTGCTAAGCACGCAATAATAGCTCCTTCAGAAATATATGCCTCTGCATATTTTTTTTTACCATTTTGGTTTAAAGTGTCAGAAATTCAAAATTACTTTTCTTGCCTTTACCTTTTACCTGAGTTAACTATATAATACTAAATTAGTCAATTGATTAATATTATACTGACACGCAGAGAAAAATTACCTCTCACATACGATGTCAACATTATATTGATCAGTTGACCAAAATTAACTTTATATTAATCACCTCCTTTACCTTTAAGCAACCAATCAACTTATATGTCAGGAAATAAATAAATAATTCATCAAGTCATTTTAGAAAATTAGAGATATAACGAGTTTAATTTAATAGCATAAAAATAAATAATATAGAAATACTTGCCAGATATTAAAACATTGATTTGTCCAAAATCATTTTCATTATATGAGCACCTAATTAACAAATTTTATTTTTCCCCAATTTTTTATATTACAAATTACAAATACTCTAAGCGGACATGAAAATTGGACATGAGTGTATTTAAATTTTATTTATTTATACTTTGACCCCAATAGAAGTAAAAATATAAATAGATAAAATTCAAATACACTTATTCCCAATTTTCATGTTCGAACTCTACAAATTAATTGTAAATCCTTTTGTATTGGGATGTTTGATATTAGGGAATGGAACGAGCATTCCTGACCAAAAATATACATGGTCAATCATGTATTCAACTACTTAAAATGAGAAAGCATTAACATTTCAATAAAATGTCCAATCACATGTAAGATTCCAAATTTTATGAATAAAGATGATTTTTTCTATGAATATTATTTTTGAATATTATGCAATGAATTTGATATAATGTTATATTTGTGGGTAATATTTATAAATTTTGCAAAGTATACAAGTTGTTATATAATATTCGATTGGTCGAAGAATATTCGTTTTAGCAGGGAATATTCGTACAACGACACAATCATTGGTGGACCCCACAACGAAATTATTGTCGGATTGAGAAAACGACAAAAATATTTTATAAAAATAACGGCGGAGGTGTTACTGTTAAAACTGTTGAACTACCTGGTAGTAAAAGTACAGTAATACGCGTGGTTGCATAGTAGCACACGGTATTGATTATTGATGCTTACGTGAGAAGTTACTCAGTTATACTCAATTATTGCTGCATCATATCTCTCATATTATTGATTCGATTATTGTCACAGTATCTTCTGCATTATATGTTATATTATTAAATCAATAATTGAGACGACAAAGTTATTCATATTATTAAATTGTAAAATTTACAATGTCTAAAAGTTCTGTCAATGAGAGGTTTGGTCACCTAATTGCGCGCCAATAGGAAGAAATCCTTATTGGAAAGCCACCTCTTTCCTGGGAACAATCTGATTGTTAAATATTGTGAGTTATAATATTAATGATGAATAAGTTCGTGTTGATTAAAGATGAATTTGATAGTTTCATTGTGTTGGGATTATTTGTGTTAGTAGAAATCGACATCTGTTTCGATGATAATTGATGTCTGGAGGTTATATTGTTCAATCGGGTATTCGGGACACTTTTTGTGTCGGAGTACTATTCACGAGTTACTATTCATGTAGTACTATTCACCCGAACAATATATTTTTTTTCGGTCCAAATTATTTTTGGGTACAATATTATTCCATGAGGAGATGTGCTAATTTTTCAGACCGTTGGTTGAATTTATAATAGTAAATTAATATGGATCGCTGGTTTAAAGTTTTAATAGTGAATCAGTATGGACCGTTGCTTTAAGTTTTAATAGTGAATTAGTATGAACCGTCCGTTTAAAAGTAAATCTATCTAGACCGTTCATGAATTAGTTACTATTCAATCCATTATCCTATAAATAAAAGCTCATTCCTTCATTATTTCTTACGAATTCACTGAAACTCTAGAGAGAGAAATTATAAAGATAAAGAAGAAGAGTATTCTGCTACTTCACTATTTCTATATCCAGTTTCTTCTTTATAAGGTAAGGGGTATTATTTTTTTTCATATCCATGAAAAGAACTTCTGTTATTCCATTCTTTATTATTATGTTGGATTAACATGTATACGCGGTCTACCCTATATGTAACAACCCCAAAATAGGTCTATTCCATCCAACCCATTCTGAGTCGCCAAATACATGGAACAGAAAACAACTATAATTTTATTACAACAATTGTCGTACAAAATACAACAACACATATGCTGTGAGTTTGTATACAAATATATATCAATTGTGACTCATGTCCCAACCGTGGACATCACCTCATAATGACACCTTACATAAAGGTATAGTCGAAAACTGTTTTAAAAATTAGAATCTTTGGGAAGTGCTCAAGGAAACCTTCGTACATGGGAAGCCATGCGTCTAGGTTATTATAGATATCATATGGCCACAGAATTATCCTTGGTTGACCCAATAGACCCCAAAGAAAAACAAGTAGATTACAATCATATTCTTCCCAATGGCAAGTCTTCTCCTGACATATCATTATCTCCACTGTCTCTAATTGAGAGTTATATTTCAAATAGACTCCAAGATCATATAAATAGTGCTGGTAGATATACTCAGCAAGTGGATGAGCACATCCATGTCTTATGATGACACGAGGTGGTATGTCATTAGACATCTTGTATGACAGTGGCAAAACACCCTTCCAAGTTAAATTCACCTCACCCTAGTTGATTCGCCAAATATAACTACTAAATGATGACCACCGTTCTATTCCCCTGTTATCCCCCGCTCGACCCAGCTACACTCGTATTACCTGAAAGGAATTGTGAAGCAAAAGCGTGAGCACAACTAGCTCAGTAAAGAATGTCATGACTAAAGATAAATAAATTATCAATAGCCTTCAACAGTAATAAATCAGAAATTTAGAACATATGGTATATGATAAAAAATTTCAACCATAGTTGCAGCGGAACGAACAATCCATTAGAAGAGTCAAATAGACCATAAAGTCTATTATCTTCTCCATGTTAAAAGTCCATCAACAATGTTTTATCCCTGTAACATCAATCAACAATTCCTGTCCACAATCACATGTATAACTCATAATCGTAATTGTTGTTCTACATTCCTTTTCTCATTTAGGACGAAGATAATTTTCATCACTTGTCTTTACCTGAAATATCAAAGATCATGGTTATACCAAATCACAGTTCCTGTTCATAATCATACTAATAAATTCATCTTTGCACTACGGGCCAAAGATATTCATCAACAGTTCATCTTTGCACTACAGGCCAAAGATATTCAACAACAGGTCATCTTTGCACTACGACCCAAAGATATTCATCAACAATTAATCTTTACACTACAGGCCAAAGATATTCCTCAACAGTTCATATTTGCATTACAGGCCAAATATATTAATATCTCAAAGAAATATATAATCATTTCAGAATTTATATAAACAATAATTATAACCATGTTGATCAATTCACCTTTGCACTTAAGCTAAAGATATTCAATTATAAATTCAATGTTCATGATCATACCAGTCACAATTCAACTTTTCACTAATGGCCAAAGAGAACCCTAGTCATGATCATACCAATAATCTACCCATCTTTACACTCCAGTGAAAGAGAATTCCAACATCAGGGTTATAAAAATGTTATATATGATAATAAAATCAATATAATCAATATATAGTTTTAATCTCCAGAGTAATATTCATAAATCAACTATAATTTGGTTAGAAAAAGAAACCAATTTTGTCATGAATAGTAACTCATGAATAGTAACTTCGTGAATAGTAATTCATGAATAGTAACTCGTGAATAGTATCTCATGAATAGTAAACCCGACTCAAAAAGGTAGACATTCCACAATAAAATCCATATCAATATTTCGATATAATGATATTGAAGAAATAATATCATTTTAGAAGAAAATAACCCCCCTTACTATCCCTTACCTCAAAAGACAGTACCTCTGACTAGAATAACACTGAACGAACTTGCACCATATAGCAATACTCAAAGTATACTCAAAATACTCACAAGAATACGCTCAATAATATAGAGAGAGAAAACTTCAGTTTTTGGTGTGATTTTCAATTCTAACCTAAGCACCCTATTTATAGGAAATTGCTTAGAACACCAAAGTAGAAAATTTAATATAATATTAATATATATAAAAATTTTCCTACGCACACTCAATTTGCCCAACATCAGCCACCAACCAGCCCACTACACAAGACTAACAACAAAAAAACGTTTTTCATATTTTAAATATTTTAAACTTCCAAAAATCAATTATTTCGGAGCTCCAGAACTTCAATAATTCATAATAAATAGTCCTTTTGCCAGAAAATTCGAATCTCACGAGTTTTTATAGGAAATTCAATTCTCTACAACTTTGCAGAAGAAAGTTTTTCCAAATTCCAAACAGAAATTGACCGAAATCCACAAACAGGCGATTTTACAGGCTATAATCAAATTTCAGTCAATAAATGGGGTCCACCAACATGAAAAACATGTTTTAAATATTTTTGGGTAACATAAATACTCCTCCTCCATATATACTCATATATCCCACATTCATCGTAAAAATATCATCATTATTATATTATTAAAATATAATAATATATTTAAATGAATTATTTTATCAGAAAAAGATAAAATATTAATTTTCAACAATTGTCACATTAAAAATTTTTTCCATCTATATCCACATAAAATCAATATTTTCCTCATCATATGAATCAATAATTAATTATTCACAAATAATATTACAGAATCACAATATTGACAACCAGACAGTTCCCAGGAAAGAGGGGGCTTTCCAATAAGAATTTCTCCTTACTGGCGCGCAATTAGGTGACCAAACCTCTCCTTAGACAGAACTTTCTAGACATTGCCAATAATGTTATCAAATAATATTATTCAGATAATATGAATTATTGCTTTGATAATGAAAAATACTGTGTAATGACAACAACAACAATATAAAATATCAACGCAGTAATTATTGAATCAATAAAATAAAATACTGAACAGTAATTACTGTAACCATTATTGAGTAGTGCTTTCTTACGTAAGAATCAATAATTGGTGCAATACCGTGTGCTACTGTGTTTTAACCACCGAGTATTTTAACAGTATTAACGGTAACAACTACGCCGTTATTTTTAAACAACTTATATTTGTCGTTTTCTTCATCCAATCGCTTTCCGTTATGTGGCCCACAAAAGACTGCGCCGTCGTACGAATATTCCCCGATAGCAAGAATATTCCACGACCAAACGAATATTCTCCGACAACAATGAATATTTTATAGCCACTTGCGTATTTTGTAAAATTTGCATAATTCACCTATAACTTTAAACTTTTATCAATTTAACCATTTACTGAATAATAATTATAAGAAAAAAAATTGAATAATTTTATTTCATAAAATTCGGGGTCTTACACTATACTTGGTGAAATTCTTCTGTTATTCCATTATTTATTATTCTGCTGGAATAACCTGTCTATGCGAAGTACCGTATACATGGTGAAATTCTGTTGTTATTCCATTCTTTATTATTCTGTTGGAATATCCTGTCTGTGCGTTTTACGTCGAACCTTGTTCCGTCTTTATTATTCTGTTGGAATATCCCGTCTGTGCATTTTACGCCGGACCTGGTTCCGTTATTTATTATTCTATTGGAATAACGTGTCTGTGTGGTCTATCATAGACCTGGTGATTTCTTTTGTTATTCCATTCTTTATTATATTCAGTTGGTTAAAGTTTTGACTTCTATACATCATGAAATTAGTGGAATATCCTTGATATTTGCGCTTCATCCAGTATCTTTTTATGGAAATATTCTTCTGAGCATTCTGGAATTTTTTTTACAAAGAAATATCATGTTGACAATTTGGACGTTATTAGTTCCTGAATAAATTAATTCTTGAACTTGTTTTATTGAATTCTTATATCATTGTCATCATCCTCATGTTTATATTTTTTTTGAAAGTTATCTGTGGCCTGTAGTGCATAGATGGACTTGATATGATTATGATCGGGAATTATTCGGTGTAATCATGACCGTAATGTTAGAAATGATGTGGTAAAAGTCCTCATTGGCCCGTAGTGCATTTATGGACAGTTGTTAGCATGATCATGACCATTGATGAATACACGAATATCCTTGGCCCGTAGTGCACGGATAATTTATGGTTGTGATATTAATGAATATCCTTGGCCGTAGTGCAGAGATGATGTTGATTATTTATTAAGTTAAGTCTCAGCGATAAAAGTGATGAAAAACTTTTTTTAAATCATAAAAAATAGTAGATTTTATTCTTTACTTGACTCTTTTAATGGATTGCTTATTCCACTGCAGTTAAACTTGTTGTCTATTATATTTTATCAGTTTAACATTGTTGAAGGCTAATGATAATTTATCCTGCATTATCTTAGTCATAATATTTCTAACTGGGCTAGTTGAGCTCACTTTTTCTTTCATTGTTCTCTTCAGGAAATGATAATATAATTGGGACGAGTTGGAGAAAGGAGTGACGGTCCAGATGATAGCATTATTAGTCCTCACTATTATGTTAAATAGTGTGATAATAAATGTAATGAGGACTCATTTGAGTGTAGATATTGTCTAGATGACAATATTCTTATTAAACTCTCAGTTTATGTTTTGTCGTATTTTATACGACAGTTGTATTATTAAGTTGTATTTGTATTTTTGTACCTTGTATTTGGCGACTCAAGATGGGTGATGTATACCTATTTTGGGGGCGTCACATCACATGTGAAAGATTGATTATTTTATTCACACCGTGATAATTTTTTTTAATAAAACTCTCAATCGATCTTTTCAGTTCTCACATCTCTCTACAGTAGCTTATCTTTCTACCTTTTTCCCGACAATCAAAGAAGTAAACAGGGAAAAGCATTGTTAAGAGGAGATGACCTAGTCAAGACTTGGTTACCAAGCTCAGGTTAGTAGATCATGGACCATTGTATATATCCTTGTTGGGCAATTTTTTTTTATTAATTTTTGTTTTACTTAGTTCCAATGTTATTTTATTTATTATCAGTAAAAGAAACAAAACAAGCGCAAACAATAGGTTTAGCGTGGCTACACTTCATACCAGCGCAACAACACTAGGTCAAGCGCAACTGTGCTGCGCTTTCTGTTCGGCCCTTTCTTCGCATCTGTTCAGTCATGTCTTTTCATAAGTGTTCATTCGGTTCACAGAGGTCATGCCCATTCATAAAAGGTCATTAATCTTCGTATAAATAACAGATAATTCATTCATTTGAGTAATTCAACATTAATTAAATTCTTCATCATTTATTCAGTCATATTCATAGTATATTTGAGAGAGTTCAAAGCATTTATTGGTTCCTTATGTGTGTTATTTGTAGTGCTACTATAATACACGTTGTCATTATATCTTGAAAGACAATTGTTGATTATTGTAAGCACCGTGAATGATGATATGATTGTCTTAACGACATAATATCAACTATTAGTCTTGACATACAATTTTTTAATTAATATCAGATAAATTCTCTCTCTCTATATATATATATTGGTCCTCATCTGTGATAAACGGTTGTCACGAACACTATTCCAGCAACCATGATCCTAGCACTTGATCTTAATATTGAATGACCCAGATTAAATGTAATTTTTCCCCTGTCGCTACAACTTCTAACGACAATAACATGTCTTCTAGCGACACAGGTAATTACCAAAAAAGTCCCTCGCTCCTACGTGCAACACTCTACATAAATAAACCAAGGCATGGAAGGGAGTATTGTCGCTACAAGTTATAGCGACAGGGAACCAAAATGAAAAATTCCAAGGCATGGAAGAATAGAGAACATACTACTATTTATTTATGCAAAACACACTACTATAATAATAATAATATAATAATAATACTATAATAATATTAATATTATTACTATTAATAATACTACAATAATAATATTAATATTAGATATTATTAAAGTATTATTATAGTAGTAGTATTAATAGTAATAATGTGAGATCCCGAATTTTATAAAATAAAAGTATTCAATTTTTTTATAATTATTATTTTATTTAGTAAATGGTTAAATTGATAAAGGGTAAAGTTAAGAGTGACATTTGAAAATTTTGCAAAGTAAGCAAGTTGATATAAAATATTCATTGTCGGGGAATATTCGATTGGTCGAGAAATATTCGTTTTAACAGGGAATATTTGTACGACGGCACAATCATTGGTGGATCCCACAACGGAGGTACCGTCGTGGTTAGAAAATGACTAAAATATTTTTAAAAATAACGGCGAAAGTTTTACCGTTAAACTGTTGAACTACCTGGTAGTAAAAATACAGTAATACGCGTGTTTGCATAGTAGCACACGGTATTGATTATTGATGCTTATGTGAGAAGTCACTCAGTTATACTCAATTATTACTACAGTAATTGCTGCATCATATCTCTCATATTATTGATTCAATTATTGTCACAGTATCATCTGCATAATATTTTATATTATTAAATCAATAATTGAGACGACAAAGTTATTCATATTATTATTTGCAATATTGACAATGTTTAGAAGTTATGTCAAGGAGAGGTTTGGTCACCTAATTGCGCGCCAATATGGAGAAATCCTTATCGGAAAGTTCCCTCTTTCTTGGAAATTATCTGGTTGTTAAATATTAGGAGTTATAATATTAATGATGAATAAGTTAATATTGTTAAAGATGAAATTGATATTTCTATTGTGTTGGGATTATTAATGTTAGTGGAAATCGACAATTATTTTGATAATAATTGATTTCTGGAGGTTAAATTGACCAATCGGGTAATTAATCGGATAAATGAGCAATTGATTGCTATTAATTCATATGCTTATAACTATTTATTCACATGTGTGTACTATTGATTCACATGCATGTACTATTAGGGGAGGTGGTGCAAGATTGATAATACTTACATGACTAAATTAAAAATGGAGGTATAGATGAAGGTACTATACTGAAATTATTTTTTAACATGTATAAAACTATTGAGTCACATGATTATACTATTGATTCACATGATATACTATTAGGGTAGGTGATGCAAGTTTGATAATACTTGCAGGACTAAATTAAAAATAAAAGAAAAGATAAATGTATTATACTGTAATATTTTGAGTCCCAAAACATGTAATTATCGAAACTATATTTTTCTATAAATAGAATCTCATTTTCCTTCATTCTCACCAATTCACTAAGACTCACAAGAGCAATTATAGAGAGAGAAGCTATAGAGAGATAGAAGAAGAATAGTTTGTTACTTCACTACTTCACTACTCGAGTATCCAATCTTCTTCTGACGTAAGGAGTATTATTTATTTCATATTCTGAAGAGATATTATTTTTCATATTCATATGAATATTATTTTCGTTCAATATTCATAAAGAATGTTATATTCGTTCAATATTCGTAGGAATATTATCTTTGTTAAATATTCGTTGGAATATTATTTTCGTTCAACAGTTGTAAGGGATGTTATTTTTGTTCAATATTCGCTTGAAATAATCTTTTCTTCCATACTCTGTAGTATGTAATTAATATTATTTCGTTTCAGATTTTGAATTCTATACTCATTTTGTTGAAGTTTTGGCTTCTATACTCCATAAAATTAGTAGAATATCATTGATATTTGCGCTTCATCCAGTATCTTTTCATGGAAATATTATTCTGAGCTTTCTTGATAATTATTGATCTTTTCATGATGGAATACTATTCATGAGTTACCATTTACGGGTTACTATTTACGGGTTACTATTTACTCAAATATTAGTCACTCAGGTATTCAGGGCACTTTTTATGCCGGAGTACTATTCACGAGTTACTATTTATGGGTTATTATTCACCTGAATATTATTCATTCAAGTATTTGGGGTACTTTTCATGTCGGGGTACTATTCACGAGATACTATTCCTGAAGTACAATTTATAGAGTACTATTTACGGGGTACTATTCACCCGAAAAATATATTTCTTTTTTGTCCAAATTATTTTTGATACATGAATATTATTCTTGAATTTTACTCTACAAAGCAGTATCATGTTGACAATTTAGATATTTTTAAACTCTGGATAAATTTAAAGTCTTTAATATTTATCCTTGATTTCGTTTGATTAATGCTTATATCATTGTCATCATCCTCATGCTTATATTGTGATGAAAGTCATCTTTGGCTTACATGCATAGATGGACTGTTGATTGGTATAATTATGACCAGGGATCATTCGATATAACCATGACCCGTAATGTTATAAATAATGTGGTAAAAGTCCTAATTGGCCTGTAGTGCATTGATGGACAGTTATTGGTATGATTATGACCAAGGATTATTTGGTATAATCATGACCATTGATGTTTACATGAATAACCTTGGCCCGTGGTGCAGGGATAATTCGATGATGTGGTTTATTTATTAAGCTGAGTCTCAGCGATAACGTTGATGAAAAAAATTTTAAATCATAAAAGATAGTAGATATCATGCTCTACTTGACTCTTCTAATGGATTGCTTATTCCGTTGTAGTTGTTGATCTAAAACTTGTTGTCTATTATATTCTATCAGTTATTATACTGTTGAAGGCTAAGGATAATTTATTCTGCATTATCTTAGTCATGATATTTCTTACTGGGCTAGTTAAGTTCACCCTTTTTTTCATTGTTCTCTTCAGGAAATGAGAATATAGCTGGGACGAGTCGAGAAATGGAGTGATGGTCCAGGATAAGTGGCTTTAATAGTCCTCAATATTCTATTAAATAGTGTGATAATAATTAAAATGAGGACTCCATTGAGTGTGGATATTGTCTAGAAGACAATATTCGTGTTAAAACTCTCAGCTTATGTTTTGTCGTATTTTACACGACTTTTGTATAATTAAGTTTTTATTTGTATTTTGTACCATGTATTTGGCGACCCAAGATGGGTGATGTATACCTATTTTGGGGGTGTCAATTTCTGCTTGAAAGTTGGAAAAACTTAAACTTACAAAGTAGTAGAGAATTGAATTTCCTATGGAATGGACATAAGATTCGATTTTTTTCTGATAAAAGGGCTATTTATTGTGAATTATTGAAGTTTCGGTATTTCGGGTCTGAATTGATCTTTGGAGTTTTAAATAATTTTAATAACAAAAATGTTTTTGTGACATTTGGTGAGTTGGTGGCTGATGTTCTTGACCAAAGAAGGCTGCTAAGGAAATTAAGAAAAATATATTAATATTTTATTAAATTTTCTATTTTGGTGTTCTAAGCATTTTCCTATAAATAGGGTGCTTAGGTTAGAATTGAAAATCACACCAGAAACTGAAGTTTTCTCTCTCTGTCTTTCTCTCTCTATATTATCGAGTGTATTCTTGTGAGTATTTTGATACTTTGAGTGTTGCTATACGGTGCAAGTTCCCTTCAGCACTATATCTAGTATTCCAGTTAGAAGTACTGTCTTTTCGAGGTAAGGGATGTTATTTTTTTTAAATGATATTATTTCTTCTAATATCATTATGCCGGATTATTGATAAGATTTTTCTTGTGAAATTCTTGTCTTTTAATGTCGGGGTTACTATTCACGTATACGGCACTATTCACGTATATGGCACTATTCACGTGTATCAATAATTATAATGAGGACTTATTTAAGTGTGGAAATTGTCTAGATGACAACAGTTGTGTAAAATACGACAAAATATATGCTGTGAGTTTTTATACAAATATTGTCATCTAGACAATATCCACACTTAATTGAGTCCTCATTACATTTATTATCACACTATTTAACAGATTAGTGAGGACTACTAATGCTATTATCTGGACCGTCATTCCGTTCCCCGACTAGTCCCTGCTACGTTCTCATTTCCTGAAGAGAACAATGAAAGTAAAAGGGTGAGCTCAACTAGCCCAGTAAAAAATATTATGACTAAGATAATACAGAATAAATTATCGTTAGCCTTCAACAGTATTAAATTGATACTCTATAACAAACATCAAGTTTAACTGCAACGGAATAAGCAATCCATTAAAAGAGTCAAGTAGAGAATAAAATCTACTATCTTTTATGATTTAAAAGGTTTTTCATCACTTTTATCGCTGGGACTCATCTTAATAAATAATCCACATCATCCCTGAACTACGGCCAAGGATATTCATTAGTATCACAACCACAAATTATCTATGCACTACGGGCCAATGATATTTGTGTATTCATCATTGGTCATGATCATGCCAACAACTGCCCATCAATACACTACGGGCCAATGAGGACTTTTACCACATCGTTTGTAACATTACGGTCATGATTATACCGATTAATCCCTGGTCATAATCATACCAAGTCCATCTATGCACTACAGGCCACAGATGACTTTCAACATAATATAAACATGAGGATGATGACAATGATATAAGAATTCAATAAAACAAGTTCAAGAATTAATTTATCCAGGAACTAATAACGTCCAAATTGTCAATACGATACTTCTTTGTAGTGTAAAATTTAAGAATGATCAGAAGAATATTTCCATAAAAAGATACTGGATGAAGCGCAAATATCAAAGATATTCCACTAATTTCATGGAGTATAGAAGTCAAAACTTTAACCAACTAAGTATAATAAAGAATAGAATAACAAAAGAAATCACCATGCATGCGATAGACTGCACAGACAGGTTATTCCAACAGAATAATAACTAACGGAACCAGGTCATGCATAAACGCACAGACAGGATATTCCAACAGAATAATAAATAACGGAACCAGGTCAGGCAAAATTCACACCGATAGGATGTTCCAACAGAATAATAAATAACGGAACCAAGTTATACGTAAACGCACAGACAGGATGTTCCAACAGAATAATAAAGAATGGAATAACAGAAGAATTTTGTCATGTATGCGGTACTTCACATAGACAAGTTATTCCAACATAATGATAAAGAATGGAATAACAGAAGAATTTCACCAAGTATAGGGTAGACTGCGTATACAGGTTATTCCAACAGAATAAAAAAATGGAATAACAGAAGTTCTCTTCATGAATACGAAAGAAATAATACCCCTTACCTTAGAACAACTGGATATATGAGTAGTGAAGTAGCAGAATACTTTTCTTCTTTCTCTCTATAGTTTTTCTCTCTAGAGTTTCAGTGAATTCGTAAGAAATAATGAAGAAATGAGCTTCTATTTATAGGAGAATGGACTGAATAGTAACTAATTCCTGAACGGTCCAGATTGATTTACTTTTAAACGGACGGTCCAGATTGGTTTACTATAAAATATTCTAATAAAACAAAATCTTTTAAATAAAATATAATATATTCTATTTATAATCTAATAAAATGAATAACTTTGTAAAAGTATTCTGTTTTATATAAAAAGATTTTACTATGCAAATACTATGTAGGCACTATGTAAATACTATGCATAATAAAATATAATATATTCTATTTATAGTATAATAAAACGAATAATTTTATAAAAGTATTCTATTTTATATAAAAAAAATTTACTATGCAAAACACTATGCATAATAGAATATAATATATTCTATTTATAGTTTAATAAAATGAATAACTTTATAAAAGTATTCTGTTTTATATAAAAAGCTTTTCTGTTTTATTACATTAATAATACTAATAAAACAAAACTTCATCTTCATCATTATTATAATTCACACTATTAATCGACCAGGTCATTCCCAGGAAAGAGGGGGCTTTCCAATAAGGATTTCTCCCTATTGGCGCGCAATTAGGTGACCAAACCTCTTCTTGGAAGAACTTCTATACATCGTTAATATTGTAAATAATAATATTAATAACTTCGTCATCTCAATTATTGATTTAATAATATATAAAATATCGACAATAATTGAATCAATTAACGTGAGATACTATGCAACAATTACTGAAGCAATAATTGAACAAAATTGAGTGACTTCTCACATAAGCATCAATAATTAATATCGTGTGTTACTATGCAACCACGCGTATTCCTGTACTTTTAACACCAGGTGTTTCAATAGTTAACAATAAAACTTTCGCCGTTATTTTCATAAAATATTTTGTCTTTTTCTCAATCCGATAATAATTCCGTTGTGAGGTCCACCAATGATTGTGCTGTCGTACGAATATTCCATGTTAAAACGAATATTCCCCGACCAATCAAATATTATATAACAACTTGCGTACTTTGCAAAATTTATAATTATTATCCACAACTATAATATTATATCAAATTCATTCCATAATATTTAAAAATGATAATTATAGAAAATTCATCTTTATTCATAAAAGTTGGGGTCTTACAATCTCCCCTTCTTATGAAATTTCACCCTCGAAAATAGGGTACGTACCTGGTATGTCGAAGAGATAAGGATACCTTGATTTCATTTCAGATTCTAACTCCCAGATCATTTCCTCAACATCGTGGTTCCTCCATAAAACTTTGACTTGAGGTATAACCTTGGAGCGTAGAATATGTTCCTTCTTATCCAAGATTTGAATTGGAACCTCTTCATACGTTAAATCTTCCGCTATTTCTTCCGGTTCTAACTCAATAATGTGGTTCGAGTCTTTCACATATTTACGTAACATGGATATATGAAAAACGTTATGAACACGAGACATACTTGGCGGTAAATCAAGTCTATAGGCTACAGTCCTTACTCGATTGAGGATTAAAAATGGGCCAATGAATCAAGGACTGAGCTTTCCTCTCTTTTTAAATCTCGTAACTCCTTTCCATGGAGCAACACGTAACAACACATGATTTCCAATATCGAATTCTACGTCCTTTCGATGAAGATCAGCATAACTCTTTTGTCAGTCTAGTGAGGTTTTTATACGTTGTCGGATTGTTTGAATCTTTTCCGTAGTCATACATACTAACTCCGGTCCCAACAACGTTGCTTCACCCACCTCATCCCAGCATATTGGAGAACGACACTTTTGTCAGGAATAAGCATGTGAATGATATTCCTATAATTTGATTATGATATATATATATATGTATATATATATATATATATATATATATGAATGAATATGCAAGTATGCTTGCATTAAGAAAAGCTGTAAAGTCTTTTGATAGATAATAAAAACATATGTACAAGGACTTAGAATGAATTGATCACATGTGTAAAGTTAATCCTACACAAGCAAAACAGCTTTGTAAAGTCCTTAAAAAGAAATGATGTACAAGGACTATAAATATAGAAAGATCAAACATGTTAGGTTGATCTTATGTTGTAATAGATAGGCTTGTCTGATCGTCGAGCACTGTACCAGAAATCGTAGTCTGCCAGGAGAGTCAAGGAAAACTCGAGAGCTATCAAGGTAGAATCATAGTCTACAAGATAGTTGATCTCGGAGTTCGTAGACTTCCAGGAGAGACGAGAAAGAATCTTAGTGTGTCGAGGAGAACTTCCTCAGGACCGTAGTCTGCTGAGGAAGTCATGTTCTAAATCGTAGAGACAGCCTGCCTATAAGCCAACCGAGCATCTGCCAAAAAACAAGTAAAAGATCGTAGACTACACTCGGAGTCGTAGAATCTACTCGTCCAAGTAAGGGATCGTAGACTACACCCAGAATCGCAGAGTCTACTGATCATATCAAAGGCAGAGATCGTAGTTGAGCAAGATTAGATGAAGACAACAAACACAACGATAGAAATCATAGAGTGTCAAGATCTGATCTCAGAGTCGTAATGTCTGCACATCCAAAGTTGAATCGTAGAGTGCAGAAGTAAGACCTCAATAGATGTACTCACAATGCCAAGGCATAATCGTAGAGCAAATACGAGTCTCAACGAATGAGCACTCCCAGAATATCCAAAGGAATGAAGCCTCTGGTTGACACATCATAAATACATCCCACCTGAAGGAAACCAGAGAGCACTCAACGAATGGCATGCAAGCTAACAGAAGACCTAAACACCAACCCAATTAGCATCAAGATTGAGTTGTGAAGCCATTCGAGATGAAGTCTTCCACAAGATGATCATAAGAAGACTTCAGTAGCTGACTAAGAAAAGTCAGCACATGCAGTAGCTGTCAAGTAGAAAGATAACAACGATCTTGGAAGCAACCAAGATCGTAGTGTTTGCTAAATAAAAAAGGAACTGATGGAGTTCACATTAAGATATTGGTCAGCCTCTGAAGAACAAGGCTAAAGTGATTAAGCATTGGGCCAGTCCATTGATGATAAGTGAATGGGAGATCACAAGGAGAAAGCGAGCTGGACACGCCATAAATCTGAAGTGTCTTGTTATTCAGAAGAGGCCAGAGCAAGGAATCAAGCCATCAGTATCTGAGAACAGTCGAGGCAAATAGAAGTAATGAAGCACTGCAAAAAGTGGAAGAGGTGTTCTACACTAAAGATCAAGTGAACACTCCTCAAGATCGTAATGTTGTTTCTACAAGTCAACAAGAACACTACGATCAGGTCCATGAAGACATGCATCAGAAACGCAGAGTTCGAATAGCTAAATATTGAAGCATTGGCAATGGTTCAATCTGAAGAGTAATATTCGGACAAGAGCTTATTGAGAGCATCGATGCAAGGACAACCTCTGATTGAGAAATCAGAAGGGTGAAATAATGTCATCGACCTGCCCAAGACATCAAAGTGACATATCTGACAGGGTTGGTGAAACAGCAGACTGCAGTGACAGGAAGTCAGAAAAAGATGTCATGTCACATCTACAGTCTGCACCAAATAACTCGAGATCTGCGAAGCAATTTGAATATCTTTCAACGTCTACTTTCCAACGGGAAGATTGGGAAGTAGTATAAATCATCAGAGCTTCAAAGATCAAGTGAGTTGAGAGTTGTGAAGTTACAGAATCGGTGAGTTGGTGAATGCTATAGTTGACTCTACGAATTCTACCAAAGATAAACAGAACAAGTCTCAGTAACACTGAGACTACCAAGGTGGAAGTGAAGCAGCTTTGAAGAAGAACTCAAACAGATCAATGCTTCACTCAACAAAGATGAGAATGCCACTAAAGATGGCAGCCAAGCTAAGAGCCGAGAAGGCCAAACAGATAGCACTCAGAAAAGTGGCTGAGTACAAAGAAGATCAATAGAGCCACTCTACGAATCACCATGAACCGAAAGCTAAAACTAAACAAGTGTAGAACCATATCTGTAAAGTATTCAAGAAGGGTTCATGGATTTCTAAGTGCCAGACAAAGCCTACTAAAAGCATAGAGACTTAGCAAACCCAGATGGTGATGGTGTAAAGCTGATACTAGACAAGGTTAAACAAAAAAGAATGAAGATCAGCTGCACCAAAGAAGATGTGGTCTAGACTCAAAGCAGAATGCAAAGAGGACCACACCAAGCTGCTAAGTACAAAAGATGTTCAGAGTTTAATGACATCTTAGCCGCTTAGCACCAACAACAACAACAACTACAACAACAAGAAGCCAGGGCCTGAGGGGTCCTTGTCTGGAGGGACTAAATGAAGTTCCAAGCCTGCTGGGCTTGAAGAGTTCCTAGGGAACTAGAGAAGTTGTAAGACACCAACTTATTATAAATGAAATTAAATTTCCTCTATTTATTATTTTGAAATAGTAAGGGTTGATTTGATTAATGTGGTTAGTTATGGGTAAAATGCGCAAATATTTCAAATAAGCAAGTGGTTATAAAATATTCATTTTTATCGAAGAATATTCGTTTGGTTGTGGAATATTCTTACTGTCGGGGAATATTCGTATGACGGCGCAACCTTGTGTGTGCCCCATAACGGAAAGCGTTTGGATGAAGAAAACGATAAGTATAAGTTGTTTATAAATAACGACGTAGTTGTTACCATTAATACTGTTGGAATACCCGGTGGTTAAAACACAGTAGCACGCGGTATTGCACCAATTATTGATTCTTACGTAAAAAGACACTACTCAATAATTGTTAACATAGTTACTGTTCAATATTATATTAATAATTGCTACGTTGATATTTTATATTATTATTGTTTTAATAATTATCACTGCACAGTATTTTCATTATCAGATCAATAGTTCATATTATTGGAATAATATTATTAGATAACATTATTGGCAATTTCTAGAAAGTTCTGTCTAAGGAGAGGTTTGGTCACCTAATTGCGCGCCAGTAAGGAGAAATCCTTATTGGAAAGCTCCCTTTTTCCTAGGAACGGCCTGGTTGCCAGTATTGTGATTCTATAATATTATTTGTGAATAATTAATTATTAATTTATATGATAAGAAAAATATTCATTTTATGTGGATATAGATGGAGAAAATTTTAAAGTGACAATTGTTGAAAATTGATATTTTATCTTTTCTGATAAATAATTCATTTAAATATATTATTATATTTTAATAATATAATAATGGTGATATTTTTGTAATGAATGTGGGATATATGAGTATATGAGGAGGAGGAGGAGGAGTATTTTTGTTACTAAAAATATTTAAAACATGTTTTTCATGTTTGTGGACCCCATTTCTTGACTCAAATTTGATTATAGCCTGCAAAATCGTCAGTATGTGAATTTCGGTCAATTTCTGCTTGGAATTTGGAAAACTTAAACTTATAAAGTTGTAGAGAATTGAATTTCCTATGGAATGGACATAAGATTCAAATTTTTCTGATAAAAGGGCTATTTATTGTGAATTATTAAAGTTTCGGTATTTGGGTCTGAATTGATCTTTGGAGTTTTAAATGATTTTATTAACAAAAACGTTTTTGTGACATTTGGTGAGTTGATGGCTGATGTTCTTGACCAAAGAAGGCTACTAAGGAAATTAAGAAAAATATATTAATATTTTATTAAATTTTCTGCTTTGGTGTTCTAAGCATTTTTCTATAAATAGGGTGCTTAGATTAGAATTGAAAATCACTCCAGAAACTGAAGTTTTCTCTCACTTTCTCTCTCTATATTATCGAGCATATTCTTGTGAGTATTTTGATACTTTGAGTGTTGCTACACGGTGTAAGTTCCCTTCAGCACTATATCCAGTATTCTAGTCAGAAGTACTTTCTTTTCGAGGTAAAGGATGTTATATTTTTTTAAAATGATATTATTTTTTCTAATATCATTATGCCGGATTATTGATAAGATTTTTCTTGTAAAATTCTTGTCTTTTAGTGTCGGGGTTACTATTAACGTATACGGCACTATTCACGTATACGACACTATTCACGAATACGACACTATTCACAGAAAAATTAAATTTTCATTTTTTTTTCCAAAATATCGATTATGGATACTAGCTTTGATTGTATTCATGTTTTGATCATTCTTGAATTTTACTTCACTATGATTATTTATGAAGTATTTTTGAACTTTGACTGTTTAAAGTACGAATCCTTAATATTTGTTCTTTTGTTTCACTGAATTTGTTTCTTTAAAATATTTTTCATCATCCTCAGTCCTAAATGATGATATTACTGAATATCTTTGGCCTGTAGTGCAAAGATGGTTGATTTTCTTATGAATATCTTTGGCCTGTAGTGCAAAGATGAATATTTGATTCAAGATGAATATTGATTGATATTACAGGGATAAAATATTGATAATGGACTTTTAAATTCATAGATAATAGTAGATTTTATTCTCTATGTAATTCTTCTATGAATTATTATTTCCGATTCGAACATTGATCTGAAACTTGTTTTCTATTGTATTTTATCAGATTTTTTTCCTGTTGAAAACTAACGATAATTTGTTCTATATTATCTTAGTCATAATATTCTTTTTACTGGGCTAGTTGAGCTCACCCTTTTCCTTTTTTTCCATTTTCCTTCTCAGGAGGTGAGAATGTAGCGAGTTCTAGTCGGGGTAAGGAATGATGGTTCTAGAGAGTTGCTTTAGTAGTCCTCACCATTTTTGTAAAATAATGTATCAATAATTGTAATGAGGTCTTATTTGAGTGTGGATATTGTCTAGATGACAATATTTATATTTAAACTCACAGTTTATGTGTTGTCGTATTTTGCACGATAATTGTATTAATAAAGTTATAGTTGCTTCTGTACCATGTTATTGACGACTCAAAATGGGTGATGTATACCTATTTTGGGGGCGTCACAGTTGGTATCAGAGCTTAGGGATAGGATCTCTGGCGGAGATCGGGGAATAGAACTAGGAGGGGAGAGACGAGTAAAACCTTCGCTAGTGTGTCTTACCTAAGCTTATTTGTTGGTTGGTCAGTATATAGGGATATTATGTGATATGTTGATTTCTTTAATTAACCTTTGTTTTATGGCAGTATTTGAGAATGTCGACTGAGAATGTTAACAATAGAGTAAATGAGACCGTGGAGACACCTTTACTCACCAATGAGGAGAACGTGCAACAGGCTGACAATGTTCCTCCTGTAAACAACACCACTGATCAGACGATGAACGACGGAATGTTTAAAAGCTTTTTGTAGTTCATGCAAAATTGGACGAGGGAGACTCGTGCACAAAATATGTGAGACCCCAGATTTTATGAATAAATATTTAAATTTTGCAAAGTATGCAAGTTTTTATATAATATTTGTGACACCCCCAAAATAGGTATACATCACCTATTCTGAGTCGCCAAATACATGGTATAGAATACAAATACAATCTTTAATATACAACAAGTAAGCTGTGAGTTTTAATACAAATATTGTCTTCTAGACAATATTTACTCTCAGAATAAGTCCTCATTACATTTATTATCACACTATTTAACAGAATAGTGAGGACTACTAATATTATCATCTGGACCGTCACTCCGTTCCCCGACTAGTTCCGGCTACGTTCTCATTTCCTGAAGAGAACAGTGAAAGAAAAAGTGAGCTCAACTAGCCCAGTAAGAAATATTATGACTAAGATAATGCAGAATAAATTATCATTAGTCTTCAACAGTGTTAAACTGATAAAATACAATAAACATCAAGTTTAACTGCAGCGGAACATGCAATCCATTAAAAGAGTCAATGAGAGAATAAAATATACTATCTTTTATGATTTAAAAGGTTTTTCATCACTTTTATCGCTGGGACTCAACTTAATAAATAATCCACATCATCCCTGCACTACGGCCAAGGATATCCTTTAGTATCACGACCACAAATTATCTATGCACTACGGCCAAAGACATTCGTGTATTTATCAATGGTCATGATTATGCCAACAACTGTCCGTCAATTCACTACGGGCCAATGAGGACTTTTACCACATTATTTGTAACATTACGGTCATGATTATACCGAATAATCCCTGGTCATAATCATACCAAGTCCATCTATGCACTACAGGCCACATATGACTTCCAATAAAATATAAACATGAGGATGATGACAATGATATAAGAATTCAATAAAACAAGTTCAAGAATTAATTTATCCAGGAACTAATAACGTCTAAATTATCAACATGATACTTCTTTGTAGAGTAAAATTCAAGAATGCTCAGAAAAATATTTCCATGAAAAGATACTGGATGAAGCGCAAATATCAAGGATATTCCACTAATTTCATGGAGTATAGAAGTCAAAACTTTAACCAACTGAGTATAATAAAGAATGAAATAACAAAAGAAATCACCAGGCATGCGGTACTTCGCATAGAGAGGTTATTCTAATAGAATAATAAATAACGGAATCAGGTCCGGCGTAAAACGCACAGACAGGATATTCCAATAGAATAATAAAGACGGAACCAGGTCCGGCATAAAACACACAGACAAGATATTCCAACAGAATAATAAAGACGGAACCTTGTCCGGCGTAAAATGCACAGATAGGATGTTCCAACTGAATAATAAAGAATTAAATAACAACAGAAATTACCAAGTATAGGGTAGACCGTGTATACAGGTTATTCCAACAAAATAATAAAGAATGAAATAACAAAAGAAATAACTAAGTATAGGGTAGACCGCGTATACAGGTTATTCCAACAGAATAATAAAGAATGGAATAACAGAAGTTCTCTTCATGAATATGAAAAAAAATAATACCCCTTACCTGAGAAGAAACTGGATATAGAAAAAGAAAGGTAGCAGACTTCTCTTCTTTTTTCTCTCTATAATTTTCTCTCTCTAGAGTTTCAGTGATTTTGTAAGAAAAAATGAAGGAATGAGCTTCTATTTATAGGAAAATGGAAGGATACTATTGGACTGTACAGTAGGAATTCAGACGAAATAATTTTCAGATTCACGGGTGAAAGAAAAATTTTAGACGCAACCTAATTAATCACATGTGCACACCCTTATTTCAACGACAACTTATATATATATATATATATATATATATATATATATATATATATATATATTATACATATAACAATCATGTTGGCCACTTATATATATATATATATATATATATATATATATATTATACATAAAACAACATGTTGGCCACTCACCCGACTAACATCAATTCCCCACCAATTTCAATTCGTGCCATATATGTATATAATACTAATACTCATCCACCATTTCCACTTTTCCACCAAAATTCTACTTTTTCACCATTATGCACTCACACACACATAATTTATATATATATATATATATTCCACCCACCACACACATTACCAACTTATATATATAAATTCTATCAATATTTTTAACAACATTTATCATTATTATTATAATTCACAATATTAATCAACTAGGTCGTTCCCAGGAAAGAGGGGGCTTTCCAATAAGGATTTTTCCCTATTGGCACGCAATTAGGTGACCAAACCTCTCCTTGACAGAACTTTTAGACATCGTTAATATTGCAAATAATAATATTAATAACTTTGTCGTCTCAATTATTGATTTAATAATATATAAAATATCGACAATAATTGAATCAAATAACGTGAGATATTATGCAGCAATTACTGTAGCAATAATTGAACAAACTAAGTGACTTCTCATGTAAGCATCAATAATTAATATCGTGTGGTACTATGCAACCACGCGTATTACTATACTTTTACTACTGAGTAGTTCAACAGTAATAACGGTAAAACTTCCGCCGTTATTGTCAATAAAATATTTTTGTTATTTTCTCAATCCGACAATATTTCCGTTGTGGGGTCCACCAATGATTCCGTCGTCGTACGAATATTCCCCGACCAATTGAATATTATATAACAACTTACGTATTTTGCAAAATTTATAAATATTACCCATAACTATAACATAATATCAAATTCATTTCATAATATTCAAAAATGATAATTATAGAAAATTTATCTTTATTCATAAAAGTTGGGGTCTTACAATCTCCCCTTCTTATGAAATTTCACCCTCGAAATTAGGGTACATACCTGGTATGTCAAAGAGGTAAGGATACCTTGATTTCATTTCAGATTCTAACTCCCAGGTCATTTCCTCAACTTCATGGTTCCTCCATAAAACTTTGACTTGAGGTATAACCTTGGAGCGTAGAATATGTTCCTTCTTATCCAAGATTTGAACAGGAACCTCTTCATACGTTAAATCTTCCGCTATTTCGTCCGGTTCTAACTCAATAATGTGGTTCGGGTCTTTCACATATTTACGTAACATGGATACGTGAAAAAAGTTATGAACACAAGACATACTTGGCGGTAAAACGAGACTATAGGCTACAGTCCCTACTCGATCGAGGATTGAAAATGGGTCAATGAATCGAGGATTGAGCTTTTCTCTCTTTCCAAATCTCGTAACTCCTTTCCATGGAGCTACACGTAACAACACATGATCTCCAATATCGAATTCCACGTCCTTTCGAAGAAGATCAGCACAACTCTTTTGTCGGTCTTGTGAGATTTTTATACATTGTCGGATCGTTTTAATCTTTTCCGTAGTCATACGTACTAACTCCGGTCCCAACAATGTTGCTTCACCCACCTCATCCCAGCATACTGGAGAACGACACTTTCTTCCATACAACGCTTCGAATGGAGCCATGCTAATGCTTGTTTGATAACTGTTGTTGTAGGAAAACTCCACCAATGTTAAGAACTTGTCCCAACTTCCCTTGAAGTCAAGGACACAGAGTCTTAATAAATCTTCAAGAGTTTGAATAGTCCTCTCTGATTGTTCGTCCGTCTGAGGATGATATGCCGAACTAAATCGTAAATCCGTGCCCATAGATTTTTCCAAACTAACCCAAAATCGTGAAGTGAATCGTGGGTCTCGATCAGAAACTATGAATACTAGCATACCATGCAGTCTTACAATCTCATTTATGTACATACAAGCAAGAAGTTCAAGTGTATAAGTTTCTCATATTGGTAAGAAATAAGCAGACTTGGTCAATCTATCAACAATGACCCAAATTGCATCTACGCCTTTAGAAACCTTGGGAAGACCAGTAAAGAAATCCATGGTAATGTGTTCCCACTTCCATTATGGAATTTCAAGTGGTTGCAATGGGCCTTTTGGTACTTGATGCTCCGCCTTGACTCGTTGACAAGTTAGACACGTTGAGATAAACAGCGCTATCTCTCTCTTCATATTGCTCCACCAAAATGTATGACGAAGATCACGATACATTTTGGTACTCCCAGGATGGATTGCAAACGGTGTGTTGTGCGCCTCCATCATGATTTTATACTTTAAATCAGGGTTGTTAGAAACACAAAGTCTGGAGTTGACTCGAAGTATTCCTTCTTAATCGATTCTTGCTTCCGGCATGGCACCTTCTTGCACCTTCTTCCTCATACGCATCAGTTCCAGGTCTGTAGTTTGAGCAGCTTTAACTTTATCGATTAAAGTCGGTTCTACTCGTATGTTTGCCATCATCACATGAGTCCTTGGAGTCTTTAACTCTATATCAATCCTCTGCAAGTCACACAAAATGGGCCTTTGCGTTGACAATATCGCACTCGTACTCGCATATGATCTTCTACTCAATGCGTCAGCTATCACGTTCGCTTTTCCAGGATGGTATTGGATGGTATGAATCTTTCAACTGTTCAAGCCAACGTCGTTGTCACATGTTGAGTTCCTTTTGAGTGAAGAAATATTTGAGGCTTTTATGATCCGTAAAGATCTCCACTTTCTCCCCATACAAGTAATGCCTCCTAATCTTTAGTCCGAAGACAACAGCTGCCAACTCTAGATCATGAGTAGGATAATTCCTCTCATATTCTTTGAGTTTTCGTGAGGCATAGGCTATGACTTTCCCATGTTGCATGAGAACACATCCTAACCCTTTGCCCGAAGCATCATTGTAGATGACAAATCCCTCCGAGCCAGATGGTATTGTCACAACAGGTGCTGAAATGAGCCTCCTCTTGAGTTCTTGAAAACCTTCTCGCATTCCTCACTACAACCGAATTTTGTATCTTTCCTAGTCAGCTGAGTTAAGGGAGTAGCAATTCGAGAAAACCCTTCCACGAATCTTCAATAATAACCAGCTAAGCTGAGAAAGCTACATACTTCGGTCACTGATTTAGGTTGCTCCCAGCTTTAAATAGCTTCAATCTTTGCTGGGTCAACAGATATTCCATGACTTGATACCACGTGCCCAAGGAATGCTACTTCCTCAAACCAGGACTTGCATTTTTTCAACTTGGCATAAAGCTTATATTCACGAAGCTTTTGGAGTATCAGTATCAAGTGTTGCTCATGATCTTCACGGCTTTTGGAATAAATAAGGATGTCATCAATGAAGACGACCACAAAGTGATCGAAATATTCCTTGAATGCTCGGTTCATCATATCCATGAAGGCAGCAGGAGCATTAGTCAATCCAAAGGACATGCCTAAGAATTGTTAATGCCCGTACCGAGTTTTGAAAGCCGTCTTGAGAATATCATCGGTTCTAATCTTCAATTGGTGATATCTGGAACGAAGATCAATCTTTAAAAAGAATTTGGCTCCTTGCAACTGGTCAAACAGGTCATCAATACGTGGCAATGGGTACCTATTTTTCATGGTGACATGATTCAACTCCCGATAATCAATACAAAGTCGCATACTCCCATCTTTCTTCTTCACGAATAGAACAGGAGCACCCCAAGGAGACGTACTAGGATAAATAAAGCCAATGTCTAACCATTCATGCAGTTGGGTCTTTAACTCCTGAAGTTCAATAGGAGCCATTCGATATGGGGCTTTGGAAATGGGTTTTGTACCAGGTTCAAGGTCGATACAAAATTCAATTTCACGCTCTGTGGGTAGGCCAGGAAGTTCTTTAGGGAATACGTCAGGAAATTCATTAACAATAGAAATATCATTCAAAACTGACGTATTTTTGTTTAGATCCGTGACATGAGCTAAGAAAGCTTGACATCCATTTTTCAATAAACGAATAGCTTTATGACTTTATATGACAGTGGTTAATTTTAATGGTTTGGTTGCTTGAATTCGCATAATAGGTTGGTTAGGAATATGAAAGCTAACAACCTTACGAAAACAATCAATTTTTACACGATGAGTAGTTAACCAATCAATCCCTAGAATTACGTCAAATGCAAATATTTTCAATGAAATAAGATCGACATGTAATGTGAGGGTACCGATTTGATCCAAACAAGACTTATAAACAGTAGATGTAATGAAGGTTTCTCCCAATGGAGTTTCAACAGATAAATCAAAGTCTAATTTCTCCGGAGTCAAATTTAAACGTTGAGCGCAAGTAGGAGAAATAAAGGAATGGGTAGAACCGATATTAAATAAGGTATAGACTTCGCTAGAGTTTATGATAAGCTTACCCGTGATGACCTCATTCAGGTTCCTTGCTTTCTGGGAGGTCACAACAAACGCTCTCCCTTGCACTACCGGCTTTGACTTTTCTGGGACGGCCTTTGGTGCCTCCATCCTAGCTGAACTTGTCTTTGGTGAACGACAAAATCGGGCTAGGTGACCTTCTCTTCCATTAATATAACATGCTTTGGATGGCATCACACAGTTTGGACTGATGTGTCCCTCCCCTCCGCATTTGAAGCATATGATAGGTGGTCGTTCTCCTTTCTTAACAACGGGTGCTGGTGCTAACGTCTTTCCCTCATTGTTGAATCTCCTCTTCTTGAAATGTCCATTCTTATTGTTTTGGCCCTGATTACCACCAAAGTGGTTATCATTTCTGGCCTGCTGATTCCCTCCACGCTTGTTTTTACCGCTTTGATGACTGCTCTCACTGGTATTATCATTTTGCCGGCTGCTCTCTTTTGGTTGGGTTGACTCATTATCGCGCTACAATAACTAAGCCCTATTAACAACATCTGAATACAAACACAGTTTATAAGAGATAAGATATTGACGTATCTCGGGTTTCAAACCTCTTAAAAATATTCGCGTCATTCTCTCCTCATTATCAACCAAATGGGACGCAAACTGGGACAACTCGGAAAACTTGGCTTCGTACTGCAATACGGTCATGTTGTTTTGCTCCAGCTTGATGAACTCTACCTCTTTCATGTGACGAATACTTTCGAGAAAGTACTTGTCGTTGAATAGTTCCTAGAACTTCTCCCAAGACATCTTCAGTGCGACAGGTTGATTACGCTTTAGAAATTCCCACCAGTAATCTGCCTCTGCCCGCAACATGAAGGTGGCAAAGGGAACCTTTTGCTCCTCAGAGCATCCCAAGACATCAAATATCTTGTTGATCTGTTTAATCCACGGTTGGCGGTGGATGGTTCTAGAGAGTTATTTTAGTAGTCCTCACCATTTTTGTAAAATTATGTATCAATAATTGTAATGAGGACTTATTTGAGTGTGGATATTGTCTAGATGACAATATTTGTATTTCAACTCACAGTTTATGTGTTGTCGTATTTTGCACGACAATTGTATTAATAAAGTTGTAGTTGCTTCTGTACCATGTTATTAACGACTCAAAATGGGTGATGTATACCTATTTTGGGGGCGTCATAGTTAGTATTAAAGAACTAGGAGGGGAGAGACGAGTAAAACCTTCGCCAGTGTGTCTTACCTAAGCTTATTTGTTGGTTGGTCAGTATATAGGAATATTATGTGATATGTTGATTTCTTTAATTAACCCTTATTTTATGGCAGTATTTGAGAATGTCGACTGAGAATGTTAACAGTGGAGTAAATAAGACCGTGGAGACACCTTTACTCACCAATGAGGAGAACGTGCAACAGGCCGGCAATGTTCCTCCTGTAAACAACACCACTGATCAGACGATGAACGACAGAATGTTTAGAAGCTTTTTGCAGTTCATGCGAAATCATACGAGGGAGACTCGTGCACAAAATATATGAGACCCCAGATTTTATGAATAAAGATTTAAGTATCTCGAAGTATTTTTTTTTTGAATATTATGGTGTGGATTTGATATAATGATATAGTTGTGGGTAATATTTATAAATTTTGCAAAGTATGCAAGTTGTTATATAATATTCGTTTGGTCGGGGAATATTCTTTTTTTTCAGGGAATATCCGTACGACGGCACAATCATTGTCGTAGTAAGAAAACAACAGAATTATCATTTTATAAAATAACGGCGAAAGTGTTACCGTTAAAACTATTGAACTACCCGGTAGTAAAAGTAAAGTAATACGCGTGGTTGCATAGTACCACACGGTATTGATTATTGATGCTTACGTGAGAAGTCACTCAGTTATACTCAATTATTGCTATTTTAATTGATGCATCATATCTCTCATATTATTGATTCGATTATTGTCACAGTATCATCTATATTATATGATATATTATTAAATCAATAATTGAGACGACAAAGTTATTCATATTATTAAATTGCAATATTTATAATGTCTAGAAGTTCTGTCAAGGAGAGGTTTGGTCACCTAATTGTGCGCCAATAAGGAGAAATCCTTATCGGAAAGCCCCCTCTTTCCTGGGAACGATCTGGTTATTAAATATTGTGAGTTATGATATTAATCATGAATAAGTTCGTATTGATTAAAGATGAATTTGATAGTTCCATTGTGTTGGGATTATTGGTGTTAGTTGAAATCGATATCTATTCCGATGATAATTGATGTCTGGGGGTTATATTGATAAAACGGGTAATTTATTGGATAAATGAGCAATTAATTTCTACTAATTCACATGTTCATATAACTATTTGTTAGCATATGTGTAGTATTGAGTCACATTCACTTACTATTAAGGGAGTTGGTGCAAGATTGATAATACTTGCATGACTAAGTTAAAAATGGAGGTATAGATGGAGGTACTATACTGTAATTCATATTTTTACATGATTATAACTATTGGTTCACATGATTAAACTATTGAATCACATTATTTACTATTAGGGGAGGTGGTGCAAGTTTGATAATATTTGCAGGACTAAATTAAAAATGAAGAAAAAGAGGAATGTATTATACTGTAATATTTTGAGCCCCAAAAGGTGCAATTATCGAAACTATATTTTTCTATAAATAGAAGCTCATTCTTCCTTCATTTCTCACCAATTCACTAAAGCCATAGAACAATTATTATAGAGAAAAATTATAAAGAGAAAGAAGAATAGAAATCTGTTACCTCACTATTCCAGTATCCAATTTTCTTCTAAGGTAAGGGATGTTGTTATTATAGTAAGGGGTATTATTCTTTCGTAATCATGAAGAGAGTTATTTTCTTTCAGTACTCGTAAGGGTTGTTATTCCATTCTTTATTATTATGTTGGAATAACCTGTCTATGTGAAGTACCGCATACATGGTGAAATTCTTCATTTATTCCATTCTTTATTATTCTGTTGGAATAACCTGTCTGTGCGGTCTATCGCATGCCTGGTGAATTCTGTTACTATTCTTGTAGTATTATTCACGAGGTACTATTCAGGACGAAAAATTAATTCTTTTCTGTCCAAATTATTTTTTTTGTGCATGAATATTATTTTTGAATTTTACTCTACAAAGAAGTATCATGTTGACAATTTGGATGTTATTAGTTCCTGAATAATTTAATTCTTGAACTTGTTTTATTGAATTCTTATATTATTGTCATCATCCTCATGTTTATATTTTGTTGAAAGTCATATGTGGCCTGTAGTGCATAGATGGACTTGGTATGATTATGACCAGGGATTATTCGGTATAATCATGACCGTAATGTTACAAATGATATGGAAAAAGTCCTCATTGGCCGTAGTGCATTGATGGACAGTTTTTGGTATGATTATGACTATGGATTCTCTTCGGCCAAGGGTGCAAAGATGAATTATTTTATGGCATGATCAGGACTGTTGATGAAAACACGATTATCTTTGGACCGTAGTGCATGGATAATTCGTGGTCGTGATACTAAATAATATCCTTGGTCTGTAGTGCAGGGATGATTTGATGATGTGGATTATTTATTAAATTAAGTCTCAGCAATTAAGTTGATGAAAAACTTTCTAAATCATAGAAGATAATAGATTTTATTCTCTACTTGACTCTTTTAATGGATTGGTTGTTCCGCTGCAGTTAAACTTGATGTCTATTGTATTTTATCAGTTTAACATTGTTGAAGACTAATGATTATTTATTCTGCATTATCTTAGTCATAATATTTCTTACTGGGCTAGTTGAGCTCGCCCTTTTTTTTATTGTTCTCTTCAGGAAATGAGAATATAGCTGGGGCTAGTCGGAGAATGGAGTGACGGTCCAGATGATATCATTAGTAGTCCTCGTTATTCTATTAGATAGAGTGATAATAAATGTAATAAGAACTGAATTTGAGTTTGTATATTGTCTTTGAGTACTTCATTGAGAGTGGATATTGTCTAGATGACAATATTCATGTTTAAACTCTCAGTTTATGTATTGTCGTATGTTACACGACAGTTGTATTTTGTATTTTTGTACCATGTATTTGGCGACTCAAGATGCGTGATGTATACCTGTTTTGGGGGCGTCACAAAATATAGGTGGAAATGATAACAAGGCACGGTTTGTCACAGCCAAGTAATTCAAAGAGTTAGGACCACCAGAATTCTGGGAAAAGCCGGATCCGATTAAGGCAGAAACGTGGATTATAAAAATAACTAAGATATTCGATGTCCTGGGATGCACGAATGAACAGAAGGTTCCCTTCACCACCTTTATGTTCCATAATAAAGCAGATTACTGGTGGGAATCTGTGAAGCGTACCCATCCAGCCGCACTCAGCATGTCTTGGGAAACATTTCAGAAACTATTCAATGACAAGTACTTTCCTGAAAGTATTTGTGAGACCCAGGATTATATCAATAAAGATTTAAGTATCTCGAAGTATTTTTTTTTGAATATTATGGTATGGATTTGATATAATGATATAGTTGTGGGTAGTATTTATAAATTTTGCAAAGTATGTAAGTTGTTATATAATATTCATTTGGTCAGGGAATATTCTTTTTGTCGAGGAATATTCGTACGTTGGCATAATCATTGTCGTAGTAAGAAAATGACAGAATTATCATTTTATAAAATAACGGTGGAAGTGTTACCGTTAAAACTATTGAACTACCCGGTAGTAAAAGTACAGTAATACGTGTGGTTGCATAGTACCACCCGGTATTGATTATTGATGCTTACTTGAGAAGTCACTCAGTTATACTCAATTATTGCTATAGTAATTGTTGCATCATATCTCTCATATTATTGATTCAATTATTGTCACAGTATCATCTGCATTATATAATATATTATTAAATCAATAATTGAGACGACAAAGTTATTCATATTATTAAATTGCAATATTTACAATGTCTAGAAGTTCTGCCAAGGAGAGGTTTGGTCACCTAATTGCGCGCCAATAGGGAGAAATCCTTATTGAAAAGCCCCCTATTTCCTGAGAACGACCTGGTTGTTAAATATTGTGAGTTATGATATTAATGATGAATAAGTTCATGTTGATTAAAGACGAATTTGATAGTTCCACTGTGTTGGGATTATTAGTGTTAGTTGAAATCGATATCTATTTCGATGATAATTGATGTCTGGGGGTTATATTGATAAATCGGGTAATTTATCAGATAAATGAGCAATTAATTGCTACTTATTCACATGCTTATATAACTATTTGTTCACATGTGTGTACTATTGAGTCACATTCATTTACTATTAGGGCAGTTGGTGCAAGATTGATAATACTTGCATGACTAAGTTAAAGATGGAGGTAGTAATTAATGTTTTCACATGTTTAGAACTATTGAGTCTCATGATTTACTATTGAGTCACATGATTTTATTATTGATTCACATGATTTACTATTAGGGGAGTTGGTGCAAGATTGATAATACTTGCAGGACTAAATTAAAAATGAAAGAAAAGTTGGAGGTATTGTACTGTAATTTTTTGAGCACCAAAACGTGCAATTATCGAAACTATATTTTTCTATAAATAGAAGCTCATTCTTCCTTCATTTCTCACCAATTCACCAAAGTTATAGAGCATTTATTATCGAGAGAAATAATAGAGAGAAAGAAGAAGAGAAGTCTGCTACATTTCTATTCCAGTATCCAGCTTTATTCTAAGGTAAGGGGTATTTTTTTATATTAATGAAGAGAACTTCTGTTATTCCATTTTTTATTATTCTGTTGGAATAACCTGTATACGCGGTCTACCCTATACTTGGTGAAATTCTTCTGTTATTCCATTATTTATTATTCTGCTGGAATAACCTGTCTATGCGAAGTACCGCATACATGGTGAAATTCTGTTGTTATTCAATTCTTTATTATTCTTCTGGAATATCCTGTCTGTGCGTTTTATGCCAGACCTGGTTCCGTCTTTATTATTCTGTTAGAATATCCTGTCTGTGCGTTTTACACCGGACCTGATTCCGTCTTTATTATTTTGTTGGAATATCCTATCTGTGAGTTTTACGCCAGACCCGGTTCCGTTATTTATTATTCTGTTGGAATAACCTGTCTATGTGAAGTACCGCATATATGGTGATTTCTGTTGTTATTCCATTCTTTATTATTCTGTAGGAATATCCTGTCGGTGCGTATTACGCCTGACCTGGTTCCGTTATTTATTATTCTTTTGGGATAACCTGTCTATGCAAAGTACAGCATGCCTGTTGATTTCTTTTTTTATTCCATTTTTATTATACTCAGTTGGTTAAAGTTTTGTCTTCTATACTCGTCATGAAATATCATTTTATTTGGTATTTTTTGTTACGAGTTACTATTCACGGGTTACTATTCACCTGTTTACTATTCACTCTAGTATTATTCACTCGGGTATTCGAGGCACTTTTCATACTGAAATACTATTTACGAGTTACTATTCACGAGTTACTATTCACTTAAATTACTATTCACTCGAATATTATTCAGTCGGGTATTTGGAGTACTTTTCATGTCGGGGTACTATTCACGAGGTACTATTTTTGAAGTACTATTCACGGGGTACTATTCACGATGAAAAATTGATTCTTTTCTGTCCGAATTATTTTTTTTGTGCATGAATATTATTCTTGAATTTTACTCTACAAAGAAGTATCATGTTGACAATTTTGCTGTTATTAGTTCCTAGATAATTTAATTCTTGAACTTGTTTAATTGAATTTTTATATCATTGTCATCATCCTCATGTTTATATTTTGTTGGAAGTCATCTGTGGCCTGTAGTGCATAGATGGACTTGGTATGATTATGACCAGAGATTATTCGGTATAATCATGATCGTAATGTTACAAATGATGTGGAAAAAGGTTGTATGAATTTTATGAAATAAAATTATTCAATTTTCCTATTTAGTAAATGGTTAAATTGATAAAAAGTTAAGGGTAATATATGAATTTTTTTCAAAATAAGCAAGTGGCTATAAAATACTTATTGTTGTCGGGGAATATTTGTTCGGCCGTAGAATATTCTTGTTGTCGGGGAATATTTGTACGACGGCGCAGCCGTTTGTGGGCCCCATAATAGAATAATTATCGGATGAAGAAAACGACAAGTTTAAGTTTTTTGTTACAGTAATTACTGTTCAATATTTATTTTATTGATTCAATAATTGATGCGTTGATATTTTATATTATTGTTGTTTCAATAATTGTCACGGCACAGTATTTTAGATCAATAATTCCTATTATTTGAATAATATTATTAGATAACATTATTGGCAATGTCTAGAAAGTTCTGTCAAGGAGAGGTTTGGTCACCTAATTGCACGCCAGTAAGGAGAAATCCTTATCGGAAAGCCCCCTCTTTCCTGGGAACTGCCTGGTTGTCATTGTTGCGATTCTGTAATATTATTTGTGAATAATTAATTATTAATTTATATGATAGGGAAATATTTATTTTATGTGGATATAAATGATGAATTTATTTTGTGGTTATAAATGAAGAAATTAATGTTGAGGTGTTTTATCAATAATTTATCGGAAAGGAGGTATTAAAAATCAAACCAGTGTTCTTGTGATATATTACGTGAGTTATAATTTTTAATCCGACCGTTGGATCACTGTAATTTTTGGATATGTTATACATATATAAGTTGTATATATGTCCACAAATTTTGAACCGTTAAAATTGAATTTATAAATTGTTATGAATTTTAAGAGGTGACTGGTTCAAAAATTGTTGAAATTTCAGAATTTATCATTTTGGTGGAAAATTCTAGAATGTGTAGGCCCCACCTTTGGTTGGTGAAGAAATATACTGAAATTCTAATTCAAATATGGTGAGTGGTAATAGTAGCAGGTAAAGCCATCAGGTAGCAGATCAAGTCTGTTTCGGCGTGCTAACATTTTTCTATAAATAGAGGCCTAAGTTAGAATTAAAAATCACACCAGAAACATAAGCTTTCTCCCTTTCTCTCTATATTATCAAGAGTATTTTGTGAGTATTAAGATACTTTAAGAGTTGCTATTCAGTGCAAGGTTCCTTCGGCTTTACATTCCGGTCAGGAATACTGCTCTTTCGAGGTAAGGGATTTTAAGGGTTATTATGTTTTTCTGTTTCGAAATTTTTCTGAACCTTCAAAAATTCTGGAAAAAATTGAAATGATAATTTGATGAGTTTATTGATTGTGTCCAAAAATGACGATTTTTGGATGTATAGATTAGGAGTTATGGATTTTATGAGAAAAGATTATTTTAAAAGTAAACCCTTATAACTCCTTGTGGTTAACTCCAAAATTGGTAGAATTTTTATTGGAAGTACATCTATATAACATCAGTATATTCTGTAAATTTTGGAATTTTTGGACAAAAGTACAATTTATGATAAATGTCTAAATATTCGATAGTTTTGACCATGTGAAAAATAGTAAATAAATTTTAAAAATTCCAGAAAAATATATGTTCAATATGGGACTATATTATGCTAAATCCCATAAAAGAAATATTTTTGGAACTGATTTGGTATTTTTCATGAAAATGGACTAGTTATGAATAAATAAATTAAATATGTTATGTGAAGTAACAAAATTGAAAAATAGGATTTTATGGCTTGAGAATCCTATATATGGTATCTTCAGATTTTTGATGAGGTTGTTGGTTATTGGTGATGAAATCTTATGAGTTTGGCGTTTTAGTATGATTAAATGCATTAATTAGTAAAGTATAAACAATTAAAATAAATTGTTTATAAGTTTAAGAAATGATTAAGATATTGTGGTAATATTAATAATATTAGATTATGAGATTATTAAGTGATTTATAACATTTGGATTAAGGTGTTATGAAATCATTGATTTATGAATCTTACTTTTAAAATTAAATGCAGTTGTTGATCATATTGTTATTATCATATATAATATTTTTATAATCCCGGTGATGAAATTTCTCTTTGACTTAAGTGTAAAGATGGGTAAATTATTGGTATGATTATGACTATGAGTTCTCTTTGGCCAGTAGTGCAAAGATGAATTGTTGACTGGTATAATCATGACCATTAAATTTACAATTGAATATTTTTAGCTTAAGTGCAAAGGTGAATTGATCAACATGGTTATAATTATTGTTTATATAAATTTTGAAATGATTATATATTTTTTTGAGATATGAATATCTTTGGCCTGTAGTGCAAAGATGAATTGTTGATGAATATCTTTGGCGTGTAGTGTAAAGATGACCTATTGTTGAATATTTTTGGCTCGTAGTATAAAGATGAACTTATTAGTATGATTATGAACATGAACTGTGATTTGGTATAACCATCATCTTTGATATTTCAGGTAAAGACATGTGTTGGAAAATATCTTCGTCTTGGATGAGAAGAGAAAATTAGAACTATAATTATGATTATGAGTTATTCAAATGATTGTGAACAGGATCTGTTGATTAATGTTACAGGGTTAAAGCATTGTTGGTGGACTTTTAACATGGAGAAGATAATAGACTTTATGGTCTATTTGACTCTTCTAATGGATTGCTCGTTCCGCTGCAACTATGATTGAAAATTTTTATCATATACCATATGTTCTAAATCTCTGATTTATTACTAATGAAGGCTATTGATAATTTAATTATCTTTAGTCATAATATTCTTTACTGAGCTAGTTGTGCTCACCCTTTTGCTTCATAATTCTTTTCAGGTAATAAAAGTGTAGCTGGGTCGAGCGGGGATAACAGGGGAATAGTGTGGTGGTCCGAGACTATCAAAGTTTCTCAACACATTATAAAGCGGCATGACATACAATATATAATTGTATTGAGGACCTAAGATATGTGTGTTGTATATTATATGTCACTTAAAAATTGAATTTGGTGAACAACAATAGGGTGAGGAGAACCCAACTTTGGAAGGGTGTTTTGCCATTATCATACATGATGTCTAATGACATATAATCTCGTGTTATCATAAGAAAGGGTTGTGCACATCCGCTTGCTGAGTATATCTACGAGCACTACCTATATGATCTTGGAGTTGGGTTGAAACATAATGTTCAATCGCAGACGGTGGAGATAGTTATATGTCAAGAGAAGACTCACCATTGGAAGGAACATGATAGTAATCTTCTCATTTTTCTTTGGGGTCTATTGGATCAACCAAGGATAATTCTCCGGATATATGATATCTTTCATAACTTAGATTCATGGCCTCCTATGTACGAAGGTTTCCTTGAGCACTTCCCAAAGATTTTAATTTCTAAAACAGTTCTAGACTGTACCTTTATGTAAGGTATCACTGTGAGGTGTTATCTATAGTTGGGACATGAGTCACAGTTGGTATATATTTATGTCAAAACTCACAGCATATGTGTTGTTGTTGTAATAAAGTTGTAGTTGTTTTCTGTACCATATATTTGGCTACTCAGAATAGGTTGGATGGATTGGACATATTTTGGGGGCGTCACAGTTGGTATCAAAGATTAGGGATATGATCTTTGGCGGAGATCCGGGATTAGAACTAGGAGGGGAGAGACGAGTAATATCCTTCGCTAGTATGTGTCCTACCTAAGCTTATTTGTTGGTCAGTCATAATATCGGGATATTATGTGATATGTTAATTTGTTCAATTAACCCTTGTTTTGAAGCTGTATTCTAGAATGATATCTAAAATACAGGAGATGAGCAATGGAGAAATCATGATGACTGGGGAGATGGAATCTAAAAAGAAAACAAGGTATTCTCAACTCGTTGAAATACTAGGTACGTAAATTTTGAGGACGAAATTTCATAAGGAAGGGAGATTTTAAGACCCCGAATTTTATGAAATAAAATTATTCAATTTTCCTATTTAGTAAATGGTTAAATTGATAAAAAGTTAAGGGTGATATATGAAATTTTTTCAAAATAAGCAAGTGACTATAAAATACTTATTGTTGTCGGGGAATATTTGTTCGGTCGTGGAATATTCTTGTTGTCGGGGAATATTCGTACGACGGCGCATCCGTTTGTGGTCCCCATAACAGAATAACTGTTGGATGAAGAAAACAACAAGTTTAAGTTTTTATAAAAAACGACGTAGTTGTTACCGTTAACACTGTTGGAATACCTGGTGGTTAAAATATAGTAATACGCGTTGTTGCATAGTAGCTCACGGTATTACACAGTATTTTTGAATTATTGATTCTTACGTAAGAAGACAGTACTCAATAATTGTTATAGTAATTACTGTTTAATATTTTATTTTATTGATTCAACAATTGCTGCGTTGATATTTTATATTATTGTTGTTTCAATAATTGTCACGGCACAATATTTCAGATAAATAATTCATATTATTTGAATAATATTATTAGATAACATTATTGGCAATGTCTAGAAAGTTCTATTAAGGAGAGGTTTGGTCACCTAATTGCGCGTCAGTAAGGAGAAATCCTTATCGGAATGCCCCACCTTCCTGGGAACTGCCTGGTTGTCATTGTTGCGATTTTGTAATATTATTTGTGAATAATTAATTATTGATTTATATGATAGGGAAATATTTATTTTATGTGGATATAAATGATGAATTTATTTATGTGGTTATAAATGAAGGAATTAATGTTGAGGTGTTTTATCAGTATTTTGTCGGAAAGGAGGTATTAAAAATCAAACCAGTGTTCTTGTGATATATTACGTGAGTTATAATTTTTAATCTAACTGTTGGATCATTGTGATTTTTGGATATGTTATACATATATAAGTTGAGTATATGTCCACAAATTTTAGACCGTTAAAAATGAATTTATAAATTGTTATGAATTTTAAGAGGTGTCTGGTTCAGAAATTGTTGAAGTTTCGAAATTTATCATTTTGGTTGAAAATTCTAGAATGAGTGGGCCCCACCTTTGGTTGGTGAAGAAATGTGCTGAAATTCTAATTCAAATGTGGTGGGTGGCAATAGTAGCAGGTAAAGCCATCAGGTAGCAGGTCAAGTCTGCTTCGGCGTGCTAACATTTTTCTATAAATAGAGGCCTAAGTTAGAATTGAAAATCACACCAGAAACATAAGATTTCTCCCTTTCTCTCTCTATATTATCAAGCATATTTTGTGAGTATTTAGATACTTTGAGAGTTGCTATTCAGTGCAAGGTTCTTTCGGCTTTACATTCTGGTCAGGAATACTGCTCTTTTAAGGTAAGGGATTTTAAGGGTTATTATGTTTTTCAGTTTCGAATTTTTTCTGAACCTTCAAAAATTCTGGAAAAATTTGAAATGATAATTTGATGAGTTTTATTGATTGTGTCCAAAAATGGCGATTTTTGGATGTATAGATTAGGAGTTATGGATTTTATGAGAAAAGATTATTTTAAAAGTAAACCCTTATAACTCCTTGTGGTTAACTCCAAAATTGGTAGAATTTTTATTGGAAGTACATCTATATAACATCAGTATATTCTGTAAATTTCAGAATTTTTGGACAAAAGTATAATATATGATAAATGTCTAAATATTCGGCAGTTTTAACCATGTGAAAAATAGTAAATGAATTTTAAAAATTCCGAGAAAAATATATGTTCAATATGGGACTATATTATGCTAAATCCCATAAAAGAAATATTTTTGAAACTGATTTGGTATTTTTCATGAAAATGAACTAGTTATGAATAAATAAATTAAATATGTTATGTGAAGTAACAAAATTGAAAAATAGGATTTTATGGCTTGGGAATCCTATATATGGTATATGCAGATTTTTGATGAGGTTGTTGGTTATTGGTGATGAAATCATATGAGTTTGGCATTTTAGTATGATTAATTGCATTAATTAGTAAAGTGTAAACAATTAAAATAAATTATTTATAAGTTTAAGAAATGATTAAGATATTGTGGTGATATTAATAATATTAGATTATGAGATTATTAAGTGATTTATAACATTTGGATTAAGGTGTTATGAAATCATTCATTTATGAATCTTACTTTTAAAATTAAATGCAGTTGTTGATCATATTGTTATTGTCATATATAACATTTTTATAATCCCGGTGATGAAATTTCTCTTTGACTTAAGTGTAAAGATGGGTAGATTATTTGTATGATTATGACTATGGATTCTCTTTGGCCAGTAGTGCAAAGATGAATTGTTGACTGGTATGATCATGACCATTGAATTTACAATTGAATATTTTTAGCTTAAGTGCAAAGGTGAATTGATCAACATGGTTATAATTATTGTTTATATAAATTTTGAAATGATTATATATTTCTTTGAGATATGAATATCTTTGGCCTGTAGTGCAAAGATGAATTGTTGATGAATATCTTTGGCGTGTAGTGCAAAGATGACCTATTGTTGAATATCTTTGGCCCGTAGTGCAAAGATGACCTGTTGTTGAATATCTTTGGCATGTAGTGCAACGATAAACTGTTAATGAATATCTTCGGCCTGTAGTGAAAAGATGAACTTCTTAGTATGATTATGAATAGGAACTGTGATTTGGTATAACCATGATCTTTGATGTTTCAGGTAAAGATATGTGATAAAAAATATCTTCGTCTTGGATGAGAAGAGAAAATTAGAACTACAATTATGATTATAAGTTATTCACATGATTGTGAACAGGATCTGTTGATTAATGTTACAGGGTTAAAGCATTGTTGGTGGACTTTTAACATGGAGAAGATAATAGAATTTATGGTCTATTTGACTCTTTTAATGGATTGCTCGTTCCGCTGCAACTATGGTTCAAAAGTTTTATCGTCTACCATATGTTCTAAATCTCTGATTTATTACTAATGAAGGCTATTGATAATTTAATTATCTTTTGTCATAATATTCTTTACTGAGCTAGTTGTGCTCACCCTTTTGCTTCATAATTCTTTTCAGGTAATAAAAGTGTAGTTGGGTCGAGCTGGGATAACAGGGGAATAGTGTGGTGGTCCGAGACTATCAAAGTTTCTCAACACATTATAAAGCGGCATGACATACAATATATAATTGTATTGAGGACCTAAGATGTGTGTGTTGTATATTATATGTCACTTAATAATTGAATTTGGTGAACAACAATAGGGTGAGGTGAACCCAACTTTGGAAGGGTATTTTACCACTATCATACATGATGCCTAATGACATACAATCTCGTGTTATCATAAGAAAGGGTTGTGCACATCCGCTTGCTGAGTATATCTACGAGCACTACCTATATGATCTTGGAGTTGGGTTGAAACATAATGTTCAATCGCAGATGGTGGAGATAGTTATATGTCAAGAGAAGACTCACCATTGGAAGGAACATGATAGTAATCTTCTCATTTTTCTTTGGGGTCTATTGGATCAACCAATGATAATTCTCCGGACATATGATATCTGTCATAACTTAGATTCATGGCCTCCTATGTACGAAGGTTTCCTTGAGCACTTCCCAAAGATTTTAATTTCTAAAACAATTCTAAACTGTACCTTTATGTAAAGTATCACTGTGAGGTGTTGTCCATAGTTGGGACATGAGTCACAGTTGGTATATATTTTTATCAAAACTCACAGCATATGTGTTTTTGTAGTAATAAAGTTGTAGTTGTTTTCTGTACCATGTATTTGGCGACTCAGAATAGGTTGGATGGATTGGACCTATTTTAGGGGCGTCACATGAACCATGTCACCATTAAGAATAGGTATCCGCTACCTCGCATTGATGACCTGTTTGGCCAGTTACAAGGAGCATAATTCCTTTCAAAGATCGATCTTCATTCTGAATATCATCAGCTGAAGATTAGAACTAAGGATATTCCAAAGACTGCATTCAGAACTCGGTACGGGCATTATGAATTTTTAGTTATGTCTGTTGGATTGACTAATGCTTCTGCGACTTTCATGGATATGATGAACCGAATATTCAAGGAATATTTGGATCAGTTCGTTGTTGTCTTTATTGATGACATCCTCATATATTCCAAAAGTCGTGAAGATCATGACCACCATTTGAAGCTGGTACTCTAAAGGCTTCGTGAAAATAAGCTAAATGCCAAGTTGAAGAAATGCGAGTTCTGGCTTGAGAAAGTAGCATTCCTTGGGGACGTGGTGTCAAAACAGGGAGTATCTGTGGACCCATCAAAGATTGAAGCAATACAAAGTTGGGAGCAACCGAAGACGATGACCGAAGTACGTAGTTTTTTGGGCTTAGCTGGTTATTATCGGGGATTCGTGGAAGGATTTTCTCGAATCGCTACTCCATTAACTCAGCTGACTCGGAAAGATACAAAATTCGTATGGATCAAGGAATGCGAGAAGAGTTTTCAAGAGCTTACGAGGAGACTTATTTCGGCACTTGTTCTGACAATACCATCTGGTTCGGATGGATTTGTTATCTACAGCGATGCTTCGGGCAAAGGGTTAGGATGTGTTCTCATGCAACATGGAAAAGTCATAGCCTATGTCTTGCGACAACTTAAAGAATATGAGAGGAATTATCCTACTCATGATCTGGAGTTGGCAGTAGTCATTTTTGCGCTAAAGATCTGGAGGCACTATCTATATGGGGAGAAAGTAGAGATATATTCAGACCATAAAAGCCTCAAATATTTCTTCACCTAAAAGGAACTCAACATGCGGTAACGACGTTGGCTCGAGCTATTAAAAGATTATGACCACACCATTCAATACCATCCTGGAAAAGAAAACGTGGTAGCTGACGCGTTGAGTAGAAGATAATATGCATGAACAATTACGATGATGTCAAGTATACGCATAGAACCAACTTTAATCGATAAAGTTAAAGTTGCTCAAGCCACAGACCCGGAGCTGATGCGTATGAAGAAGAAAGTACAAGAAGGTGTTATCCCAGAGGCAAGAATCGATGAAAAAGGAATACTTCGAGTCCACTCCAGACTTTATGTTCCTAACGATTCTTATTTGAAAAATAAGATCATGATGGAGGCACACAATACACCGTTTTCAATCCATCTTGGAAGTACCAAAATGTATCGTGATCTTCGACATACATTTTGGTGGAACAATATGAAGAGAGAGATTGCAAGGTTTATCTCGAGGTGTCTAACTTGTCAACGTGTAAATACGGAGCATCAAGTGCCTAAGGGTCCATTGTAACCACTTGAGATTTTGAAATGGAAGTGGGAACACATTACCATAGATTTCGTTACGGGTCTTCCCATGGTTTCTCAAGGCATAGATGCGATTTGGGTTATTGTTGATAGATTAACTAAGTCTGCTCCTTTCTTGCCGATACGGGAGACTTATTTCCTTGAACGTCTTGCTCGTATGTACGTAAATGAGATTGTGAGATTGTATGGCATTCCAGTATCCATAGTTTCAGATCGTGACCCAAGATTCACTTCACAATTTTGGGTTAGTTTGCAAAAAGCTATGGGCACGGATTTACGATTCAGTTCAGCATACCATCCTCAAACGGACGGACAATCAGAGAGGACTATTCAAACTTTTGAAGATCTATTAAGACTCTATGTCCTAGACTTTAAAGGGAGTTGGGATAAGTATTTACCATTGGTGGAATTCTCCTACAACAACAGTTATCAGGCAAGTATAGGTGTGACTCCATTCGAAGCATTGTATGGACGAAAGTGTCGCTCTCCAATATGTTGGGATGAGGTGGGTGAAATAATATTTTTGGGACCCGAGTTGGTACATATGACTACGAAAAAGAACCAAAGGATTCGACAACGTATACAATCGGCATAGGATCGACAAAAGAGTTATGCGGATCTTCATCGAAAGGACGTGAAATTTAGTATTGGGGATCATGTATTGTTGCGTGTTTCTCCATGGAAGGGAGTTAAAAGATTTGGGAAGAGAGGAAAACTCAATCCATGATTTATTGGTCCATTTTAGATTCTTGACCGAGTAGGAAATGTGGCCTATAGACTCGCATTACTTCCAAGTATGTCTCGTGTTCATAATGTTTTTCATATATCTGTGCTATGTAAATATGTGAAAGACCCAAACCACGTTATTGAGTTAGAACCTGACGAGATAGCCGAAGACTTAACATATGAAGAGGTACCTGTTAAGATCTTGGATAGGAAGGAGCATGTCCTACGCACAAAGGTTATACCACAAGTCAAAGTTTTGTGGAGGAACCATGCTATTGAGGAAATGACTTGGGAGTTGGAAACGGAAATGAAAGCGAGGTATCCTCACCTTTTCGAAACACCAGGTACGTACTTTAATTTCGAGGACGAAATTTCATAAGGAGGGGAGGTTGTAAGACCCAACTTATTATAAATGAAATTAAATTTCCTCTATTTATTATTTTGAAATAGTAAGGGTTGATTTGATTAATGTGGTTAGTTATGGGTAAAATGCGTAAATATTTCAAATAAACAAGTGGTTATAAAATATTCATTTTTATCGGAGAATATTCGTTTGGTCGTGGAATATTCTTACTGTCGGGGAATATTCGTACGACGGCCCAGCCTTGTGTGGGCCCCATAACAAAAAGCGATTGGATGAAGAAAACGACAAGTATAAGTTGTTTATAAATAACGACGTAGTTGTTACCGTTAATACTGTTGGAATACCCGGTGGTTAAAACACAGTAGCACACGGTATTGCACCAATTATTGATTCTTACGTAAGAAGGCACTACTCAATAATTGTTACAGTAGTTACTGTTTAATATTATATTAATAATTGCTACGTTGATATTTTATATTATTGTTATTTTAATAATTGTCACTGTACAGTATTTTCATTATCAGATCAATAATTCATATTATTGGAATAATATTATTAGATTATATTATTGGCAATGTCTAGAAAGTTCTGCCTAAGGAGAGGTTTGGTCACCTAATTGCGCGCCAGTAAGGAGAAATCCTTATTGGAAAGCCCCCTCTTTCCTGGGAACGGCTTGATTGCCAGTATTGTGATTCTATAATATTATTTGTGAATAATTAATTATGGATTTATATGATAAGAAAAATATTCATTTTATGTGCAAATAGATGGAGAAAATTTTAAAGTGACAATTGTTGAAAAATTAATATTTTATCTTTTCTGATAAATAATTCATTTAAATATATTATTATATTTTAATAATATAATAATGGAGATATTTTTATAATAAATGTGGGATATATGAGTATATGAGGAGGAGGAGTATTTTTTGTTACTAAAAATATTTAAAACATATTTTTCATGTTTGTGGACCCCATTTCTTGACTGAAATTTGATTATAGCTTGCAAAATCGTCCGTATGTGGGTTTCGATCAATTTCTGCTTGGAATTTGGAAAAACTTAAACTTAAAAAGTTTTAGAGAATTTAATTTCCTATGAAATGGACATAAGATTCAAATTTTTCTGTTAAAAGGGCTATTTATTGTGAATTACTGAAGTTTCGGTATTTCGGGTCTGAATTGATTTTTGGAGTTTTAAATGATTTTATTAACAAAAATGTTTTTGTGACATATGGTGAGTTGGTGGCTGATGTTTTTGACCAAAGAAGGTTGCTAAGGAAATTAAGAAAAATATATTAATATTTTATTAAATTTTCTGCTTTGGTGTTCTAAGCATTTTCCTATTAATAGGGTGCTTAGGTTAGAATTGAAATTCACACCAGAAACTGAAGTTTTCTCTCTCTATATATATTATCGAGCGTATTCTTGTGAGTATTTTGATACTTTGAGTGTTGCTATATGGTGCAAGGTAAAAGATGTTATTTTTTTAAAATGATATTATTTCTTCTAATATCATTATGCCGGATTATTGGTAAGATTTTTCTTGTGAAATTCTTTTCTTTTAGTGTCGGGGTTACTATTCACGTATACGGCACTATTCACGAATACAACACTATTCACAGAAAAATTAAATTTTTATTTTTTTCCAAAATATCGATTATGGATACTAGCTTTGATTGTATCCATGTTTTGATCATTCTTGAATTTTACTTCACTATGGTTATTTATGAAGTATTTTTAAACTTGGACTGTTTAAAGTACGAATCCTTAATATTTGTTCTTTTGTTTCACTGGATTTGTTTTCTTTAAAATATTTTTCATCATCCTCAGTCCTAAATGATGATATTACTGAATATCTTTGGCCTGTAGTGCAAAGATGGTTGATTTTCTTATGAATATCTTTGGCCTGTAGTGGAAAGATGAATATTTGATTCAAGATGAATATTGATTGATGTTACAGGGATAAAATATTGATGATGGACTTTTAAATTCATAGATAATAGTAGATTTCATTCTCTATTTAATTTTTCTATGAATTATTATTTCCGCTGCGAACATTGATCTAAAACTTGTTGTCTATTGTATTTTATCAGATTTTTTCCCTGTTGAAGACTAACAATAATTTGTTCTATATTATCTTAGTCATAATATTTTTTACTTGGCTAGTTGAGCTCACCTTTTTCCTTTATGTTTCATTTTTCTTCTCAGGAGACGAGAATGTAGCGAGTTCTAGTCGGGGTACAGAATGATGGTTCTAGAGAGTTGTTTTAGTAGTCCTCAACTTTCTTGTAAAATAATGTATCAATAATTGTAATGAGGACTTATTTGAGTGTGGATATTGTCTAGATGACAATATTTGTATTTAAACTCATAGTTTATGTGTTGTCATATTTTGTATGACAATTGTATTAATAAAGTTGTAGTTGCTTCTGTACCATGTTATTGACGACTCAAAATGGGTGATGTATACCTATTTTGGGGGCGTCACAGAAGTTCCAAGGCTGCTGTCCTTGAAGAGTTCTTAGTGAACTGAAGTCCCAAGGCTGCTGGCCTTGAAGGAATCTTAGTGATTCAGGGTGCTGCCCTTCTTTAGTGAAAATCCTGCTGGTTGAAAGCAGAATAGTGGATTAGGAGCTTGAGTCTTTGAACCACTTAAAACCCCTTGTGTCTTTTACTTTATGTCATTTATATTATGTACATTATCTGTTATAACTGCTATGTATGTTTTAACTGCTTGCTACTAAAGTAACTCTACGAATAATGTATGTTTGATTATGAATATATCAATGAAGGGGATCTTTTACTTATTCCGTTGTGCTTAAAAAGATTCTTAAGTTCGTCACGATCTCTTAATGAGCAATACAACTTAATAGAGAAAAAGTATTTTGAAATTCTAAGGATCTATTCAACCCCCCCTTCTATATCTATTGTGCCTATTGGGAACTAACAACTTTCTTCCATACAACGCCTCGAATGGAGCCATGCCAATACTTGTTTGATAACTGTTGTTGTAAAAAAACTCCACCAATGGTAAGAACTTGTCCCAACTTCCCTTGAAGTCAAGGACACAGAGTCTTAATAAATCTTCAAGAGTTTAAATAGTCCTCTCTGATTGTCCGTCCATTTAAGGATGATATGCCGAACTAAATCGTAAATCTGTGCCCATAGATTTTTGCAAACTAACCCAAAATCGTGAAGTGAATCTTGGGTCTCGATCAAAAACAATGGATACTAGCATACCATGCAGTCTTATAATCTCATTTATGTACATACGAGCAAGACGTTCAAGTGTATAAGTTTCTCATATTGGTAAGAAATGAGCAGACTTGGTCAATCTATCAACAATGACCCAAATTACATCTACGCCTTGAGAAACCTTGGGAAGACCAGTAACGAAATTCATGGTAATGTGCTCCCACTTCCATTCTGGAATTTCAAGTGGTTGCAATGGGCCTTTTGGTACTTGATGCTCCGCCTTGACTCGTTGACAAGTTAGACACCTTGAGATTAACAGCTCTATCTCTCTCTTCATATTGCTCCACCAAAATGTATGATGAAGATCACGATATATTTTGGTACTCCCAGGATGGATTACAAATGGTGTGTTGTGCGCCTCCATCATGATTTTATACTTTAACTCAGGATCGTTAGGAACACAAAGTCTGGAGTTGACTCAAAGTATTCCTTCTTCATCGATTATTGCTTCCGGCATAGCACCTTCTTGTACTTTCTTCCTCATATGCATCAGCTCCAGGTCTATAGTTTGAGCAGCTTTAACTTTATCGATTAAAGTCGGTTCTACTCGTATATTCGTCATCATCACGTGGGTCCCTAGAGTATTTATCTCTATCTCCATCCTTTGTAAGTCATATAAAATGGGCTTCTGCGTTGACAATATCGCACTCGTACCCGCATATGATCTTCTACTCAGTGCGTCAGCTACCATGTTTGCTTTTCTAGGATGGTATTGGATGGTATGATCATAATCTTTCAACACTTCAAGCCAATGTCGCTGTCGCATGTTGAGTTCCATTTAAGTGAAGAAATATTTGAGGCTTTTATGATCCGTAAAGATCTCCACTTTCTCTCCATACAAGTAATGCCTCCAAATTTTAAGTGCGAAGACAACAGTTGCCAACTCTAGATCATGAGTAGGATAATTCCTCTCATATTCTTTGAGTTATCGAGAGGCATAGGCTATGACTTTCCCATGTTGCATGAGAACACATCCTAACCCTTTGCCCGAAGCATCACTGTAGATGACAAATCCCTCCGAGCCAGATGGTATTGTCAGAACATGTACTGAAATGAGTCTTCTCTTAAGTTCTTGAAAACTCTTCTCGCATTCCTCGTTCCAACCGAATTTTGTATCTTTCTGAGTCAGCTGAGTTAAGGGAGTAGCGATTCGAGAAAACCATTCTACGAATCTCCGATAATAACCAGCTAAGCCGAGAAAGCTAGGTACTTCGGTCACTAATTTAGGTTTCTCCCAGATTTGAATAGCTTCAATCTTTGCTGGGTCAACAAATATTCCATGACTTGATACCACGTGCCCAAGGAATGCTACTTTCTCAAGCCAGAAATTGCATTTCTTCAACTTGGCATAAAGCTTATATTCACGAAGCTTTTGAAGTATCAGCCTCAAGTGTTGCTCATGATCTTCACGGATTTTGGAATAAATAAGGATGTCATCAATAAAGACGACCACAAAGTGATCAAAATATTCCTTGAATACTCGGTTCATCATATCCATGAAGGCAGCAGGAGCATTAGTCAATCCAAAAGACATGACTAGAAATTCATAATGCTCGTATCGAGTTCTGAAAGCCGTCTTTGGAATGTCATCGGTTCTAATCTTCAATTGGTGATATCCGGAACGAAGATCAATTTTTGAAAAATATTTGGCGCCTTGTAACTGGTCAAACAGGTCATCAATAGAAGGCAATGGATATCTATTTTTGATAGTGACATGGTTTAACTCCCGATAATCAATTCAAAGTCGCATACTCCCATCTTTCTTCTTCACGAATAGAATATGAGCACCCCAAGGAGACGTACTAGGACGAATGAAACCGATGTCTAACAATTCCTGCAGTTGGGTCTTTAACTCCTGAAGTTCAATTGGAGTCATTCGATATAGGGCTTTGAAAATGGGTTTTGTACCGGGTTCAAGGTCGATACAAAATTTAATTTCACGCTCTGGGGGTAGGCCAGGAAGTTCTTCAAGGAATACGTCAGGAAATTCATTAACAATAGAAATATCATTCAAAACTGACGTATTTTTGTTTAGATCTGTGACATGAACTAAGAAAACTTGACATCCGTTTTTCAATAAACGAATAGCTTTATGGCTTGAGATTATAGTGATTGATTTTAATGGTGTGGTTGCTTAAATTCGAATAATAGGTTGGTTAGGAATATGAAAGCTAACAACCTTATAAAAACAATCAAATTTTGCATGATGAGTAGTTAACCAATCAATCCCTAGAATTATGTCAAATGCAAATATTTTCAATGAAATAAAATCGACAGGTAATGTGAGGGTACCGATTTGAACCAAACAAGACTTATAAATAGTGGATGTAATGAAGGTTTCTCCCAATGGAGTTTCAACAAATAAGTCAAAGTCTAATTTCTCCGGAGTCAAATTTAAACGTTGAGCGCAAGTAGGAGAAATAAAAGAATTGGTAGAACCGGTATCAAATAAGGTATAAACTTCGCTAGAGTTTATGATAAGCTTACCCGTGATGACCTCATTCGGGTTCCTTGCTTTTTGGGAGGTCACAATAAACGCTCTCCCTTGCACTACTGGCTTTGACTTTTCTGGGACGTCCTTTAGTGCCTCCATCCTAGCTGAACTTGTCTTCGGTGAACGACAAAATCGGGCTGGGTGACCTTCTCTTCCATAATTATAACATGCTTTAGACGACATCGCATAGTTTGGACTGATGTGTCCCTCCCCTCCGCATTTGAAGCAAATGATTGGTGGTCGTTCTCCTTCCTTAACAACGGGTGCTGGTGCTGACGTCTTTCCATCATTGTTGAATCTCCTCTTCTTGAAATGTCCATTCTTATTGTTTTGGCCATGATTACCCCTGAAGTGGTTATAATTTCTAGCATTTTGATTCCCTCCACGCTTACTGTCACCGCTTCGATGACTGCTATCACTAGTATTATCATTTTATTTGCTGCTCTCTTTTGGTTGGGTTGACTCATTATCACGCTCCAATAATTGAGCCCTATTAACAACATCTGAATACAAACACATTTTATGAGAGATAAGATATTGACGTATCTCGGGTTTCAAACCTCTTAGAAACATTCGTGTCATTCCCTCCTCATTATCAACCAAATGGGACGCAAACCGGGACAACTCGGCAAACTTGGCTTCGTACTGCGACACGGTCATGTTTTTTTACTCTAGCTTGATAAACTCTATCTCTTTCATGTGATGAATACTTTCGGGAAAGTACTTGTCGTTGAACAATTCTTGGAACTTCTCCCAAGTCATTTTCAGTGCGGCAGGTTGAGTACGTTTTACAGATTCCCACCAGTAATCTGCCTCTGCACGCAACATGAAGGTGGCAAAGGGAACATTTTGCTCCTCGGAGCATCCCAAGACATCAAATATCTTGCAGATCTGCTTTATCCACGTCTCCGCCTTAAGTGGTTTTGGCTCTCCAAAAAACTTCGGTGGTCCCAGTTCCTTGAACTGCTTAGCGGTGAACGTCCGAGAGTTGTCAGTGTTTCCACCTGTATTTTGTATAGGAGCTGCTCTTGCCTGATGTTGCATGAATTGCATAAAGCCTCTGAACATTCCATCTTTCATCATCTAGTCAGTGTTGTTGTTTGCCTGAGGATTATCGCCTTCTTGATTCACATTATCCTGATTATTGATCTGTGGAGACTCAACGGTCTCTTGTGCTCCATTGCTAATCTCAACATTCTCGGATGTCATTTTAAAATACTGCCACAAAACAAGGGTTAATTAACATATCACATATTATCCCTATACCCTGACCGACCAATTAAATATCAAATAAATTTAGGTAGGTCATACTAGCGAAGGAATTTCCCGTCTCTCCCCTCCTAGTTCTTGTCTCATATCTCAGCCAGGGATCATATCCCTAAGCTTTGATACCAACTGTGACGCCCCCAAAATAGGTATACATCACCCATCTTGAGTCGCCAAATACATGGTAAAAAATTCAAATACAACTTAATTATACAACAGTCGTGTAAAATACGACAAAACATATGCTGTGAGTTTTAATACAAATATTGTCATCTAAACAATATCCACACTTAATTGAGTCCTCATTACATTTATTATCACGCTATTTAACAGAATAGTGAGGACTACTAATGCTATTATCTGGACCGTCACTCTGTTCCCCGACTAGTCCCTGCTACGTTCTCATTTCCTGAAGAGAACAATGAAAGTAAAAGGGTGAGCTCAACTAGCCCAGTAAGAAATATTATGACTAAGATAATACAGAATAAATTATCGTTAGCCTTCAACAGTATTAAAATGATACTCTATAACAAACATCAAGTTTAACTGCAGCAGAATAAGCAATCCATTAAAAGAGTCAAGTAGAGAATAAAATCTACTATCTTTTATGATTTAAAAGGTTTTTCATCACTTTTATCGCTGGTACTCAGCTTAATAAATAATCCACATCATCCCTGCACTACGGCCAAGGATATTCATTAGTATCACAACCACAAATTATCTATGCACTACGGGCCAATGATATTTGTGTATTCATCATTGGTCATGATCATGCCAACAACTGCCCATCAATACACTACGGGCCAATGAGGACTTTTACCACATCGTTTACAACATTACGGTCATGATTATACCGATTAATCCCTGGTCATAATCATACCAAGTCCATCTATGCACTACAGGCCATAGATGACTTTCAACATAATATAAACATGAGGACGATGACAATGATATAAGAATTCAATAAAACAAGTTCAAGAATTAATTTATCCAGGAACTAATAACATCCAAATTGTCAATACGATACTTCTTTGTAGTGTAAAATTCAAGAATGCTCAGAAGAATATTTCCATGAAAAGATACTGGATGAAGCGCAAATATCAAAGATATTCCACTAATTTCATGGAGTATAGAAGTCAAAACTTTAACCAACTAAGTATAATAAAGAATGGAATAACAAAAAAAATCACCAGGCATGCGATAGACTGCACAGACAGGTTATTCCAACAGAATAATAACTAACGGAACCAGGTCATGCATAAACGCACAGACAGAATATTCCAACAGAATAATAAATAACGGAACCAGGTCAGGCAAAATTCACACCGATAGGATGTTCCAACAGAATAATAAATAACGGAACCAGGTTATACGTAAACGCACAGACAGGATGTTCCAACAGAATAATAAAGAATGGAATAACAGAAGAATTTTGTCATGTATGCGGTACTTCGCATAGACAAGTTATTCCAACATAATGATAAAGAATGGAATAACAGAAGAATTTCACCAAGTATAGGGTAGACCGCATATACAGGTTATTCCAACAGAATAAAAAAATGGAATAAACAACAAGTTTTAGAACAATATTCGCAGAGGAAATAATAATTCATAGAAGAGTTACGTAGAGAATGAAATCTACTATATTCTATGAATTTAAAAGTCCATCATCAATATTTTATCCCTATAACATCAATTAATATTCTTCTTGAATCAAATATTCATCTTTGCACTACAGGCCAAAGATATTCATCAGTTGGTCATGTTCATCTCAACACTTGTACATCTTTGCACTATGGGCCAAAGATATTCATAAGAAAATTAACCATCTTTGCATTACAGGCCAAAGATATTCAGTAATATCATCATTTAGGACTGAGAATGATGAAAAATATTTTAAAAAAAATGAATCCAGTGAAACAAAAGAGCAAATATTAAGGATTCGTATTTTAAATAATCCAAGTTCAAAAATACTTCATTAATAATCATAGTGAAGTAAAATTCAAGAATGATCAAAACATGGATACAATCAAAGCTAGTATCCATAATAGATGTTTTGGACAAAAAATGAAAATTTAATTTTTCTGTGAATAGTGCCGTATTCATGAATAGTGTCGTATACATGAATAGTAACCCCGACACTAAAAGACAAGAATTTCACAAGAAAAATCTTACCAATATTCCGGCATAATGATATTAGAAAAAATAATTCATTATTCCGGAACTTCAAAGCTTCAATAATTCATAATAAATAGCCCTTTTATCAGAAAAATTCAAATCTTATGTCCATTCCATAGGAAATTCCATTCTCTACAACTTTGTAAGTTTATGTTTTTCGAAATTCCAAGTAGAAGTTGACCGAAATCCACAAACGGACGATATTACGGGCTATAATCCAATTTCAGTCACAAAGTGGGGCCCACAAATATGTTTAACATATTTTAAACATTTTTTTGTAACAAAAATATTCTTCCTCCTCATTTATTCATATATCACACATTCATTGTAAAATATCACCATTATTATATTATTAAAATATAAAAATATTCTTAAATGAATTATTTATCAGAAAAGATAAAATATCAATTTTTCAACAATTGTCACTTTAATATTTTCTCCATCTATATCCACATAAAATGAATATTTTCATTATCATATAAATCAATAATTAATTATTCACAAATAATATTACAGAATCACAATACTGGCAACCAGATCGTTCCCAGGAAAGAGGGGGCTTTCCAATAAAGATTTCTTCTTACTGGCGCGCAATTAGGTGACCAAACATCTCCTTAGACAGAACTTTCTAGACATTGCCAATTATGTTATTTAATAATATTATTCAAATAATATGAATTATTAATCTGATAATGGAAAATACTGTGTAGTGATAATTATTAAAATAACAACAATATAAAATATCAATGTAGCAATTATTGAATCAATAAAATAAAATATTGAACAGTAATTACTGTAACAATTATTGAGTAGTGTCTTCTTACGTAAGAATCAATAATTGGTGCAATACCGTGTGCTACTGTGTTTTAACCACCGGGTATTCCAACAGTATTAACGGTAACAACTACGTTGTTATTTATAAACAACTTATATTTGTCGTTTTCTTCATCCAATCGCTTTTCGTTATGGGGCCCACACAAGGTTGCGCTGTCGTACGAATATTCCCCGACAGTAAGAATATTTCACGACCAAACGAATATTCCCCGACAACAATGAATATTTTATAACCACTTACTTATTTTAAATATTTGCGCATTTTACTCATAACTAACCACATTAATCAAATCAACTCTTACTATTTCAAAATAATAAATAGAATAAATTCAATTTCATTTATAATAAGTTGGGATTTTACAACCTCTCCTCCTTATGAAATTTTGTCCTCTAAATTGACGTATGTACCTGGTGTTTCGAAAAGGTGAGGATACCTTGCTTTCATTTTCGTTTCCAATTCCCAGGTCATTTCCTCAATAGCATGGTTCCTCCACAAAACTTTGACTTGTGGTATGACCTTTGTGCGTAGGACATGCTCCTTTCTATCCAATATCTTGACAGGTACCTCTTCATACGTTAAGTCTTCGGCTATCTCATCCGGTTCTAACTCAATAACGTGGTTTGGGTGTTTCACATATTTACGTAGCACATATATGTGAAAAACATTATGAACACGAGACATACTTGGAGGTAATGCGAGTCTATAGGCCTCATTTTCTACTCGGTCAAGAATCTGAAATGGACCAATAAATCATGGATTAAGCTTTCCTCTCTTCTCAAATCTTGTAAATCCCTTCTATGGAGCCACACGCAACAATACATGATTCCCAATACTAAATTCCACATCCTTTCGATGAAGATCCGCATAACTCTTTTATCGATCTTGTGCCATTTGTATACATTGTCGAATTATTTAGATCTTTTCTGTAGTAATATGTACCAACTCAGGTCCCAACAATGTTGCTTCACCCACTTCATCCCAACATATTGGAGAGCGACACTTGCTTCCATACAATGCTTCGAATGGAGCTACCCCTATACTTGTTTGATAACTGTTGTTATAGGAAAATTCTACCAATGGTAAATACTTATCACAACTCCCTTTGAAGTCTAGGACACAGAGTCTTAATAGATCTTCAAGAGTTTGAATAGTCCTCTCTGATTGTCCGTCCGTTTGAGGATGGTATGCCGAACTGAATCGTAAATCCGTGCCCATAGCTTTTTGTAAGCTAACCCAAAATCGTGAAGTGAATCTTGGGTCACAATCCAAAACTATGGATACTGGCATGCCATGCAATCTCACAATCTCATTCACGTACATACGAGCAAGACGTTCAAGGGAATAAGTCTCCCGTATGACAAGAAATGAGCAGACTTAGTTAATCTATCAACAATAACCCAAATCGCATCTATGCCTTGAGAAACTGTGGGAAGACCTGTAACGAAATCCATGGTAATGTGTTCCCACTTCCATTTCGAAATTTCAAGTGGTTGCAATAGACCCTTTGGCACTTGATTCCCCGCCTTTACACGTTGAAAAGTTAAACACCTCGAGATAAACTTTGCAATCTCTCTCTTTATATTGTTCCACCAAAATGTATGTCGAAGATCACGATACATTTTGGTACTTCCAGGATGCATTGCAAACGGTGTATTGTGTGCTTCCATAATGATCTTGTAATTCAAATCAGAGTCGTTAGGAACACAAAGTCTGGAGTGTACTCGAATTATTCCTTCTTCATCGATTCTTGCTTCTGAAATAGCACCTTCTTGTACTTTCTTCTTCATATGCATTAGCTCCAAGTCTGTGGCTTGAGTAACTTTAACTTTATCGATTAAAGTTGGTTCTATGCGTATACTTGACATCATCGCACTCGTTTCTGCATATGATTTTCTACTCAACGCGTCAGCTACCACGTTTACTTTTCCAGGATGGTATTGAATGGTGTGGTCATAATCTTTTAATAGCTCGAGCCAACGTCGTTGCCGCATGTTGAGTTCCTTTTGGATGAAAAAATATTTGAGGCTTTTATGGTCTGAATATATCTCCACTTTCTCCCCATATAGATAGTGCATCCAGATCTTTAGCGCGAAAACGACTGCTGCCAACTCTATATCATGAGTATGATAATTCCTCTCATATTCTTTAAGTTGTCGCGAGGCATAGGCTATGACTTTCCCATGTTGCATGAGAACACATCCTAACCCTTTGCCCGAAGCATACTTGTAAATAACAAATCCATCCGAACCAGATGGTATTGTCAGAACAGATGCCAAAATGAGTCTCCTCTTAAGCTCTTGAAAACTCTTTTCGCATTCCTCGTTCCATATGGCTTTTGTATCTTTCTGAGTTAATTGAGTTAACGGGGTAGCGATTCAAGAAAATCCTTCCGCGAATCTACGATAATAACCAGCTAGGCCCAGAAAGCTACGTACTTCGGTTACCGTCTTTGGTTGCTCCCAACTTTGTATTGCTTTAATCTTCATCGGGTTAACAGATACTCCATGTTTTGACACCACGTGCCCAAGGAATGCTACTTCCTCAAGACAGAACTCGTATTTCTTTAATTTGTCATATAGCTTGTTTTCACGAAGCCTTTGGAGTACCAGCTTCAAATGGTGCTCATGATCTTCACGGTTTTTGGAATATATGAGGATGTCATCAATAAAGACAACAACGAACTGATCCAAATATTCCTTGAATATTCGGTTCATCATATCCATGAAAGCCGCAGGAGCATTAGTCAATCCAAAAGACATGACTAAGAATTCATAATGCCCGTATCGGGTTCTGAAGGTACTCTTTGGAATATCCTCAGTTTTAATCTTCAGCAGATGATATCCAGAACGAAGATCGATCTTTGAAAAGAATTGTGCTCCTTGCAACTGGTCAAACAGGTCATCAATACGAGGTAGCGGATACCTATTCTTGATGGTGACATGGTTCAATTCCCGATAGTCAATACAGAGTCGCATACTCCCGTCTTTCTTCTTTACAAATAAAACAGGAGCACCCCAAGGAGATGTACTAGGACGAATGAAACCAATGTCTAACAACTCCTGTAATTGGACCTTTAACTCCTGAATTTCAATAGGAGCCATTCGATATGGGATTTTAGAAATGGGCTTTGTACTAGGTTAAAGATCAATAAAGAATTCAACTTCACGTTCTGGAGGTAGACCGGGAAGTTCTTCAGGAAATACGTCAGAAAATTTACTAACAATAGGAATATTATTCAAATCTAACGTGTCTTTATTTAAATCCATAACATGGGCTAAGAAAGCTTGACATCCATTTTTCAATAAATGAATAGTTTTATGATAGTGATGGATTTTAGTGGTTTAGTTGCTTCAATTCGTACAATAGGTTGGTTAGGAATATGAAAACTAACAACCTTACGAAAATAATCAATTTTGGCATGATGAGTAGTTAGCCAATCAATCCCTAAAATCACATCAAAACAAGTATCTTTAAAGAGATAAGGTCAACAGGTAATGTGATGGTGCCAACTTGGATCAAACAAGATTTATAAATAGTGGATGTAATGAAAGTTTCTCCTAACGGAGTCTCCACAGATAGGTCAAAGTCTAATTTCTCCGGAGTCAAACGTTGAGCACAAGCAGGAGAGATAAATGAATGGGTAGCACCGGTATCTAATAATGTATAAACTTCGCAAGAATTTATGATTAACTTACCCGTGATCACCTCGTTTAGGTTCCTTACATTTTGACCAGTCACGACAAACGCTCTTCCAGGAACCGTTGACTTTGACTTTTCTGGGACAGCCTTTTGAGTCACCATCCCCACTGGACTTGGTTTTTCTACAGTACAATCTCGAGCAATATATCATTCATTTCCACAATTATAACATACCTTGAACTATTGTGGGCAGTTTGGGCTAATATGTCCCTCTTTCCCGTATTTATAGCATACGACTGATGGTCGTTCTCTTCCCTTAGAACCAGTTGCTGCTGGTGCTGACGTATTCACATTGTCACTGTTGAATCTCCTCTTTTTAAAATCTCCCCCCGACTCGCTTCTTCTATTTTTATGGCCATGATTACCACCAGAGTGGTTACCGCCTTTGTCCGTATTTTTCTTTCACCGCTGGTTATCGTTGTTCTGATGACTGTTGTCACTGGTATGATCCTGATTTTGGTCCCTCGATTGAACGTACTCGTTATCTCGCTCTATTAATTGAGCCTTGTTGACAACATCTGAATGGAGAGAAAATTTATGAGAAATGAGATATTGACGTATGCCGGGTTTCAAACCTCTCAGAAACATCTGTGTCATACGTTCCTCATTCTCCACCAATTGAGGTACAAACCTGGATAACTCTACAAACTTCGCCTCGTACTAGGACACAGTCGTATTATTTTGTTCTAATCTAATAAACTCCACTTCCTTCATATGACGAATACTTTCAGGAAAGTACTTGTCATTGAATAGTTTCTGAAACGTCTCCCGAGACATGCTGAGTGCGGCTGGATGGGTACGCTTCACAGATTTCCACCAGTAATCTGCCTCATTACGGAATATAAATGTGGCGAATGGAACCTTCTATTCCTTCGTGCATCCCAAGACATCGAATATCTTGGTAATTTGATTGACCTACGTTTTTACCTTAATCGGATCCGGCTTTCCCCAAAATTCTGGTGGTCCCAACTTTTTGAACTGCTTGGCTGTGACAAACCGTGCGTTGTTATCATTTCCACCTGTATTTTGTGCACGAGTCTTCCTCGTCTGATTTTGCATGAACTGCAAAAAGCTTCTAAACATTTTGTCGTTCATCGTCTGATCAGTGGTGTTGTTTACAGGAGGAACATTGTCGGCCTGTTGCACGTTCTCCTCATTGGTGAGTAAAGGAGTCTCCACGGTCTCATTTATTCCACTATTAACATTCTCAATTGCCATTCTCAAATACTACCATAAAATAAAGGGTTAATTAAAGAAATTGATATGCAACATAATAACCCTATACTCTGACCAACCAACAAGTAAGCTTAGGTAGGACACACTAGCGAAGGATTTACTCGTCTCTCCCCTCCTAGTTCTATTCCCCGATCTCTGCCAGAGATCACATCCCTAAACTATGATACCAAATGTGACGCCCCCAAAATAGGTATACAACGCCCATTCTGAGTCGTCAAAATACATGGTACAGAAGCAGCTACAACTTTATTAATACAATTGTTGTGTAAAATACGACAACACATAAACTGTGAGTTTAAATACAAATATTGTCATCTAGATAATATTCATACTCAAATAAGTCCTCATTACAATTATTGATACATTATTTTACAAAAATGGTAAGGACTACTAAAACAACTCTCTAGAACCATCATTCCACACCCCGACTAGAACTCGCTACATTCTCGCCTCCTAAGAAGAAAAATGGAACAAAAAGGAAAAAGGTGAGCTCAACTAGCCTAGTAAAGAATATTATAACTAAGATAATATAGAACAAATTATCGTTAGTCTTCAACAAGGAAAATCTGATAAAATACAATAGACAACAAGTTTCATATCAATATTTATAGCGGAAATAATAATTCATAGATGAGTTACGTAGAGTATGAAATCTACTATAATCTATGAATTTAAAAGTCCATCATCAATATTTTATCCCTGTAACATCAATTAATATTCATCTTGAATCAAATATTCATCTTTGCACTACAGGCCAAAGATATTCATCAGTTGGTCATGTTCATCTCAACACCTGTTCATCTTTGCACTACGGGCCAAAGATATTCATAAGAAAATCAACCATCTTTGCACTACAGGCCAAAGATATTCAGTAATATCATCATTTAGGATTGAGGATGATGAAAAATATTTAAAAGAAAACGAATTCAGTGAAACAAAAGAGTAAATATTAAGGATTCGTACTTTAAATAGTCCAAGTTCAAAAATACTTCATTAATAATCATAGTGAAGTAAAATTCAAGAATGATCAAAACATGGATACAATCAAAGCTAGTATCCATAATAGATATTTTGGGGAAAAAACAAAAAAATTAATTTTTTTGTGAATAGTGCCTCATTCGTGAATAGTGCCGTATACGTGAATAGTAATCCCGACACTAAAAGACAAGAATTTTACAAGAAAAATCTTACCAATATTCCAGCATAATGATATTAGAAGAAATAATATCATTTTAAAAAAAAAATATCCCTTACCTCGAAAAGACAATACTTCTGACTGGAATACTGGATATAGTGCTGAAGGAATCTTGCACCGTATAGCAACACTCAAAGTATCAAAATACTCACAATAATAAGCTAGATAATATAGAGAGAGAAAACTTCAGTTTCTGGTGTGATTTTCAATTATAACATAAGCACCCTATTTATAAGAAAATACTTAGAACACCAAAGCAGAAAATTTAATAAAATAATAATATAATTACAAAATTTCAAGCCCACCTTAGACCAACTGAATTTAGCACATTTATATCACATGTGAGCCCACTTAATTGCAAAAAAAAATGTTTTTTCTTAAATAAAACAATTAAAACTTCCAAAAATCAATTATTCCAGAACTTCAGAGCTTCAATAATTCATAATAAATAGCCCTTTTATCAGAAAAATTCGAATCTTATGTCTATTCCATAGGAAATTTCATTATCTACAACTTGTAAGTTTAAGTTTTTCCAAATTCCAAGCAGAAGTTGACCGAAATCTACAAACAGACGATTTTACGGGCTATAATCCAATTTCAGTCACAAAGTGGGGCCCACAAACATGTTTAACATATTTTAAACATTCTTTTGTAACAAAAATACTCTTCCTCATTTATTCATATATCACACATTTGTAAAATATCACCATTATTATATTATTAAAATATAATAATATTTTTTAATAAATTATTTATCAGAAAAGATAAAATATTATTTTTTCAACAATTTTCACTTTAAAAATTTCTCCATCTATATCCACATAAAATGAATATTTTCTTTATCATATAAATCAATAATTAATTATTCATAAATAATATTACAGAATCACAATACTGGCAACCAGGCCGTTCACAGGAAAGAGAGGGCTTTCCAATAAGGATTTTTTCCTTACTGGCGCGCAATTAGGTGACCAAACCTCTTCTTAGACGGAACTTTCTAGACATTGCCAATAATATTATCTAATAATATTATTCCAATAATATGAATTATTGGTTTGATAATGAAAATATTGTGCAGTGACAATTATTAAAACAACAATAATATAAAATATCAATGAAGCAATTATTAATATAATATTGAACAGTAACTACTGTAACAATTATTGAGTAGTGCCTTCTTACGTAAGAATCAATAATTGGTGCAATACCACGTGCTACTATGTTTTAACCACTGGTATTCTAACAGTATTAATGGTAACAACTACGTCGTTATTTATAAACTTATACTTGTCGTTTTCTTCATCCAATCACTTTCCATTATGGGGACCACACAAGGATGCGCCGTCGTACGAATATTCCCCGACAGTAAGAATATTCCACGACCAAACGAATATTCTCCGATAAAAATGAATATTTTATAATCACTTGCTTATTTGAAATATTTGCGAATTTTACTCATAACTAACCACATTAATCAAATCAACTCTTACTATTTTAAAATAATAAATAGAGGAAATTTAATTTTATTTATAATAAGTTGGCGTCTTACAGTTTGGGCATACATAAATACGATGAATCAAAAATCATAGACCAATCACCCAAAGCTTCAAATTAGACGATAATAGCATAGTAGCACACGGTATTGCACAGTATTTTTTAAATTATTGATTCTTACGTAAGAAGGCACTACTCAATAATTGTTACAGTAATTACTGTTCAATATTTTATTTTATTGATTCAATAATTGCTGCGTTGATATTTTATATTATTGTTGTTTCAATAATTGTCAGTGCACGGTATTTCCCATTATCAGATCAATAATTCATATTATTTGAATAATATTATTAGATAACATTATTGGCAATGTCTAAAAAATTCTGTCTAAGGAGAGGTTTGGTCACCTAATTGCGCGCCAGTAAGGAGAAATCCTTATCGGAAAGCCCCCTCTTTCTTGGGAACGGCCTGGTTGTCATAATTGTGATTCTGTAATATTATTTATGAATAATTAATTATTAATTTATATGATAAGGAAATATTTATTTGATGTGGATATAATTGATGGATATATTTATTTTATGTGGATATAATTGAAGGAATTAATGTTGAGAAGTTTTTATCGGAATGGAGGTATTAAAAATCAAATCAGTATTTTTACGATATATTGCGTGAGTTATAATTTTTAATCTGACCGTTGGATCATTGTGATTTTTGGATATGTTATACATATATAAGTTGAGTATATGTCCATAAATTTTGAACCGTTAAAAATGAACGTATGATTTGTTATGAATTTTAAGAGGTGACTGATTCAGAAATTAGGTTTATAAATAATTTTGGTAGAAAATTCTAGAATTGAGTGGGCCCCACTTGTGGTTGGTGAAGAAAAGTGTTGAATTTTATTTCAAATGCGGTGGGTGGCAATAGTAACAAGTAAAGCCATCAGGTAGCAGGTCAAGTCTGCTACGGCGTGCTAACATTTTCCTATAAATAGAGGGCTAAGTTAGAATTGAAAATCACACCAGAAACATAAGTTTTCTCTCTTTCTCTCTCTATATTATCAAGCATATTTTGTGAGTATTTAGATACTTTGAGAGTTGCTATTCAGTGAAAGGTTCCTTCGACTTTCCATTCCGGTCAGAAATAATGCTCCTTCGAGGTAAGGGATTGTAAGAGATTTTTAAGGGTTATTATGTTTTTCAGTTTCGAAAATTTTCTGAACCTTCAAAAATTTTAGAAAAAATTAAAATGATAATATGATGAGTTTTGTTGATTGTGTCCAAAAATAGCGATTTTTGGATGTATAGATTAGGAGTTATGGATTTTATGAGAAAAGACTATTTTAAAAGTAAACCTTTATAACTCCTTGTGGTTAACTCCAAAATTAATGAAATTTTTATTGGGAGTACATCTATATAATATTAGTATACCCTGTGAATTTTGGAATTTTTGGATAGAAGTACAATTTATGATAAATGTCTAAATATTCGGCAGTTTTGGCCATATGAAAAATAGTAAATTAATTTTAAAAATTTTGAAAAAATATATGTTCAATATAAGACTATATTTTGCTAAATCTCAGAAAAGAAAATTTGTTTGTACTGATTTGGTATTTTTCATAAAAATGGACTAATTATGAATAAATGAATTAAATATGTTATGTGAAGTACCAAAATTAGAAAATAAGATTTTATTGCTTGAGAATCCTAAATGAGTTATATGCAGACTTTTGATGAGGGTTTTGATTATTGGTGATGAAATCTTATGAGTTTGGCATTTTAGGATGATTAAATGCATTAATTAGTAAAGTGTAAACAATTAAAATAAATTATTTATAAGTTTAAGAAATGATTAAAATATTGTGGTAATATTAATAATATTAGATTATGAGATTATTAAGTGATTTATAACATTTGGATTAAGGTGTTATGAAATTAATGATTTATGAATCTTACTCTTGAAATTAAATGCAGTTGTTGATCATATTATTTTTATATATTATCATATATAACATTTTTATAATCTCGGTAATGAAATTTCTCTTTAACTTAAGTGTAAAGATGGGTAGATTATTGGTATGATCGTGACTATGGGTTCTCTTTGGCCAGTAGTGCAAAGATGAATTGTTGACTGGTATGATCATGACCATTGAATTTATAATTGAATATTTTTAGCTTAAGTGCAAAGGTGAATTGATCAACATGATTATAATTATAGTTTATATAAATTATGAAATGATTGTATATTTCTTTGAGATATGAATATCTTTGGTCCGTAGTGCAAAGATCAATTATTGATGAATATATTTGGCCTGTAAGTGCAAAGGTGACCTGTTGTTGAATATCTTTGGCCCGCAGTGCAAAGATATCCTATTGTTGAATATCTTTGGCCTGTAGTGCAAAGATGAATTATTGATGAATATCTTTGGCCTGTAAGTGCAAAGATGACCTGTTGTTGAATATCTTTGGCCCGTAGTGCAAAGATGTCCTGTTGTTGAATATCTTTGGCTTGTAGTGCAAAAATGAACTGTTGATGAATATCTTTGGCCCGTAGTGCAAAGATGAATTTATTAGTATGATTATGAACAGGAACTGTGATTTGGTGTAACCATGATTTTTGATATTTCAGGTAAAGACAGGTGATGAAAATATCTTCGTCTTGGATGAGAAGAGATATTCGTGCACTACGGACCAAGGATATTCGTGTATTCATTAATGGTCATGATCATGCCAACAACTATCCATTAATGCACTACAGGCCAATGATGACTTTTACCACATCATTTGTAATATTACGGTCAGGATTATACCGAATAATCCCTAGTCATAATCATATCAAGTCCATCTATGCACTATAGGCCACAGATGACTTTTAACATAATATAAACATGAGGATGATGACAATGATATAAGAATTCAATAAAACAAGTTCAAGAATTAATTTATTCAGGAACCAATAACGTCCAAATTGTCAACATAATACTACTTTGTGGGGTAAAACTCAAGAATGCGTAGAAGAATATTTCCATGAAAAGATACTGGATAAAGCGCAAATATCAAAGATATTCCACTAATTTCATGGAGTATAAAAGCCAAAACTTTAACCAACTGAGTATAATAAAGAATGGAATAACAAAATAAATCATCAGGCATGCGATAGACCGCACAGACAGGTTATTCTAATAGAATAATAAATAACAGAACCAGGTCATGCTTAAACGCACAGACAGGATATTCCAACAGAATAATAAATAATGAAACCAAGTCATGCGTAAACACACAGACAGGATGTTCCAACAGAATAATAAAGAATGGAATAACAGAAGATTTTTACCATGTATACGGTACTTCGCATAGACAGGTTATTCCAACATAATAACAAAGAATGAAATAACAGAAGAATTTCACCAAGTATGCGGTACTTCGCATAGACAGGTTATTCCAACATAATAATAAAGAATGGAATAACATAAGAATTTCACCAAGTATGCGGTACTTCGCATAGACAGGTTATTCCAACATAATAATAAAGAATGGAATAACAGAAGAATTTCACCATGTATGTGGTACTTCGCATAGACAGGTTATTCTAGCAGAATAATAAAGAATGAAATAACAACAGAATTTCACCATGTATACGGTAGTCCGCGTATACAGATTATTCCAACAGAATAATAAGGAATGGAATAACAATAGCTCTCTTCATGAATACGAAAAAAATAATATCCCTTACGAGTATTGAAAGAAAATAATTCTATTCAAGAATACAAATGAAATAATACCCCTTACGAGTACAACAAATAATATCCCTACCGAGTACAACAAATAATATCCCTTACCTTAGAAGAAACTGGATATTGAAAAATTATGGTAGCAGACTTCTCTTCTTCTTTCTCACTATAATTTCTCTCTCTAGAGTTTCAGTGAATTCGTAAGAAATAATGAAGGAATGAGCTTCTATTTATAGAAGAACTGAAAGTAGTTCTTGGTCTTAACGAAGAGTCAAAATAACTCTTGGTAATACTGAAGAGACAACTACTATTTGCGAAGGGGTAATTAACTCTTGGAACACTGAAGAGACAAGTAACTCTTGGAAAACTGAAGGGACAAATAACTCTTGGAAAATAGAAAGGACAAGTTACTATTAAAACTTTAAACCAACGATTCATATTGATTTACTATTATAATTTCAACCAACGGTCTGAAAAAATTAGTACATCTCCTCATGGAATAATATTGTAACAAAAAATAATTTGGATCGAAAAAAAATATATTTTTCTGGTGAATAGTACCCCATGAATAGTATTTTGGGAATAGTACCCCGTAAATAGTACCCCAACACAAAAAATATCACAAATACCCAAGTGAACAATACTAGAGTGAATAGTAACTGGGTGAATAGTAACCCATGAATAGTACTCTGACATGAAAAGTGCCCTGAATAACCGATTGGTCAATATAACCTTCAAACATCAATTATTATCGAAATAAATATCGATTTATACTAACACTAATAATTCCCACACAATAGAACTATCAATTTCATCTTTAATCAACACGAACATATTCATCATTAATATTATAACTCAGAATATTTAACAATCAGGTCGTTCCCAGGAAAGAGAGGGCTTTTCGATAAGGATTTTTCTCTATTGGCGCACAATTAGGTGACCAAACCTCTCCTTGACAGAACTTCTAGACTTTGTAAATATTGTAATTTAATAATATGAACAACTTTGTGGTCTCAATTATTGATTTAATAATATAACATATAATGCAGATGATACTATGACAATAACTGAATCAATAATATGAGAGATATGATGCAGCAATTACTCTAGCAATAATTGAGTATAACTAAGTGACTTCTCACGTAAGCATCAATAACCAATACCGTGTGCTACTATGCAACCACGCGTATTACTGTACTTTTACTACCGGGTAGTTCAACAGCTTTAACGGTAATACTTCCGTCGTTATTTTTATAAAATGATAATTCTGTCATTTTCTAAATACAACAATACTTCCATTGTGGGTTCACCAATGATTGTGCCGTCGTACGGATATTTCCGACAAAAAAATATTCGCCGACCAAACGAAAATTTTATAACAACTTACTTACTTTGCAAAATTTATAAATACTACCCACAATTATAACATTATATCAAATCCACACCATAATATTCAAAAAAAAATATTTTGAGAAAATTAAATCTTTATTCATAAAATTTGGTGTCTCACTGACTTCTCTTCTTCTTTCTCTCTATAATTTCTCTCTATAATAATTGCTCTATAGCTTTAGTGAATTGGTGAAAAATAATGAAGGAATGAGCTTCTATTTATAGAAAAATATAATTTTGATAATTGCACATTTTGGGGCTCGAAATATTACAGTATAATACCTTCCTCTTTTTCTTTATTTTTAATTTAGTCCTGCAAGTATTATCAAACTTGCACCATCTCCCATAATAGTAAATCATGTGACTCAGTAGTTCTAAACATGTGAAAAAATTACTTATAGTATAGTACTGTCATCTATACCTCTATTTTTAATTTAGTCATGCAAGTATTATCAATCTTGCACCAACTCCCCTAATAGTAAATCATGTGAATCAATAGTACACACATGTGAACACATAGTTATAAACATGTGAATTAATAGCAATTAATTGCTCATTTATCTGGTGAATTACCCGATTGGTCAATATAATCCCTAGACATCAATAAATATCAATTTTCACTAACACTAATAATTCCAACACAATGGAACTATCAATTTCATCTTTAATCAACACGAACTTATTCATCATTAATATTATAACGCACAAAATTTAACAATCAGGTCGTTCCCAAGAAAGAGGGGGCTTTCCGATAAGGATTTCTCCTTATTGGCGCGCAATTAGGTGACCAAACTTTTCCTTGACAGAACTTCTAGACATTGTTAATATTGCAAATAATAATATGAATAACTTTGTCGTCTCAATTATTGATTTAATAATATAACATATTATGCAGATGATACTGTGACCATAATTGAATCAATAATATGAGAGATATGATGCAGCAATTACTGTAGCAATAATTGAGTATAACTGAGTGACTTTTCACGTAAGCATCAATAATCAATATTGTGTGTTACTATGCAACCACGCGTATTACTGTACTTTTACTACCGGGTAGTTCAATAGTTTTAATGGTAACGCTTTCACCTTTATTTTTATAAAAAGATAATTCTGTCGTTTTCTAACTACGACAATACTTCCGTTGTGGGGTCCACCAATGATTGTGTCGTCGTACGGATATTTCTTGACAAAAATAATATTCCCTGACCAATCGAATATTATATAACAACTTGCATACTTTGCAAAATTTATAAATATTACCCACAATTATAACATTATATCAAATCCACACCATAATATTCAAAAAAATATTTCAAAAAATTTAAATCTTTATTCATGAAATTTGGGGTCTCACATTAATACTCCCTTTCATTCCTTGGTTTATTTATGTAAGGGATTTTTGGTAATTATCCGTGCCATTAGAAGACATGTTATTGTCGCTATAAGCTGAAATAGTGAGAGAAAAATTGTATTTAATATGAGCCATTTAATATCGAAATGAAATGCTAAGATCATAATTGTTAAAAAGTGTACGTGACAACTAATTGCACATATGAGAACCATATATATATATATATATATATATATATATATATATATATATATATATATATATATATATATATATATATATACTCAATTTTCCTATCAATCCTAAGTTGCAAATATATTTCTAAATATACTTTACATAACAATTGAGAATATCGATAGTGTTTTTTTTGGGTATAGATTGGTCAATCTTGTCCATCCTAGTGGAATACGAATTTTGTAAGACCCCAAATTTTATAAATAAAGATGAATTTTTTATAAATATTATTTTTGAATATTATGGAATAAATTTGATATAATGTTATAGTTGTGGGTAGTATTTATAAATGTTGCAAAGTACGCAAGTTGTTATAAAATATTCGTTTGGTCGGGGAATATTCTTTTTGTCGGGGAATATTCGTACGACGGCACAATCATTGGTGGACCCCACAACGGAATTATTATCGGATTGAGAAAACGACAAAAAATACTTTATGAAAATAACGGCGGAGGTGTTATCGTTAAAACTGTTGAACTACTCGGTAGTAAAAGTACAGTAATACGCGTAGTTGCATAGTAGCACACGGTATTGATTATTGATGTTTACGTGAGAAGTCACTTAGCTATACTCAATTATTGCTACAGTAATTGCTGCATCATATCTTTTATATTATTGATTCAATTATTGTCACAGTATCATCTGTATAATATGTTATATTATTTAATCAATAATTGAGACGACAAGTTATAAATAATTAATAAATATGTGTTGATTAAAAATAAAATAATTTATGGTAATATTTATTCAATCCTTGATAAAGAGTCTGTTATGAGACGTTTGTGGTAAGTTTGGTTATTTTATGGGGGGCCCATATGTCATCATCTAAGTGTCTCTTTCGTCAATAGTAATTACATTCGTCAATAGTAATTACCTTCGTCAATAGTAATTACCTTTACCAGACGTCAAACCACTTGCCATTTCATATTACATGCGTCGAACCACTTGTCGTTTCACATTACAGGCGTCAAACCACTTTTCTTTTCACATCACCAGTCGTCAAGCCACTTACCTTTTCACATGGCAAGTGCTAAGCTAGAAATCTTCTATAAATAGAGGCCTAGTGCTTCATTATTTTTCACGAATTCATTCAAGCTATAGAGAGAGAAAGTATAGAGAAAATAAGAGAGAAAGAAGAAGAGTATTCTGTTACAACACTACTGTAGTATTCAATCTTCTACTAATGTAAGGGGTGTTATTCTTTCTTCTTGAAGAGAACTTATGTTATTTTATTCTTTGTTATTCTGTTGGAATAACCTGTAAAAGCGGCATACCCTATACTTGGTGAAATCCTTATATTATTCCATTCATTATTATTTTGTTGGAATAACCCGTATACGCGGAATACCCTATACTTGGTGACATCCATTTACTATTCTATCTTTATATTTCTATCGGAATATCCTGTCCGTGCTATACGCCGGACCTAGTTCCATTTACTATTCCATCTTTACATTTCTGTCGGAATATCCTGTATGTGCTATACGCCGGACCTGGTTCCATTTACTATTCTGTCTTTACATTTTTATCGGAATATCATGTCTGTGTTATACGCCGGACCTGGTTCCATCATTTACTATTCCGCATTTATTATTCTGTTGGAACATCCTGTCGGTGAATTTCACCTGACCTGGTTCCGTTATTATTATTCTGCTGGAATAACCTGTCTGTGCGGTCTCTATCTCATGCATGGTGATATCTTTTGTTATTCTATTCAGTATTACTCAGTTGATTAAAATTCTGACTTCTATACTCCATGAAATTAATGGAATATCCTTGATATTTACGCTTCATCCAGTATCCTTTCATGGAAATATTCTTCTGATCATTCTTGAATTTTACTCTACAAAACAGTATCATGTTGATAATTTGGACGTTAATAATTTCTGGATAAAATAAATCATGAACTTGTTTTATTGAATTCTTATATCATTGTCATCATCCTCATGTTTATATTTTGTTGAAAGTCATATGTGGCCTGTATTGCATAGATGGACTTGGTATGATTATGACCAGGGATTATTCGGTGTAATCATGATCGTAATGTTACAAATGATATGAAAATTTAAAATTCTCATTGGCCCGTAGTGCATTGATGGACAGTTGTTGGCATGATCATGACCATTAATGAATACACAAATATTTTTAGCCTGTAGTGCATGAATAATTGTGGTCGTGATACTAAAGAATATCCTTGGCCGTAGTGCAGGGGTGATTCGATGATGTGGAATATTTATTAAGCTGAGTCTCAGCTATAACAGTGATGAAAAACCTTTTAAATCATAAAAGATCATAGATTTTATTTTCTACTTGACTCTTTTAATGGATTGCTTGTTCCGCTGCAGTTAAACGTGATGTTTACTATATTTTATCAGTTTAACACTGTTGAAGGCTAATGATAATTTATTCTGCATTATCTTAGTCATAATATCTCTTACTGGGCTAGTTGAGCTCACCCTTTCTTTCACTGTTCTCTTCAGGAAATGAGAATATAGCTGGGACGAGTTGGGGAACGGAGTAATGGTCCAGAAGATAGCATTAGTAGTCCTCACTATTCTGTGAAATAGTGTGATAATAATTATAATGAGGACTCCTTTTGAGTTTGTATAATCTCTAGTAGACAGTATTTGTATTCAAACTCATAGTTTATGTTTTGTCGTATTGTACACAACAGTCGTATTAGTAAGTTGTATTTGAATTCTGTACCATGCATCTGGCGACCCAAGATGGGTGATCTATACCTAATTTTGGGGGCATCACAGTTGGTATCAGAGCTTAGGGATATGATCCCTGGCTAAGATGTGAGAATAGTACTAGAAGGGGAGAGACGAGGAATTCCTTCGCTAGTATGATCTACCTAAGTTTATGTGCTATTTTATTGGTCGGTCAGAATATAAGGATAATATGTTACATGTCAATTAACCTTTTGTTTTGTGGCAGTATCTGAAAATGACATCTGAGAATGTTGAGAATGGCAATGGAGCACAGACGATCGTTGATTCACCACATATCAATAATCAGGATAATGTGCATCAGGAAGGCGAAAATCCTCATGCAAACAACAACACTGACCAAATGATGAATGATCAAATGTTCAGAGGTTTTATGCAATTCATGCAACAGCATGCAAAAACGACTCCTGTCCAAAACGTAGATGGAAACACGGGAAACTCTCGGGCGGTCACCACTAAAAAGTTCAAGGAGCTGGGACCACCGGAGTTTAAGGGAGAGCCAAAACCACTTATGGCAGAAGCATGGATAAAGCAGATCACCAAGATATTTGATGTCTTGGGATGTTCCGAGGAGCAAAAGGTTCCCTTTGTCGCCTTTATGTTGCGCGGAGAGGCAGATTACTGGTGGGAATCGGTAAAACGTACTCAACCTGCTGTACTGAAGATATCTTGGGAGAAGTTCCAAGAGCTGTTCAACAACAAATACTTTCCCGAAAGTATTCGCCACATGAAGGAGGTGGAGTTTATTAAGTTGGAACAAAATAATATGACTGTGTCGCAATACGAGGCAAAATTTGCAGAGTTATCACGGTTTGCGTCCCACTTGGTGGATAATGAAGAGAGAATGGCGCGAATGTTTTTAAGAGGTTCAGAGATACGTCAACATCTTATTTCTCATAAACTGTGTTTGTATTCAGATGTTGTAAATAGGGCTAAGTTAGTGGAGCGCGATAACGAGTCAACTCAACTAAAAGAGAGCAGCCGGCAAAATTATAATACCAGCGAGAGTGGTCATCGAAGCGGTGACAACAAGCGTGGAGGGAATCAGCAGGCCAGAAATGGTAACCACTTCGGTGGTAATCAGGGCCAAAACAATAAGAATAGACATTTCAAAAAGAGGAGATTCAACAATGATGGAAAGACGTCAGCACCAGCACCCGTTGTTAAGGAAGGAGAAAGACCACCTATCATATGCTTCAAATGCGGAGGGGAGGGACACATCAGTCCGAATTACGCGATGCCGTCCAAAGCATGTTATAATTGTGGAAGAGAAGGTCACTTAGCCCGATTTTGTCATTTACTGAAGACAAATTCAGCTAGGATGGAGGCACCAAAGGCCGTCCCAGAAAGGTCAAAGCTGGTAGTGCAAGGGAGAGCGTTTGTTGTGACCTCCTAGAAAGCAAGGAACACGAATGAGGTCATCACGGGTAAGCTTATCATAAACTCTAACGAAGTCTATACTTTATTTGATACCGGTTCTACCCATTCTTTTATTTCTCCTACTTGCGCTCATCGATTAAATTTGACCCCGGAGAAATTAGACTTTGACTTATCTGTGGAAACTCCGTTGGGAGAAACCTTCATTACATCCACTGTTTATAAGTCTTGTTTGGTTCAAATCGGTACCCTCACATTACCTGTAGATCTTATTTCATTGAAAATACTTGCATTTGACGTGATTCTAGGGATTGATTGGTTAACTACTCATCATGCAAAAATTGATTGTTTCCATAAGGTTGTTAGCTTTCATATTCCTAATCAACCTATTATGCGAATTCAAGCGACCAAACCATTAAAATCAATCACGGTCATCTCAAGCCATAAAGCTATTCGTTTATTGAAAAACGGATGTCAAGCTTTCTTAGCTCATGTCACAGATTTAAACAAAAATACGTCAGTTTTGAACGATATTTCTATTGTTAATAAATTTCCTGACGTATTCCCCGCAGAACTTCCTGGCCTACCCCCAGAGCGTGAAATTGAATTTTGTATCGACCTTGAACCCGGTACAAAACCCATTTCTAAAGCCCCATATCGAATGGCTCCTATTGAACTTCAGGAGTTAAAAACCCAATTGCAGGAATTGTTAGACATTGGGTTTATTCGTCCTAGTACTTCTCCTTGGGGTGCTCCTGTTCTATTCGTGAAGAAGAAAGATGGGAGTATGCGACTTTGTATTGATTATCGGGAGTTGAATCATGTCACCATCAAAAATAGTTATCCATTGCCACGAATTGATGACATGTTTGACCAGTTGCAAGGAGCCAAATTCTTTTCAAAGATTGATCTTCGTTCCGGGTATCACCAATTGAAGATTAGAACCGATGACATTCCAAAGACGACTTTCAGAACTCGGTACGGGCATTATGAATTCCTAGTCATGTCCTTTGGATTGACTAATGCTCCTGCTGCCTTCATGGATATGATGAACCGAGTATTCAAGGAATATTTGGATCACTTTGTGGTCGTCTTTATTGATGACATCCTTATTTATTCCAAAAGCCGTGTTGATCATGAGCAACACTTGAGGCTGACACTCCAAAAGCTTCGTGAATATAAGCTTTATGCCAAGTTGAAAAAATGCGAGTTCTGGCTTGAGGAAGTAGCATTCCTTGGGCACGTGGTATCAAGTCATGGAATATCTGTTGACCCAGCAAAGATTGAAGCTATTCAAAGCTGGGAGCAACCTAAATCAGTGACCGAAGTACGTAGCTTTCTCGGTTTAGCTGGTTATTATCGGAGATTCGTGGAAGGATTTTCTCGAATCGATACTCCATTGACTCAGCTGACTCGGAAAGATACAAAGTTCGGTTGGAGCGAAGAATGTGAGAAGAGTTTTCAAGAACTCAAGAGGAGACTCATTTCAGCACCTGTTCTGACAATACCATCTGGCTCGGAGGGATTTGTCATCTACAGTGATGCTTCGAGCAAAGGGTTGGGATGTGTTCTCATGCAACATGGAAAAGTCATAGCCTATGCCTCGCGACAACTCAAAGAATATGAGAAGAATTATCCTACTCATGATCTAGAGTTGGCAGCTGTTGTCTTTGCACTTAAAATTTGGAGGCATTACTTGTATGGGGAGAAAGTGGAGATCTTTACGGATCATAAAAGCCTCAAATATTTCTTCACTCAAAAGGAACTCAACATGAGACAACGACGTTGGCTTGAACTATTGAAAAATTATGATCATACCATCCAATACCATCCTGGAAAAGCAAACGTGGTAGCTAACGCATTGAGTAGAAGATCATATGCAAGTACGAGTGCGATATTGTCAACGCAAAGGCCCATTTTGTGTGACTTGCAAAAGATGGAGATAGAGTTAGAAACTTCAGGGACGCATATGACGATGGCGAATATACGAGCAGAACCGACTTTAATCGATAAAGTTAAAGCTGCTCAAGCTACAGACCTGGAACTATGCGTATGAGGAAGAAAGTGCAAGAAGGTGCTATGCCGGAAGCAAGAATCGATGAAGAAGGAATACTTCGAGTCAACTCCAGACTTTGTATTCCTAACGACCCTGATTTAAAGTATAAAATCATGATGGAGGCGCACAACACACCATTTGAAATCCATCCTGGGAGTACCAAAATGTATCATGATATTTGTCATACATTTTGGTGGAGCAATATGAAGAGAGAGATAGCGCTGTTTATCTCAAGGTGTCTAACTTGTCAACGAGTTAAAGCGGAGCATCAAGTACCAAAAGGTCCATTGCAACCACTTGAAATTCCAGAATGGAAGTGGGAGTACCATGGATTTCGTTACCGGTCTTCCTAAGGTTTTTCAAGGCATAGATGCGATTTGGGTCATTGTTGATAGATTGACCAAGTCTGCTCATTTCTTACCGATAAGAGAAACTTATACACTTGAACGTCTTGCTCGTATGTACATAAACGAGATTGTAAGACTGCATGGTATGCCGGTATCCATTGTTTCTGATCGAGACCCAAGATTTACTTCACAATTTTGGGTTAGTTTGCAAAAAGCTATGGGCACAGACTTACGATTTAGCTCGGCATATCATCCTCAGACGGACAGACAGTCGGAGAGGACTATTCAAACTCTCGAAGATCTATTAAGACTCTGTGTCCTTGATTTCAAGGGAAGTTAGGACAAGTTCTTACCATTGGTGGAGTTTTCCTACAAAAACAGTTATCAAGCAAGTATTGGCATGGCTCCATTCGAAGTGTTGTATGGAAGAAAGTGTCGTTCTCCAGTATGCTGGGATGAGGTGGGTGAAGCAACGTTGTTAGGATCGGAGTTGGTACGTATGACTACAGAAAATATTCAAATGATCCGACAACGTATAAAAACCTCACAAAATAGACAAAAGAGTTATGATGATCTTCATCGAAAGGACGTGGAATTCGATATAGGAGATCATGTGTTGTTGCATGTTGCTCCATGGAAAGGAGTTACAAGATTTGGAAAGAGAAAAAAACTCAATCCTCGATTCATCGGTCCATTTTTAATCCTCGATCGAGTAGGAACTGTAGCCTATAGACTCGCTTTACCGCCAAGTATGTCTCGTGTTCATAACGTTTTTCACATATCCATGTTACATAAATATGTGAAAGACCCGAACCACATTATTGAGTTAGAACCGAACGAAATAGCGGAAGATTTGACGTATGAAGAGATTCCTGTTCAAATCTTGGATAAGAAGGAACATATTCTATGCTCCAAGGTTATACCTCAAGTCAAAGTTTTGTGGAGAAACCACGATGTTGAGGAAATGACTTGGGAGTTAGAATCAGAAATGAAATCAAGGTATCCTTACCTCTTCGACATACCAGGTACGTACCCTAATTTCGAGGGCGAAATTTTATAAGAAAAGGAGGTTGTAAGACCCCAAATTTTATAAATAAAGATGAATTTTCTATAAATATTATTTTTGAATATTATGGAATAAATTTGATATAATGTTATAGTTGTGGGTAGTATTTATAAATGTTGCAAAGTACGCAAGTTGTTATAAAATATTCGTTTGGTCAGGGAATATTCTTTTTGTCGGGGAATATTCGTACGACGGCACAATCATTGGTGGACCCCACAACGGAATTATTGTCGGATTGAGAAAACGACAAAAAATACTTTATGAAAATAACGGTGGAGGTGTTATCGTTAAAACTGTTGAACTACTCAGTAGTAAAAGTACAATAATACGCATGGTTGCATAGTAGCACACGGTATTGATTATTGATGCTTACGTGAGAAGTCACTTAGCTATACTCAATTATTGCTACAGTAATTACTGCATCATATCTTTTATATTATTGATTCAATTATTGTCACAGTATCATCTGTATAATATGTTATATTATTAAATCAATAATTGAGACGACAAGTTATAAATAATTAATAAATATGTGTTGATTAAAAATAAAATAATTTATGGTAATATTTATTCAATCCTTGATAAAGAGTCTGTTATGAGACGTTTGTGGTAAGTTTGGTTATTTTATGGGGGCCCATATGTCATCATCTAGTAATTACCTTCGTCAATAGTAATTACCTTCGTCAATAGTAATTACCTTTACCAGACGTCAAACCACTTGCCGTTTCATATTACAGGCGTCGAACCACTTGTCATTTCACATTACAAGCGTCAAACCACTTTTCTTTTCACATCACCAGTCGTCAAGCCACTTACCTTTTCACATGGCAAGTGCTAAGCTAGAAATCTTCTATAAATAGAGGCCTAGTGCTTCATTATTTTTCACGAATTCATTCAAGCTATAGAGAGAGAAAGTATAGAGAGAATAAGAGAGAAAGAAGAAGAGTATTCTGTTACTACACTACTGCAGTATTCAATCTTCTACTAATGTAAGGGGTGTTATTCTTTCTTCTTGAAGAGAACTTATGTTATTTCATTCTTTGTTATTCTGTTGGAATAACCTGTAAAAGTGGCATACCCTATACATGACCTGTATACGCGGTATACCCTATACTTGGTGAAATCCTTATATTATTCCATTCATTATTATTCTGTTGGAATAACCCGTATACGCGGAATACCCTATACTTGGTGGCATCCATTTACTATTCTGTCTTTATATTTCTATCGGAATATCCTGTCTGTGCTATACGCCAGACCTGATTCCATTTACTATTTCGTCTTTACATTTCTGTCGGAATATCCTGTTTGTGCTATACGCCGGACCTGGTTCCATTTACTATTCCGTCTTTACATTTCTGTCGGAATATCCTGTCTGTGCTATACGCCGGACCTGGTTCCATCATTTACTATTCCGCATTTATTATTCTGTTGGAACATCCTATCGGTGAATTTCACCTGACCTGGTTCCGTTATTATTATTCTGCTGGAATAACCTGTCTGTGTGGTCTCTATCGTATGCATGGTGATATCTTTTGATATTGTATTCGGTATTACTCAGTTGATTAAAATTTTGACTTCTATACTCCATGAAATTAGTGGAATATCTTTGATATTTGCGCTTCATCCAGTATCCTTTCATGGAAATATTCTTCTGATCATTCTTGAATTTTACTCTACAAAACAGTATCATGTTAACAATTTGGACGTTAATAATTTCTGGATAAAATAATTCTTGAACTTGTTTTATTGAATTCTTATATCATTGTCATCATCCTCATGTTTATATTTTGTTGAAAGTCATCTGTGGCCTGTAGTGCATAGATGGACTTGGTATGATTATGACCAGGGATTATTCGGTGTAATCATGACCGTAATGTTACAAATGATTTGAAAATTTAAAATTCTCATTGGCCCGTAGTGCATTGATGGACAGTTGTTGGCATGATCATGACCATTAATGAATACACAAATATTTTTAGCCCGTAGTGCATGAATAATTGTGGTCGTGATACTAAAGAATATCCTTCGCCGTAGTGCAGGGGTGATTCGATGAATTTCACCTGACCTGGTTCCGTTATTATTATTCTGCTGGAATAACCTGTCTGTGCGGTCTCTATCGCATGCATGGTGATATCTTTTGATATTGTATTCGGTATTACTCAGTTGATTAAAATTCTGACTTCTATACTCCATAAAATTAGTGGAATATCCTTGATATTTGCGCTTCATCCAGTATCCTTTCATGGAAATATTTTTCTGATCATTCTTGAATTTTACTCTACAAAACAGTATCATGTTGACAATTTGGACGTTAATAATTTATGGATAAAATAATTCTTGAACTTGTTTTATTGAATTTTTATATCATTGTCATCATCCTCATGTTTATATTTTGTTGAAAGTCATATCTGGCCTGTAGTGCATAGATGGACTTGGTATGATTATGACCAGGAATTATTCGGTGTAATCATGACCGTAATGTTACAAATGATTTGAAAATTTAAAATTCTCATTGGCCCGTAGTGCATTGATGGACAGTTGTTGGCATGATCATGACCATTAATGAATACACAAATATTCTTAGCCCGTAGTGCATGAATAATTGTGGTCGTGATACTAAAAAATATCCTTGGCCGTAGTGCAGGGGTGTTTCGATGATGTGGAATATATATTAAGCTGAGTCTCAGCTATAACAGTGATGAAAAACCTTTTAAATCATAAAAGATCATAGATTTTATTTTCTACTTGACTCTTTTAATGGATTGCTTGTTCCGCTGCAGTTAAACGTGATGTTTACTATATTTTATCAGTTTAACACTGTTGAAGGCTAATGATAATTTATTCTGCATTATCTTAGTCATAATATCTCTTACTGGGCTAGTTGAGCTCACCCTTTCTTTCACTGTTCTCTTCAGGAAATGAGAATATAGCTGGGACGAGTCGGGGAACGGAGTAATGGTCCAGAAGATAGCATTAGTAGTCCTCACTATTCTGTGAAATAGTGTGATAATAATTATAATGAGGACTCCTTTTGAGTTTGTATAATCTCTAGTAGACAGTATTTGTATTCAAACTCACAGTTTATGTTTTGTCGTATTGTACACGACAGTCGTATTAGTAAGTTGTATTTGAATTCTGTACCATGTATCTGGTGACCCAAAATGGGTGATGTATACCTAATTTTGGGGGCGTCACAAATTTATTTAGGGTCTATTGGGGGATAACTTATTTTAAAATGGTTGATAAATTAAAATTTAAAATAATTTATAAATCATATTAAGCGGTAATTTATAAATAAGTGTTTGACATTTTTTAATTTATAAGTTAAAAATTAAATTAAAATAAGATGTAAAGGTGTTTGACTAAAATGATTTATAAGTTAAAATAAGATGTAAACACTATTAAAATAACGAGAAAACAGTCTTTACATTTGGTCAAACTTACATTTTTTAAAATGACTTATTAGTCATTTTTTAATACGTTAGAATTTATTACTTATCAAAAATTATTTATAAGTCAAAAAAATATAATTAGGCTCTTAAACATGTAATTAAGCATTTTATTAAAATATTTATTTTTTTCCTTTTTAAATAACCAAATACATGAACAAACATTTTATTAAAAATGCTCATTCCACTCCCCTCAAAACCAAACAGCCCATAATACTCGGTCCAATAAAAATAAAACTAATGATTTGGCCACCGAAGTTGGCACGTTTTATTGAATACCCGATTAAACTTTTAATTTTTCAAACTCACTGAACTAATTTTTATTTTCAAATTGGGTCATTCCGTTAAAAAAAATTGACAGACGTTAAGTTTTTATCTACGTGGCAAAAAAAAATTACTGCTTATGTGGCAAAAAAGATCAAAAACAGATTTTAAAAATAAAAAAATTAACATTTTAAAGTTTTAAAATAACAAAAATATAATAAAATAAAACCAAAAAAATCAAAATATCAAAACAGAATTTTTTTTAAAAACATAATTTTTTAAAAATAGAATTTTTTAAAAAAATAGAATTTTTTAAAAAAATAGAATTTTTTTAAAAAAATAGAATTTTTTAAAAAAAATAGAATTTTTTAAAAAAGATACTTTTTTTAAAAACAGATTTTTTTTAAAAAATGAACCTTTTTAAAAAAACAGAATTTTTTTAAAAACAAAATTTTATTTTTTAAAAAAATTCTGTTTTTTTAAAAAAATCTGTTTTTAAAAAAGTTCCGTTTTTAAAAAATTATGTTTTAAAAAAAATTCTATTTTTTGAAAAATTCTGTTTTTTAAAAAAAATCTGTTTCTAAAAAAATTCTATTTTTTTATAGAATTCTGTTTTAAAAAAAAAATCTATTTTTAAAAAATCTGGTTTTTAAAAAAATTCTGTTTTTTTTAAAAAGTGTTTTTTAAAAAAAATCTGTTGAAAAAAAATTCTATTTTTTTAAAAAAATCTATTTTTCAAAAAATTCTATTTTTAAAAAAAAGTTGCTTTTAAAAAAAAATTATGTTTTGATATTTTAAAGATATTTTGATTTTTTTTTGTTTTTGTTTTATTTTATTATATTTTTGTTATTTTGAAAACATTTAAATGTTAATTTTTTTTTATTTTTAAAATCTGTTTTTGATTTTTTTTGCCACATAAGCAATTTTTTAAATTTTGTTGCCACGTCAGCGCCACGTAGATAAAAACTTAACGTCTGTCAACTTTTTTTAACGGAATGATCCAATTTGAAAATAAAAATTAGTTCAGTGAGTTAATTTGAAAAATTAAAAGTTCAATCGGATATTCAATAAAACGTGTCAACTTCGGTAGCCAAATCATTAATTTTGCCGTCCAATAAATTATGAGTTGTTTGAAGATATATGTAATAAATGAGTTTTTCTTATAATTATATTCAAAATTATGTATTACTCCCTCCGTCCCAAATTAATTGCTCAATTTTGACCTTTTTAAGTCAAATTGACTATTTTTAGAAATAATAATTAAGCATATATAAATATATTTCTAAAATTATAAAAATTAGGATTTGTAATAAATTGTATATACTTTCTTTTGATTATAATCTCTTCACCTATATTTTAGCAAAAATAGTAAAACGATTAGTTTTAAAAATGGTCAATTTGACTTTAAAAAGTCAAAACTGAGCAATTAATTTGGGACGGAGGGAGTAATATGTTTCGCAATTGTAAGAGGTCGTTTGACAAAAGTACTTTTATAAAAATAAAATAAAATAGTGTTTGGCTACATGATTTTAAAATTGTTTTTAAAAGTATTAATGACAATTTTTTGATATGAGAATTTACTTCCTTTTAACGATATAAGGAAAAATACAAATTTTCTGTTTAAACTAAAAGTGATGTTGGATCCAAAACTCTACTATTTAAAAGTATTTTTGACGAGTTACCAAACACCAATTAATTTAAAAGTATTTTTAGTCCATCAAAAAACTCTCCCAAACAGACTATAAATTGAGACAAAATTATTACAATAAATAACAAAAATATTTTAAATTGGTATGACTCGTAAAAGTTTAAAATAAAATAATTTTTGTTATATATTATATAATTATTATAATTATATCAACTCAAATTAAATAAATTCACATCCGTCGTTTGATCTCAAAAATCAAATTGTATATCTAATTTTAGAACAGAGTAGAGCAAGTATTTCATTTATAATCATTTTTCAATTTGAAACTTCTGATTATTTGTCAATCTAATAATTAGGGTTGACTAAATATATTACTAATTTATCACTATTCATGATTTTTTTATTTATTAAAAAACATTTATTTAACAATAATAATACATTGAGTTTTAAAATACATACAAATGCATCCGTCAAAGAAATTTAGTGTCATTAATGTTAACGTGACGGTAGTCTTAAACTAATTGAGGTTATCTATATCTCTATGAGGGTCTAAATGCACTTTACCAGTTTATGATTTGGTCCCTAATCTTTTTTTCTTTTTCTTTTTTGAAGAATAAAGGACAAGTGTTTTTAATAGATTACAATCATTAATTTGTGGGTATATCTAAGATATAGGGAGTAATAAATAAATAAAAACAGATAAATCCATAACAGAAAATGATATTTTCACATAAAAATCGTTGCTATAAATCCTACATCAAAACCGTCGCTATAGATGATAGCGACACTTTTATGTAGAAATATCAATTTCCTAAATAAATTTCCACATCAATTTCACATCATGTATTATCTCTACCAGAAATCAAGCATGTCATACTTCCGTTTTAATCAAAATTTTAAACCAAAAAAAGTTCAAACTAATGATGTGAAAAGACCATCCTATCCCTTCATGTAGAAATCATCATCCGGTTTAACTGAATTTTTGCCCAGTCAATGTAGGGGGCTTCAAACATAAACGCCACATGCGAGGAGCAAGAACAAAGATCCGAAACCCTGCATCAAGGTAAAACCAGTGGTAAGCATCAGCGATAGTATTTAATTGTATGACAAAATAGGCTATGAAGAACTGTTGACGTACCAAGAAGACGGATGCAACTGCCCCTGTTGTAAGCTCCTTAGCTAAACTGCGGTTTCTCCTAGAAGAGGTTGCTTCATATCTATAACAGAGATTTACTGCTGTTAATAAGGATGACTTATAATGGTAAAGGAGATCTTAATGTTCTAGCAGAACTGCCTGAAAAATTTAGGCTTTGAAATGTATGCTACTACCATTATCAAAAAGAAAAAATATGTACCACGGCCTGTAAACAACCACTACAATGACAGATAACAAAGAATGTGATTAATTAATATTTTTGTCCTAAAACTAACTTCCTAACAAAGTCTTAGAAGTTATACTACTAGTATGGCGGTAGACATCAAACAATTGCTTAAAATAGTAATCACTTTTTGTTGCATGCTTAACCTAGTCCACAAGGCTAATTTATAAAAAGAATGCAATAATAACAAATTTTTGAAAGGGAAAATGCCAAATTTTACATAAAAATAAATAAAAAAATCCATGGCAAAGCAACTTGAGCAGCGGGCTAGTAAAAGCACTGGTATATAACGATCAAACTTGAATCACACTACCCACAGTTATCATTTTATACTCGAATAGAATATTTTATACTCGAATTGAATATTTTAATCCATGAAACAATATGGATTAAGAAAGGTCATCAACCAAATGTTTCAACCTTTCCCTTGTCCATTTATGTTAATTTTCAGCAACTATTCTTTCGCAATTGAGAATTTATAATGTATTATGAAGTTGGTTGTATCCATGTGGTTCACATCAATCCCAGTACCAAAGAGTGAGCACAAGCAAGGTATATCTGATGGTCAATTATATGGTCCCATATCCATCGCCACCTGAACAAATTCATTGCCTCAATTCTGGAAGGCATTTTAAAATTAGACCATAATATAGCACTCCTGCTCCATGCCATGCGTACCTTAGTCTGGATAACTGTAAGTAGATTACTAGATTTATATTATTACAATACGATTATTAATTATCTTGCTCATGTTCATCAAATGGCTTTGTCAAATAAGCTTATATCTCTCTCCCAAGATGGTTTTACTGATATGCAGTAACACTGCCCAAGTGAAAGTTGAATTTTATTGATGATACAGTAATGTGGCTTACGATTTACAAGAAATGTATACAAGTCAAGCAGGAGTGTATTTAATAGGAGCAATACCAAAATTCTAATGGATTGCTGGACGAAATTTTAGGTACGTGTAGCACAAAAATATTCTTAAAAGCATACATGAAATCTATGACACCCGTATAATGTTGGAAGATTATATTCTTACATATCGGAAAACAACACTATCAGGGCTATAACACATGAAACATATAATTCATTTAGTACGATACATGGATGTGGGCTAATAAGTTTAGAGGCAGCACCTGGGTTACACCACTGTTATATTGGGGTTCAGCTAGGGGTAGAAAAAACAACTGACAACTGACACGTAAGAACTCGTGAGATTTTAGCCTTTAGCCAACAATATGACATAAAATGAGGTGGTAACTACTACATTGGTCAATTAAAATGACATAACCAACAACTCGGTTTCCAATATTTTCCTTAGAAAGATAGCTAGCAACATCTTTTAGAAAACTTTGAAGCTACCTCGAAGTACGAGCCATAATTTAGCAACTACAATGGCTGCTAAACCATTTGGCCTACATTCAAATGTATGCTTACTACTCAAAACAGGTGCAATTAAAAGTATTGAAATATAACGGCATTCAAAGATGATGACCAGACATAAAAAGGGAGGTGGGACCTCAAATTCCACAAATCGTGAGCAGGTGGTTGAAATGGAATCCTAGATGCCTGTTTAGTTAATACTTTAAAATCTGTTTTCAATTTTAATTGTCTACAAAATTTAGATACCTCTTCAGTTTTTGCCTTTTAGGAATAGTTTGGAGAACAACTCCACTTCCAGAAACACCCAGAACGTATTTTATAGACCATGTTCTATAAAATAAAATAAAAGAATAGAATAGAAATAATAGGTCTTGAATGGCCATAAGATCTCAACTGCATAGTACCTGAAACTATTGCGCCTAAAGGAACAATTTTTCGTATATATGGCTACTTTTTATTAAAATTGGTAACTGAAAAATACCCTTTCAATACAGAAAAAAAAGCTATTTATTTTACTCGACAATTGTGTATAATTTAAATCCCAAGTAATTTTTTCTAAGCAAACTGACGATTTCACAATCAACATTCATATACAAATCAATACACAGATCCAACTGAACAGCAATGCACAAGTAGAAGATCACAGGTTAAACATATTTAAATCACTAAATAGAAATGTAACATCATCCAAAACAAAAAGGACACCGAATTGAACATTTTCAGAGTTGTTTACTTACTGAAACGAACAATGAAAAAGTTTTGGGTCAGGATCAGATCACTTACATGAAGAAGGAAGCGGTAACAATAAGACCAATAGCGAGCATGAAAACAGCTAAGCTCGGGTACCAAGCGTCTGGCACGGGGCTGGAGATTGGTTTCGCAGACTGAGCCTTCAAAAAATACATCGAAATCATAACATCAGTGAATCAGCAACAAACAAAAACGAAATAGAATTTTGAATCATAAAACAAATTATTGAGGAGCAACGAATAAGAGTGATCCAGATAAACCCTAAAAATTTCATACCATTTTCCGATGGAGATAGAGAGACTGGTAGATAGATTGATAGATCTTCGTTTCACTGTAGTCTGAAAGACTCTTAACTCTTCAAAGTCTCGTGGTTAAAGTGTTCAGTGCTCCGCCAATACATGAAGGTTCGTGGACTCTCTAGCATAGAGGTCTATTTCCACCGTAGAATAATATATGCCATATTCCACAATTTTTAAAAAGAGAGCACATATTTAATTATATCATATTTCAGATTTAAATTTCAAATATTCTGTTTTTGCACCTCAAAAATTATTTTGCGGAGGATTTACCGTTGGCAAATTAACAGGTTTTGCATTTTAATTAGTATTTCTAGGAAAATTAATATTTTAATATAAAGGAATTTTCTTAATTTTCCACATACGTTAATATCATTTCAAATAAAAAGAATAAGAAAATTGAATAAAATTTATTATATATATGTAGCACCAGTCCCACATCAAAAAATATGAGAAAAATTTGTCGGATTAAGTTACTATCCATACTACATTTAATCATGAACTTTTGCGTGAGCCTGTGGTGAGCTAAGATGACCCAAGAAAATATTATTGAGCCACTGATTTAAGACTTTATTTGGTTGAATTTGATTCAATTCGAACTTGAAATTTGACCCAAATTGTTTGAATATACGTGTATGTATATGTATTTGATTATTCGAAAAGATTTTATCATTATTAAATTTTGTTTTCAAAATACCAATTGTAACAATCTGGAAAAAAGGAATATAAATATAGGAAATTGATATTTTCACACATAAAGACCGCATATTAGCTGATGTGTCAAATTTTTATTGGCTAATGTGGGAACATACATGTGAAAATATCAATTTCCTAAATGTATAATGCTGTCTAATGAGCAAAACTGTCATAAACAGGGATTAATTTGGATTGGAGTGGAGAGGTTAAAATTATAGTACAAATGACAAATATTTTAGGAGAAACTTCATACTATACAACACCCTCACCACTGTAACCTGTACATTTTCTGATCAAAAGAGAATGAGATGTATTCTCCTTTACAGAATACAAAAACAAAATGTTTCTGTACATTTCAGCAACAATGCTTTGCTTTTCGTTACTCCACATGATCATTTCAATTTCAGGCTTCTATCTGAAAGAGAGTACATCATCTTACTTGCAGATCATGCATAAGACTAAACTATCTTCTCATATTCGTTGCTGTTTTATTGATGTTGGTCTGTAATGGACTCTGTACTTGGCCAAGAAATTGTGAATCATACCGTTCAAGTATCCACAGCATTGTTTATTTTCCAGTTCTGATCCATGCCAAAAATATTCCAAAAGGGTTGTAGGAGAAAATGGTAAGAAAATAAGAAATCCAAACTCTTAATGTGATCCGGGCCATGACCTGAACATTACGCCATGCTCACTTAAGCTGCCTCCTGACAATCTCCTCATCCTCTGCCAGAGTGGGAGGACCCTTGCGCTTCTCAAAGGACCAGAACTCGAGTGCCTTCTAAACGACCTAGAATCAGTCCTCCCAAGTCTAGCAGATGCACTGAATAGTTCAGACACTGGAAGCCCCCTCTCTATATCGAGTGCAGATACATAATCAGAAAGCGGAGATTGCATTTGCAAGGGATCTGGCAGATGGCCTGAATTGGTACTGAGCCTAGCATCAAAATCAACGGATAGATCCTCTTGGCTACAACTTCTGGATCCTAAGTCTCTTGTCGCGTCACACTCATTGCATACTAGTTTCAAGGCCTGGACAACCTCGCCCATAAAAGGTCGGTGTGAAACCTCTGGCTGAACACACATTGAAGCAATCGCTGCTACTTTAGCAATACTATCAAAAGGGAAATCCGGCCCCAAAGATTGGTCTGTCATTAGTTCTAAACCTTCTTTACTTGTGAGGAGTGGACGCGACCAAGTAACTAGGTTCTCTTGACCAGGTGGCTGAGACATGTCTACTGGTTTTCTTCCTGTTAAAAGCTCGAGTAGGACTACTCCATAACTGTAAACATCACTTTTTACAAGAAGATGTCCAGTCATAGCATATTCTGGAGCCACATAGCTAGTTTTAAACATGAAATGGTTTAAAAATTAGAATATTGGCATGTTGAAGATATGAAGAGAAGGAAAAAAACAGAAGGCATACATAGTTAGAGTTGCAATACATAGAACTGGGAAATAGATAAAAACGAATTATAAGATTAGCATCATGATATAGTAAATACCTTCAATTACTATATTTAATCATACCAGTGCAATTCCTTTGTAATCCTGGCTGCTAAACTAAAGTTACATTCTATAAAGAGCATGGTCTAGCGTTCAAGGGTTTGTACAAACACCATCCACAAAATAATTTAGTCTTAGATTAATTTGATTGGCCTGGGATGTAGGTTGGTGGAATGTCCTTGTTACTAACCGAAAGGTTTTGAGCCCACATATCATAATTGATGCCCAACAAGAAAATTAGTTAGCTATCATCATAAAAGATGGTGCAAGTATCAGATACTTGCATGTTTACCAAGTTACATTTCATATGTTTATTTCTCATTTTACTTTCTTAGACCATTGTAATTGTCAAGATTTTCAAATTTCTTCTTTATTGCTAATCCACCTTTACTGTCATCACTTGCAGGCTGCTGCAACATGATAATTAATTTAAAAACTGTAGCTTAAAACATGAGGCCTCTTTTAGAGGGTATCTAGTTTCTTTAATTATGACCAAGGTCAAAATGTAAGGACTTAAGGCTGATTCTCTTTTTACTAAATAATGATTGGGAATATGGGTATTCATGTCCGTGCCTAATAGAGGCCTGCTTTAAATACTGTTGGGCTGGGTATGTGTCACCTAAGCTGATTACAGATTTGAAGTTGAACCTTGGCTGAGGTTTATAGAGATAGAGTGGGATTACGAACATTGCATTCCAAAAAAAAGGATGATTAGAAAAATTACATGCTGAAAACGGAGAAAAGATCATACCCAAAAGTTCCCATGACACGAGTTGATATGTGTCTGTTTTCCTCATCCAATGCAGTTCGAGCCAAACCAAAATCAGACACTTTTGGTGTAAAATCATGTTCTAATAAGATGTTGCTAGACTTAAAGTCCCTGTGTATGACACGTGGACTTGAATCTTCATGAAGATAGGCTAGACCACGAGCTGCACCAAGGGCTATCTTCAAACGGGCACCCCAATCAAGTGGAGCATCTTCCTTGTCAACTCCTAAGAACAATCAAAACATAAAGCGGCATTCTGCAATATAAATTAAAAATGAAATTGTAATATACCAAATAATAAACAATACCATGTAAATGAGATTCCACACTCCCATTTGGAATTAGTTCATATACTAAGCAGCGTGCACGCTCCTCTGTACATATGCCAATCAACCTGACCAAGTTTCTGTGATGAAGGCGGCTAAGCATCTCGACTTCAGCCAAGAACTCACGACCACCCTGTTGATCGTCTCTTTTAAGCACCTTGACAGCCACTTTTGTCCCGTCTTCAAGCACACCACCATAAACAAGACCAAAGCCACCTTCACCGAGTATTCTTGAAGCATCAAAGTTATCAGTTGCCCTTTCTATGTCACTTGAGTTATAAGTCTTTGCAGTTCCAGTATAAGGTGCAATGCTAGAATTATATGATAGTGAAACGGAACTGAGCCCACTACCAATCACTGAAGCAGTAATCCCTGCAACATGTATATATTACATTATAGTGGTAAATTTTAGATTCTGAATAGACTCATGGGTCGGAATCGAAAAAGGATAGAATAAATAATTGTACTTCAGTGAGATGAAAATTCTCCTGCACCCTTTTGAACCTTATAGAATACTTCCACACCTTATAGTTATACGTAAAAGATTCAAATATGGATTTAATAACACTAGGAAGTTTTCTCTGCTCTCAAGAGTCAAGTTCATATGCCATGTTGTGTGGCAACATGTCAAGCAATAAACTGGTTAGATTTATTGATTCCACAAATATATAGGATTAGGTGCCTTCCGGAAATCCACCATCTCAACAGCTTGAACCCAGACGAACCAGAGAGACTACTTCTATAACAGTGAATACAGGTTATTTACCTGAGGATTTTGCAAGTGAAGGTAGATTAGTTGGTGCAGTTTGCTCCGGTTGGGAATTGTGATCTGTATGTCTGAACAACAAAACCCAAGCAACTGCACAACACAAAATCACAGCTATTGAGGCTGACAAAACAATAAGAGCAATAACACTGCCTTTAAGCCCCTTTTTATGCTGCCGCCTCCTGACATCAACCCCCAGGGGCTTTATGGGTTTCCCATTATTGTCATGACCAGCAGACAGATCAATATCAATGCTTGAAGGTGCAGAAGGTGGAGATGAAGGAAGACCTATTATTGTAAGATTTCATTAAGGTACCAAGAATAATTTCATTATCATAAAAATGAATCGAGTTTATAGAATTCATATAACTACCCCATACCTGGATAACGCACATATAAAACTTCATGATCACCAAAAAAGTAAGTGCTTATAGCTACTTGTTTATGCCAGAATCTCTGATATGTCAGAAAAGCTGTAGTGTTGTCAAACATTTCTCCAAGGGGTACTAAGTCAATAAGGACAATAGTTTTTTCTGGATCCTGGCTGGCTGCGTTTGCTCCCATGATGCGAACTTGACTTTGTTTCATAAATACCCCTGCCGCAATTTCAGCAGCAAGCTCAGAAACCAAAGGGAAGAATGTATACAATGCCACACTAAGGCGCAGCCCGACTTGCATTGGCAAGACACAGCCACAGGGAGATCCAGGAGGAGTATTGGTGTATGGCTCTGAGCATGAAAACGATGTGCAATCTACAAATTGGAATAAAGTATAGATTATTTCAGTTTATGAAGCAGAATACTATAGAGGTACCATATAATATAAACTATTGGAGTAAGAGAGAATGGTGGATATGCATACCTTCATTAGGAGGTGGAGGTGGTAGTGCTTGAATATGTGGCAGGTGAGGCATGTTTGGATTCCTTGGTGAAGACCCAGAAGGAGAAATTTTAGGGGAAAGAAAGGGCACTTGCAAATGCAAAGATGACGATGAATAAGCATCAAGAGAGCTGTAAAATGTAAAATGGAAAAGAAAACCTTAAGAAGGCTCCCCTCCTCTCCTTTTCTGGTAAACAGGAGGGGGGGGAGGAATGAGAATTTCCTTACTTTTAGTTTGTTGAGATGGTGTTGCTCGAGCTGGTGGGGCCGGCGAAAGAGGGCTTTCTGGTGAAGAGAAAGGGGAATAAGACGGAGGCACTGAAGAACCAGTCAAGTTAAACTCAAGTTAGAGGTTGGATATCAATTTTAACATACAGAATATACTCTTGTCAGAATGAATATTCATAACATTTTTTACCTGGATTAAGGATCTGAGGAGCATGGTGCTTTGGCTTACTTTTTGAATCTAATTTAGGAGGATATGAAGGAGGTGGAGGGATGAATGGACCTTTACAGATTTAAAAAAAAATAGAGAATTCAAAAAATAACTATACAATAAGGCATAAATAATTATATGAATGATGTGTCTCATTTATGACATGGAACCTTTATCAGTTGAAGCAGGAGGAGGAACCAGATAAGATGATGGAGCAGGGCTGGGAATATTTTTCCTTGCATGATGATGCTTATAAAATGGGGTTGAAGGTAAAGGTGTGGGGGGATGTAACACTGCGTGTCGAGGGGACTTGATTGCTGAAGAAAGTGGAGGAGCATTGGCAGAGTCCCTCGGGGAGTTTTGCATCGGAGCTACAACAGGAAAATATCTTGTGAATATTATTGATCAGTAAAACTTGGTTATAGAAACAAACATAAAACTTTTCGGTATTACCTTCCGCAGGGGAGTGTGCCCGAGGTGATAACCGCTTAGGCATTCCATTTGATGGTGCAACAACTGGCATTCCATCTCTTTTCCAGATAAAGCTTGGTGGAGGAGTTGATATGGGAGAGACATCCGGTTCTGCAAAACACATTTTACTATGAAATTCACATTGTTTTGGACAGTTGTTATAAGAAGATCTTCATATCAAAATTAGATGAAGATGAAATAATTAGATTTTAAAATTCAAAGACTTGTAATCATATATTGGTTATCCTGCAACAATCATGTCATGTGTCGGTGACATACATAATAAATTCAACAATAGGGACAAAACTATAAGCTAAGGGTGGGGAGGAATCTATGTAGCACATTTATGAATGGTTATTCATTTTTATAATTTTAAAGATTTCAAACCATAAAGGCCTCACATCAGAAGCTTATCTGGATTTGGGGTGGCGACAAATATTAATTCTGCCTTCAGTCTCTAACTAGAGAGATGTCTATTGTTCAGTCTAGCCTACCTGAATACAGCAGCAGGTCCTTTCTTAGAATGTCAACCCAAGAATAGCTTCACATCACATCCCTTAAACTTGTAGAAGGAAAGATACAAGAACTGTGTTTAAAGTCCTCGTAGTTACTAAAGGGATATAGTTAGTGTTGTAAGGAATATTATGCATCTCTTTATTTGTTTATTTTTTTTATTAATAGAATTATGTATAAATTGCAATAAATCCACCATTCTATAAAAATGGGATTTTTGTTTGATAAATAATAATACATTAGGAGCGCCAAAAGGGTAAAATCCAAGTACACACGAAGTATACAAAGCATAGGGAAATAAATGGCACGCCTATGCCCAAGACATACCAAGCCACACCCCATACAAGGAACCTATCAAAAAATACTTGCAATAAGTTCCATGATTACAAGCACATATTCCACAATTTCACAGGAAGTAGTAAATTATTAAAAATATGTATCAAATTTAAGTTTTATGTTTTGTGTGCACCTGATAAATTAGATGGAGGTACTTCAAGCACTAAAGGGTGCATGGGTGGTGAATATCTTGGAAAGTTGCTTAGAGGTGGTGATGTAGCAGGAACTGCATTAAAAGATCATACAACAGGTATCACGTGAATTTTAACTGAAAAACAAGTGTTATAGGAATGAAAATTATGCATGAAATGTTCTTCTTAACAAGTAAAACTATGCCTCAATAATACCCTATAAATTGAACAAATCGATCAGTCAATACAAGTAGTATATAACAACCCAAGAAGAGATCCACATCTAAATTAATATGGTTGATCATTATTTTAAAGGTAATTGGTCATTAACTAATATTCATTGTATTTAAATAGGTACTCTTAATCTACCCAAAAAACTCACATATAATACACAAAAAAAAACCATTAAATTTTGATACATTATACAATACACCTAAAACCAACAGCCACAAATCTTTTAAACATTCTTAGATACATTCACAAATTAAATACAAATTATGTATTAAATGACAATAGATTATTATTACTCTTCATCCCATTTCACACTATTTAAACAACCCTCTAAATCTCAAAAAACAACAGCAAAGAACAACGCTCTTTTGAAGTGAGTATTACCACAAAGGAAGCGACAAGAAAAATGAAAAAATGTTGGTATAAATTAGAACAAACAAAGTATAACTTAGTACAAATATCTAACGATATGTTTTCATTTTCGTATTACAGATATGAAAAAAAGCCTGTTACGGTCCAACCTAAGCATAAATTCATTGTCATTAGTGATAATAGTAACAATGATATCAACGAAGCAGAAGGTTGAAGAGGTTCAAAAATTTCTTCCATCAACTCACTGCATACTATCGATGAAAGTAAATTTTAAATAATATGTTATTGGTTTATAATAGACATGTTAAATAGAAAATTATAATTATTAGTGAATTCATGTTTTTCATTACAATGAATCATTCTCATATTAAAATTATATCTTATCATAAAAATACAATTTTGAAAGCCAGCCCGTGTGCCTAGCACATGTTATAAGCTTGAAAGGATAAAGGTTCACAAGCACATATGTCACCGTAATGTATAGTCTTGTGTGAACCTAGTAAATTAGATGAAGGTACTTCAGGCACTGTAGGGTGGATGGGCGGTGAATGTCTCAACAAGTTGTGCGGAGGTGATGCTGCAAGCACTGCACTTAAAAGATTGTATGACATACATCATTAAATTTAAATTGGATTTTTTTTCAAAGTTAGTTAGCCTCATGAATATATGTAATCAAGCAGACTGGGAAAATTGATTGGTGGTACTTCACGCACAATAGGTAGGTTGACTGGTTAGACAGGAATAAGTAAATTACTTAAGGTATACATTAAAAAGAAAAGAAAAAAGATGTATAGTCTTGCATGAACCTGGTAAATTAGATGGAGGTACTTTAGGCATTGTAGGGTGGATAGGCGGTGGATGTCTCAACAAGTTGTGCGGAGGTGATGCGGCAGGCACTGCACTTAAAGATTGTATGAATTTAAATTGGAGAATTTTTTCAAAGTTAGTTTTCCTCATGAATATATGTAATAAAGCAGACCATGAAAATTGGTTGGTGGTACTACACGCACGATAGGTTGGCTGGTTGGTGGCTTTTGTAGTGTCTCCCTTGGTGGTGGTGCAATTTGTACTGCTTTTTGAAACAAAAGAAGTTGGTTAACAAATCTCATATAGAAATTTAACAATTGTAGATGAAAACTACCATATATTTAGTACATGGAGTAATCGGCGTGAATAGAGGAGACTTATTCTCTGGTGCCTTGCTTTGTTGAGGACTTGGCGGCATAGAACCTGGCATGACAGGGTGGATGGCTGGCGGATATTTTGGTTTTTTCCTTGAAGGTGATACAAGTGGAACTGCGACTAGAGACAGAAGCACCAGTTATAACCAGAAATCTAGAGATGTTGCAGAATAACTATAATCAACCATATACCTGGAGCTTCTGGCTCCAATCCAGGATCCTCCATATGCGGTGGCTTTTCGTGAGAAGCACTAGGTGGCAAGGATGGTACAATTATGGGGGGAGCAGATAAATTATTTGGAGGCAATAAAGTAGCAGTGCTTGGTGACAATAATGGTGCAAGACCTTTGGTTGTTTTTGGTATTGGGGCTGACATCAGAGGTGGCAATATAAGTGGAGGGTGAAAAAAAGACCCTGAATTGTTAAACCATAAGCTGAATTAAAAGATCTCAAAGGTTGTATCAGCATTGTGGAGTTTAGTGTTTTACCATTTGGCGGAGATGATGGATTGGGCACATTTCCTCCCAATTGCTTCCAATGAGGGACATTGTCAGGGGTTCCTTCTCCAATAGGAGAAATTGCATCAAAGGTCGCAGGTGATGGTGATATTGCATTGCCTGAAAGTACAGCTAATAACATTAGAAAATGAGCTCAAATAAACTGTAAGAAACATAACATATTTGTAGCAACAATTTGAAGTTAATTGAACTAGACATAAGATCCCAATACAAAGAAATTCATGTAAAAAACTATCTCACCACCATTATGGTTTATATACAGACTTCACTCTTTGCAGCGACTAGATAAGATGAAATATTTTAATTTCCATTAGAATTCACAAAAAGACTGGATTCCTACAAAATTTTAGGAAATGATATCTGTATTGCATGAAGAAAAAAGATAAAGAGCTTATCTATTTTAACATGACAATGTAAAAAAAAGGAAAGATGTAGAACTTGTTGGCCTAACTTAGTTTGGCATTCTAATGTTATTTGGGTTGTTAAGCATAGTTATCAGTCGATATGATACGAAGACAATTCGATATGAATCGTAGGGTATATCAAAAATGACATCGTATCATACGATTCAGTTACGATACAATGTATATATTACGAGATGATACAGTGCATGATACTTTTTCAACACACTTGAAAAAGTCTATATTTAGATTCAAAAGCGTAGAAGCAAAACTTTTAAATCTTCTACAATTTCAAATTAAGAGGTTTTTACATTATTTATTTTTCTCAACTCACTTTTTACAAGCAAAAGCCTAGATCTCCGCTTGTTGAATTATTCTCTTCTGTTTTATAATTCAAAATGTGAATCTATATTTTCGTTTTCTCTTGTTACTCTATAAACATTATTAAAATAATATCTAATAATTCAATTTAGAGTAATTTGATCAAAAAATAACTTTAAAATTTATTTTTAGGTTATAATAATATTTACTTCACTATTTTTATATATAATCAAACTAATATGTTTAATTGTCTAATAAATTGTGTTTTATATGCTTAAATATATATTACCACAATATGTTTTAAGCTTGTAAGGATAAAGGTTCACAAGCACGTATGTCACGATTATATATAGTCTTGTGTGAACCTGGTAAATTAGATGGAGGTACTTCAAACACTATAGGGTGGATGGGTGGTGAATGTCTCAGCAAGTTGTGCGAAAGTGATGTTGCATGCACAACACTTAAAAGATTGTATGAAAGGCATCAGTAAATTTAAATTGGAGTGTTTTTCAAAGTTAGTTTGTCTCATGAATATATATAATCAAGCAGACTGGGAAAATTGATTAGTAGTACTTCATGCACAATAGGTAGGTTGGCTGGTTAGACAGGAATAAGCAAATTACTTACAGTACACATTAAAAAAGGAAAGGAAAAAGATGTATAGTTTTGCATGAACCTGATAAATTAGATGGAGGTACTTCAGGCACTGTAGGGTGGATGGGCGGTGGATGTCTTAACAAGTTGTGCAGAGGTGATGCGGTAGGCACTGCACTTAAAGATTGTATGAATTTAAATTGGAGAATTTTTTTCAAAGTTAGTTTGCCTCATGAATATATGTAATAAAGCAGACCAGGAAAATCGGTTGGTGGTACTTCACGCACGATAGGTTGGCTGGTTGGTGGCTTTTGTAGTATCTCCCTTGGTGGTGGTGCAATTTGTACTGCGTTTTGAAACAAAAGAATCTGGTTAACAAATCTCATATTGAAATTTAACAATTGTAGATGAAAACTACCATATATTTAGTACATGGAGTAATCGGCGTGAATAGAGGAGACTTATTATCTGGCGCCTTGCTTTGTTGAGGACTTGGCGGCATAGAACCTGGCATGACACGGTGGACGGCTGGACGATTCCTTAAAGGTGGTACAAGTGGTACTGCGACTAGAGACAGAAGCACCAGTTATAATCAGAAATTTAGATATGTTGCAAAATAACTATAATCAACCATATACCTGGAGCTTCTGGCTCCAATCCAGGATCCTCCATATGTGGTGGCTTTCCGTGAGAAGCACTAGGCGGCAAGGATGGTACGATGCCTTGTATGAGGGGAGCAGCCGAATTATTTGGAGGCAATAAAGTAGGAGTGCTTGGTGACAATAATGGTGCAAGACCTGTGGTTGTTTTTGGTATTGGGGCTGACATCAGAGGTGGAAATACAAGTGGAGGGTGAAAAGAAGACCCTAAATTGTTAAATCATAAGCTGAATTAAAAGATCTCAAGATTGTGAATTGTCAGCATTGTGGATTTTAGTGTTTTACCATTTGGCGGAGATGCTAGACTGGGCGCATTTCCTCTCAATTGCTTCCAATGAGAGACATTGTCAGGGGTTCCTTCTCCAATAGGAGAAATTGCATTAAAGGTCGCAGGTGATGGTGATATTGCATTGCCTGAAAGTACAGACAGAGCTAATTAAAATTAGAAAGTGAGCTCAAATAAACTGTGAGAAACATAACATATTCGTAGAAACAATTTGAAGTTTGTTGGACTAGACATAAGATCCCAATACTAAGAAATTCATCTAAAAACTATCTCACCACCACTAGACTCTTTGCAGCGATTAGATAAGATGAAATATTTTAATTTCCATTAGAATTCACAATAAGACTGGATTCCTACAAAATTTTAGGTAATGATATCTGTATTGCATGAAGAAAAAAGATAAAGAGCTTATCTATTTTAACATGACAATGGAAGAAAAAAGAAAGATGTAGAACTTGTTGGCCTAACTTAGTTTGGCATTCTAATGTTATTTGGGTTGTTAAGCATAGATATCATAATTGTGTGATACAATGATACGTATCGTACAATTCGATACGATACGGAGACAATTCGATATGAATCGCAGGGTATATCAAAAATGACATCGTATCATACGATTCAGATATGATATGTATATTACGAGACGATATAGTGCATGATACATTTTCAACACAAAAAGCAACACTTTAAGTCTTCTACAGTTTCAAATGAAGAGGTTTTTACATCGTTTTATTTTTCTCAAGTCCCTTTTTTACAAGTAAAAGCCTAAATCTCCGCTTGTTGAATTATTCTCTTTTGTTTTATAATTCGAAATATGAATTTAAATTTTCATTTTCTCTTGTTACTCTATAAACATTATTAAAATAATATCTAATAATTCAATTTAGAGTATTTTGGCCAATATGTAACTTTAAAATTTATTTTTAGGTTATAATAATATATACTTCACTGCTTTTATATATAATCAAGCTAATATGTTTGATTTTCCAATAAATTGTGTGTTTTATATGCTTAAATATATATTACCACAATTTTCATTTCATTTTCATATCATACAATACGAAACATAACACACGATATATGGATTTTCGATACACGATATGATTCACGATTTGACAACTATGTTGCTAAGCAACATAAAGAGAAAATTCCCCATAGATTCATAGCTACAATTTCACTTGGTGCAGTGGTATCCCTTAGGAAAGAAATTCTGACATTTTTTATTAATGAGTTTAAGTACTTGTTAGCATTTTATTTTATTTTGAAAAAGTTAAGGACCTGCTAACAATGCAAAAGGAAATCTTTTAATCTCATCGGGAAGTAAAAAAAAATCTGTCTTTCAATTGCTAAATATTTTCCTAATGAACTTTATCAGATGGTTACGCTCAGTTGCAATATTCCTAATAGTCCATGTGCTACTCCTGGGTGCTTCTGAGCATACCTAGAATGATTAATGAAAGTTTCTTTGAAGTTTGGCGCTCCTTTCTTCAGTTGGCATCAAGTAGACAATAATTAGTTTCTACCTGTTAGCTCCATTTCTTGGTTCTTTTTTTGTGGTGGGGTTTTAAATGGTCTTTAACCAGGACTGTATACTTCTTGTAGTGACTGAGAGGATTTTGATGGATTGGAGATTGATCCCATTGGAGTCGATGTGAGTGCTTGTGGGTTATTATCTCAATGCAAGTTCTTTTCTGGAAAGGATGAGTGATAGCAAGACCTTGTTTGTGTTCTACATTGGTGATAAAAGCGCAGCAGGGAGGTGACTATCTTCCAAGGGTTCCAAGACTTCTGGTCCCCGGAAGTTGCATTAGGTTTATTTCTAGTTTCTGTACTCCTAAGTGTGATCTATTGGAGTGGTATCCCAAGTTTGAGGTGAGCATAGACTTCGTCTTTGTTTACTTATATCTGTTTACTCTTCTCTTGAGCATTGCAAGCATCACATTCTGTTGGGGTTATGGTTCTAAAGTTGCCTAGATAGTTCTTTGTGTTACTTTCTTTGTAGCATTGAGTTCCTTTTCGGGTTTTGAAAAATATTTCTTAAGGCTGTTTCCTGACTTTTGGCCAAAGAGCAGAGTTGATTCATTCGTGTGTTTTCGTTTGGATTTTGGAGTCATCATCCCATTTTGTGGGGCGGGCATAGTTTCCTAGATTATTATTATCTTAATATCATAATTTCTCAATCATTTATAACTGCATATTAGTGCTAATATTAGCAATTCTTTTGTTCTGTTGAGTATTCAGCTATTGTTATGAGTTGGTTTACCAGTGCTGAACATATTCAGTGGTTTCCCCACTGGACTTATCAAACGAATTATGGGTTGATGATTGAGCATGCTTTGTGTGGTTTACTATTATATTTGTGTCTGTTCAGTTTTGGCTGAGATGGATTTGGTGGTCAGTCCTCGGTGCTTAGGAGCTGTTATAGGGCCTCTCGTATATTGTTTGGGGTTTGGGTTCTAATCATGTAAGCCAGTGTGGTATACTTCTGGAATTGTTAGTCTTGCTGGACTGATATCTGTTCTTGGCTTTTAAGCTTTGCTCTTGGGGTGGAATTCCTAGGCTATTCCCCTTGTAGGAAATATATACTCCAAGCCTCAAATGCTTTTTTACCATTTTTTTACTTCTTTTTTTTGTGTCAAGAAGTCTGTTCAAATTTAATGCAAGCTGCAGAAGCCTGTAGGCAGCTCAAATTTAAGTTTCAATGCAAAGAATAACCAAATAGATTCTCAGCTGGGCTCATGAAGCTAAGAGGCTAAAAACATAGTAATTTTTCAATCGAGTGATATTAGTGAAATAGTTTTTCGCAGATAGCTAATTGAGTTCTACCTTGAACAATCAAAATTAAGAACTGCAAACTCAACCAGATTGACATTTTTACAGATGAAATTATGCTAACATCACAGAAATGCAGGATTGAGAATCCCTCAATCTTGAATGCAAAAGCCTCTGCATAAAATCTGGAATTTTTAACAGAAGACTAATTCCAACAAAGAGAGCACAACCAAGCCCCTCATGGCTCAATGGTAAAAAAATTACTCATAAGCTTGGGTGACTGAGGTCTTGGATCCATTCTTGCCAAAGTCAATAATGTTAAATTTAAGTGGAATATAGCAAAAAAAAACAAAAAAACAAAAACAAAGAGAGCACATAGGAGAAACCATATTGGCAAAAGATAAAATTGATCAAACTCCAGATCTCTAAAAATTTACCAAAACTTAAAAATCATTAAGCCCACTAAAGATTTGACAAAATAACAAAATGGGTTGATCATATCTATGGACTATGAACAAATCAAATAAAACAGTAAAAAAATTAGAGAATTACCTGCAGATCCTTGAACTACCAATAAAGTAGCAAAGCCACAGATTTTCAGCATCAATACAATGACTTGCACCATCAAACCCATCCCATAGAATGAATACCAATCTCAAAAACAAAATCAAGTAAAAAGATAGATAACTTGAAGCAATAACAAAAGGGGGTAAGAGTTAATAAACTATAATAAAAAGAGACCCACAAAAGAAACAGTGAGAGGCAAGCAATTTCTTGAAAAGCCCAAAAATGGGTCGGTGAAATGAACAAAAGTAATCAATTTCATAATAAGCTCTGAAATTTGCAGAAGAGATTGGGGATTGGCATGCTACATACAACTGTTTCTACTGGCATGTGAGTAATTAAAGGCTAATTAAAAACTGACAATCTAATAGAAAAAACTATAAACAACAAAATAAACCCAGTTGTAAGTAACAGTCGCCCTTTAACTGGTTGTTGTTTGGTGGGGTACTGCTATTTATATAACTATGCCTTGAATTTCATATATGCTGAAATTTTTTTATTTGGAGATTTGCCTGATTATGTAAATACAGTCGGGAGATGGAGAGAGGGAGAAAAGGGGAGGAGGTGAGTCCGGAAAAGGAGTCCAAAAGTTAGCAAAATGTGCGTATTTTTGTGGGCTCGAGTGGAATTTTTAACATATTTTAGTTTTTTTTTTTAAATTGATGCGGTTGTACATACTTGTAGAAATGACAATGACAAATGTCATTTTGGTGGGCTAGATTTTCTTTTTTATACTCCTAGTAATATCATGTATTCATGACAAAAAGTTTAATTCTTTTTTAATTAATACAATATGTTTATTAGGTTACTTTTAGATTTAAAAATGAAATGGAGAAAAGAATATCTCAATTATACTCGGGTTCAACCGTAAATTCGGATGTCTTGAGTTCGACTCCTACTCGAATCAATATAGGGGTAACGGACGTTTATAATTTTATTTAAAAGGCTTGCTTTTATGGCTCTCTTTGCAAAAAAACAGAGACGGAATTAGGAATTACAGAAGGGTCACCGGCCCCCCTAGGTTTGAATATATATTATGTTGTTAAAAAAATTATTGCCCCTAAAATAAATCACCCTGGCAAAAAGAATTGATATATTTTTATCTTTTTAATATTTTTATAAAATCCCCCAACATGGATGCAACCTACTCTCATGTAAGATTGTAAATATATTAAAAACTTTTATGAAAATAGTGATAGAAAAGACACCTACTTGTTAAGGTTCCCCTACCCTAAAGACCAAGTGGTAGGAAAAAGTGTTGGGAAATTTCAATGGACAATGAACCAAGTTGGAGTTGAAATTTTTTGGAGTAATTTAATGGTATTGCTCGACTCTGTTTTACCACTGGTTTTCTGGCTGATGTTTGATACTAAAGGGGGAAAGATGATACGAATCTTGTCAAATTAAAAGTTGACAACACACCTTTCTTATTTTTTTAATCTAAAATTGACCATTCAGATAAGAAAACTGATATTTTCACATAATCTTCTCTCGCGCGAGAAAAAAATGGGTTTTACCTTCATGTGAGTAGAGACATGAAAATATAAAAAATTCATGTAAAAATAATGCCAAAGGCTTCAATGAATTATGGTAAAAAATGTAATTTTAATCACACTTCATACTTAATTTATTGTAACCAAGTCTAATTGCTAGGTATCTAGGTTTCATTTTCAGCCTTTTTTTTCGTTGAGTGAGTTAATTTTTCACTAATATTTATCGTAAATATTAAATACGATCTATCAAAAAATATTACCCCCTCAATTTATTTTGAAAAGAATATTTTTTGTGAATTTTGTAGATAGTTGTTATATTTATGATTGTATTAATTAAAATTAAAAGAATACTATGAGTTTTAAATTCAAAGAAAAAATAAAAATTTTAAAATCGAAATAAAATTAATTTTGTGGAACTAAACGTAGCAATTATTAATAAAGTAATTGATGCAAAATACTTTCTTAGTTAATTTTAACTCGAGTTGCAGTGCTAAGTCATATATATATATATATATATATATATATATATATATATATATAAGAGTTTTATCCACAGCAAACAGTTACTTTTATGAATAAAGATTAATTTCTTTCGAAATATATTTTTGAATATTATGGCGTGGATATAATATAATGTTATATTTGTGGGTAATATTTATAAATTTTGCAAAGTAAGCACTTAATATTCGATTGGTCGGGGAATATTCGTTTTAACAGGGAATATTCGTACAATGGCACAATCATTGGTGGACCCCACAACAGAAGTATTGTCGTAGTTAGAAAACGATAGAATTATCATTTTATAAAAATAACGGCGAAAGTATTACCGTTAAAACTGTTGAACTACCCGGTAGTAAAAGTACAGTAAAATGTGTGGTTGCATAATAACACACGGTATTGATTATTGATGCTTACGTGAGAAGTCACTCAGTTATACTCAATTATTACTACAGTAATTGTTGCATTATATCTCTCATATTATTGATTCGATTATTGTCACAGTATCATCTACATAATATGATATATTATTAAATCAATAATTGAGACGACAAATTTATTCATATTATTAAATTGTAATATTTATAATGTCTAGAAGTTCTGTCAATGAGAGGTTTGGTCATCTAATTGCGCGCCAATAAGGAGAAATCCTTATCAGAAAACCCCCTCTTTCTTAGGAACGACCATGTTGTTAAATATTATGAGTTATAATATTAATGATGAATAAGTTCGTGTTGATTAAAGATGAAATTGATAGTTTCATTGTGTTAGAATTATTAGTGTTAGTAGAAATCGATATTTATTTCGATATTAGTTGATGTCTGGAAGTTTTACTAACCAGTCGAGTAATTAATTAGATAAATGAGCAATTAATTGCTATTAATTCATATGATTATAACTATTTGTTCACATATGTGTACTATTGATTCACATTCATGTACTATTAGGGGAGTTTGTAAGATTGATAATACTTGCATGACTAAGTTAAAAATGGAGGTATAGATGGAGGTACTATACTGTAATTCGTATTTTCACATGATTATAACTATTTATTCAAATGATTGAACTATTGATTCACATTATTTACTATTAGGGGAGGTGGTGCGATAATACTTGCAGGACTAAATTAAAAATGAAAGAAAAGTTGAAGGTATTATACTGTAATATTTCGAGCCCCAAAACGTGCAATTATCGAAACTATATTTTTCTATAAATAGAAGCTCATTCTTCCTTTATTTCTCACCAATTCACTAAAGCTTTAGAGCCATTATTATAGAGAGAAAGAAGAAGAGAAGTCTGCTATCTCACTATTCCAATATCCAATTTCTTCTAAGGTAAGGGGTATTATTCTTTCGTATTCATGAAGAGAGTTATTTTCTTTCAATACTCGTAAGAGTTGTTATTTCATTCTTTATTATTATGTTGGAATAACTTGTCTATGCGAAATACTGCATACATGGTAAAATTCTTCTGTTATTCTATTCTTTATTATTCTGTTGGAATAACATGTCTGTGCGGTCTATCGCATGATTGGTGAATTCTGTTGTTATTCAATTCTTTATTATTCTGTTGGAACATCCTGTCTGTGCGGATTACGCATGACCTGGTTCCATTCTTTATTCTTCTGTTGGAACATCCTGTATGTGCGGATTACGCATGACCTGGTTCCATTTTTTATTATTCTGTTGGAATATCCTGTCTGTGCGGATTACGCATGACCTGGTTCCATTCTTTATTATTCTGTTGGGAATAATGTAAGACCCCAACTTATTATAAATAAAATTGAATTTTTCCTCTATTCATTATTCTAAATTAATAAGGTATCAATTTGATATAATACTTTGGTTATGGGTGAAATGTACAAATTTTATAAAATAAGCAAGTGGTTATAAAATATTCATTTCTGTCAGAGAATATTCGTTTGGTCGTGGAATATTTTTTTTGTTGGAAATATTCGTACGACAGCGCAGTCACTTGTGGGCCCCATAAAGGAATAACTATCGGATGAAGAAAATGATAAAGTATGAGTTTTATAAATAACGGCATAGATGTTACCGTTAACACTGTTGAAATACCTGGTGGTTAAAATATAATAATACGCGTGGTGGTTAATTATTAATTCGTACGTAAGAAAGCACTACTCAATAATTGTTACAGTAGTACTGTTCAATATTTTATTTTATTGATTCAATAATTATTGCGTTGATATTTTATATTATTGTTGTTTCAATAATTGTCACTGCACAATATTTCCCATTATCAGATCAATAATTCATATTATTTGAATAATATTATTAGATAGCATTATTGGCAATGTTTAGAAAGTTCTGTCAAGAAGAGGTTTGGTCACCTAATTGTGTGTCAGTAAGGAGAAATTCTTATTGGAAAGCCCCCTCTTTCTTGGGAACTGCCTAGTTGTCATAATTGTGATTCTGTTATATTATTTGTGAATAATTAATTATTAATTTATATGATAAGAAAATATTTATTTGATGTGGATATAAATGATGGATTTATTTATTTTATGTGGTTATTAATGAAGGAATTAATGCTGAGGTGTTTTATCAGTATTTTATCGGAATGGATGTATTAAAAATCATCCGTTTGTGGATTTCAGATATTTTCTGTTTAGAATTTGGAAAACCTCAAAGCTACAAAGTTGTAGAGAATTCGATTTCATGCGAAATGGACATAAAATTCGTATTTTTCTGATAAGCGGGCTATTTTCTATGAATTATTAAAGTTTCAGAAAATAAAATAATTTTTATTAAAATTGGGTGGGACCCACTTTTGTTTTAACACATGTGGGCTGCAAAATTTTGTTCAAAGATGGCTGGTGGCTAAGAATTGTCAAGTAACAAGCGTAGAAAAGAAAGAAATTATATTATTATTTTATTATTTAGTCTCCTATGTCGTTCTAACATTTTTCTATAAATAGAGGGCTAAGTTAGAATTGAAAATTACACCAGAAATAAGTTTTCTCTCTTTCTCTCTCTATAATATCGAGCGTATTCTTGTTAGTATTTTTGATACTTTGAGTGTTGCTATACGGTGCAAGTTTCTGTCAGCACTATATCCGAAATTCAGTCAGAAGTACGGTTATTTTGAGGTAAGGGATGTTATTTTCTTCTCAAATGATATTATTTTTTTCAATATCATTATGCCGAAATATTGGTGAACTTTTAATCAAATTTGGAACTTTTTATGTCGGGGTTACTATTCACGTATACGGCACTATTCACCAAAAAATAAAAAATTTCCTTTTTATCCAAGATGTCTATTTTGGCTACTATCTTTGATTGTATCCATGTTTTAATTGTTATTTTTGAATTCTGCTTCACAATCAGTTATTGTGAAGTATTATTGTTATTGGATAAACTGTTATACGAATTCCTAATATTTATCCTTCTGTCTCACTGGATTTGATTTCTTTAAAATATTTTTCATCATCCTCAGTCTTAAATGATGATATTACTGAATATCTTTGGCCCGTAGTGCAAAGATGAACAGGTGTTGAGATGAACATGACCAACTGGTGATACAAATGAATATCTTTGGCCTGTAGTGCAAAGATGAATATTTGATTAAAGATATATGTTGATTGTTGTTACAGGGATAAAATATTGATGATGAACTTTTAAATCTTAGAAGATAGTAGAATTCATTCTCTACATGACTCTTCTAATGGATTGTTGTTTTCGTTGCAGTTGTTGATCTAAAACTTGTTGTCTATTATATTCTATCAGATTTTTCCCTATTGAAGACTAATGATAATTTGTTATATATTATCTTAGTCATAACATTCTTTACTGGCCTAGTTGAGCTCACCCTTTTCCTTTTTGTTCCATTTTTCTTCTCAGGAGGTGAGAACATAGCATGATCGAGTCGGGGTATGGAGTGATGGTTCTAGAAAGATGTTTTAGCAGTCCTCACTATTTTTTGTAAAATAGTGTATGAATAATTATAATGAGGACTTATTTGAGTGTGGATATTGTCTAGAAGATAATATTTGTATTTAAACTCATAGTTTGTATTATCTTATTTTGCACGACAATTGTATTATTGAAGTTGTAGTTTGCTTTCTGTACCATGTATTTGGCGACTCGGAATGGGTGTTGTATACCTATTTTGGGGGCGTCACAGTTGGTATCAAAGCTTAGGGATATGGTCTTTGGCGGAGATCGGGGAATTGAACTAGGAGGGGAAAAATGAGTAAATCCTTCGCTAGTGTGTCCTATCTAAGCTTATTTGTTGGTCGGTCATAATATAGGGATATTATGTGATATGTTAACTTGTTTAATTAACCCTTGTTTTATGGCAGTATTTAAGAATGGCTGCTGAGAACGTTAACAATGGAGTGTATGAGATTGTGGAACAACCTTTAGTCACAAACCAGGAGAACGTGCAACAGGAAGGCAATATTCCTCCTGTAAATAAAACTACCGAGCAAACGATGAATGATGTAATGTTTAAGATCTTTTTGCAGTTCATGCAAAATCAGACGAGGGAGACTCATGTACAAAATACGGGTGGAAATGATGGCAACGTGCGGTCTGTCACAGCCAAGCAGTTCAAGGAGTTGGGACCACCAGATTTCTGGGAAAAGCCCGATCCGATTAAGGCAGAAACGTGGGTCAAGAAAATTACCAAGATATTCGATGTCTTGGGATGCACGGAGGAACAGAGAGTTCCATTCGCCACTTTTATGTTCCGTGGAGAGGCAGATTACTGGTGGAAATCCGTGAAGCGTACCCAGCCAGCCGCACTCAACATGTCTTGGGAAAGATTTCAGAAACTATTCAATGACAAGTACTTTCCTGAAAGTATTCGTCATATGAAGGAGATAGAATTTATTAGACTGAAATATAACAACATGACGGTGTCTCAGTACGAGGCGAAGTTCGCGGAGTTGTCCAGGTTTGCACCTCATTTGGTAGAAAATGAGGAACGTATGATGCGGATGTTTCTGAGAGGTCTAAAACCCAAGATTCATCAATACCTTATCTCTCATAAATTTTATCTGTATTCAGATGTTGTCAACAGGGCTCAATTATTAGAACGAGAGAATGAGTATACTCAACCGAGGGATCACAACCAGGGTCATACCGGTGATAGCAGTCATCGGAGCGATGATAACCAACGAGGAGGGAAGAATACGGACAGAAGCGGTAACCACTCGGGTTATAATCGTGGCCATGATAATAGAAGAGGTGAGTCTAGTGGAAATTTCAAAAAGAGGAGATTCAACAATGACGGGAAGATATCAGTAGCAACTCCAGCATCAACTGTTTCTAGGGGAGGAGAACGACCACCGGACGTGTGTTACAAATGCGGGAAAGAGGGACATATCAGCCTAAACTGTCCACAACAATCCAATGTATGTTATAACTGTGAAAAGGAAGGTCACATAGCTCGGGATTGTTCTGTAGCAAAACCAAGTTCAGGGGGGATGGTGACTCCAAAGGCTGTCCCGGATAAGTCGAAATCAGCAGTTCCTGGAAGAGCGTTTGTCGTGGCTGGGCAAAACGTGAGGAACCCAAACGAGGTGATCACGGGTAAGCTAATCTTGAATTCTTGCGAAGTTTATACCTTACTAGATACCGGTTCTACCCATTCTTTTATCTCTCCTGCTTGTGCTCAATGTTTAAACTTGACTCGGGAGAAATTAGACTTTGATTTATCTGTTGAAACTCCTTTGGGTGAAACTTTCGTTACATCTACAGTTTATAAATCTTGTTTGATACAAGTTGGCACTATCACATTACCTGTTGATCTTATCTCTTTAAAGATACTTGCTTTTAATGTAATTTTAAGAATTGATTGGTTAACCACTCATCATGCCAAAATTGATTGTTTTTGTAAGGTTATTAGTTTTCATATTCCTAACCAACCTGTCATACGAATTCAAACAACTAAACCACTAAAATCAGTCATTGTCATATCAAACCACAAAGCTATTCGTTTATTGAAAAATAGATGCCAAACTTTCTTAGCCCATGTTATAGATTTGAATAAAGACAAGTCATATTTGGATAATATTTCTGTTGTTAGAGAATTTCCTGATGTATTTCCTGAAGAACTTCCCTGTCTACCCCCAGAACGTGATGTTGAATTCTTGATTGACCTTGAACCGAGTACAAAACCCATTTCTAAAACCCCATATCGAATGGCTCCTGCTGGGTCGTGATATTTCCTATCTTTGGGCCGAGTACATTGGGCCTGCTCATTTAATCAATCTATTGGGCCTTTAGTATTAATCCGTGAAAGTCGTTGGACCCGGTCATCATATTATTTCCATTTTAACCTTTAAGATCGGGTCATTTCAGTGGATCGACCCATTAGATATTTTAATATCTGTTATTTTGACTTGCAATGATGAAAAAGCATGACGGTTGACTAAAACTCTTGCCATGCATTAATGTGGATGGGATCATAGCCGGCCGGCGGTAGAAAATAGTGGCCAAAGGAAGTGGATAAACTACATGCAGTCGGCAGAGCCCATCAGATCAGAGGGGGTGTCAGGTAGTAGTGGGTGGCACAGTAATCCAGGCAGGGATAGTATAACCTAGCAAGGAAGCCTTCACTAATAAGTACGTTCTCATACCTTTTTCTAGATTCATATTCTCTCACATACACACAACCAAGGATTATTATCTCTCTAGACACTAGACATTACATTCCTCCATTGTTAACCTTGTGAACACATACTAATTCTCACGCCTGAGCTATCCCCCGACGGAATAGCCGTCAAAGCTTGTGGTGTTTATCGTGTTTACTGTGCAGGATCAGGGCATCTTACGTGATTGGGACGTGGCAGAAGATCTTGGCGTTAACATTGGTGCTAGAAGGAGGGCTGAGTTCTAGTGTCATTGAAATTTTCAATCACAATCATTTAACCTACTTCGGAAGATGATGAGGAGTAGGGATGGTACGCCAGAGGGGAAGGCGATGGATGTTAGCTCGTCACTGCCTCGTGTTTCGGTGAAGGATCGTTTGGGTCCTTCTAAAAGTGCTCACGAGAGCACAGCCTCTAAACATAATTCTGGAGATCTCCGTCCGAAGATTCATAGTGGGGCCAGACGAAGATTAGTTTTCGGTGCGGATAAGGAGCATGATCATGGTCGAGAGCAGGAGGAGGGCTCGCCGACCAAAACTCATCGTCGAAGTGGTCAAGAGGACAAAGCTGCCAAGTTGGCGAAGATGGTAGACGAAACGGATAAAGCCTTGGAGGTTCTGTTGAAACAAGGAGAAGATATAGCCGAACAAATGCTTCGGGTGGCGGAATTAAGGGACGAAGCATCTAGCCAAGTCCGGTCCGAAAGGCGGAGTAAGTATAAGGAAATGTCACGGCGAGAAGGCAAGGAGCCGGAACATTCCGCGCATGTTTCTAGGGATCGTTCTCGCAGTAGGAGGAGATCGAGGAGCAGGACTCCTGTGGCCTCGAAGAAGGTACTGATGGTCGTTGGTTCTCAGCATCGAGACAACGATAGACGAAGAAGCAGGTCGAGGGAGATCATGCCCAAGATCGGAGTAAGGGACTATCAACGGGATCATTCTCACCATAAGGACAGAGTTGTACATCGGAGTAGATCAAGAAGTCCCACCAGGGCAGTAGGATCGGTAGGAGGAGGTCGATCCTCTCAGAGACAGAATGTTGTTCACGAGAAAGAGGTCTCCCCATGACCCGAAGGCGTTGATTTTCTGGTGAAGGAGCTGAAAGAGCTCAGAAAGCAATTGGCAGAGGTTCAGCAAGTGAAGAACGCTCCGGGAAAAAAGGCATCCCCCTTTTCCTTAGATATCCTCAAGGAGAAGGCGGATATCACTAAAAAATTGCCTCGCATGGAAAGTTACGATGGGACTGGGGATCCTTATGACCATAGCCAGGCGTTCGACCGGCTAATGGACTATTACGACTTCACTGACATTGTCAAGTGCCACACTTTTGTTACGACGCTGAGGAAAGATGCGAGGCAGTGGTTTGGGAACTTTACCGTCAGATTCGATATCCTCCTGGACCGAACTTTGTGATAAGTTCCATGCCCGTTTTGGGAGTAACCGAAGAAGAGGAAAGCCTACGGGTTCTCTGGCGCAGATCCGGCAGTTCACCAGTGAATCTGTAGGCCAATATGTAAAGAGATTCAGAGAAGCAGTCGGTCAGGTGTCCGACCTTAATGATCTCCAGGCTGTGGGTTTGTTCCAGAATGGGCTGGATCTGGTAAAGTCTGAAAAGTTGGTGAAAAAGTTGATGTTCCACCATCCGAAGAGCTTGGCCGAAGCCTTTGACAAGGCAGAAGGCTATATTGTTGTTGAAGAAGCTATGAACAGCCTGAAGCATCCTCATTCAGACCAATTGAAAGAGACAATAGTTCCTAAGGCCGAAATTGATCAGAGGAGAACGGGGGGTATAATGATCAGCCGGAGGGCAGTTCGAAAAAGTATAATAACTCCTGGCGACAAGGAAGCAGTCGCCCCCCCTGTCGTAGCCCCCAAGGTGAATAAGGTCTACACCAAACTGAACACTGATAGATCGATAATTCTGGATCAAATCAGAAATCAGCCTTTCTTCGAGCTACCCCGTGATAACTACCGAACAGGACAGGGTAACTCTCGTAAGTATTGTGGCTATCATCAAGCCGCGGGCCATGACACTAACGAGTATTGCAATTTGAAAGATTTTGTGGAGAAGAAGATTAAAGATGGCTTGTTGGTGCAGTATGTGGCCATGAATAATCAGCAAAATATCAACCGTACTGTTCAAACGGTTCAGACGGCTCCAGTACCGCCACCAAGGCATGTCATCGATGTGATAACCGGTGGATCTGTGGGGAAGTTGATAGGGAAGAAGAGAAGGGCTTACCTGGATTCGGTTATGACTGTGACAGATGCTCCCTTGAAGGTTGATAGGCCATTTCCAGGAACTATCATATCATTTACTGACGCAGATTACCCTTCGGAGCCCATCGAGCCACATGAGGGGGCCTTGGTGATCACAACACAAGTGGGCTCGGTGGACATGAAGCGTATGATGATAGACAATGGATCTTCGGTGGATATTTTATACGCCCATGCATATCAGAGGATGCATCTTGATGGGCAGAAAATGGAGGTTGGGCAGGAGGCTCCATTATACTTCTTTAGCAACGATCCGGTCAAAGTTGCAGGCACTGTTGAACTCCCGGTCATCTTCGGCACAGCACTCCAGCAGGTAGAAATAATGTGCAAATTTTATGTTGTGCACGTTGATTCAGCTTACAACGCTATACTAGGAAAACCTACCTTGACTGCTCTCCAAGCTGTGACCTCCATCCCTCATTTTAAAATCAAGTTCCCCACGGCCCATGGAGTAGGAGAGGTGGCGGGGGATTTGGATCTAGCCCGACGATGTTACCGTAATGTTGTTATTTCCTCCGGAGTGGGGATCAGCAAACAGAAACAAGCGATGGCGATTGAGATCGAGCCCTTCATCGAGAGTAGCTCAGAGCCGATGGTGATCCCTACAAGTGGGACAGAGGAGATCGAGTTGATCATTGGAAAGCCAGACAAGACTGTGAAGATCAGTTCAGGTCTACCAGAGCCTTTCGGACAAACCTTATGGAACTCTTACGCTGCTATGCAGATATTTTTGTATGGGAACCGCAGGACATGCCTGGAGTAAGCCTGAAGATCGCTGAGCACAGTTTGAATGTAGACCTTTCGAAGAATCCAGTTCGGCAAAAAAGGCAGATCTTTGCCCCTGAGCGACAAAAGATCATTGATGAGGAAATCGCAAAGCTGTTAGATGCCGACTTCATCTATGAGATTGATTATCCCGAATGGATGACGAATGTGGTGTTAGTGCAGAAGCAAAGTAGAAAATGGCAGGTTTGCATTGACTACACAGACCTCAACAGAACTTGTCCGAAGGACTTTTATCCTCTGCCCCATATCGATCAGCTCATCGATGCCACTTCGGGGTATGCTTTACTAAGCTTTATGGATGCTTTTTCAGGTTATCATCAAATATCCATGCGTAAATAGGACATCCCAAAGACCGCATTCATTACACACCGTTCGGTGTACGCCTACAAGAAGATGACTTTTGGCCTTATAAATGCTGGAGCCACCTACCAGAGAATGATGAACTTCATCTTCGACAGGCAGCTGGGGAGGAACATGGAGGTCTACGTCGATGACATGATCGTGAAGAGCATGCAGGTTCATAGTCATTTGGACGATCTAGAAGAGTGCTTTCAGACTGTCCGACATCGTCAACTGAGACTCAATCCGGCCAAGTGCACTTTCGGCCTCGGTGCAGGAAAGTTTTTGGGTTATCTGGTCAGTCAAAGGGGCATCGAGGCCAATCCAGAGAAGATCCAGACCATTCTTGATATGAAGACTCCTCAGTCATTCAAAGACGTTCAACGTCTGACTGGCAGGATTGCAGCTTTGAGGAGGTTCGTCGCCAAATCTGCGGAGAGGTGCCTTCCTTTCTTTGATACATTGAAGGGGCCGAAGAATGCGAAGACGTTCCAGTGGACTTCAGAGTGTGAAGATGCCTTCCAGGGCATAAAGGCGTATCTTTCTTCTGCTCCTTTATTGGTGAAGCCCGCTCCAGCGGAGACCTTATATCTGTACCTTGCAGCAAGTTCGTTAGCGGTTGGAGCAGTACTAGTTCGGGAGATCAGTAGAAAGCAGCATCCGGTCTATTATGTCAGTCATGTCCTGCGAGATGCTGAAACCAGGTATCCAAATATTGAGAAATTTGCCTTTGCTTTAATAATTGCTAGTAGAAAGCTTTGGCAGTATTTTCAAGGTCGACTCCTGGTCATCTACACGGATCAGCCATTGAAGAATGTGATGGGCAAGCCAGAAGTTTCCGGAAGACTAGTGGCGTGGACTATAGAGCTGTCCCAGTTTTTCATCGAATACCATCCCCGAACTGCAATCAAAGGTCAAGCCTTGGCCGATTTTATGGTAGAATGTTCGTTCACCGAAGCAGATGCCGAGTTGCCAGAAGCTGAATCATCTGATCGAACAGTTACATTTCTTCAACAAGACCAGAATGCTTGGACTCTATATGCAGACGGTTCCTCCACCCTGACTGTTAGTGGGGCAGGAATCATCTTGACAAGTCTAGACGGATTCAAAGTTCAGCAGGCCATCAGATTCGAATTTAAAGCAACGAACAACGAAGTCGAATATGAAGCAGTGTTAGCAGGTGTCCGATTGGCAAAGAGTCTAGAAGTCCAAAAGCTTATCATTTACAGTGACTCTCAGTTGGTCATCAAGCAGCTGTCGGGAGATTATGAGGCTCGTGGAAATCGTATGATCAAGTATCTGGCGGAGTTAAAGGATCGACTTCAGCATTTCGCTTCATACGAATTTCAGGCCATAGAACGTAATGATAATTCCATTGCCGATGCACTGTCGAAGTTGGCCACTACGGATGTTGATGTTTTCAATGGATCAGTTTACTTGGAAGTTCTGCAGCAGCCGAGTGTTCAGCATGAAGCAGTGATGTGTATCGAGTGATATAACTGCTGGATGACCCCCTATATCGAGTATTTGGCAAATGGCGTCCTCCCTTCGGATCAAATGTTAGCAAAAAACGATCAAGTACAAGAGTGCCAATTTTGTTCTTATTGATGGAGATCTGTATCGATTGGCCTTTTCCTCACCATTACTGAAGTGTCTGGTCCCATCCGAGGCGGAATATGCTCTTCGAGAAGTTCACGAGGGTATTTGCGGTGATCATATGGCTACTAAATCTTTGGCTTACAAAGTACTTCGGCAAGGTTATTATTGGCCAACCATTTTCAAAGAAGCTACAGAGTATGTCAAGAAATGTGAAAAGTGCCAGCTCAACAGTCCGATCCCACATCAGCCACCGAAAGAGCTATACTTGATTTTATCTCCTATACCCTTCGCTGTCTGGGGGTAGATATATTGGGTCCGTTGCCTAAAGCTAAAGATCAGGTTAGCTTTGTCATAGTTGCTATTGACTACATGACTAAGTGGGTAGAAGCGAAGCCACTTCGGTTAATAACGGAGCAAGAATGTCTGAAGTTCATAAAAGAGTCCGTAGTGTTTCGCTTTGGAATCTCCAGAGTATTGATATCGGACAACGGACGCCAGTTCGTGGGATCAAAATTTGAAGCATTTTTAAAGGAGTTGGGGATTCAACATAAGAAGACTTCGGTGGCTCATCCACAGTCAAATGGGCAAGTTGAGGTGACCAACAGGACGCTGCTGAATGGGATCAAGCGCAGGCTGGATGAAGCTAAAGGAAGATGGCTAGAAGAGCTGCTCAGCGTGCTATGGGCTTACCGGACTACACCGAGGACCACCACGGGAGATTCACCTTTTTGACTAGCCTATGGTACTGATGCCTTAGTGCCTGTCGAAATCGGATCTCCAAGTCTTCGGGTTAGTCAATACAAAGAGATCTACAATAACGAAGGACTGAAGGCCAATTTGGATCTGCTGGAAGAAGTCAGAGAGGTTGCTCTACTTAAACTGACTGCTTATCAACGAAGAGTAGCTAAGCATTATAACAAAGGAGTCAAGCTTCGCAGATTCGAAGTAGGAGACTTCATCCTCAGAGAAGCCGAAGCTTCTACACCTCAAAACACGGGAAAATTAATGCCAAACTGGGAAGGGCCGTATGAAGTGATCGAAGTATCAAAGCCGGGCACTTATCGGTTGAGGTCAATAGATTGTTCCGAGATCAAAAACACTTGGCATGCTGGCAGACTTCGGAAATACTTTCAATAGAGATCAAGTCAATTCATCGGAAGTCTGTATATTATTGTTCATTATCAATAAAAAGTCATTTTTTCACTATTGATCCTGGTCCTATTTGTCCTATGGTCACTAGGGTGTAAGGAGGTATGGTAGGACTCGCTGGCCATTCGATGGCAGCCCATTTTTTGTTCTACCCCGAGTGGTAGACAAATGATCCTATATTGATTTTACCAAGGGTGGTAAATCAATAGTCACTTTTGATCCTGGTCCTATTTGTCCTATGGTCACTAGGGTGTAAGGAGGTATGGTAGGACTCGCTGGCCATTCGATGGCAGCCCATTTGTTGTTCTACCCCGAGTGGTAGACAAATGATCCTATATTGATTTTACCAAGGTTGGTAAATCAATGGTCACTATTGATCCTGGTCCTATTTGTCCTATGGTCACTATGGTGTAAGGAGGTATGGTAGGACTCGCTGGCCATTCGATGGCAGCCCATTTGTTGTTCTACCCCGAGTGGTAGACAAATGATCCTATATTGATTTTACCAAGGGTGGTAAGTCAATGGTCACAATTGGTCCTTATATCTTGATCCTTGTATCTTGGTCCTTATATCTTGGTCCTTATATCTTGATCCTTATATCTTGGTCCTTATATAAATGTTTCACCCCGAGTGGTAAACAAATGACCGATCTCACACTTCGGAATCGATGAGTATGTATTACTTTATTTTATTTAAGTGTTGAGTTCAGTCCATTCAATTCAATTAAGTTAAATTCTGTCCATAAAATTCAATTCACTTCATTTCGTAAATTAATCATTATATGCTTTAACTGATTCACTGTTTAGGTTAAGTTTACTGATACTAAATTGTTGACAAGAAACTAACCGAAAACATAGTTCACAATTAAGGAAATTACGGATTCATCAAGAACGCTAAACATTCATTTGATCGATTCATTCATGAACTAATTACACAAAAATATAGAAACACTGTCAACATCCATATATAAAATTTTAAAGTAATCCCAAAACATAAAAAGTTTGAACAAGTTAAATTTTTACATAGTTAAAACAAAAGTAGGAAGAACATTTAGGCGCCACCTTCGTCCTCGGAGTTAAGAAGAGCCGGATCCAGCTGAGCAGCAAATAGTTTTTCTTTACCTCGCTCCCGGCAGTCATCATAACCCTCCGAATAGACCTTCATTATCTCGACATTGATTTCATCCGAGTCCCTGTAATCTGCCAGAATCTACTTTCGCAGCTCTTCGATCAGAAGAGGACCCCGTCCCTCAAGCTCCTTTATTTTGTGACGAAGTTTTTGGCATTTGTTCTTATGTCTCCGCTCTTCGTCCTTGGCCTTCGATTGAGCCTCGCCAAGTTGAATAGCCAGGCTTCGGTTGGCCGAAGAAAACTCCTCATTTTTGGCTTTCAGGAGCAGGTTTTCTTCGACCAGGCCGGCGTTCATATCGGTTAGAGTTTGTTGGCTGGCTTCGAATGCGGCCGACCCATCTCTTGTGGCCCTTAGTTCATCATCAGACGTCTTCAGGTCCATCTTGGCTCGATCTAAATCTCGTTGGAGGCCATCGATGGTGTGAAGAGCATCTTCTTTATCAGCCCTTTCTCGAGCCAAGGTTGATCTCAGCATATTGATCTCTTGTCTCATGAAATCTTCCTCGGCCTCCCCATTTATGTGCCTCGGACGTAAACGTTCGAAGACAGCATTGGCCTGTATATGTCCAAATAGTATTCAAGTCAGTACCCAGATATCCAATTAAGAACAGAAAGACATAAAAATAAAGAAATGGTTATTTACCTTTGCCAGGTAGCTCATCCCTTCGTCGAGCAGATTCCCATCCGTGTGATCACTGAACCGATGATCGTCACCATTCCTTACGAAGGCCCCGAAGAGGTCAAAGGGAAAGTTGGCATTGAATCTAGGCCATAGAGTCGGAGACCCCATGGCCTAGGCATGATAACCCTGACCTGAAGGACCGGGTCATTCAGGCGAGGGTCTCGTCCTTTCTGGGGAAGGAGCTGGTTGCTCGGGAGGGGTAGGTTCAGCATACACGGTCTCGGGAGAGGTAGATTTGTTTGGGCTGGGTTCTTGGAGAGGAGCGGCAGATGCAGAGCTTGGGTGGCTGTCAGGTGTGCGTTTCCTCTTCCTGGACAAAGTTTGGACAGCTTCATCCTGATCACCTTCTTCGGCAATCTGTATTTCTACAGGCGGTATGAAGGGGGGGATGATCGAAGACTGGGGCACCCTAAGCTCTTCGGCGGTTAAAGGCGTTATCTTACTTTTCAATTTTTTTGGTTCGGAGGATGCTTCTTCGATCAGGACGATCGAGTAAGCCTCATCGTCGAGGGATGGATGCGGTGGTTTTCTCAACTTCTGGGGTGGCTTCAGAAGGGTTTGGAAAGAGTATTGATCTGGGTTTTATGATTGCCCTCCTCTTCTGACGAGGACGGAGGGTCTCTTCCGGAATAGGAACCTCATCAGCTTCTGGTTTGTCAGTTCAGAATTCGTCTGTGTGTGCATCCGGGATTGGTTCGGCTTCGGGAGCAGCTTCTGCTGCCAGAGTTTCAACAGCTTTCGAAGACTTCCTGGACAAAAAATCTTTGAACTCTTTTATCTCTAAAGAGCTCGGTTTGATCAAAGATACTGCATAACCAAACAACTCTGCGTTAGAATCCATATTACAAAAGCATTTCGAAAAAAATTTATATATAAAATAGACTGATACTTACATTTATGGTCGTATAACCATGCCTGCTTGGAGAGGAGTCCATACTTCCACTCCTCTTTGGGGAAATTGTCAAAAAGTTCCATCATTTCAACTTCTCGTTCTTCAGAAATGTCTCCGAAGTCAGTAGAGATCTTCTCGTCAGTGGCCCAGTTCGGTAAGGAAGAAATTTCTGGACCTTTGACGTAGAACCACTTCTCGTGCCATCCCCTGTTGCTCGAAGGAGTGTTCACCAACGAACGCCTCTCGAACTTTTCTCCTGATTTTGGGGATTGTTTGCTAATGGTCTTGAACCCCTTCTCTCTAGATTGGATTATCTTGTATATAGTAAAGAAGAAGTCCAGGGAAGGCTCAACGCCCAACTCATGGCAGAAGGCCACGAAGGCCAAGATATGGATATAAGAATTTGGTACCAGTTGGGCAAACCCCACCCCCAGGAACCCCACTAAAGTTATTATGAAGATATATAAAGGGAAACGAACCCCCTTCTCCAGCAGAGTCATAGGAAAGGCCATCCAACCCTCTGGCCGTTGATATATTTTTTTACCTGATCTAGGAACCCTAACTGTATGGGTATCCGAGATATGGTATTAGATCGGATCCTCTTCAGTTCATCCTCCGTGACGATAGAGGGAGTATTGGCATGCGAGAATCGCTCCGTGCTCCTGTAGTACTCAGAGGAGGATTTGGGATTTTTTGGGGGAGGATTCTTGTCAGATTTTGACCCCTTTGGGTTCAAGGTCGAAGTTCCTTCACGAGCAGCAGCAGGGTTTGGTGGAACGACGGTGATTGGTGTTACTAGTATGGGAGAGCCTTGTTCAGAATCCTGGGAAGCCATTGTTGACGAATTGCAGAAGAAAAGAGAAAGTTCAGAATAACAGAGAGTTCAGAAGGCGCTCGAATTTCAAATGGGCAGGTAAAACTGTCAAATTTGGTAAAGTTACCTTTTATACTGACGGTTACACGGTGTTCAAGGCCGGCTCATTAAATGTTAGTAATGATTTGGAATTTGAATGGGAAGGGTCTGGTTCCAGGTTCATGTATCTATTAGATAGGGCTTTTCTGATTTGGGCCTCCGTTCTCTTCTCATTTCATTTCATGGATAGTAACTGGGTACACTTCAATTATCTCCTACTATGGACCTTTAGTAAATTATCCTGGGCCATTCATAGTTTTCTATTAAACATTCTATTTAACAAAAAACTAGGGGGCAATGTTGGGTCGTGATATTTCCTATCTTTGGGCCGAGTACATTGGGCCTGCTCATTTAATCAATCAATTGGGCCTTTAGTATTAATCCGTGAAAGTCGTTGGGCCCGGTCATCATATTATTTCTGTTTTAACCTTTAAGATCGGGTCATTTCAGTGGATCGACCCATTAGATATTTTAATATCTATTATTTTGACTTGCAATGATGAAAAAGCATGACGGTTGACTAAAACTCCTGCCATGCATTAATGTGGATGGGATCATAGCCGGTCGGCGGTAGAAAACAGTGGCCAAAGGCAGTGGATAATCTACATGCAGTCGGCAGAGCCCATCAGATCAGAGGGGGTGTCAGGTAGTAGTGGGTGGCACAATAATCCAGGCGGGGATAGTATAACCTAGCAAGGAAGCCGTCACTAACAGGTACGTTCTCATACCTTTTTCTAAATTCATATTCTCTCACATACACACAACCAAGGATTATTATCTCTCTAGACACTAGACATTACATTCCTCCATTGTTAACCTTGTGAACACATACTAATTCTCACGCCTGAGCTATCCCCCGACGGAACAGCCGTCAAAGCTTGTGGTGTTTATCGTGTTTACTGTGCAGGATCAGGGCGTCTTACGTGATTGGGACGTGGCAGAAGATCTTGGCGTTAAATGTTGGGTCGTGATATTTCCTATCTTTGGGCCGAGTACATTGGGCCTGCTCATTTAATCAATCTATTGGGCCTTTAGTATTAATCCGTGAAAGTCGTTGGGCCCGGTCATCATATTATTTCCGTTTTAACCTTTAAGATCGGGTCATTTCAGTGGATCGACCCATTAGATATTTTAATATCTGTTATTTTGACTTGCAATGATGAAAAAGCATGACGGTTGACTAAAACTCCTGCCATGCATTAATGTGGATGGGATCATAGCCGGCCGGCTGTAGAAAACAGTGGCCAAAGGCAGTGGATAAACTACATGCAGTCGGCAGAGCCCATCAGATCAGAGGGGGTGTCAGGTAGTAGTGGGTGGCACAGTAATCTAGGCGGGGATAGTATAACCTAGCAAGGAAGCCTTCACTAACAGGTACGTTCTCATACCTTTTTCTAGGTTCATATTCTCTCACATACACACAACCAAGGATTATTATCTCTCTAGACACTAGACATTACATTCCTCCATTGTTAACCTTGTGAACACATACTAATTCTCACGCCTGAGCTATCCCCCAACGGAACAGCCGTCAAAGCTTGTGGTGTTTATCGTGTTTACTGTGCAGGATCAGGGCGTCTTACGTGATTGGGACGTGGCAGAAGATCTTGGTGTTAACAGCTCCTATTGAACTTCAGGAGTTAAAAGTCCAACTACAAGAATTGTTGGACATTGGTTTCATTCGTCCTAGTACATCTCCTTGGGGTGCTCCTGTTTTATTCGTAAAGAAAAAAGACGGGAGTATGCGACTTTGTATTGACTATTGAGAATTAAACCATGTCACCATCAAGAATAGGTATTCGCTACCTCGCATTGATGACCTGTTTGACCAGTTACAAGGAGCACAATTCTTTTCAAAGATCGATCTTAGTTCTGGATATCATCAGCTGAAGATTAAAACTAAGGATATTCCAAAGACTGCCTTCAGAACTCGGTACGGGCATTATGAATTCTTAGTCATGTCTTTTGGATTGACTAATGCTCCAGCTGCTTTTATGGATATGATGAACCGAGTACTCAAGGAATATTTGGATCAGTTCGTTGTTGTCTTTATTGATGACATCCTCATCTATTCCAAAAGCCATGAAGATCATGAGTACCATTTGAAGCTGATTCTTGAAAGGCTTCGTGAAAACAAATTATATGCCAAGCTGAAGAAATGTGAGTTCTGGCTTGAGGAAGTAGCATTCCTTGGGCACATGGTGTCAAAACATGGAGTATCTATTGACCCGGCGAAGATTGAAACAATACAAAGTTGGGAGCAACCGAAGTCGATGACCGAAGTACGCAGCTTTCTGGGCTTAGCTGGTTATTATCGGAGATTCGTGGAAGAATTTTCTCGAATCGTTACTCCGTTAACTCAGCTGTCTCGGAAAGATACAAAATTCGTATGGAGTGAGGAATGCGAGAAGAGTTTCCAAGAGCTCAAGAGAAGACTCATTTCGGCACCTATTCTGGCAATACCATCTGGTTCGGATGGATTTGTTATATACAGTGATGCTTCAGGCAAAGGGTTAGGATGTGTTCTCATGCAACATGGGAAAGTCATAGCCTATGCCTCGCGACAACTCAAAGAATATGAGAGGAATTATCCTACTCATGATCTGGAGTTGGCAGCAGTCGTATTCGCGTTGAAAATTTGGAGACACTACTTGTATGGGGAGAAAGTGGAGATTTATACGGACCATAAAAGCCTCAAATATTTCTTCACCCAAAAAGAACTCAACATGCGGCAACGACGTTGGCTTGAGCTGTTGAAAGATTACGATCACACTATTCAATATTATCCTAGAAAAGTGAACGTAGTAGCTGACACATTGATTATAAGATCATATGCAAGTACGAGTGCGATATTGTCAACGCAAAGGCCCATTTTGTATGACTTGCAAAGGATGGAGGTAGAATTAAAGACTCCATGGACCCACATGATGATGGCAAATATACGAGTAGAACCGACTTTAATCGATAAAGTTAAAGCTGCTCAAGCTACGGACTTCGGGCTGATGCGTATGAAGAAGAAAATTCAAGAAGGAGCTATTCCAGAAGCAAGAATTGATGAAGAAAGAATACTTCGAGTCAACTCTAGACTTTGCGTTCCTAACGACTCTACTTGAAGCATATAATCATGATGGAGGCACACAACACACCGTTTGTAATCCATTCTAGGAGTACCAAAATGTATCATGATCTTCGACATACATTTTGGTGGAATAATATGAAGAGAGAGATCGCGGAGTTTATCTCAAGGTGTTTAACCTGTCAACGTGTAAAGGCGGAGCATCAAGTGCCAAAGGGTCCATTGCAACCACTTAAGATTTCAAAATGGAAGTGGGAACACATTACCATGGATTTCGTTACAGGTCTTCCCAAAGTTTCTCAAGGCATAAATGCGATTTGGTTTATTATTGATAGATTAATCAAGTCTACCCATTTCTTGCTGATACGTGAGACTTATTCCCTTGAACGTCATGCTCGTATGTACATGAATGAGATTGTGAGATTGCATGACATGCCAGTATCCATAGTTTCGGATCGTGACCCAAGATTCACTTCAAGATTTTGGGTTAGCTTGCAGAAAGCTATGGGCACGGATTTACGATTCAGTTCAGCATACCATCCTCAAACAGACAGAAAATCAGAGAGGACTATTCAAACTCTTGAAGATCTATTAAGACTCTATGTTCTAGACTTCAAAGGGAGTTGGGATAAGTACTTGCCACTGGTGGAATTCTCCTACAATAATATTTATCAAGCAAGTATAGGCATGACTCCATTTGAGGCGTTGTATGGACGAAAGTGTCGTTCTCCAGTATGTTGGGACGAGGTGGGAGAAGCAACGTTGTTGGGACCAGAATTAGTACGCATGACTACAAAAAAGATCCAAATGATTCGACAACGTATTCAAACCTCACAAGATCGACAAAAGAGTTATGCTGATCTTCATCGAAAGGACGTGGAATTTAATATTGGGGATCATGTATTGTTACGTGTTGCTCCATGGAAGGGAGTTACAAGATTTGGAAAGAGAGGAAAGCTCAATCCAAGATTTGTTGGTCCATTTCATATTCTTGACCAAGTAGGAAATGTAGCCTATAGACTCGCATTACCTCCAAGCATATCTCGTGTTCATAATGTTTTCCATAAATTTATGCTTCGTAAAAATGTGAAAGACCCGAACCACATTATTGCATTAGAACCAAACGAGATAGCCGAAGATTTAATGTACGAGAAGGTACCTGTTAAGATCTTGGATAGGAAAGAGCATGTCCTACGCACCAAGGTTATACCACAAGTTAAGATTTTGTGGAGAAACCATGCTATTGAAGAAATGACCTGAGAGTTAGAATCAAAAATAAAAGCGAGGTACCCTCACCTTTTCGAAACACCAGGTATATATGTCAATTTCGAGGATGAAATTTTATAAGGAGGGGAGGTTGTAAGACCCCAACTTATTATAAATAAAATTGAATTTTTCCTCTATTCATTATTTTAAATTAATAAGGTATTAATTTGATATAATGTTTTGGTTATGGGTGAAATGTGCAAATTTTGTAAAATAAGAAAGTGGTTATAAAATATTCATTTCTGTCGGGGAATATTCGTTTGGTCGTGGAATATTCTTTTTGTCGGAAATATCCGTACGACGGCGCAGTCACTTGTGCGCCCCATAACGAAATAACTGTCGGATGAAGAAAACGATAAAGTATGAGTTTTATAAACAACGACGTAGTTGTTACCGTTAATATTGTTAAAATATCTGGTGGTTAAAATACAGTAATACGCGTGGTTTAACACACGGTATTGCACAGTATTATTGAATTATTTATTCGTACGTAAGAAGGCACTACTCAATAATTGTTACAGTAGTACTGTTCAACATTTTATTTTATTGATTCAATAATTGCTGCGTTGATATTTTATATTATTGTTGTTTCAATAATTGTCACTGTACAATATTTCCCATTATCAGATCAATAATTCCTATTATTTAAATAATATTATTAGATAGCATTATTGGTAATATCTAAAAAGTTTTGTCAAGAAGAGGTCTGGTCACCTAATTGCGCGCCAGTAAGGAGAAATCCTTATTGAAAAGCCCCCTCTTTCCTGGGAACTGCCTGGTTGTTATAATTGTGATTCTGTAATATTATTTGTGAATAATTAATTATTGATTTATATGATAAGAAAATATTTATTTGATGTGGATATAAATTATGGATTTATTTATTTTATATGGTTATTAATGAAGGAATTAATGCTGAGGTGTTTTATCAGTATTTTGTCAGAGTGGAGGTATTAAAAATCATCCGTTTATGGATTTCGGATATTTTTTGTTTGGAATTTGGAAAAACTCAAAGCTACAAAGTTGTAGAGAATTCGATTTCATGTGAAATGGACAAAAAATTTATATTTTTCCTGATAAACGGGCTATTTTCTATGAATTATTGAAGTTTTAAAAAATAAAATGATTTTTATTAAAATTGGGTGGGACCCACTTTTGTTTTAACACATGTGGGCTGCAAATTTTTTTTCAAAGATGGCTGGTGGCTGAGAATTGTCAAGAAGCATGCGTAGAAAAGAACAAAATTATATTATTATTTTATTATTTAATCTCCTATGGCGTTCTAACATTTTCCTATAAATAGAGGGCTAAGTTAGAATTGAAAATCACACCAGAAATTCTTATTGGAAAGCCCCCTCTTTCTTGGGAACTGCCTGGTTGTCAATATTGTGATTCTGTAATATTATTTGCGAATAATTAATTATTGATTCATATGATGAGAAAAATATTGATTTTATATGGATATAGATGAAGAAAAATTTTAATGTGACAATTGTTGAAAATTAATATTTTATCTTTTTCTGATAAAATAATTCATTTAAATATATTATTTTAATAATATATTAACAGTGATATTTTTATAATGAATGTGGGATATATGAGTATATGAGGAGGAAGAGTATTTTTATGGCATTAAATATTTAACACATATTTTGTGTGTTGGTGGACACAATTATTGACCGAAATTTGATTATAGCCTGTAAAATTGCCCGTTTGTGGATTTCGGTCAATTTCTGCTTGGAATTTGGAAAAACTTTCTTCTAAAAAGTTGTAGAGAATTGAATTTCTTATAAAAAAACGCGAGATTCGAATTTTCTGATAAAAAAGGCTATTTTTTATGAATTATTGAAGTTCTGAAGTTCCGAAATAATTAATTTTTGGAAGTTTAAATTATTTTAAATTAGAAAAACATTTTTTAAAAGTTTTGTGAGTTGGGTGGGCTAAGGTAAATATGCTGAAATGAGGATTCAAATGATGCGTATGATTATTTAATAAATATTAATATTTTTATTAAATTTTTTACTTTGGTGTTCTAAGCATTTTCCTATAAATAGGGTGCTTAGGTTAGAATTGAAAATCACACCAGAAACTGATGTTTTCTCTCTCTATATTATCGAGCGTATTCTTGTGAGTATTTTGAGTATACTTTGTGTATTGCTATACGGTGCAAGTTCAAGTCATAGCCTATATCCGGTGTTTCGACTAGAAGTACTGTCTTTCGAGGTAAGGGATATTATTTTTTTTAAAATGATATTATTTCTTCTAATATCATTATGCCGAAGTATTGATCTGAAATTTTAATCAAATTTGGAACTTTTTGTGTCAGAATTACTATTCATGTATACGGCACTATTCACGTATACGACATTATTCACGAATACGGCACTATTCATCAAAAAATAAAAAAATTTCTTTTCGTCTAAAATATCTATTGTGGATACTAGCTTTGATTGTATCCATATTTTGATCATTCTTAAATTTTACACCACTATGATTATTTTTGAGGTATTTTTGGACATGGATAAAACAAAGTACGAATCCTTAATCCTTAATCCTTGTCATTTTGTTTCACTGGATTCGTTTCTTTAAAAATATTTTTCATCATCCTCAGTCTTAAATGATGATATTATTGAATATCTTTGGTCTGTAGTGCAAAGATGAATGATTTTTGATGAATATCTTTGGCCCGTAGTGCAAAGATGAACATGTGTTTAGATGAACATGACCAACTGATGAATATCTTTGGCCTGTAGTGCAAAGATGAATATTTGATTCCAGATATATATTGATTGATGTTACAGGGATAAAAGATAGACGATGAACTTTTAAATTCATACATAGAAGATAGTAGTTTGCATTCTCTACTTAACTCTTCTAATGAATCATTATTTCCGCTGCGAATATTGATTTAAAACTTGTTGTCTATTGTATTCTATTAGATTTTTCCCTGTTGAAGACTAATGATAATTTGTTGTATATTATCTTAGTCATAATATTCTTTACTGGGCTAGTTGAGCTCACCCTTTCTTTTTTGTTCCATTTTTCTTCTCAGGAGACGATAATGTAGCGAGTACGAGTCGGGGTATGGAATGATGGTTATAGAGAGAGTTGTTTAGTAGTCCTCACCATTTTTGTAAAATAATGTATCAATAAATATGATGAGGATTTATTTGGGTATAGATATTGTCTAGAAGATAATATTTGTATTCAAACTCACAGTTTTACTATTGTAATAATAAAGTTGTAGTTGTTTCTGTACCATGTATTGACAACTCAGAATGGGTGATGTATACCTATTTTGGGGGCGTCACAGTTGGTATCAGAGCTTAGGGATATGATCTCTGGCGGAGATCGGGGAATAGAACTAGGAGGGGAGAGACGAGTAAATCCTTCGCTAGTGTGTCCTACCTATGCTTATTTGTTAGTTGGTCAGTATATAAGGATATTATGTGATATATTGATTTCCTTAATTAACCCTTTTTTATGACAGTATTTGAGAATGTCGACTGAGAATATTAACAGTGGAGTAAATGAGATCGTGGAGACGCCTGTACTCACCAACGAGGAGAACGTGCAACAGGCTGGCAATGTTCCTCCTGTGAACAACACCATTAAGCAGATGATGAATGAGGGGATGTTTAGAAGCTTTTTGCAGTTCATGCAAAATCAAACGAGGGAGACTCGTGTTCAAAATACAGGAGGAAATGATAGCAATTCACGGGTTGTCACAGCCAAGCAGTTCAAAGAGTTGGGACCACCAGAATTTAAGGGAAAGCCAGATCCGATCATGGCGGAAACATGGGTCAAACAAATTACCAAGATATTCGATGTCTTGGGATGCATGGAGAAACATAAGGTTCCATTCGCCACCTTTATGTTCCGTGGCGAGGCAGACTACTGGTGGGAGTCTGTGAAGCGTACCCATCCAGCCGCACTCAGCATGTCTTGGGAGACGTTTCAGAAACTATTTAATGATAAATACTTTCCTGAAAGTGTTCGTCATATGAAGGAAGTGGAGTTCATCAGATTAGAACAAAACAACATGACGGTGTCTCAGTACGAGGCAAAGTTCGCGGAGTTATCCAGGTTTGCACCTCATTTGGTGGAGAATGAGGAACGTATGACGTAAATGTTTCTGAGAGGTTTGAAACCCGGCATACGACAATATCTCATTTCTCATAAATTTTCTCTCTATTCAGATGTTGTAAACAGGGCTCAATTATTAGAGCGAGATAACGAGTACGGTCAACCGAGGGACCACAATCAGGATTATACCGGAGATAGCAGTCAACAAAACAACGATAACCAACGGAGAAAGAAAAAGACGAACAAAAATGGTAACCACTCTGGTGGTAATCATGGCCATGAAAATAGAAGAAGCGAGTCAGGAGGAGATTTTAAAAAGAGGAGATTTAACAACGACCATGTGAAGACGACAATGCCGGCAGCAACTGGTCCTAAGGGAGGAGAAAGACCATCGATCATATGCTACAAATGCGGGAAAGAGGGACATATCAGTCCAAACTGCCCAAAATAGTTCAAGGTATGCTATAATTGTGGAAAGGAAGGACATATTGCTCGAGATTGTACGGTAGCGAAACCTAGTTCAGCGGGGACGGTGACTCAAAAGACTGTCCCATAAAAGTCAAAGTCAACGGTTGCTGGAAGAGCGTTTATTGTGACTGGTCAAAATGCGAGGAACCCAAACGAGGTGATCACGGGTAAGCTATTTATAAATTCTTGCGAAATTTATACCTTACTTGATACCGGTGCTACCCATTCATTTATCTCTCCTGCTTGTGCTCAACGTTTAAACTTGACTCTGGAGAAATTAGACTTTGACCTATCTGTGGAAACTCCGTTAGGAGAAACTTTCATCACATCCACTGTTTATAAATCTTGTTTGATTCAAGTTGGCACCATCACCTTACCTGTTGACCTTATCTCTTTAAAGATACTTGCTTTTGATGTGATTTTAGGGATTGATTGGTTAACTACTCATCATGCCAAAATTGATTGTTTTCGTAAGGTTGTTAGTTTTCATATTCCTAACCAACCTGTTGTATGAATTCAAGCAACTAACCCATTAAAATCAATCATTGTCATATCTAATCATAAAGCTATTCTTTTATTGAAAAACGGATGTCAAGCTTTCTTAGCCCATGTTATGGATTTGAATAAAGACACGTCAAATTTGAATAATATTCCTGTTGTTATTAATTTTCCTGACGTATTTCCTGAAGAACTTCCCGGTTTACCCCTAGAACGTGAAGTTGAATTCTTTATTGATCTTGAACCTGGTACAAAGCCCATTTCTAAAACCCCATATCGAATGGCTCCTATTGAACTTCAGGAGTTAAAGGTCCAACTACAAGAATTGTTGGACATTGGTTTCATTCGTCCTAGTACATCTCCTTGTGGTGCTCCTGTTTTATTCGTAAAGAAAAAAGACGGGAGTATGCGACTTTGTATTGACTATCGGGAATTGAACCATGTCACCATCAAGAATAAGTATCCTCTACCTCGTATTGATGACCTGTTTGACCAGTTGCAAGGAGCACAATTCTTTTCAAAGATCGATCTTCGTTCTGGATATCATCAGCTGAAGATTAAAACTGAGGATATTCCAAAGACTGCCTTCAGAACTCGGTACGGGCATTATGAATTCTTAGTCATGTTTTTCGGATTGACTAATGCTCCTGCGGCTTTCATGGATATGATGAACCGAGTATTCAAGGAATATTTGGATCAGTTCGTTATTTTTATTGATGACATCCTCATATATTCCAAAAGTCGTGAACATCATGAGCACCATTTGAAGCTGGTACTCCAAAGGCTTTGTGAAAACAAACTATATGCCAAATTGAAGAAATGCGAGTTCTGGCTTGAGGAAGTAGCATTCCTTGGGCACGTGGTGTCGAAACATGGAGTATCTGTTGATCCGGCGAAGATTAAAGCAATACAAAGTTGTGAGCAACCGAAGTCGGTGACTGAAGTACGTAGCTTTTTGGGCTTAGCTGGTTATTATCGGAGATTCGTGGAAGGGTTTTCTCGAATCGCTACTCCATTAACCCAGCTAACTCGGAAAGATACAAAATTCGTTTGGAGCGAAGAATGCGAGAAGAGTTTCCAAGAGCTCAAGAGGAGACTCATTTCAGCACCTGTTCTAACAATACCATCTGGTACGGATGGATTTGTTATCTACAGCGATTCTTCAGGCAAAGGGTTAGGATGTGTTCTCATGCAACGTAGGAAAGTCATAGCCTATGCCTCGCGACAGCTTAAAGAGTATGAGAGGAATTACCCTACTCATGATCTAGAGTTGGCAGCAGTCGTTTTCGCGCTAAAGATATGGAGGCACTATCTATATGGGGAGAAAGTGGAGATATATTCAGACAATAAAAGCCTCAAATATTTCTTCACGCAAAAGGAACTCAACATGCGACAATGACGTTGGCTTGAGCTATTGAAAGATTATGACCACATTATTCAATACCATCCTGGAAAAGAGAACGTGGTAGCTGACGCGTTGAGTAGAAGATCATATGCAGGAACGAGTGCGATGATGTCAAGTATACGCATGGAGCCAACTTTAATAGAAAAAGTTAAGGTTGCTCAAGCCACCGACCCGGAGCTGATGCGTATGAAGAAAGTACAAGAAGGAGCTATTCCGGAAGCGAAAATTGATAAAGAAGGAATACTTCGAGTCCACTCTAGACTTTGTGTTCCTAACGACCCTGATTTAAAGTACAAGATTATGATGGAGGCACACAATACACCATTTGCAATCCATCCTGGAAGTACTAAAATGTATCGTGATCTTCGACATACATTTTGGTGGAACAATATGAAGAGAAAGATTGCAAAGTTTATCTCAATGTGTTTAACTTGTCAACGTGTAAAGGCGGAGCATCTAGTACCTAAGGGTCCGTTGCAACCACTTGAGATTCTGAAATGGAAGTGGGAATACATTACCATGGATTTTGTTATGGGTCTTCCTACGGTTTCTCAAGGCATCAATGCAATTTGGGTTATTGTTGATAGATTAACCAAGTCTGCTCATTTCTTGCCGATACGGGAGACTTATTCCCTTGAACGTCTTGCTAGTATATATGTAAATGAGATTGTGAGGTTGCATGGCATGCCAGTATCCATAGTTTCGGATCGTGACCCAAGATTCACTTCAAGATTTTGGGTTAGCTTGCAAAAAGCTACGGGAACGGATTTACGATTCAGTTCGGCATACCATCCTCAAACGGACGGACAATCAGAGAGGACTATTCAAACTCTTGAAGATTTATTAAGACTCTATGTTCTAGACTTCAAGGGCAGTTGGGATAAGTATTTACCATTGGTGGAATTCTCCTACAACAACAGTTATCAGGCAAGTATAGGTGTGGCTCCATTTGAAGCATTATATGGACGAAAGTGTCGCTCTCCAATATGTTGGGATGAGGTGGGTGAACCAACATTGTTGGGACCCGAGTTAGTACGTATGACTACCGAAAAGATCCAAATGATTCAACAACGTATACAAATGGCACAAGATCGACAAAAGAGTTATGCGGATCTTCATCGAAAGGACGTGGAATTTAGTATAGGGGATCATGTATTGTTGCGAGTTGCTCCATGGAAAGGAGTTACAAGATTTGGGAAGAGAGGAAAGCTCAATCCACGATTTATTGGTCCATTTCAAATTCTTGACCGAGTAGGAAATGTAGCCTATAGACTCGCGTTACCTCCGAGTATGTCTCGTGTTCATAATGTGTTTCACATATCTGTAGTTCGTAAATATGTGAAAGACCCGAACCACGTTATTGAGTTAGAACCGGACGAGGTAGCCGAAGACTTAACGTATGAGGAGGTACCTGTCAAGATCTTGGATAGGAAGGAGCATGTCCTACGTACAAAGGTCATACCACAAGTTAAAGTTTTGTGGAGGAATCATGCTATAGAGGAAATGACCTGGGAATTAGAAACAGAAATAAAAGCGAGGTATCCTCATCTTTTCGAAACACCAGGTACGTACGTCAATTTCGAGGATGAAATTTCATAAGAAAGGGAGGTTGTAAGACCCCAAATAATTAATAAATGAAATTTAATTTCCTCTAATTATTATTTTGAATAGTAAGGGTTGATTTGATTAATGTGGATAGTTATGGGTAAAATACGCAAATATTTCAAAATAAGCAAGTGGTTATAAAATATTCATTGTTGTCGGGGAATATTCGTTTGGTCGTGGAATATTCGTACTGTCGGGGAATATTCGTACGACGGCGCAGCCATGTGTGGGCCCCATAACAAAAAGCGATTGGATGAAGAAAATGACAAATATAAGTTGTTTAAAAATAACGGTGCAGTTGTTACCGTTATTACTGTTAAAATACTCGATGGTTAAAACACAGTAGCACACGGTATTACACCAATTATTGATTCTTACGTAAGAAGGCACTACTCAATAATGGTTACAGTAATTACTATTCAGTATTTTATTGATTCAATAATTGCTGCGTTGATATTTTATATTGATGTTGTTTCAATAATTGTCATTACACAGTATTTTTCATTATCGAAGCAATAATTCATATTATCTGAATAATATTATTAGATAACATTATTGGCAATGTCTAGAAAGTTCTGTCTAAGGAGAGGTTTGGTCACCTAATTGCGCGCCAGTAAGGAGAAATTCTTATTGGAAAGCCCCCTCTTTCCTGGGAACTGCCTGGTTGTCAATATTGTGATTCTATAATATTATTTGTGAATAATTAATTATTGATTCATATGATGAGAAAAATATTGATTTTATATGGATATAGATGAAGAAAATTTTTAATGTGACAATTGTTGAAAATTAATATTTTATCTTTTTCTGATAAAATAATTTATTTAAATATATTATTTTAATAATATATTAACAGTGATATTTTTATAATGAATGTGGGATATATGAGTATATGAGGAGGAAGAGTAATTTTGTGGCATTAAATGTTTAACACATATTTTGTGTGTTGGTGGACACAATTATTGACCGAAATTTGATTATAGCCTATAAAATCGTCTGTTTGTGGATTTCGGTCAATTTCTGTTTGGAATTTGGAAAAACTTTCTTCTAAAAAGTTGTAGAGAATTGAATTTCCTATAAAAATCACGAGATTCAAATTTTCTGATAAAAATGGCTATTTGTTATGAATTATTGAAGTTCTGAAGTTCCGAAATAATTGATTTTTGGAAGTTTAAATTATTTTAAATTAGAAAAATGTTTTTTAAAAGTTTTGTGAGTTGGGTGGGCTAAGGTAAATGTGCTGAAATGAGGATTCAAATGATGCGTATGATTATTTAATAAATATTAATATTTTTATTAAATTTTCTACTTTGGTGTTCTAAGCATTTTTCTATAAATAGGGTGCTTATGTTAGAATTAAAAATCACACCAGAAACTGAAGTTTTCTCTCTCTATACTATCGAGCGTATTCTTGTGAGTATTTTGAGTATACTTTGAGTATTGCTATACGGTGCAAGTTCAAGTCATAGCCTATATCCGGTGTTTCAACTAGAAGTACTGTCTTTCGAGATAAGGGATATTATTTTTTTTAAAATGATATTATTTCTTCTAATATCATTATGCCGAAGTATTGATCTGAACTTTTAATCAAATTTAGAACTTTTTGTGTCGGAATTACTATTCACGTATACGGCACTATTCACGTAAACGATACTATTCACGAATACGACACTATTCATCGAAAAATGAAAATTTTTCTTTTCGTCTAAAATATCTATTGTGGATACTAGCTTTGATTGTATCCATGTTTTGATCATTCTTAAATTTTATACCACTATGATTAATTTTGAGGTATTTTTGGACATGGATAAAACAAAGTACGAATCTTTAATCCTTAATTCTTGTCATTTTGTTTCACTGGATTCGTTTCTTTAAAAATATTTTTCATCATCCTCAGTCTTAAATGATGATATTATTGAATATCTTTGGCCTGTAGTGCAAATATGAATGATTTCTGATGAATATCTTTGGCCCGTAGTGCAAAGATGAACATGTGTTTAGATGAACATGACCAACTAATGAATATCTTTGGCCTGTAGTGCAAAGATGAATATTTGATTCCAGATATATATTGATTGATGTTACAGGGATAAAAGATAGACGATGAACTTTTAAATTCATACATAGAAGATAGTAGTTTGCATTCTCTACTTAACTCTTCTAATGAATCATTATTTCCGCTGCGAATATTGATTTAAAACTTGTTGTCTATTGTATTCTATTAGATTTTTCCCTGTTGAAGACTAATGATAATTTTTTGTATATTATCTTAGTCATAATATTCTTTACTGGGCTAGTTGAGCTCACCCTTTTCCTTTTTGTTCCATTTTTATTCTCAGGAGGCGAGAATGTAGCGAGTACGAGTCGGGATATGGAATGATGGTTATAGAGAGAGTTGTTTAGTAGTCCTCACCATTTTTGTAAAATAATGTATCAATAAATATGATGAGGATTTATTTAGGTATAGATATTGTCTAGAAGATAATATTTGTATTCAAACTCACAGTTTTACTATTGTAATAATAAAATTGTAGTTGTTTCTGTACCATGTATTGACAACTCAGAATGGGTGATGTATACTTATTTTAGGGGCGTCACATTATTGATCTTGGATAAACTGTTATACGAATCCCTAATATTTGTCCTTCTATCTCACTAGATTCATTTTCTTTAAAATATTTTTCATCATCCTCAGTCTTAAATGATGATATTAGTGAATATCTTTGGCCTATAGTGCAAAAATGAATGATTAATTGATGAATATCTTTGGCCCGTAGTGCAAAGATGAACCGGTGTTGAGATGAACATGACCAACTAGTGATACAAATGAATATCTTTGGCCTGTAGTGCAAAGATGAATATTTGATTAAAGATATATGTTGATTATTGTTACAGGGATAAAATATTGATGATGAACTTTTAAATCTTAGAAGATAGTAGAATTCATTTTCTACGTGACTCTTCTAATGGATTGATGTTTCCGCTGCAGTTGTTGATCTAAAACTTGTTGTCTATTATATTCTATCAGATTTTTTCCTGTTGAAGACTAATGATAATTTATTGTATATTATCTTAGTCATAACATTCTTTACTGGGCTAGTTGAGCTCACCCTTTTCCTTTTTGTTCCATTTTTCTTCTCAGGAGGTGAGAACATAATAGGATCGAGTCGGGGTATGGAGTGATGGTTCTAGAAAGATGTTTTAGCAGTCCCCACTATTTTCTGTAAAATAGTGTATGAATAATTGTAATGAGAACTTATTTGAGTGTGGATATTGTCTAGAAGATAATATTTGTATTTAAACTCACAGTTTGTGTTATCATATTTTGCACGATAATTGTATTATTGAAGTTGTAGTTTGCTTTCTGTACCATGTATTTTGCAACTCATAATGGGTGTTGTATACCTATTTTAGGGGTGTCACAAATAACCTATCTGTGCGATCTATCGCATGCCTGGTGAATTCTTCTGTTATTCCATTCTTTATTATTTTGTTGGAATAACCTATCTATGTGGATTACCGAATGCATGGTGAATGAACCTTCGTATTCATTCCTTAATAAATTGTGGAAATGATCTGTCTACGTGGATTACCGCATAGCGGACGAAAATCCATTTGCAGTTTCATATATTCTATTATACTCAGTTGGTTAAAGTTTTGGCTTCTGTACTCCATGAAATTAGTAGAATATCCTGGATATTTGTACTTCATCCAGTATCTTTTCATGAAAATATTCTTCTGAGCATTCTTTAATTTTACTCCACAAAGCAGTATCATGTTGACAATTAGGACGTAATTGATTTCACGATAAATTAACTTATAAATCTTTAAAATTTATTCTTGAACTTGTTTTATTGAATTATTATGTCATTTTCATCATCCTCATGCTTATATTGTGAAGAAAGTCATGTTTGGCTTACGTGCATAGATGAACTTGGTATGATTATGTCCAGGGATTATTCGGTATAATCATGACCTGTAATGTTATAAATGATGTGGTAAAAGTCCTCAGTGGCCTGCAGTGCATTAATTGATGGACAGTTTTTTGTATGATTATGACTAGAGATTATTCGGTATAGTTATGACTATTGATGATTTAATGAATATCATTGGCCCGTAGTGCAGGGATGACTCGATGATGTGGTTTATTTATTAAGCTGAGTCTCAACAATAAAAATTGATGAAAACATTTTAAATTATAGAAGATAGTAGATATTATGCTCTACTTGACTCTTCTAATGGATTGCTTATTCCGCTGCAGTTAAACTTGATGTCTATTGTATTTTATCAGTTTAACATTGTTGAAGGCTAATGATAATTTATTTTGCATTATCTTAGACATAATATTTCTTACTGGGCTAGTTGAGCTCACCCTTTCTTTCACTGTTCTCTTCAGGAAATGAGAACGTAGCCGGGACTAGTCGGAGGACGGAGTGACGGTCCATATGATAGAATTAGTAGTCCTCACTATTCTGTTAAATAGTGTGACAATAAATGTAATGACGACTCTATTTGAGAGTGAATATTGTCTAGAAGGCAATATTCATGTTTAAACTCTCAGCTATATTTTGTCGTATATTACACGACATTTGTATAATTAAGTTTGTATTTGTATTCTGTACCATGTATTTGGAGACTCCAGATGGGTGATGTATACATGTTTTGGGGGCGTCACAAATTATCTTAATATAATATAAGTATTCATGTGACGCCCCCAAAATAGGTATACATCACATGGTACATAATACAAATACAATCTTTAATATACAACAAGAAAGCCGTGAGTTTTAATACAAATATTGTTTTCTAGACAATATCCACTCTCAGAATAATTCCTTATTATATTTATTGTCACACTATTTTACAGAATAGTAAGGACTACTAATACTATCATCTGGACCGTCACTCAGTTCCCCGACTAGTCCCGGCTACGTTCTCATTTCCTGAAGAGAACAATGAAAGAAAGGGTGAGCTCAACTTGCCCAATAAGAAATATTATGACTAAGATAATGTAGAATAAATTATCATTAGTCTTCAACAATGTTAAAATGATAAAATACAATAGACATCAAGTTTAACAGCAGCGGAACATGCAATCCATTAAAAGAGTCAAGTAGAGAATAAAATCTACTATCTTTTATGATTTAAAAAGTTTTTTTATCACTTTTATCGCTGGGACTCAGCTTAATAAATAATCCAAATCATCCATGCACTACGGCCAAGGATATTCATTAGTATCACAACCACAAATTATCCATGCACTACGGGCCAAGGATATTCATGTATTCATCAATGGTCATGATCATGCCAACAAATGTCCATCAATGCACTACGAGCCAATGAGGACTTTTACCACATCATTTGTAACATTACGGTCATGATTACATCGAATAATCCTTGGTCATAATCATACCAAGTCCATCTATGCACAACAGGCCACAAATGACTTTCAACAAAAATATAAACATGAGGATGATGACAATGATATAAGAATTCAATAAAACAAGTTCAAGAATTAATTTATCCAGGAACTAATAACGTCCAAATTGTCAACATGATACTTCTTTGTAGAGTAAAATTTAAGAATGCTCAGAAGAAGATTTCCATGAAAAGATACTGGATAAAGCGCAAATATCAAGGATATTCTACTAATTTCATGGAGTATAGAAGTCAAAACTTTAACCAACTGAGTATAATAAAGAATGAAATAACAAAAGAAATCACCATGCATGCGATACTTCGCATAGACAAGTTATTCCAACAGAATAATAAATAACGGAATCAAGTCCGGCGTAAAACGCACAGACGGGATATTCCAACAGAATAATAAAGACGGAACTAGGTCCAGCGTAAAACGCACAGACATGATATTTCAACAGAATAATAAAGACGGAATCAGGTCCGGCGTAAAACGCACACACATGATGTTCCAACAGAATAATAAAGAATGAAATAACAACAGAAATCACCAAGTATAGGGTAGACCGCGTATACAGGATATTCCAACAGAATAATAAAGAATGGAATAATAGAAGTTCTCTTCATGAATATGAAAAAAAATAATACTCCTTACCTTATAAAGAAGAGTACTCCAACGGTAGGGCGGGGATATACTTGAAGAAACTTGTATTACGCTCAAAGCTTTCTTAAACGCTAAAGAAATACGCTCAAGATTATAGAATAATTCTCTCTACAGTTTCTCTCTCTAGAGTTTCAGTGAATTCATAAGAAATAATGAAGGAATGAGTTTCTATTTATAGAAGAATGGACTGAAGAGTAACCAATCCATGAACGGTCCAGATCGATTTACTTTAAACGGGCGGTCCAGATTGGTTTACAATAAAATATAATATATTCTATTTATAATCTAATAAAACGAATAACTTTTAAAAAGATTTTACTATACAAACACTATGCATAATAAAATATAATATAATCTAATTATTGTCTAATAAAATAGATAACTTTATAAAAGTATTCTGTTTTATATAAAAAGATTTTACTATTAGCCTAATAAAACGAATAACTTTATAAAAGTATTCTGTTTTATATAAAAAAATATTCTGTTTTATTACATTAATAATACTAATAAAACAAAACTTATATATATATAATATATATATATATATATATATATATATATATCAACAATAATTGAATCAAATAATGTGAGATACTATGCAACAACTATTGTAGCAATAATTGAACAAAACTGAGTGACTTCTCACATAAGCATCAATAATCAATACCGTGTGCTACTATGCACCCACGCGTATTACTGTACTTTTACTACCGAGTATTTCAACAGTATTAACGGTAAAACTTTCGCCGTTATTTTCATAAAAATATTTTTGTCGTTTTCTCAATCCGACAATAATTCTGTTGTGGGGTCCACCAATGATTGTGTCATCGTACGAATATTTCCCGATACAAAGAATATTCCCCGACCAATCGAATATAATATAACAACTTGCATACTTTACAAAATTTATAAATATTACCCACAACTATAACATTATATTAAATCCACACCATAATATTCAAAAAAAAATTCGAGAAATTTAAATCTTTATTTGTAAAATTTGGGATTTTACAATTCAAATTTTAATTATTAAGATAATTAAAATAGCTTATGTGATTTTAAAGTAAAGCAAATAATAAAATCAACACCAAAAATTTTTACGTGGTTCAACTATTACCCTCTATAATAATAGTCTAATCCACGTCCAATACCAACTAGTATTGGAGACTCACTTTATTTATTTCTTTATAAATAATCACGGATTACAAAACAGATTCTTACAAAAATTAATTAACAATTAATTCCTCTTGAGCTCTCTTGCTCCTTGTGCACCTATGCACTCTTTAAGGCTTTAAAATCAAAGGCTTCAAAGAATTATGGTATAAAAATGTAATTTTAATCACACTTCATACCTAATTTATTGTAACCAAATCTAATTGCTAGGTATCTAGGTTTCATTTTTTAGCCTTTTTTTGGTTAAGTGTGTTAATTTTTTACTAATATTTATCGTAAATATTAAATACGATCTATCAAAAAATAATACCCCCTCAATTTATTTTGAAAAGAATAATTTTTGTAAATTTTGTAGATAATTATTATATTTGTGATTGTATTAATTAAAATTAAAAGAATATTATCAGTTTTAAATTCAAAGAAAAAAAAAATCGAAATAAAATTAATTTTGTGGAACTAAACGTAGTAATTATTAATAAAGTAATTGATGCAAAACAGTTTCTTAGTTAATTTTAACTCGAGTTGCAGTGCTAAGTCATATATATATATAGAGTTCGGATCAGGTCCGGACTCCCGGATTTTGTTAAAATTCGGGTTTTTTTTTTTTTTTTTGCTTTTTTTTTTGAAACAACTAAAAAAAAAAATTTATGAAATTGGAATTTTTACATTATACAGTGCTTTTGGTGTGATTTGGATGCCTATAACAAAACATGTCTGTACAGTCTGGGCAGACTGTACATACATTGGTTGGTGTAGGTATTAAAAACACACCCAAAACACTGTATTATTAAAAAATTTCAGTTCCAATAATTTTTTTTTTTAGTTGTTCTACAAAAAAAAATAAAAATATTGGGTCCGGATTTTCTCCCGTCCGGGAGGTCCGGACCTGATCTATTTTCTATATATATATATATATATATATATATATATATATATATATATATAATGAGGATCCAGTCCGGTCTCTCGGACTGGTCCTAAAATACGGACCCAATATTTTTTTTTTTGCTTTTTTTTTGAAACAACTAAAAAAAGAAAATTTATGGAACTGAAATTTTTCCATAATACAATGATTTGGGTGTGTTTTTAATACCTATACCAACCAATGTATGTACAGTCTGCCCAGACTGTACAGAAATGTTTTGGTATAGGCATCCAAATCACACCCAAAACACTGTATTATGTAAAAATTTCAGTTCCATAAATTATTTTTTTTTAGTTGTTTCAAAAAAAAAAAGCAAAAAAATAAAATAAAAAAAAGTCCGAATTTTGTTAAAATCCGGGATTCCGGACCTGATCCTATTTCTATATATATATATATATAATCAGGTCCGGACCTCCCGGACTGGAGAAAATCCGGACCCAATTTTTTTTTTTTTTTTTTGGTAGAACTAAAAATAAATAAATTATGGAACTGAAATTTTCCATAATACATTATTTTGGGTGTGTTTTTAATACCTACACCAACTAATGTATGTACAGTCTGCCCAGACTGTACAGAAATATTTTTGTATAGGCATCCAAATCACGCCCAAAACACTATATTATGTAAAAATTCCAATTCCATAAATTTTTTTTTTAGTTGTTTAAAAAAAAAAAGCAAAAAAAAAAAAGTCCGTAATTTAATTGAGTCCGGGATCCCGGACTGGATCCGGACTCTATATATATATATATATATATATATATATAGGGGTTTCAACCATAACAATTGGTTACTGTGGAGCAACCCTTTTTGGCTGGTTGAAATTTCGGCTGGAACAAAAAAAATATAAAAAAATCAACAGGCCAAAAAAGGTTGCTGTGGATGGAACCCCATATATATATATATATGATCGAACCGTCGCCGGATCCATCCGGACTCTATATATATATACATTTCAAATCGAAAGCATATCTAAAATTAAATGTTGACCCTACCCTTACCCTTTTAGCCATTGAAGTCAAATTGAAAATTGATTTTAGCATTGAACTTGGTTATCGATGGATTAAAACATCACATCCCTAGGACCCAAATTTGTACATCTTGTTATTATTTAGTTGTTTTATTAAATTGGATCCCAAATTAGATTATATATTTGGTTTCTTTTTGAGGTCCACTTTTAGGACAGCTGATGGGCTTCCTACGTAATTCAATTTATTTTAGGAATCAAACACTAAATTACAAATCTAACTCTTTTATATTTTTACGATATTGTTAATTAAGCAATTTATGTTAATTGAATTTGACAAAAAAATACTAACGTATTATTCCGTTATATAAATTAAGATTATTATTATACTAACAAGCATATCATCTTGTTCTCAATGTGAAAATCATATATATGTGTGTATATACATATAATATATACATAGATATAGTATTTGTATTATGTTTTAAAATTCTTGCTATACTTTTTTTATTTTTATTCTATTTTCATTGTGCAAGAATTTTATTTTTATTTTTTTTGGAAAAGAGGATACCTTTATATAAGAACCAAATTGTAAGAACATTTTCTTATATATATATATATATATATATATATATATATATATATATTCTCTATATCGGTCCGGATCTTAAGCTCACCCCTTATCTAACTCACCTGAGCTCACCCCCCATTAAGCGACGGATCCGACGACGGTTCGGTCATACAACCGTCGTCTATACTTTTAGTGACGGACAACATATAGTATCGCTAAAAGTATAGACGACGGTTGTATGATCAAACCGTCGCCGTGTCCGTCGCTAAAAGAGGGTGAGCTTGGGTGAGTTGAATAAGGGGTGAGCTTAAGATATATTCTATATATATATATATATATTTATGTTAATAAAGAGAGAGATCCATAACTATCTCCATCCATTATTATATTATTTCTTCTTTTTTGAAAACATTAATCAAATAAAGTTAATAAGTTGTCACCTTTTAACATTTTTTGATTATTATCAACTATTGTATTTTACTAGTTTATATAAAAAAACTTATTCTGCTATTTATATAATATTTGTTTTATTTTGTATTATATATTTTAAGTCGTGTTTTTTTACATATTAGCGACAAGGTAAACATAATTTGAACTATTGATAATAATTCTAGAAACCTAGTGATAAATATTTGGTGGAAATAACAATTCTCAGACTTGAAATTGAAGCTAGTCACCCTCACTGAAAAAGGCATTATGCGTGAAAAGGGAGTCCAATAAATATATAATCAAAGATACAAACTCCATATTTAAATCATGAAAAGCAAGCAGTTCAACTTTTCCTTCTTTAGATTCAGCTCAAATGTCATTTTGTTTGACACGTCAACTAAAATAAACCTAACCTGATCAATTTAAAATTGATCCAAGTTTGTCAAAATAGGCCTCTAAACATGTAAACTAAACTATGATTTACCAAAACATACTGTTCCTACCATGTATCTCTTCCTTCAAAAACAACACGCCACGCCATGCCACGCCGATTAGGAACCAAAGCTCCTGTTTCAAGAAGACTTGGATCGCATCTGCTGAAGTTCTTCCATTGATAAGAATGTAATCTATATTGTCACCAGCATTGTACGTACATATGACAACCGCCACAAAACTGCTGGGAAAAAGAATCTCACCGATTTGGATCAAATTTTTCAAAACCATTCTTAAAATTTTCTGCCATCTTTATTTCTTCGCCTTTACTAAGCTTACAATTCCTCCAATCAGCCCTATCTGCCATGTTCATCAATCCTGCTAAAACCTGCAAAAACAATACAGTACAACATATGCATCATAAAAGTGATCTTAAACATCACTTCAACCAAATTTATTATTACGGGACATATTCAAAAACACAGAAGCAACTTGAATAGGTTATACACACGGTTGACAAAATTAAACTTATGATCATGCCCAATCAGCCGAAGAACTGAATAAAATTAAACATCCATTAGTCTTCTTTTTAAAAATTCCCATTAAGGGAACCACTAGTAAATAAATTACAAAAGGCAATGACCAAGGCAATTTACAATTCATGCTAAATACAAAGAGCACACTCACATTTCTGGTCCTAGTGCAAATGGAAGGATTTTTTGTTGAATGACTAAATATCAGTAATCTCACCTCACGGCCGAATTGGGCAGGAAATTTTTCACTCTCTTCAATAGCATGTGATAGTATTGTACCTCCAGGGAGTTCTACATAGAACAAGCTGCATTTTCTATCAAACTGTGTCCGGAGCAAATTTCTCCCTTCAGAGCTGATACCGCCTGCATCAGAAACAAACATGACACATTAGCTAAGATTATAAAATGTTAGGTTGTGAGAAGGCAAAACAGATTACATATCATAATAAGTTTCTACTGCAGCAACTTAATGTAAAGCCAAAACTAGAACAATGGAAGCGTTTGAAGGGGCTGATTAGTAGGCAACAAATACAAAGTGTTTGCATTAATTACTGGAATAAACTTACTTTTCAAAACCACAAATTTAAACCCCATCCTTTCCGCAGCTAAATTAAAAATTTCTTGCACAGATGATTCCCTGGATGATGGAATAGGAATAGCCTGCAAAAATATAAGTACATTGGGAATATGCCTATTGGTTCAAATGAAAAAAACATGAGGTACATACTAAAACCTATAGAAGACAGTAGAATATAATATAGATTTTGGTCACATCGTGACATTTCCCGTTCCCATTTTTGTTCCACGAATTGTATCGACTATCAAACCACTTGCAAAATGGACAAAGAAAAAAGGAGTGCAAGAGGAGCAATCAGAAGGATTTTTTTTTATCAGCTCTTCTTATAAATTCCAAGGGTAAAGCAAAAGACTTAAAACAACTTGCAGTAGCACATAAAAATTGAGCACCAAAAGATGAAATTAAGTTCTACTGTACCTGAAGATTAGCATGAGTTGCACGTATGTAAACCCACTCAAAGAAAACAACTTCTTTGGCTTGGTTCTTAAAATATGCTCTAAGACTGTTCTGGAATCTAACCAACTCTATCTCGCATTCTGGTGGTGAAGAAAGTGTATTGGGAAGATGTTCAACAGGTAATATGAGCACATGATCCGGAATAAGTGGTCCTTTAGCAAGCGCACAGTAGCAATGTTCTCCTATGCTGGTAATTAGATGTGACTCCACATTAGGGCTCGACAAACAAAACCAGCACTCTTTTGACCTGAAACTCAAGAGGCGTCAGTACTATCATTGTAAGATGGCAAGAAATAAAGAATAGCACAGGAAAAATGTAATAAGTCCAACACAAGAAGTATATATTCAATTAACATTGTAAATATACAAGTATTCTCAGAAAAATTATGAAAAAATACATTACTAGAGTAGAATGGAAACAGGGCAACCAGATCCGGAGAAATTTATTTCTTCTGCCCCCAACTATAAATAATCTTGTAAGGTTGGGGTCTCTTCTAACTTCCAATTTCATTGAACTTTCTGTATTACAAGGTCTGGGTAAACTTCCAGAGGGAACCCATAAACTAATAAAATGCAAGGTTTGGGTCAGTAGGCAATAGGAAGCCATGCTCTAACTTCCAATTTCATTGAACTTTGTATTATAAGGTCTCTCATCATGAATTATTTACTTGTGATATTCCTCAAAACAAATAATTCCAACAGGAATCCATTCATTGAGCAGCAGACAATATATTTTCTGTCAACGTGTGAAATGCGGAAAAGGAATGTATATTTCTCTACGTATATTTCATAGAACTTGTGTATTATAAGGTCTCCAAAAGGAATTCATTCACTGAGCTGACAATATGTTTTCTGTCAACCTGTGAAATGTGAAAAGGGAATGTATTTTTGCATACAAGAGGGGAAACCTTCGTATATTTGCAATATATTATGTATTTTAGGCACTGTAGAGTTGTGACTAGACCTGAAAGTTCACATCTACTACTAGGTCTAGTTCATCATATAGTATTTATCTCCTCGAATAATTGTGCCCTCCCACGATGTGGTAAGTACACTCCACAATGAAAGATACTACGGAAAGGAGCAGACAAAGTGACGTGGTATTAGACCATTTTCCTGAACCAAAGAGTACATTCATACCAATCCCAATTTTGAACCATACTTTGGTCATCCCATACTTGTCCCATGTGAGGAAGGGAAGGCTTTATTAAGCTAAAGTAAATAGCTATACTAGGTCTTTATAAATATATGGGAATGAAAGAGTAGTTTCTGAAAACAAACCTGTCGGTGTTTCCTTTCCCAGAACCAGGTCTCCGGTTTGAACCGCTCTCACCTTCTTCCTGTAAATTGTGCTTAAAGTTGCAATCTGGACCTCTTTCACATTTTCCTTTGTTCATGAAATCGAAGCACACGCCTCTTAATGATTGTTCCCTCGCATCTACATCATGCCTAAAGTGGCATTGTTCCCCTCGTGTACAAGAGCCAGAAGATATAAATTTGAAACACAGCCTATCACCATCTCCATGTCTTTGCCGTTTTTGGGAGACATCATATCGCCAATACTGAGAGTCAGAAACACTATCACTGGTCCTCTTTGCATTTTCGCCAGTATGAGCTGGTTTGTCCAAGGATGCATATGGATTAGAGGTGGTATTTGGTGGTTTCAAGGATATCTCAGCAGCAGACATGGCAGATGTTGGAGTGGGAGAGATTGCATGGATAAATTTCTGAGAAGCACGAGCAGGAAAAAGTTTCAATATAAATGCCTAGAAAACATATGATATAGAAGTAAAAAAGAAGGGCTCAGAAGCTTTTCCACAAGAATTAAAACACACATGTTTCCCTTGCCCAAAAGTAAATAAGTTAATTACTGAAAGACTCTAAGGTCCAGAATGCATGCACAATAAAGAGATGGCCAAACCAGCATGCACAAGCAATTCTAGGATTGCAGAAGACTAGTGTAGAACAAAATCAATACCAAAGAGGTTCACTTGGTGTTTTTTTTTGGGTGCAAGGATTAACTTAGTTTTAAGTACAACATGAAAACAATGAATCAGGAAGTTTCATATTTACTTACAAAATGAAGATAAATAATCCTTCCATCCAAAATTGAGTCCATCTTTCCTTTTTGGGACGCTCAAAACCAGAGTACCAAATCTCATTGTACTTAAATAATTTAAACCTCAGCCATAATTACATTAAAATCAAAATTTTCATAAAAAATTTGACTATCAAAAGAAAACTCTCATTTTGGGACGGAGGTCTAATATTACAACTTGCCACATTGTTCTCGTCTGTGTTACATGGACTAGGAACCTTTGTCGGGTACAGTGTCTAACACTGGACTCTCATAGTCTTTACAACATTTTTCACTATTATAAGCTATTTTGGAGTGTCCAGCCGCTACAACCACACCCATGTAGACTGAAGAGAGTCCACACGGGCACTTCAACTAAAGAGTCCATGTAACATAGGTTCCCGTCAAATCCTGATTACTGATCATTAGCTGGCATCATGTACAAATGGGTAATGCTTACAAAAAACTACATTAATGTCCAAGTCAAATATAATAGAGTACCTATGTATATTCAATAGAAACTACTAAAAAAACTACTAAAGCAGATAATCTTAAGGATCCCAGAATATCAACAGCTTTATAAGTGCATTTCACGGGAAAGTTTTCAAGTAATTAACAAAACCTGCTTATCAGGATTTCCAACTGGAGCTAGTCCTAAGAAACGGGTAACATGTACAGCATCTATGTTAACATATGGTTCACGAGCATAGAACGTGCCTTTAGTTCCTGCAATGTGATACCTAACACAAAACAACCTTTCATCAGGACAGTTTATTATCATTCTTTGCTTAAGCTATAAGCACATTTGGAAGATTGTGGATCTGGGTACAGTCAAAAAATGTGGAACAGAAAGGCATCCAAGTTATATTACATACAAAATATACATATTTTACGATAAGATTAAGTAGATTCTTGCATCTTTGACACTTTTGTATGTATATTGTTACATGACAAATGGTGCAGACAATCAATTAATAGCTTTATTGAAGTCAACAAGCCATATAACTATTCGAGGTTGGCTATAGTAGCTGTCTATCTTTTCATGCCCAATGACCTTAGTTCACGGCACATGAACCATGTGTTGCAGAGCTATAAAAACACCAGCTAGGACGAAGGGAGTACTATAAAGTAGATACCTATCAAGTCATTAAGAATATTTCTAATTTCTATTTAGTTTCAATTATAGAATTCATAAAATTTAGACTTTCCTGTTGGACAAGTATGTCTATTGGCTAGTAGTCACAAGGTTGAAGAAAGGAGTTTGTCAGAACTGGATAGTGGGCTCCATGGAAGAAATGGAGATTGAGGTTTTACCAATTAAGCAAGTTATATTTTGCTGATAAAGGTTTAGGAAAATAAATGAAGATGATGGATTATGAGCTCACTATAAACCCGAAGTTTAGATCTTCCAATAATATTCGCAACTGAATCAGATCTGGAAGCCTAATTTTAACAATAATGAAGAAAATTGTCATGTATAATTATTGCCTCTGACAATTAATCATGTACCTGGGTTTCATCTCTGCCACTAACTCTGAGATGGTGGAATCACTACCAGATAAATCCGAAATCCCTGGAGGAGCATCAGATGGTGGAACTCCATTCAGGATCCCACTGGGCCACTCATTAGTAATATATAGTTAAGGAAGTGAAACAAGCAGAATAAAAACAGAGAAGCAACAATATCTAACAATGAACAATGAACAAAGTTGAATGCATAATCCAGAGAGAGAGAGAGTGAATTAAGATTTATAAAACAAGGATATGTTAAGAATATATCTATTATTCCAGGTTCCTCAGCTAATGCCCGCAGTGCACCAACATCATCTTGACTGTATGCTCCATAAAATTGCCCGCTTGCTGATTGCCTACCAGATAAGTATGCCACGGATAATCCTAAATAGTACAATAATCAGCTTTGACAAGTAAACAAAAGGTATCGATAACAAATCTCTGGTAAAACACTTTTGTTAACCTTAACAAGAGTTACTTTGCCCTACATTACATTGCACTCCAAAGAAAAGGGGGTGAGTTTACATACGAAATTAATTGGTAACAGATCTGTCTACCGGAAAAAAATAGAACAGAAAAGAAAAGAAATAAGTAGAAAAAAACATCACAAGATTCTCAATTTCCACAAATTCACAATTAAAGACTATAACACCATCTCATATTCTTAGTTAATTTTTATAATTTAACCTTATTTTCTATATGCGTTTATTTATACCACCTAGATTTGCAAATAAATTTGATCTCTAATGTACCAATCCAACTTCTACTCAAGCACACATATGAGATTCAATAACGTTCTTAAATTACCTAATGTAGTTAGCCATCCGTTTAGCTAATGATTCTTTAAAGTACTCATAATACTGCATTTGGGCCTACATTCTTGTACACTTTTTTTGCAGTTTGAATTTTGAAAACACTAACAATTATATAATTCAAATTAACACTTAATCAGAAGAAAAAGAAAAATCTCTTAATACATGGTCCGTCGTAAATTGAATAACTAAGTAATCCCAAAGATTCCATAATTCTGGGACAGCTAAATAGTACCTAACGCAGTTAACTTTAAAGCAAAAACATGATCAATAAACTGAATTAGACTAAATAAAACTAGTTTACAAAAGGCTTTATGATAACATACCATGAAGTGTGAACTTGCCACTGCCTTTCAACCAAAACAAATTGTCACAAATTTTAAGACCGTCCATTTTGAATCCTAAATTGGCAGAGTCCTTTGCGACGGCCGATAAAACCTTGGGAGCGCCAGCTCCATAATCGCCGGTGAAGTAAATAGGGATAGGAAAAGTGTTCCGGCCTTCAATATAGTCCATGAACTCTTCAAGCCGGTCCGATGTGTCTGGAAAGAACTGGCCAACACAAAAAACAGCATCGAATGGACCTGCTGATTTGTTAACCTACAATGAATCACATGTATCAGAACAGTGACAAATCAGTTATAAATATATACACATATATATATAGATAGATAGATATATAGAGAGAAAATGATATTTACTGATAATAGGCGTTTGCAGAGCTGATTAAGGCGACCGAGAACATCTCCGGCGAGTAGAATTCTTGGAGGGGCCATAACCACCAGAGAGTGGGAGTCAGAGAGAAGCAGTAGAATTGAGCTGTTAATGACCCGAACTGCTAAATGGCTGATTGAGTGGTTTGGCTGAAAATAATAAGGATTAATTACATATATTAGTACATTTATGAAAGTAATTACAAAAATCATACACTCATAAAATAATTACAAAAGTAAAATATTTTATTATTTTTATTATTAATTTTAATACAATTAAAGGTCCTTAAATTAAGGGATTAATATTAATGGGCAATTTCCTTAATTTAGGGGATCATTATCTGGTGGTTTTTTATTTCAAACGCATGATATTTCTCTCTCTAAAATATTCTTCTTCTTCTCCTTCTCCTTCTCCATAACTTTTGTTCTCGTATTTCTCTCTTCTTCTTCTTCATCACAGTTTGTTAGACAAATTGGTGGCGTAAATTAATTATTTTTTAATTTACTTTTGTTGCACTTGTTAATCAACAAATCACACAGTCGAATATGCGACTTTCTCTCTCCAACTGAAAGGATTCTGGTTTCTGTCTCTAAGGGCTGTTTATAATTTCTGTTAATTCTCATTCTACTAATTAATTGTCAATATGATCATATATATACGCTATGTTTCTAACAGAATGGAGTATTGATTGTTTGAATTTGTGTTGTTTTTATGTTTGGTATAGAATGATTGATACAAGGAAGAAGGATGGAAAGAGGAAAAGAATAACAGAGGGTGATTTTGTTATTGTTACTATCATATAACTGTTTGGTTACTTATGCATTATATTTTGGTTACTAATTTTTGTTGTACATGTTGTTTATGTATTGGTTACCATTAAAATATATTTTGGTTACTATCATATAAATGTTCGATTACTTCTTTAGTAAGTTTTTTATTACTGTTAGTTTATGATTTGGATACTATTTTTGTTCCCTTGAGTTGGGATTTTGGGTACTATTTTGTGTTGTTCTGGTTACCATGTATTTGATTAGTATACATGGATTGACTAAACTGTATTTGGTCTATATGTTGTTTATGTATTGGTTACCATTAAAATATATTTTGGTTACTAACATATAATTGTTTGGTTACTTCTTTAGTATGTTTTTTGTTACTGTTAGCTTATGATTTGGATTTATGTGTTGATTACCATTAATATATGTTTTGGTTACTAACATATAACTGTTTGGTTACTTCATTAGTATATTTTTTGTTACTGTTGACTTATGATTTGGATTTATGTGTTGGTTACCATTAAAACATGGTTTGGTTACTATCATATAACTGTTTGGTTACTTCATTAGTATATTTTTTGTTACTATTGACTTATGATTTGGATTTATGTGTTGGTTACCATTAAAACATGGTTTGGTTACTATCATATAACTGTTTGGTTACCACAGGTTCATAATATAGAAGTCTTTTCAAGAGAATGAGAGCAGCCATGAAGAAGAAAGTAGCAGCAGCTAAAAAGCTCAAGTTTCAGAAAGATTTGTACCAGATTTTGATTAGTTCGATTGTCGTTTTCTTGTCCTTCTGAATTGTGTTTTGTACTTTGATTTTTGTTGGATATCCATAACCATTTGTTATGGTTAGTGAGTATGTAATGTTTATTGGAGCTTATGTAAATGGAATTACATATTTGATTATATAATCAATTATTTGATATTGTTTGTTGGTTCGTATTAAGTTGTGTCTGATACATTATTTGAAAGGTGCAGTTGGTAACTAAACATGCATAGAAGGGTAACCATTTTATTTTTTTGTAGTAACCAGATAGTTACAAGTTTGTATCAAGACATAAATTAAGTGTTAAATATACATGTGAGAGTATAAATGGGTTGCCTAAAATTAGTTGGATATACAGGTAGTTTCTGTTTTGGTTACCATTAAAACATTTTCTGGTTACATTCATATAACTACTTGGTTACTTATTTACTATGTTTTGGTTACTGTTACCTTATGGTTTGGCTACTATTATTGTGCCCTCGATGTGGGATTTTGGTTACTGTTATTTTTATTCTGGTTAATATGTAATTGTTTAGTATACATGGATTGCCTAAACTGGGTTTCATTACATGAAATTTATGTTTTGGTTACCATTAAAACATATTCTGGTTACTATCATACAATTATGTGGGTACTATTTTATTATGTTACATTATGGTTACTGTTATTAGTAAGCAGATAGTTACAAGCTTGTATCAGGACAAAAATCAATTGTTAAATGTACATGTGAGAGTTTTTATTTATATATATGGTTACTTATAGATCTCATATTAAAATAAAAATAGTTTGAGAGGTGCAGTTGGTATCCAAACATGCATATAAAGGTAACCATTTTAGTTTTTGTTAGTAACCAAATAATTAAAAACTTATATCAGAACAGTTATCAAGTGCTTAATATACATGTGAGGGTTCCCATTTATCTAGCTGATGGATACTTTTAAATTACATAGTTATAAAAGTTATTTGGAAATGGTCTATGCCAGTTGGTAACTAAATATGAATATAGAGGTAACCATTTTATTTTAGATGGATAACCAAATTTACATAAAAATATTTCAGAACAGTTACCAATTGTTCAATGTATATGTTTACTTTATATTGATAACTCATGATGGAATCAAAAATTAAAATATTAATCAACAACAATTTTGGTTACTGTTCACCATCAAAAATGTTACCAACCATGTGGTTAATAGTTACTAGCAGTAAACAATTATATATTCATGTAAACAATTGAATTTGTTGTATTGGTTACTGTCAATAGCCATTGTCTAACAACTGAATAAACATTGTAAAGTAACCAAATCTATATTTGACAGTAACCAAATTACATAATCTTAGTAACCAGAAAATAAATCAAATTTTTACATGCAATTTTGAAGGCCTAAATGATGGAATTCGGCCAAAAAACCCTGCAGCTCACCAGCAAAGCTAGTGACTTTTGATCGTTGACCCGTTTCTAATGAAATTAGGATCTAAAAACGCCAAAATCCGACACTCCAAACTTGACAGAAATTCTTAAATTGCCACTGCAACCAAATAAACATTATACTGTAACCAATTAAATAGTATACAACAACCAATATATATAATCAGATTAGCAGTTGTATGAAGATAACCAATGTATTCAATGAGTAACCACCAATATAAAAGAAACAATTATAAAACTGAATAACAATATAGAGTAATCAAATAAACACCTTACAGTATCTAAATACATATTATACAGTAACCAAGATATATATAATTAGTAGCCAAGATTATAAAAAATATTTTTACATTCATTTCACAACCAAAATAATCAGTAATGACTTTGTTACAAATTAAAGACTAACAGATGTATGAAGGTACCTACCAATGTAGTTAATCAGTAACCATATAATCACTATAAAACACAGTAATATAATGCAGTAACCATGATAATATTACACAGTAACCAAGTCAGCATTATATACTAACCAAATCCAAATTAGACAGTAACCAACATATATTTACTTAGTATACACAAGATAAATACATTCTGCATTGCATTTTTATAGTAAAAAATAACTAGTATAATTTGTTTGTTACCAACTAAAGGCAAATTTTTGTAAGAATGTAACCAATGTAGCTAACAAGTAACCATTAATATAAAAAACATAAGTAGAAGTGTACATTAATATGCTTTAGCAACCAATATTACAGTAACTAATTAAACATTATACAGTAACCAAATCAATAATAAATAGTAACCAATTTATGTGTTCTTAGTAACCAAAATATAAAACATATTTTTACATTCATTTTACAATCAAAACAGTCAGTATACTGACTTTGTGACCAATCAAAGAGCGAAAAACTTAAGAAAAGTAACCAATATTCGAGTATATAGTAACCACGGGGTAACTAAATAAATATTTAAAATATACAGCAACCAAATAAATATTATACAGTATCCAAATCAATAATAAACAGTAACCAATTTCTAAATTCTTAGTAACCAGAATATAAAACATATTTTTACATGTATTTTGCTATCAAAACAGTCAGTATACTGACTTTGTGACCAATTAAAGAGCGAAAAACTTAAGAAAAGTAACCAATATACGAGTATATAGTAACCACGAGGTAACCAAATAAATATTTAAAGTATACAACAACCAAATAAACATCATTCAGTAACCAAATCAATAATAAACAGTAACCAATTTCTATGTTCTTAGTAACCAGAATATAAAACATATTTTTACATGCATTTTGAAATCAAAACAGTCATTATACTGACTTTGTTACCAATTAAAGAGCGAAAAACTCAAGAAAGGTAACCAATATATGAGTATATAGTACCCACGGGGTAACTATATACATATAAACTTTAAACTCAAAGTTGAAACAGAGGTTGATTACTGATCTTTGAAGTTGTTGTTGATCTTGTTGAAGTTGTTGTTGATCTTGAAGTTGTTGTTGATATTGAGGTTGCTGTTGATCTTCTCCTCTATTATTCGATCTCAGAGTTGCATCTCGTCTTCTCCGATCTGTTGTTGTTCTGTTGTTTTTGATCTCCAAGTTGCCTTTTTTCTTCGTTGCTCTGTTGTTTCGTCTTCTCCGATCTCAAAGGTTCGTCGCGCAAGAAGGTTTGATTTTCTCTGGTATCAAAGTTACATGTTTTGTTCAGTTGCTTGAATGTAGGAGCGGTTAGTTACATATAGAGTCCGTAACTGAAGTATATACGTGATTTTAGCAACTTAATATTATTTTGTTTTATTTTTGTAATTATGTTGTGTGTGTTTTATTTTTGTAATTACTTTCTAATTGTTGTATATTAGTGTTAAGGACCCAAATAATAATATATAATAACCTATTCATTAGGTTGGGCTTGGGCTTAAATTTGGTAATTAAAAATTGGAACAATTACATTTTATAGTACATTTAAAAACATAATTACAATAAAAGTGCACTCATTAAATATTTACATAACTAATACATTTTCATATTTATTTACATATTCTAGTGTAATTAGGATTCCTTAATTTAGGGAATTATAATTCAATTAGAATTCCTTAATTTAGGTTCTTCTCTCTCTCCTCATCTAGAATAACTGTATTAATTAGTCTCCCCCTTTTTCTTCTTCTACATTCAACGTATTCATTCTTGTTAATGCCATCCTCATCCTCCCTACTCCACCGCCCTCCTCCACCGCCCTTGTGACGCCCCCAAAACATGTATACAACACCAATTCTGAGTCGTCAAATACATGGTACATAAAGCAAACTACAACTTCAATAATATAAATATCGTGTGAAATACGACAATACATACTGTGTGTGACGCCCCCAAAATTAGGTATACATCACCCATCTTGAGTCGTCAGATACATGGTACAGAATTCAAATACAATTTACTAATACCACTGTCGTGTATAATACGACAAAATACAACTGTGAGTTTGAATACAATAATTGTCTACTAGAGATCATACAAACTCAAAAGGAGTCCTCAATACAATTATTGTCACACTATTTAACAGAATAATGAGGACTACTAATGCTATCCTCTGGACCGTCACTCCATTCCCCGACTAGTCCCTGCTATGTTCTCATTTCCTGAAGAGAACAGTGAAAGAAAGGGTGAGCTCAACTAGCCCAGTAAGAAATATTATGACTAAGATAATGCAGAATAAATTATCATTAGTCTCCAACAATGTTAAACTGATAAAATATAATAGACATCAAGTTTAACTGCAGCGGAATAAGCAATCCATTAAAAGAGTCAAGTAGAGAGAATTGAATCTACTATCTTTTATGATTTAAAAAGTTTTTCATCACTTTTATCGCTGAGACTCAGTTCAATAAATAATCCACATCATTAAATCATCCCTGCACTACAGGCCAAGGATATTCTTTAGTATCACGACCACGAATTATCCATGCACTACGGGCCAAAGATAATCGTGTTTTCATCAACGGTCCTGATCATGCCATAAAACAATTATCTTTGCACTACGGCCGAAGAGAATCCATAGCCATAATCATACCAAAAACTGTCCATCAATGCACTACGGGCCAATGAGGACTTTTTCTACATCATTTGTAATATTACGGTCATGATTACACCGCATAATCCCTGGTCATAATCATACCAAGTCCATCTATGCACTACAGGCCACAGATGACTTTCAACGTAACATAAACATGAGGATGATGACAATGTTATAAGAATTCAATAAAACAAGTTCAAGAATTATTTTATTCAGAAATTATTAACGTCCAAATTGTCAACATGATACTGTTTTGTAGAGTAAAATTCAAGAATGATCAGAAGAATATTTCCATGAAAAGATACTGGATGAAGCGCAAATATCAAGGATATTCTACTAATTTCATGGAATATAGAAGTCAAAACTTTAACCAACTGAGTATAATAAAGAATGGAATAACAAAAGAAATCACCATGCATGCGGTACTTCGCATAGACAGGTTATTCCAACAGAATACTAAATAACGAAACCAGGTCAGGTGAAATTCACACCGACAGGATGTTCCAACAGAATAATAAACGAGGAATAATAAATGATGGAACCTGGTCCGGCGTATAGCACAGACAGGATATTCCGACAGAATAATAAAGACAGAATAATAAAAATGGAACCAGGTCCGGCGTATAGCACAGACAGGATATTCCGACAGAATAATAAAGACGAAATAATAAAAATGGAACCAGGTCCGGCGTATAGCACAGACAGGATATTCCGACAGAATAATAAAGACGGAATAATAAAAGAATGTCACCAAGTATAGGGTAGACCGCGTATACAGGTTATTCCAATAGAATAATAAGAAATGGAATAACAACAGTTCTCTTCCTGAATAAGAAAGAATAACACCCCTTACCGTAACAAAAACTGGATATAGAAGTAATGAAGTAGCAGAACACTCTTCTTCTTTCTTTCTATAATTTTCTCTCTATAGCTTCTCTCTATAATCTCTCTCTCTAGAGTTTCAATGAATTCGTAAGAAAATAATGAAGGAATGAGCTTCTATTTATAGGAAAATGGAATGCATAGTAACTAATCCATGAACGGTCCAGATTATTTTACTTTAATCTGACGGTCCATATTTAAAGAAAAATCTTTTAAATAAAATATAATATATTCTATTTATATAAAAACATTTTACTATGCAAACACTATGCAAAACACTATGCAACACTATACAAAACACTATGCAACACTATGCATAATAAAATATAATATATTCTATTTATAGAATAACTTTAATAAAGTATTCTGTTTTATATAAAAAGATGTTTCCGTTTTATTACGTTAATAATACGAATAAAACAAAACGTCATTATCACTATAATAATTCATATTATTAATCGACAATAATTGAATTAAACTGAGCGACTTCTCACATAAATATCAATAATCAATACCGTGTGCTACTATGCAACAACGCGTATTACTGTACTTTTACTACCCAGTAGTTCAACAGTATCAACGGTAAAACTTCCGCCGTTATTTTTAATAAAATATTTTTGTCGTTTTCTCAATCCGACAATAATTCTGTTGTGGGGTCCACCAATAATTGTACTGTCGTACGAATATTTTTCCGACACAAAGAATATTCCCTGACCAATCGAATATAATATAACAACTTGCATACTTTGCAAAATACTACCCACAACTATACTATTATCTCAAATTCACACCATAATAAAAAAAAATTTATTTCGAGAAAATTAATTCTTTATTCATAAAATCTGGTGTTTTACAATCTCCCCTCCTTATGGAATTTCGCCCTCGAAATTTACGTACGTACCTGGTATGCCAAACAGGTGAGGATACCTTGACTCCACTTCAAATTCTAACTCTTGAGATATAACCTTTGAGTGTTGAATACGATTCTTCTTATCCAAGATTGTAACACGTATCTCTTCAAACGTTAAATCATCCGCTATCTCGTCCGGTTCTAAATTAATAATGTGGTTCGGGTCATCCACATATTTACGTAACATCGATACGAAAAAAAAACGTTATGAACACGCAATATATTTGGCGGTAAAACGAGTCTATAAGCCACAGTTCCTACTCAATCGAGGATTTCAAATGGGCCAATTAAATCGAGGGTTGAGATTTCCGCTCTTCAGCAACTCTTGCTTCTAAAATAACACCTTCTTGAACCTTCTTTTTCACATTCATCAGATTCGGGTATGTAGCTTGAACGTCTATAACTTTATCCAATAAAGTCAATTTTACTCGTATATTCGTTATCTTCACGTGAGTTCCTAGAGTCTTTAACTCTATCTTCATCATTTGCAAGTTATACGAAATGAGTCTTTGTGTTAACAACATCGCACTTGTAAATGCATACGATCTTCTACTCAGCACGTCAGCTACCATGTTCGCTTTCCCACGATAATATTGCATGGTGCGATCGTAATCTTCAACAGCTCGAGCCAACATCTTTGGCACGTTATACGTTCGTTTTAGGTGAAGAAAATATTTGAGGGTTTAAGAAATGGGTTTTGTACTGGTGTAAATACCAAATTCGATTTCACGCTCTGGGGTAGGCTAAGAAGTCTTCAGGAATACGTCAAGAGATTTATTAATGATAAAAATATCATTCAAAACAGTTTCTCACATCCAAGACTTGGATAGTACGTCACATTGATACCAACTGTGACTTCTATCCCTTAACCTAGATAGCACCTTACAATGATACCTATCAACTTATTATCTTCATTCACGACGTCGCCTACAGAAAGTCTGGCTTCGGTGCATTCTACACAAGGAAGTCATCAACAAAAAGATCGGGGCTCTTTACTTATGGCTTGATATGACAATGATTGAATTTAGTGGTTTGGTTGCTTAAATTCGCATAATAGGTTGGTTAGGAATACGAAAGCTAACAACCTTACGAAAAACATGATGAGTAGTTAACCAATCGTTTCCTAAAATAGCATCAAAGACAAGTATTTTCAAAGAGACAAGATCAACACGTAACGTGAAAGTGTCGATTTGAATCAAATAAGATTTATAAACAGTGGAGGTAACGAAGGTTTCACCCAATGGAGTTTCAATAGATAAATCAAAGTTTAACTTCTCTAGAGTTAAGTACAAACATTGAACACAACTAGGTGAAATAAAAGAGTGAGTAGAACCGGTATCTAACACGGTATAGACTTCGTAAGAGCTTATGATTAACTTACCAATGATAATTTTATTCAGGTTCCTCGTCGCGAGAGAAAAAAAAACGCTCTCTCTTAAACTACCGGCTTTGGCTTGTCTGGGACATCCTTTGGCATCATTATCCCAGCTGGAATTGACTTCATCATACGACATAATCGAGCTAGGTGACCTTCTCTTCCGCAATTAAAGCATGCTTTGGACTACTGCGTACAGTTTGGACGGATGTGTCCCTCCTGTCCGCATCTGAAACATACGACCGGTGGTCGTTCTTCTTCCTTAACAACGGTTGCTGGTGCTGACGTCTTTACGTCATTGTTGAACCTTCTCTTCTTGAAATGTCCATTCTTATTATTTTGGCCATGATTACCACCGAAGTGGTTACCATTCTTGGTATGATAATTTTCCCCGCGATGGTTATCATTGTTCCGATGGCCGTTGCCACCGGTATGATTATTATCGTGTTGCTGGTCATTACCTTTTGGTTGTGATAACTCATTATCGCGCTCCACTAACTGAGCTCTATTCACAATATCTGAATATAAACAAAGTTTATGAGAAATGAGGTATTGACGTATATCGGGTTTCAAACCTCGCAGAAACATTCGCGCCATTCGCTCCTCATTATCGACCAAATGAGATGCAAATCGGGACAACTCTGCAAACTTAGCCTCGTACTGCAACACGGTCATATTGTTTTGCTCCAGCTTGATAAACTCTACCTCCTTCATGTGACGAATACTTTCGGGAAAGTACTTGTCGTTGAATAGCTCTTGGAACTTCTCCCAAGACATCTTGAGTGCGTCAGTCTGGGTACGTTTTACAGATTCCCACCAATGATCTCCTTCTTCACGCAACATAAAGGTGGCAAATGGAACCTTTTGCTCCTCTGAGCATCCCAAGACATCAAATATCTTGGTGATCTGCTTTAACCACGTCTCCGCCTCAAGTGGTTCTGGCTTTCCCAAAAATTCTGGTGGTCCCAGCTCCTTGAATTGCTTAGCGGTGACCAACCATGGGTTGCCATTGTCTTTACCTGCATTATGAACAGGAGCCGCCTTCTCTCGTTGTTGCATGAATTGCATAAAGTCTCTGACCATCCCATCATTCACCATTTCATCGGTGTTATTATTTTCATGAGGAGTATTGTCATCTAGTTGCACATTATCCTGATTATTGATCTGTGGAGACTCAACGGTCTCCTGTGCTCCATTGATAATCTCAATATTCTCGGATGCCATTTTCAAACACTGCCACAAAACAAAGATTAATTGACATGTAACATAATATCTCTAAACTTTGACCAACTAATTTAAATACAAAATAAATTTAAGTAGGTCATACTAGCGAAGGAATTCCCCGTCTCTCCCCTCCTAGTTCTAGTCTCACATCTTAGCCAGGGATCATATCCCTAAGCTCTGATACCAACTGTGACGCCCCCAAAATTAGGTATACATCACCCATCTTGAGTCGTCAGATACATGGTACAGAATTCAAATACAATTTACTAATACCACTTTCGTGTATAATACGACAAAATACAACTGTGAGTTTGAATACAATAATTGTCTACTAGAGATCATACAAACTCAAAAGGAGTCCTCAATACAATTATTGTCACACTATTTAACAGAATAATGAGGACTACTAATGCTATCCTCTGGACCGTCACTCCATTCCCCGACTAGTCCCTGCTATGTTCTCATTTCTTGAAGAGAACAGTGAAAGAAAGGGTGAGCTCAACTAGCCCAATAAGAAATATTATGACTAAGATAATGCAGAATAAATTATCATTAGTCTCCAACAATGTTAAACTGATAAAATATAATAGACATCAAGTTTAACTGCAGCGGAATAAGCAATCCATTAAAAGAGTCAAGTAGAGAGAATTGAATCTACTATCTTTTATGATTTAAAAAGTTTTTCATCACTTTTATCGCTGAGACTCAGCTCAATAAATAATCCACATCATTAAATCATCCCTGCACTACAGGCCAAGGATATTCTTTAGTATCACGACCACGAATTATCCATGCACTACGGGCCAAAGATAATCGTGTTTTCATCAACGGTCCTGATCATGCCATAAAACAATTATCTTTGCACTACGGCCGAAGAGAATCCATAGCCATAATCATACCAAAAACTGTCCATCAATGCACTACGGGCCAATGAGGACTTTTTCTACATCATTTGTAATATTACGGTCATGATTACACCGCATAATCCCTGGTCATAATCATACCAAGTCCATCTATGCACTACAGGCCACAAATGACTTTCAACGTAACATAAACATGAGGATGATGACAATGTTATAAGAATTCAATAAAACAAGTTCAAGAATTATTTTATTCAGAAATTATTAACGTCCAAATTGTCAACATGATACTGTTTTGTAGAGTAAAATTCAAGAATGATCAGAAGAATATTTCCATGAAAAGATACTGGATGAAGCGCAAATATCAAGGATATTCTACTAATTTCATGGAATATAGAAGTCAAAACTTTAACCAACTGAGTATAATAAAGAATGGAATAACAAAAGAAATCACCATGCATGCGGTACTTCGCATAGACAGGTTATTCCAACAGAATACTAAATAACGAAACCAGGTCAGGTGAAATTCACACCGACAGGATGTTCCAACAGAATAATAAACGAGGAATAATAAATGATGGAACCTGGTCCGGCGTATAGCACAGACAGGATATTCCGACAGAATAATAAAGACAGAATAATAAAAATGGAACCAGGTCCGGCGTATAGCACAGACAGGATATTCCGACAGAATAATAAAGACGGAATAATAAAAATGGAACCAGGTCCGGCGTATAGCACAGACAGGATATTCCGACATAATAATAAAGACGGAATAATAAAAGAATGTCACCAAGTATAGGGTAGACCGCGTATACAGGTTATTCCAATAGAATAATAAGAAATGGAATAACAACAGTTCTCTTCATGAATAAGAAAGAATAACACCCCTTACCGTAACAAAAACTGGATATAGAAGTAGTGAAGTAGCAGAACACTCTTCTTCTTTCTTTCTATAATTTTCTCTCTATAGCTTCTCTCTATAATCTCTCTCTCTAGAGTTTCAATGAATTCGTAAGAAAATAATGAAGGAATGAGCTTCTATTTATAGGAAAATGGAATGCATAGTAACTAATCCATGAACGGTCCAGATTATTTTACTTTAATCTGACGGTCCATATTTAAAGAAAAATCTTTTAAATAAAATATAATATATTCTATTTATATAAAAACATTTTACTATGCAAACACTATGCAAAACACTATGCAACACTATACAAAACACTATGCAACACTATGCATAATAAAATATAATATATTCTATTTATAGAATAACTTTAATAAAGTATTCTGTTTTATATAAAAAGATGTTTCCGTTTTATTACGTTAATAATACGAATAAAACAAAACGTCATTATCACTATAATAATTCATATTATTAATCGACAATAATTGAATTAAACTGAGCGACTTCTCACATAAATATCAATAATCAATACCGTGTGCTACTATGCAACAACGCGTATTACTGTACTTTTACTACCCAGTAGTTCAACAGTATCAACGGTAAAACTTCCGCCGTTATTTTTAATAAAATATTTTTGTCGTTTTCTCAATCCGACAATAATTCTGTTGTGGGGTCCACCAATAATTGTACTGTCGTACGAATATTTTTCCGACACAAAGAATATTCCCTGACCAATCGAATATAATATAACAACTTGCATACTTTGCAAAATACTACCCACAACTATACTATTATCTCAAATTCACACCATAATAAAAAAAAATTTATTTCGAGAAAATTAATTCTTTATTCATAAAATCTGGAGTTTTACACTGTGAGTTTAAATATAAATATTGTCTTCTAGACAATATTCACACGCAAATAAGTCATTATTACAATTATTCAAACACTATTTTACAGAAATAGTGAGGACTGCTAAAACATCTTCCTAGAAATCCCACTCCATACCCCGACTCGATCCTGCTATGTTCTCACCTCATGAGAAGAAAAATGGAACAAAAAAGAAAAGGGTGAGCTCAACTAGCCCAGTAAAGAATATTATGACTAAGATAATATACAACAAATTATCGTTAGTCTTCAACAGGAAAAAATCTGATAGAATACAATAGACAACAAATTTTAGATCAACAAATACAGCGGAAACAACAATTCATTAGAAGAGTCACGTAGAGGATGAATTCTACTGTCTTCTAATATTTAAGAGTCCATCATCAATATTTTATCCTTGTAACAACAATCAATATACATCTTTAATCATCTTTGCACTACAGGCCAAAGATATTCATTTATATCACCAGTTGGTCATGTTCATCTCAACACCTGTTCATCTTTGCACTACAGGCCAAAGATATTCATCAGTTAATCATTCATCTTTGCACTACAGGCCAAAGATATTCAGTAGTATCATCATTTAGGACTGAGGATGATGAAATATATTTTTTAAAGAAACGAATCCAGTGAAACAAAATGACAAGGATTAAGGATTAAGGATCCGTACTTTCCAAATTTAAAAACACTCCATAATAAACAATTATGAGCCAAACTTCAAGAATGAAGATCAAAACATGGATACAATCAAAGGTATTAGCCAAAATAGACGTCTTGGACAAAAAGGAAAATTTTCATTTTTCGATGAATAGTGCCGTATTCGTGAATAGTGCAGTATACGTGAATAGTGTCGTATACGTGAATAGTAACCCAGACACAACAAGTTCCAAATTTGATAAAAAGTTCAACCAATATTTTGGCATAATGATATTGAAGAAAATAATATCATTTGCGAAAGAAATAACATCCCTTACCTCAAAATAACCGTACTTCTGACTGAATTTCGGTATAGTGCTGACAGAAACTCGCACCGTATAGCAACACTCAAAGTATACTCACAAGAATACGCTCGATAATATAGAGAGAGAAAGAGTGAACACTTTGTTTCTGGTGTGATTTTCAATTCTAACTTAGCCCTCTATTTATAGGAAAATGTTAGAACGCCAAAGGAGACTAAATTAATAAAATATATTATTATTTATTTAAAATTCCTACCCACATGTTTTGAAAACTCTAGCATGCCTTCTTTGATCAAAAACATCAGCCACCCATGTGCCAACAACCATAAAAACGTTTTTCTTATATAAAATAATTAAAACTTCCAAAAATCAATTATTTCAGAACTCCGGAACTTTAATAATTTATGATAAATAACCATTTTGTCATAAAATTTGAATCTCACGACTTTTTATAGGAAATTCAATTCTCTACAACTTTGCAGAAGGAAGTTTTTTCAGATTCCAAATAGAAATTATCCGAAATCCACAAACGAGCGATTTTACAGTCTATAATCAATTTTCGGTCAAGAATTGTGTCCACCGACCCACAAAATATATGTTAAACATTTAATGCCACAAAAATACTCTTCCTCCTCATATACTCATATATCCCACATTCATTGTAAAATATCACCGTTAATATATTATTAAAATAATATATTTAAATAAATTATTTTATCAGAAAAAGATAAAATATTAATTTTCAACAATTGTCACATTTAAAATTTTCTCCATCTATATCCACATAAAATGAATATTTTATTTATCATTATAATCAATAATTAATTATTCAAAAATAATATTACAGAATCACAGTACTGACAACCAGGCCGTTCCCAGGATAGAGGGGGCTTTCCAATAAGGATTTCTACTTACTGGCGCGCAATTAGATGACCAAACCTCTCCTTGACAGAACTTTCTAGACATTGCCAATAATGTTATCTGATAATATTATTCAAATAATATGAATTATTGATCTGATAATGGAAAATACCGTGCAATGACAATTATTGAAACAATAATAATATAAATATCAACGCAACAATTATTGAATCAATAAAGTAATGAACAGTAATTACTGTAACAATTATTGAGTAGTGCCTTCTTACATACGAATCAATAATTCAACAATACTGTGCAATACCGTGTGCTACTATGCAACCACGCGTATTACTGTATTTTAATCACCAGGTAACCCAACAGTGTTAACGGTAACAATTTACGCCGTTATTTATAAAACTCAATCTTTGTCGTTTTCTTTCATCCAACCGTTTTTCGTTATGGGGCCCACAATTGACTGTGCCGTCGTACGAATATTCCCGACAAAAAGAATATTCCACAACCAAACAAATATTTCCCGACAACAATGATTATTTTATAACCACTTGTTTATTTTGTAAAAATTTTCACATTTCACCCATAACCAAAGTATTATATCAAATTAACCCTTATTAATTTAGAATAATGAATAAAGGAAAATTCAATTTTATTTATAATAAGTTGGGGTCTTACAACCTCCCCTCCTTATGAAATTTCGTCCTCGAAATTGACGTACGTACCTGGTGTATCGAAAAGGTGAGGGTATCTCACTTTCATTTCTGACTCCAACTCCCATGTCATTTCCTCAATAGCATGGTTTCTCCACAAAACCATAACTTGTGGTATAATCTTGGTGCGTAGGACATGCTCTTTCCTATCCAAGATCTTAACAGATACCTCTTCGTACGTTAAATCTTCGGCTATTTCGTCTGGTTCTAACGCAATAATGTGGTTTGGATCTTTCACATATTTACAAAGCATATATATGTGAAAAACATTATGAACACGAGACATGTTTGGAGGTAACACGAGTCTATAAGCCACATTTTCTATTCGGTCAAGAATCTCAAATGGACCAACAAATCTTGGATTGAGCTTTCCTCTCTTCCCAAATCTTGTAACTCCCTTCTATGGAGCAACATGTAACAGTACATGATCCCCAATATTAAATTCCACGTCCTTTCGATGAAGATCAGCATAACTCTTTTGTCGATCTTGTGAGGTTTGAATACGTTGTCGAATCATTTGGATCTTTTCTGTAGTCATGCGTACTAATTCTAGTCCCAACAACGTTGCTTCTCCCACCTCGTCCCAGCATACTGGAGATAGACACTTTCGTCCATACAATGCCTCAAATGGAGCCATGCCTATACTTGCTTGATAACTGTTGTTGTAGGAGAATTCCACCAGTGGCAATTACTTATCCCAACTTCTATTAAAATCTAGGACACAAAGTCTTAATAGATCTTCTAGGGATTGAATAGTCCTCTCTGATTGTCCGTCCGTTTGAGGATGGTATGCCGAACTGAATCGTAAATCCGTGCCCATAGCTTTTTGCAAGCTAACCCAAAATCTTGAAGTGAATCTTGGGTCACGATCCGAAACTATGGATACTGGCATAACATGCAATCTCACAATCTCATTCACGTACATACGAGCAAGACGTTCAAGGGAATAAGTCTCACGTATCGGCAAGAAATGGGCAGACTTGGTTAATCTATCAACAATAACCCAAATCGCATCTATATCTTGAGAAACCTTGGGAAGACCCGTAACGAAATCCATAGTAATGTGTTCCCACTTCCATTCCGGAATCTCAAGTGGTTGTAATGGACCTTTTGGTATTTTATGCTCCGCCTTTACACGTTGACAAGTTAAACACCTCAAGATAAACTCCGCGATCTCTCTCTTCATATTGTTCCACGAAAATGTGTGTCGAATATCATGGTACATTTTGGTACTCCCAAGATGGATTGCAAACGGGGTGTTGTGTGCCTCCATCATGATTCTAAGCTTCAAGTCAGAATCATTAGAAACGCAAAGTCTAGAGTTGACTCGAAGTATTCATTCTTCATCGATTCTTACTTCTGGAATAACACCTTCTTGTACTTTCTTCTTCATTTGCATCAGCCCCAGGTCCGTAGCTTGAGCAACTTTAACTTTATCGATTAAAGTCGGTTCTACTCGTATATTTTCCATCATCACGTGGGTCCCTGGAGTCTTCAATTCTACCTCCATCCTTTGCAAGTCATATAAAATGGGCCTTTGCGTTGACAATATCGCACTCGTACTTGCATATAATCTTCTACTCAATGCGTTAGCTACTACGTTCGCTTTTCCAGGATGATATTGAATAGTGTGATCGTAATCTTTCAACAGCTCAAGCCAACGTCGTTGCCGCATATTGAGTTCTTTTTGGGTGAAGAAATATTTGAGGCTTTTATGGTCTGTATAAATCTCCACTTTCTCTCCATACAAGTAGTGTATCCATATCTTCAACGCGAATACGACTGCTGCCAACTCCAGATCATGAGTAGGATAATTCCTCTCATATTCTTTGAGTTGTCGTGAGGCATAGGATATGACTTTCCCATGTTGCATGAGAACACATCCTAACCCCTTGCCAGAAGCATCGCTGTAGATAACAAATCCATCCGAACCAGATGGTATTGTCAGAATAGGTGCCGAAATGAGTCTCCTCTTGAGCTCTTGGAAACTCTTCTCGCATTCCTCGCTCCATATAAATTTTGCATCCTTTCGAGTCAGCTGAGTTAACGGGGTAGCGATTCGAGAAAATCCTTCCACGAATCTCTGATAATAACCAGCTAAGCCCAGAAAGCTACGCACTTCGGTCACCGACTTTGGCTGCTCCCAACTTTGTATTGCTTCAATCTTCACCAGGTCCACAGATACTCCATGTTTTGACACCACGTGCCCAAGGAATGCTACTTCCTCAAGCCAGAACTCGCATTTCTTTAGCTTGGCATAAAGCTTGTGTTCACAAAGTCTTTGAAGTACTAGCTTCAAATGGTGCTCATGATCTTCACGACTTTTGGAATAGATGAGGATGTCATCAATAAAGACAACAACGAATTGATCCAAATATTCATTGAATACACGGTTCATCATATCCATGAAAGCAGCAGGGGCATTAGTCAATCCGAAAGACATCACTAAGAATTCTTAATGCTCGTACCGAGTTCTGAAGGCAGTCTTTGGAATATCCTCAGTTTTAATCTTCAGCTGATGATATCCAGAACGAAGATCGATCTTTGAAAAGAATTGTGCTCCTTGCAACTGGTCAAACAGGTCATCAATGCGAGGTAGTGGATACCTATTCTTGATGGTGACATGGTTTAATTCTCGATAGTCAATACAAAGTCGCATACTCCCGTCTTTTTTCTTTACGAATAAAACAGGAGCACCCCAATGAGATGTACTAGGAAGAATAAAACCGATGTCTAACAATTCCTGTAGTTGGACTTTTAACTCCTGAAGTTCAATAGGTGCCATTAGATATGGGGTTTTAGAAATGGGTTTTGTACCCGGTACAAGATCAATAAAGAATTCAACTTCATGTTCCGGGGGTAGACCGGGAAGTTCTTCGGGAAATACATTAGGAAATTCTTTAACAACAGAAATATTATCCAAATTTGACTTGTCTCTGTTCAAATCCATAACATGGGCGAAGAAAGCTTGACATCCGTTTTTCAATAAACGAATAGCTTTGTGGCTTGATATGATAGTGACTGATTTTAGTGGTTTAGTTGTTTGAATTCGTATGACAGGTTGGTTAGGAATATGAAAACTAACAACCTTACGAAAATAATCAATTTTGGCATGATGAGTGGTTAACCAATCAATTCCTAAAATCACATCAAAAGTAAGTATCTTTAAAGAGATAAGATCAACAGGTAATTTGATAGTGCCAACTTGGATCATGCAAGATTTATAAACAGTAGATGTAACGAAGGTTTCACCCAACGGAGTTTCAACAGATAAATCAAAGTTTAATTTCTCCGGAGTCAAGTTTAAACGTTGAGCACAAGCAGGAGAGATAAAAGAATGGGTAGAACCGGTATCTAGTAAGGTATAAACTTCGCAAGAATTCAAGATTAGCTTACCCGTGATCACTTCGTTTGGGTTCCTCACGTTTTGGCCAGTCACGACAAACGCTCTTCCAGGAACCGCTGATTTTGACTTATCCGGGACAGCCCTTGGAATCACAACTCCCGCTGAACTTGGTTTCGCTATAGTACAATCTCGAGCGATGTGGCCTTCCTTCCCACAGTTGTAACATACCTTGGATTGTTGTGGACAGTTTGGGCTGATATGTCCCTCCTTCCCGCATTTGTAACATCTAACTGGCGGTCGTTCTTCTCCCCTAAAATTTGTTATTGGTGTTGGTGTTGCTGCTGATGTCTTTCCGTCGTTGTTGAATCTTCTTTTTCTCAAATTTCCACTTGAGTCACCTCTTCTATTATCATGGCCACGATTACCACCTGAGTGGTTACCGCCTTTGTCCGTATTCTTCCTTCCTCGCTGGTTATCATCATTCTGATGACTGCTGTCACTGATATGACCCTGGTTGTGGTCCCTCGGTTGAGTATACTCAGTATCTCGCTCTAACAACTGAGCCCTGTTTACAACATCTGAATTTAAAGAAAATTTATGATGTGACGCCCCCAAAATTAGGTATACATCACCCATCTTGAGTCGTCAGATACATGGTACAGAATTCAAATACAACTTACTAATACCATTGTCGTGTATAATACGACAAAATACAACTGTGAGTTTGAATACAATAATTGTCTACTAGAGATCATACAAACTCAAAAGGAGTCCTCAATACAATTATTGTTACACTATTTAACAGAATAATGAGGACTACTAATACTATTCTTTGGTCCATCACTCCGTTCCCTGACTCGTCTCAGCTATATTCTCATTTCCTGAAGAGAACAGTGAAAGAAAGGGTGAGCTCAACTAGCCCAGTAAGAAATATTATGACTAAGATAATGCAGAATAAATTATCATTAGTCTCCAACAATGTTAAACTGATAAAATATAATAGACATCAAGTTTAACTGCAGCGGAATAAGCAATCCATTAAAAGAGTCAAGTAAAGGGAATTGAATCTACTATCTTTTATGATTTAAAAAGTTTTTCATCACTTTTATCGCTGAGACTCAGCTCAATAAATAATCCACATCATTAAATCATCCCTGCACTACAGGCCAAGGATATTCATTAGTATCACGACCACGAATTATCCAATGCACTACGGGCCAAAGATAATCGTGTTTTCATCAACGGTCCTGATCATGCCATAAAACAATTATCTTTGCACTACGGCCGAAGAGAATCCATAGCCATAATCATACCAAAAACTGTCCATCAATGCACTACGGGCCAATGAGGACTTTTTCTACATCATTTGTAATATTACGGTCATGATTACACCGCATAATCCCTGGTCATAATCATACCAAGTCCATCTATGCACTACAGGCCACAGATGACTTTCAACGTAACATAAACATGAGGATGATGACAATGATATAAGAATTTAATAAAACAAGTTCAAGAATTAATTTGTCCATGAACCAATAACGTCCAAATTGTCCACACGATACTTTTTTGTGGTGTAAAATTCAAGAATGCTCAGAAGAATATTTTCCTGAAAAGATACTGGATGAAGCGCAAATATCAAGGATATTCTACTAATTTCATGGAGTATAGAAGTCAAAACTTTAACCAACTGAGTATAATAAAGAATGGAATAACAACAGAAATCACCATGCATGCGGAACTTCGCACAGGCAGGTTATTCCAACAGAATACTAAATAACGGAACCAGGTCAGGTGAAATTCACACTGACAGGATGTTCCAACAGAATAATAAATGCGTAATAATAAATGATGGAACCAGGTACGGCGTATAGCACAGACAGGATATTCCGACAAAATAATAAAGACGGAACCAGGCCCGGTGTAAAACACACAGACAGGATGTTCCAACGGAATAATAATAAAGACGGAACCAGGTCCGGTGTAAAACACACAGACAGGATGTTCCAACGGAATAATAATAAAGACGGAACCAGGTCAGGTGTAAAACACACAACAGAATAATAGAAGAATGTCACCAAGTATAGGGTAGACCGCGTATACAGGTTATTCCAACAGAATAATAAGAAATGGAATAATAACAGTTCTCTTCATGAATAAGAAAGAATAACACCCCTTACCGTAACAAAAACTGGATATAGAAGTAGTGAAGTAGCAGAACACTCTTCTTCTTCTTTCTTTCTATAATTTTCTCTCTATAGCTTCTCTCTATAATTTCTCTCTCTAGAGTTTCAATGAATTCGTAAGAAAATAATGAAGGAATGAGCTTCTATTTATAGGAAAATGGAATGCATAGTAACTAATCCATGAACGGTCCAGATTGATTTACTTTAATCTGACGGTCCATATTTAAAGAAAAATCTTTTAAATAAAATATAATATATTCTATTTATATAAAAAGATTTTTACTATGCAAACACTATGCAACACTATGCAAAACACTATGCGACACTATGCATAATAAAATATAATATATTCTATTTATAAAATAACTTTAATAAAGTATTCTGTTTTATATAAAAAGATGTTTCTGTTTTATTACGTTAATAATACGAATAAAACAAAACGTCATCATCGCTATAATAATTCATATTATTAATCGACAATAATTGAATTAAACTGAGCGACTTTTCACATAAATATCAATAATCAATACCGTGTGCTACTATGCAACAACGCGTATTACTGTACTTTTACTACCCAGTAGTTCAACAGTATTAACGATAAAACTTTCGCCGTTATTTTCAATAAAATATTTTTGTCGTTTTCTCAATCCGACAATAATTCCGTTGTGGGGTCCACCAATAATTGTACCGTCGTACGAATATTTTCCGACACAAAGAATATTCTCTGACCAATCGAATATAATATAACAACTTGCATACTTTGCAAAATTTATAAATACTACCCACAACTATAATATTATCTCAAATTCACACCATAATATAAAAAATTATTTCGAGAAAAATTAATTCTTTATTCATAAAATCTGGGGTTTCACAATCTCCCCTCCTTATGAAATTTCGCCCTCGAAATTTACGTACGTACCTGGTATGCCAAACAGGTGAGGATACCTTGACTCCACTTCAAATTCTAACTCTTGAGATATAACCTTTGAGTGTTGAATACGATTCTTCTTATCCAAGATTGTAACACGTATCTCTTCAAACGTTAAATCATCCGCTATCTCGTCCGGTTCTAAATTAATAATGTGGTTCGGGTCATCCACATATTTACGTAACATCGATACGAAAAAAAACGTTATGAACACGCAATATATTTGGCGGTAAAACGAGTCTATAAGCCACAGTTCCTACTCAATCGAGGATTTCAAATGGGCCAATTAAATCGAGGGTTGAGATTTCCGCTCTTCAGCAACTCTTGCTTCTAAAATAACACCTTCTTGAACCTTCTTCTTCACATTCATCAGATTCGGGTATGTAGCTTAAACGTCTTTAACTTTATCGATTAAAGTCAATTTTACTCGTATATTCGTTATCTTCACGTGAGTTCCTAGAGTCTTTAACTCTATCTTCATCATTTGCAAGTTATACGAAATGAGTTTTTGTGTTAACAACATCGCACTTGTAAACGCATACGATCTTCTACTCAGCACGTCAGCTACCATGTTCGCTTTCCCACGATAATATTGCATGGTGCGATCGTAATCTTCAACAGCTCGAGCCAACATCTTTGGCACGTTATACGTTCGTTTTAGGTGAAGAAAATATTTGAGGGTTTAAGAAATGGGTTTTGTACTGGTGTCAATACCAAATTCGATTTCACGCTCTAGGGTAAGCTAAGAAGTCTTCAGGAATACGTTAAGAAATTTATTAATGATAAAAATATCATTCAAACTGTTACTCCCATTCAAGACTTGGATAGTACGTCACATTGATACCGACTGTGACTTCTATCCCTTAACCTAGATAGCACCTCACAATGATACCTATCAACTTGTTATCGTTATTCACGACGTCGCCTACAGAAAGTCCGGCTTCGGTCCATTCCACACAAGGAAGTCATCAACAAAAGGATCGGGGCTCTTTACTTATGGCTTGATATGACAATGATTGAATTTAGTGGTTTGGTTGCTTAAATTCGCATAATAGGTTGGTTAGGAATACGAAAGCTAACAACCTTACGAAAAACATGATGAGTAGTTAACCAATCGTTTCCTAAAATAGCATCAAAGACAAGTATTTTCAAAGAGACAAGATCAACACGTAACGTGAAAGTGTCGATTTGAATCAAATAAGATTTATAAACAGTGGAGGTAACGAAGGTTTCTCCCAATGGAGTTTCAATAGATAAATCAAAGTTTAACTTCTCTAGAGTTAAGTACAAACATTGAACACAACTAGGTGAAATAAAAGAGTGAGTAGAACCGGTATCTAACACGGTATAGACTTCGTAAGAGCTTATGATTAACTTACCAATGATAATTTTATTCAGGTTCCTCGTCGCGAGAGAAAAAAAAAACGCTCTCTCTTAAACTACCGGCTTTGGCTTGTCTGGGACATCCTTTGGCATCATTATCCCAGCTGGAATTGACTTCATCATACGACATAATCGAGCTAGGTGACCTTCTCTTCCGCAATTAAAGCATGCTTTGGACTACTGCGTACAGTTTGGACGGATGTGTCCCTCCTGTCCGCATCTGAAACATACGACCGGTGGTCGTTCTTCTTCCTTAACAACGGTTGCTGGTGCTGACGTCTTTACGTCATTGTTGAACCTTCTCTTCTTGAAATGTCCATTCTTATTATTTTGGCCATGATTACCACCGAAGTGGTTACCATTCTTGGTATGATAATTTCCCCCGCGATGGTTATCATTGTTCCGATGGCCGTTGCCACCGGTATGATTACTATCGTGTTGCTGGTCATTACCTTTTTGTTGTGATAACTCATTATCGCGCTCCACTAACTGAGCTCTATTCACAATATCTGAATATAAATAAAGTTTATGAGAAATGAGGTATTGACGTATATCGGGTTTCAAACCTCGCAGAAACATTCGCGCCATTCGCTCCTCATTATCGACCAAATGGGATGCAAACCGGGACAACTCCGCAAACTTAGCCTCGTACTGCAACACGGTCATATTGTTTTGCTCCAGCTTGATAAACTCTACCTCCTTCATGTGACGAATACTTTCGGGAAAGTACTTGTCGTTGAACAGCTTTTGGAACTTCTCCCAAGACATCTTGAGTGCGTCAGTCTGGGTACGTTTTACAGATTTCCACCAATGATCTCCTTCTTCACGCAACATAAAGGTGGCGAATGGAACCTTTTGCTCCTCTGAGCATCCCAAGACATCAAATATCTTGGTGATCTGCTTTAACCACGTCTCCGCCTCAAGTGGTTTTGGCTTTCCCAAAAACTCTGGTGGTCCCAGCTCCTTAAATTGCTTAGCGGTGACCAACCGTGGGTTGCCATTGTCTTTACCTGCATTATGAACAGGAGCCGCCTTCTCCCGTTGTTGCATGAATTGCATAAAGTCTCTGACCATCCCATCATTCACCATTTCATCGGTGTTATTATTTTCATGAGGAGTATTGTCCTCTAGTTGCGCATTATCCTGATTATTGATCTGTGGAGACTCAACGGTCTCCTGTGCTCCATTGATAATCTCAATATTCTCGGATGCCATTTTCAAACACTGCCACAAAACAAAGATTAATTGACATGTAACATAATATCTCTAAACTTTGACCAACTAATTTAAATACAAAATAAATTTAAGTAGGTCATACTAGCGAAGGAATTCCCCGTCTCTCCCCTCCTAGTTCTAGTCTCACATCTTAGCCAGGGATCATATCCCTAAGCTCTGATACCAACTGTGACGCCCCCAAAATTAGGTATACATCACCCATCTTGAGTCGTCAGATACATGGTACAGAATTCAAATACAACTTACTAATACCACTGTCGTGTATAATACGACAAAATACAACTGTGAGTTTGAATACAATAATTGTCTACTAGAGATCATACAAACTCAAAAGGAGTCCTCAATACAATTATTGTTACACTATTTAACAGAATAATGAGGACTACTAATACTATTCTTTGGTCCATCACTCCGTTCCCTGACTCGTCCCAGCTATATTCTCGTTTCCTGAAGAGAACAGTGAAAGAAAGGGTGAGCTCAACTAGCCCAGTAAGAAATATTATGACTAAGATAATGCAGAATAAATTATCATTAGTCTCCAACAATGTTAAACTGATAAAATATAATAGACATCAAGTTTAACTACAGCGGAATAAGCAATCCATTAAAAGAGTCAAGTAGAGGGAATTGAATCTACTATCTTTTATGATTTAAAAAGTTTTTCATCACTTTTATCGCTGAGACTCAGCTCAATAAATAATCCACATCATTAAATCATCCCTGCACTACAGGCCAAGGATATTCATTAGTATCACGACCACGAATTATCCAATGCACTACGGGCCAAAGATAATCGTGTTTTCATCAACGGTCCTGATCATGCCATAAAATAATTATCTTTGCACTACGGCCGAAGAGAATCCATAGCCATAATCATACCAAAAACTGTCCATCAATGCACTACGGGCCAATGAGGACTTTTTCTACATCATTTGTAATATTACGGTCATAATTACACCGCATAATCCCTGGTCATAATCATACCAAGTCCATCTATGCACTACAGGCCACAGATGACTTTCAACGTAACATAAACATGAGGATGATGACAATGATATAAGAATTTAATAAAACAAGTTCAAGAATTAATTTGTCCATGAACCAATAACGTCCAAATTGTCCACACGATACTGTTTTGTGGTGTAAAATTCAAGAATGCTCAGAAGAATATTTTCCTGAAAAGATACTGGATGAAGCGCAAATATCAAGGATATTCTACTAATTTCATGGAGTATAGAAGTCAAAACTTTAACCAACTGAGTATAATAAAGAATGGAATAACAACAGAAATCACTATGCATGCGGAACTTCGCACAGGCAGGTTATTCCAACAGAATACTAAATAACGGAACCAGGTCAGGTGAAATTCACACTGACAGGATGTTCCAACAGAATAATAAATGCGTAATAATAAATGATGGAACCAGGTACGGCGTATAGCACAGACAGGATATTCCGACAAAATAATAAAGACGGAACCAGGTCAGGTGTAAAACACACAGACAGGATGTTCCAACGGAATAATAATAAAGACGGAACCAGGTCCGGTGTAAAACACACAGACAGGATGTTCCAACGGAATAATAATAAAGACGGAACCAGGTCAGGTGTAAAACACACAACAGAATAATAGAAGAATGTCACCAAGTATAGGGTAGACCGCGTATACAGGTTATTCCAACAGAATAATAAGAAATGGAATAATAACAGTTCTCTTCATGAATAAGAAAGAATAACACCCCTTACCGTAACAAAAACTGGATATAGAAGTAGTGAAGTAACAGAACACTCTTCTTCTTTCTTTCTATAATTTTCTCTCTATAGCTTCTCTCTATAATTTCTCTCTCTAGAGTTTCAATGAATTCGTAAGAAAATAATGAAGGAATGAACTTCTATTTATAGGAAAATGGAATGCATAGTAACTAATCCATGAACGGTCCAGATTGATTTACTTTAATCTGACGGTCCATATTTAAAGAAAAATCTTTTAAATAAAATATAATATATTCTATTTATATAAAAAGATTTTTACTATGCAAACACTATGCAACACTATGCAAAACACTATGCGACACTATGCATAATAAAATATAATATATTCTATTTATAAAATAACTTTAATAAAGTATTCTGTTTTATATAAAAAGATGTTTCCGTTTTATTACGTTAATAATACGAATAAAACAAAACGTCATTATCACTATAATAATTCATATTATTAATCGACAATAATTGAATTAAACTGAGCGACTTCTCACATAAATATCAATAATCAATACCGTGTGCTACTATGCAACAACGCGTATTACTGTACTTTTACTACCCAGTAGTTCAACAGTATCAACGGTAAAACTTTCGCCGTTATTTTCAATAAAATATTTTTGTCGTTTTCTCAATCCGACAATAATTCCGTTGTGGGGTCCACCAATAATTGTACCGTCGTACGAATATTTTCCGACACAAAGAATATTCCCTGACCAATCGAATATAATATAACAACTTGCATACTTTGCAAAATTTATAAATACTACCCACAACTATAATATTATCTCAAATTCACACCATAATATAAAAAATTATTTCGAGAAAAATTAATTCTTTATTCATAAAATCTGGGGTTTCACATATGAGATATAAGGTATTGACGAATCTCGGGTTTTAAACCTCTCAGAAACATCCACGTCATGCGTTCCTCATTCTCCACCAAATGCGGTGCAAACCTGGACAACTCTGCAAACTTTGCCTCGTATTGAGACACCGTCATATTATTCTGTTCAAGTCTAATAAACTCTACCTCCTTCATATGACGAATACTTTCTGGAAAGTACTTGTCATTGAACAGTTTCTGAAATCTTTCCCAAGACATGTTTAGTGCATCTGGCTGGGTACGCTTCACAGATTCCCACCAGTAATCTGTTTCACCACGAAACATAAAGATAGCGAATGGAACCTTTTGTTCCTCCGTGCATCCCAAGACATCGAATATCTTGGTAATTTGCTTGACCCATGTTTTTACCATGATCGGATCCGGTTTTCCCTTAAATTCTGGTGGTCCCAACTCCTTAATCTGCTTGGCTGTGACAGACCGCGCGTTGCCATCATTTCCACCCGTATTTTGTACACGAGTCTCCCTCGTCTGATTTTACATGAACTGCAAAAAGCTCCTAAACATTCCATCGTTCATCGATTGTTCGGTAATGTTGTTTACAGGAGGAATATTGCCTTCCTGTTGCACGTTCTCCTGGTTTGTGACTAAAGGTTGCTCCACAGTCTCGTACACTCCATTGTTAACGTTCTCAGCAGCCATTCTTAAATACTGCCATAAAATAAGGGTTAATTAAACATATCACATAATATCCCTATATTATGACCAACCAATAAATAAGCTTAGTAGGACATACTAGCAAAGGATTTACTCATCTCTCCCCTCCTAGTTCTATTCCCCGATCTCCGCCAGAGACCATATCCTTAAGCTCTGATACCAACTATGACGCCCCCAAAACAGGTATACAACACCCATTCTGAGTCGCCAAATACATGGTACATAAAACAAACTACAACTTCAATAATATAAATGTCGTGTGAAATACGACAATACATACTGTGAGTTTAAATACAAATATTGTCTTCTAGACAATATCCACACGCAAATAAGTCCTCATTACAATTATTCAAACACTATTTTACAGAAATAGTGAGGACTGCTAAAACATCTTCCTAGAAATCTCACTCCATACCCCGACTCGATCCTGCTATGTTCTCACCTCCTGAGAAGAAAAATGGAACAAAAAAGAAAAGGGTGAGCTCAACTAGCCTAGTAAAGAATATTATGACTAAGATAATATACAACAAATTATCGTTAGTTTTCAACAGGAAAAAATCTGATAGAATACAATAGACAACAAATTTTAGATCAACAAATACAGCGGAAACAACAATCCATTAGAAGAGTCACGTAGAGGATGAATTCTACTGTCTTCTAATATTTAAGAGTCCATCATCAATATTTTATCCTTGTAACAACAATCAATATACATCTTTAATCATCTTTGCACTACAGGCCAAAGATATTCATTTATATCACCAGTTGGTCATGTTCATCTCAACACCTGTTCATCTTTGCACTACAGGCCAAAGATATTCATCAGTTAATCATTCATCTTTGCACTACAGGCCAAAGATATTCAGTAGTATCATCATTTAGGACTGAGGATGATGAAATATATTTTTTAAAGAAACGAATCCAGTGAAACAAAATGACAAGGATTAAGGATTAAGGATCCGTACTTTCCAAATTTAAAAACACTCCATAATAAACAATTATGAGCCAAACTTCAAGAATGAAGATCAAAACATGGATACAATCAAAGGTATTAGCCAAAATAGACGTCTTGGACAAAAAGGAAAATTTTTATTTTTCGATGAATAGTGCCGTATTCGTGAATAGTGCAGTATACGTGAATAGTGCCGTATACGTGAATAGTAACCCAGACACAACAAGTTCCAAATTTGATAAAAAGTTCAACCAATATTTTGACATAATGATATTGAAGAAAATAATATCATTTGCGAAAGAAATAACATCCCTTACCTCAAAATAACCGTACTTCTGACTGAATTTCGGTATAGTGCTGACAGAAACTCGCACCGTATAGCAACACTCAAAGTATACTCACAAGAATACGCTCGATAATATAGAGAGAGAAAGAGAGAAAACTTTGTTTCTGGTGTAATTTTCAATTCTAACTTAGCCCTCTATTTATAGGAAAATGTTAGAACGCCAAAGGAGACTAAATTAACAAAATATATTATTATTTATTCAAAATTCCTACCCACATGTTTTGAAAACTCTAGCATGCCTTCTTTGATCAAAAACATCAGCCACCCATGTGCCAACAACCACAAAAACGTTTTTCTTATATAAATAATTAAAACTTCCAAAAATCAATTATTTCAGATCTCCGGAACATTAATAATTTATGATAAATAACCATTTTGTCAGAAAATTCGAATCTCACGTCTTTTTATAGGAAATTCAATTCTCTACAACTTTGTAGAAGGAAGTTTTTCCAGATTCCAAACAGAAATTATCCGAAATCCACAAACGAGCGATTTTACAGTCTATAATCAATTTTCGGTCAAGAATTGTGTCCACCGACCCACAAAACATATGTTAAACATTTAATACCACAAAAATACTCTTCCTCCTCATATACTCATATATCCCACATTCATTGTAAAATATCACCGTTAATATATTATTAAAATAATATATTTAAATAAATTATTTTATCAGAAAAAGATAAAATATTAATTTTCAACAATTGTCACATTTAAAATTTTCTCCATCTATATCCACATAAAATGAATATTTTCTTTATCATAATAATCAATAATTAATTATTCAAAAATAATATTACAGAATCACAGTACTGACAACCAGGTCGTTCCCAGGATAGAGGGGGCTTTCCAATAAGGATTTCTCCTTACTGACGCGCAATTAGATGACCAAACCTCTCCTTGACAGAACTTTCTAGACATTGCCAATAATGTTATCTGATAATATTATTCAAATAATATGAATTACTGATCTGATAATGGAAAATACTGTGCAATGACAATTATTGAAACAATAATAATATAAATATCAACGCAGCAATTATTGAATCAATAAAGTAATGAACAGTAATTACTGTAACAATTATTGAGTAGTGTCTTCTTACATACGAATCAATAATTCAACAATACTGTGCAATACTGTGTGCTACTGTGCAACCACGCGTATTACTGTATTTTAATCACCAGGTAACCCAACAGTGTTAACGGTAACAATTTACGCCGTTATTTCTAAAACTCAATCTTTGTCGTTTTCTTTCATCCAACCGTTTTCCGTTATGGGGCCCACAATTGACTGCGCCGTCGTACGAATATTCCCGACAAAAAGAATATTCCACGACCAAACGAATATTCCCCGACAACAATGATTATTTTATAACCACTTGTTTATTTTGTAAAAAAATTCACATTTCACCCATAACCAAAGTATTATATCAAATTAACACTTATTAATTTAGAATAATGAATAAAGGAAAATTCAATTTTATTTATAATAAGTTGGGGTCTTACAGCCCTCCTCCTCCGTCCTCCTCCACCGCCCTCCTCCACCGCCTTCTCCTCCGCCCTCCTCCACTGTATAAATTAGACCCTTCTCCTCCGTCCTCCTCCGCCATTAACGTCATCCTCCACCATTAACCTAGACAATTCCAATTTGTTAATGTCATCCTCCACATCCACACCATTAATACCATCCTACACATCCACACTTGCGATTTTTTTCATAGTACAGTTGCTGCGATTTTTTTATAGTACAGTTGGTAGTCAAACATTCATACCAAGGTAACCAATTCAGTATTATTAGGTTTCTAATTTATTTTTAAAAAATCTATTATAGATTTTTTTTATTTAAGAGTGCAGTTGGTAACTAACACTTTATACAAATATAACCAATTCAGTTTTATTGGGTTACCAATTAATTAAAAAAAATTTATTGTAGATTTTTTTAATAATGCAGTTGGTAGCCAAATGTTAATACAAAAGTAACCAATTCAGTTTTATTGGGTTACCAATTAATGAAAAAAAATCTATTATAGATTTTCTTTCATAGTGCAGTTCTATTGGTTACCCACAAAAACTAAAATGGTTACCTTTGTATAAATATTTTGATACCAACTGCAATAAAATTTATCTTTTTCTCCTTTTAATTTCTGGACTAAATCATCCTTCATAATAATGGCAGTTGTGACCGGCGTCCATGGTGTTGAAGCGGCGGCGTCCATGATGAAGCGGAGGAAGATGACCGGTGTCCATGGTGAAGCGGAGGAAGATGGCCGGTGTCCATGGTGTTGAAGTGGCGGCGAAGGGGAGGAGGAAGATGACCGGCGAAGGGGAGGAAGAAGATGACGTTTCCAAACTTTGAATATTTGAATTTTAATTATTATTTTTGAATTTATTTTGTTTGTTAGATCCTAGATGTAAGACCCCGAAATTTTTTAAATAAAAAGGAATTTCCTTTATTTATTATTTTAAAATAGTAAGGGTTGATTTGATTAATGTGGAAAGTTATGGGTAAAATGCGCAAATATTTCGAATAAGCAGGTGGTTATAAAATATTCATTGTTGTCGGGGAATATTCGTTTGGTCATGGAATATTCTTGCTGTCAGGGAATATTCGTATGACGGCGCAGTCTTTTGTGGGTCCCATAACGGAAAGCGATTGGATGAAGAAAATGACAAATATAAGTTGTTTATAAATAACGGCGTAGTTGTTACCGTTAACACTGTTGGAATACCCGGTGGGTAAAGTAAAGTAATACGCGTTGTTGAACAGTAGCACACGGTATTGCACCAATTATTGATTCTTACGTAAGAAGGCACTACTCAATAATTGTTACAGTAATTACTGTTCAGTATTTTATTTTATTGATTCAATAATTACTGCATTGATATTTTATATTACTGTTGTTTCAATAATTGTCATTACACAGTATTTTCCATTATCGAAGCAATAATTCATATTATCTGAATAATATTATTTGATAACATTATTGGCAATGTCTAGAAAGTTCTGTCTAAGGAGAGGTTTGGTCACCTAATAGCGCGCCAGTAAGGAGAAATTCTTATTGGAAAGCCCCCTCTTTCCTAGGAACGGCCTGGTTGCTAGTACTGTGATTCTGTAATATTATTTGTGAATAATTAATTATTAATTTATATGATGAGAAAAATATTGATTTTATGTGGATATAGATGGAGAAAATTTTTATTGTGACAATTATTGAAAATTAATATTTTATCTTTTTCTGATAAAATAATTCATTTAAATATATTATTTTAATAATATATTAACGGTGATATTTTTATAATGAATGTGGGATATATGAGTTTATGAGGAGAAAGAGTATTTTTGTTACCAAAAATATTTAAAGCATATTTTATATGTCGGTGGACCCTATTTATTGACTGAAATTTGATTATAGCCTGTAAAATCGCTCGTTTGTGGATTTCGGTCAATTTTTGTTTGGAATTTGGAAACACTTCCTTCTGCAAAGTTGTAGAGAATTGAATTTCCTATAAAAACACGCGAGATTCGAATTTTCTGACAAAAGGGCTATTTATTATGAATTATTGAAGTTTCGGAGTTCCGAAATAATTGATTTTTAGAAGTTTTAATTGTTTTAATTAACAAAAACGTTTTTGTGTTGGTTAGCCTCATTAAAAACATGTTATGTTGCTGAAATCAGATCTGAAAGAGTGGGCGTAGAATTTTTAAAAAATATATAATATTTTATTAAATTTTCTGCTTTGGTGTTCTAAGCAATTTCCTATAAATAGGTGCTTAGGTTAGAATTGAAAATCACACCAGAAACTGAAGTTTTCTCTCTCTATATTATCGAGCGTATTCTTGTGAGTATTTTGAGTATACTTTGAGTATTGCTATACGGTGCAAGTTCAAGTCATAGCCTATATCCGGTGTTTCAACTAGAAGTACTGTCTTTCGAGGTAAAGGATGTTATTTTCTTCTCAAATGATATTATTTCTTCAATATCATGATGCTAAAATATTGGTTGGAACTTTTTATCAAATTTGGAATTTTTTCATGTCGGGATTACTATTCATGAGTTACTATTCACGAGTTACTATTCATGAGTTACTATTCACGAGTTACTATTCACGAGTACTATTCACGAAGCGTGAAGATGTTTTTTTTGTGAAATTTCTATTTTTTGGTGTCGGAGTTACTATTCATGTATACGTCACTATTCACGTATACGACACTATTCACAAATACGGCACTATTCACCGAAAAATGAAATTTCTTCTTTTTGTCCAAAATATCTATTCTGGATACTAGTTTTGATTGGATCTATGTTTTGATCATTCTTGAATTTTACTTCAGTATGATTATTTATGAAGTATTTTTGAACCCGGATTGTTTAAAGTACGAATCCTTAATACTTGTTATTTTGTTTCACTGGATTCGTTTTCTTTAAAATATTTTTCATCATCCTCAGTCCTAAATGATGGTGTTACTGAATATCTTTGGCCTGTAGTGCAAAGATGGTTGATTTTGTTATGAATATCTTTGGCCCGTAGTGCAAAGATGTACAGGTGTTGAGATGAAAATGAACAATTGATGAATATCTTTGGCCTGTAGTGCAAAGATGAATATTTGATTTGATTTGAGATATATATTGATTGATGTTACAGGGATAAAATATTGATGATGGACTTTTAAATTCATAGATGTTAGTAGATTTTATTCTTTACTTAACTCTTCTAATGAATTGTTGTTTTCGCTGCAGTTGTTGATCTAAAACTTATTGTCTATTGTATTCTATCAGATTTTTCCCTGTTAAAGACTAAGGATAATTTGTTGTACATTATCTTAGTCATAATACTCTTTACTGGGCTAGTTGAGCTCACCCTTTTCCTTGTTGTTCCATTTTTCTTCTCAGGAGACGAGAATGTAGCGAGTACTAGTCGGGGTATGGAATGAAGCTTCTAGAGAGAGTTGTTTAGTAGTCCTCGCCATTTTTTTTGTAAAATTATGTATCAATAATTATGATGGGGATTTATTTGCATGTGGATATTGTCTAGATGACAATGTTTGTATTCAAACTCACAGCTTATGGGTTGTAAAAGTTGTAGTTGTTTCTGTACCATGTATTTGGCGACTCAGAATGGGTTGGATGGAATGGACCTATTTTGGGGTTGTCACACTAGATATTTGAATTTTAATTATTAATTATGGTAGTTATTTCTCCTTGATTTTAGGTTTCCTTATTATTATGAATTGAATCCTATACTAATTTCCTAAATTAAGGAATCCTAATTGCACTAATATTGTAAATAAATATAGAAAGTGTATTAATTATATAAATATTTTATGAGTGCACTAATAGTGTAATTACTTACTAAATATTGTATACTTATGTAAAGGACCCATTAATATATGTAACATTCTCAACTTGTAAGTTTTACCTTCTAGTTGAATAACAACAAACTATAGGCCCATAGGGTGTAGAATTGATGGGCTCTTGGGCTAATCTGAGGACGGATTGCTTTTGTGGGATGATTTCTATTTTCTCGGTACTAAAATTGGCCCAATATTCCATTGAAAAATTAAAGGAACAATTACATTTTCTATTGCATTTAAAAAATAATTACAACAATAGTGCACTCATAAAATATTTACACAACTAATGTTTTAAAATTTTTATTTTCATTATTAATACATATTTATGTTTCCATTAATTTTGGGGTGTGATTTATGTTTTATCTCTTTTTTTTTCTTCATAAACAGTTCACAGTACCCCTTATTCCACCCACTTCCTCTCTCACATACTTCCTCACCATTTCGGTATTTCCTTTCTTCTCTCTCTTATTCTCTCTCCTCATCAATCCTACCACACCCCAAGATCTGGAATCATAATAAACTCTTCTTCCAAACCTAGGCCATTGATTAGAAGTACTTACACGATATATAGTTTGGTGGCCATTGATTCGGTTACACAGCAGATATTCCTTCCGCTTTCTCCCTCTCCGGTTTCTCACTTTGACGATTAAGAAGCTAATAGAGAAGCGGGTTAAATGCTTTCTTCTTGCTCTCTACTGTTCACAATACCCCTTATTCCATAACTTTTGTCCTTACATTTCCAACCACGACAACTTGAAGACATAAAATTGGAGAGAGAAAAAGCGAGATTAATTATGGAAACACAACAACTTCTGAGTTATGAGGTTTATTTGCAAAAAACAAGCATACTATGAAAAGAATTTGATATTTTTCAGTTGGCTAAAAGGCAAACTTTGTTTGATATTTTTTTTAGAGTACAGTTGGTAGCCAAATATTCATACCAAGGTAACCAATTCAGTGTTATTAAGTTACTAATTTATTTTTAAATGTGATACAGTTGGTAGCCAAACTTTCATACAGTTGGTTGCCAAACTTTCAGACCAAGGTAACCAATTCATATTGCAGATGTGGAGGTAGTTTGGTTACCTTAGTGTAAATGTTTAGTTACCTTGGTATAAATGTTTTGTTACCTTGGTATAAACGTTTTGTTATCAACATTACATTACACATTACTCTCTTATAACGCTGAATTGAGTTACCAATTCTTCACTTTCCACTTTGTAATATTTAGGGTCATTTTTCTTGTGGTTGATGTCACAAAACTTACGAGCATGAAAACTTATACGCATGAAGAATGGTTTCTTTTTCTATTTTTCTTTTTCGTGCTTTCTCCAGAAGAGATGAATGAGTGAATGAAATCGACAATATGGTGCAGTTGGTAGCCAAATTTTCATACAAAGGTAACCATTTTAGTTTTTGTGGGTAACCAAATATTCATAAAAAAAAATTTGTTCGGCTACTCCGAATTCGTTTTGGATCTGTTCTTGCTGGTTTGGTAACTCCGATTTTTTCTTCTTTGATTTGTTTGGGTAACTCCGACTTCTTCTCCTTCTTCTTCTATTTGTTCTGTTTTTGTTTTTCGTGTTTTGTCTGGCTATTTAGCATATGGTGATCGCGAATAATAACTAATTCTGTTACATTGGTTGCAGAATGTGAAAAAGTCTTTCATATATCAGTACGCTAATCATGTATTGAAGAGAAATCTGAAGTTATTTTAGAGAATGGAAGATGCAGATTCAGATCTGCTACACATACACCATGAACGACCTAGATGGAATTTCTTAGTTACAAAGGAGAGAAAAAATATGGAAAGGGAGATAAAGTTTTGAATTTGAATATTTGAATTTGAATTTGTTTTGAATTTAAATTTGTTTTTGTTGTTAGATCTAAATATTTGAATTTGAATTATTAATTATGACAGTTATTTGTCCTTTATTTTAGGTTTCCTTATTAATATGAATTGTACTATTTTTGTAATATGTATCCTAATTACACTTTTTTGTAATTATTTGGTTGATGCACTTTTCTTGTAATTACTTTCTATTTGTTGTATACTTATGTAAAGGACCCAAAAATAAATTCTATAGTAATAGCTTCACCTAGACCACACAAAATTAGGCCCATATTTTTAGGTATTAACAGGTAGGGGTGGGCCGGGTGTCAATGGGGACATAATAAAAAGAGTTCTTCTATGTGGACATAAAAATTAAATAAAAAAATTAAAAATTGTATTTAAATTTTAAGTGTATTTGAATTTCACCTATTTATACCAATTATAGGGCCAGCGGCAATTTTTGCGATACTAATTAAGAGTTCGTTTGGTAACTATTTTTTTACTTTCATGTTTTTACTTTCTATTTTTATCTGAATATGTTTTTGTTTTTATTTACTTTCACTTATGAAAACAAAAATAAGACGGCGCTGTTTAATAATTATACTATAGCGTTAATTTAATTTAATTTTAAGAAGAGGTAGAGTTTGAAATATTGTTGTCGACAAGAGTTGATACATGGACCTTATTATAATAGAAATAACGTCAGTGCGGTACCGTGTATTTATTTATTTTTTTAACCATAATTATCAGAATAATAAATAAAAAATAATAAATAAGTTTGAACAAAAATAATTTACAGTATTTTTTCAATAAAAAATATACTTTCTTTTACAGTTTTTTTGTTCAAACTTACTCTATTATTTTTTATTTATTATTCTGATAATTGTGGTTAAAAAAAATACACAGTACCGTACATTAGTGTTGTACCGGACCCACCCACCCACCCACCCACCCAAATTACCTTAGGGTTACCAAAATTGAAGAAATAACTTTTTTGCCTTCAAATTTAATCTTGCTTCTATTTTTTTCAAAATTAAAACATTTATTAAACATTATTTTTTTCTTCTAATTTCAAAATAAAAATAAAAATTTAAAGTAAAAACAGTTACCAAACGAGAGATAACTATCCCTATTTACTAAAACAAGCCCACATTCTCAATTTGCATGGTTACTTCTTGTACATAGTTCCACCAACAGAACTATTAATACTTAGATTAGAATTAGTTTTCACTTATAATTAATATTATCTTCTATCTATATTATAAAACCACCATGGTAATTTGGTGTAATAGTGTTACATTATTTATTTTTTCCATTTTTATCTTTATAATTATATTATTATTTTATCTTTTTTATATTAATATTTTTATCTTTTTATTAATTTCTTCAAATATTAAAAAATTTATATTTTATCCCACGTAATTTATACTCGGTGCTAATAGATCATAACAAAATTTCGTTATAGTTTCATTTAAGAACTAAAATAACATTAACTATTTTTAATATGAATTGTGTGGGTTGGAACCATATAGTTATGAGTCTCCGCATATTTCAGATTTTAAGCTTACCATTATTATGATCCAATTATATAAATTATTTATGATATTTGATTTCTATATTCTTCCACCTTCTATCTCTAATATTTTATACATTCTCTCATCTCTAAAATTTTTATACACTTTAAAAATTTTAAATTTTTTCTTTAAAGTTTTTGTACACTTGTTTTCTCTAAAAATTCTTTTACGCTTAGTTTTTTTTTATATTATTAATTTTTTAAAAGATATATTATGAAGAGAAATATTTATCGACAAAAAATACCTTTACCCACTGTGGTTGTCGACTTGAAAAATATGCAATTAGCCCACTGTGCTTTTTAAAAAGTAAAGTTCAGGTCATTCCGTCCAAGAAATTGGACGGACGTCAAATATTTTCAGGCGTGACATTGAAAAAAAAATCAAAAAATTATTATTTTCTTATGTGGCAACACAAAAAAAATAAAAAATAAAATCATTAATTATGTGGCAAAAAAATAATTAAAATAATAATAAAATTAAAATAAATATTTTAATTCATTTTCTTTATAATTTTTCTTTTCCTTTATATATTTTCCTTTCTTTTAATTATTATTTTTATTTTGAAAATTAATATTAATACAATGAAATCATTAAATTTAAACTTAAACATAAAAGAAACATACTGTTAAAATTTTTAAAACACTTTAAATATCAATTATTATTTATTAAAAAAACTCAATTTTTTAGACTATTCTGGAACTCACCACATCCATGCCCATCTCCAACTTCTCATATCTGCAAAGATGAGGACACAATAATTTTTCGTCTCCGAAAGATTTTTCGTCCTGTGATTCAGATCCGATAAAGAAAAGATTATGGGACGGTAGAACGGCGTCAGTGAACATTAGATCGCCCTCTTTTAAAACATATTCTTCTTCTTCTTCTTCAGTCTTGTAGATATCTGTGACGCCCTAAAATAAGTATATAACACTCATTCTGAGTCGTCAAATACATAGTACAGAAAACAAACTACAACTTTAATAATACAATTATCGTGCAAAATACGACAACACATACTGTGAGTTTAAATACAAATATTATTTTCTAGACAATATCCACACCCAAATAAGTACTCATTACAATTATTCATACACTCCATACCCCGACTCGATCCTACTATATTCTTACCTCCTCAGAAGAAAAATGGAACAAAAAAGAAAGGGTGAGCTCAACTAGCCCAGTAAAAAATATTATGACTAAGATAATATACAACAAATTATCATTAGTCTTCAACAAAAAAAAATCTGATAGAATATAATAGACAACAAATTTTAGATCAACAAATACAGCGGAAATAGCAATCCATTAGAAGAGTCACGTAGAGAATGAATTCTAGTATCTTCTAAGATTTAAGATGTGACGCCCCCAAAACTAGTATACAACACCCATTCTGAGTCGCCAAATACATGGTACATAAAACAAACTACAACTTCAATAATACAAATGTCGTGTGAAATACGATAATATATACTGTGAATTTAAATACAAATATTGTCTTCTAGATAATATCTGCATGCAAATAAGTCCTCATTACAATTATTCAAACACTATTTTACAGAAATAGTGAGGACTGCTAAAACATCTTTCTAGAAACCTCACTCAACAACTACAGCGGAAACAACAATCCATTAGAATAATCACGTAGAGAATGAATTCTACTGTCTTCTAAGATTTAAAAGTCCATTATCGATATTTCATCCCTGTAACAACAATCAATATACATCTTTAATCATCTTTGCACTACAGGCCAAAGATATTCATTTGTATCACCAGTTAGTCATGTTCATCTCAACACCTATTCATCTTTGCATTACGGGCCAAAGAGATTCATCAGTTTAATCATTCATCTTTGCACTACATGCCAAAGATATTCATCAAGTATCACCATTAAGGACTGAGGATGATGAAAAATATTTTTAAGAACGAATCCAGTGAGATAGAAAGACAAATATTAGGGATTCGTACAACAGTTTGTCCAAGATCAATAATACTTTATAACAACTGATTTTGAAGCAGAACTCAAAAATAATACCGTATTCGTGAATAGTGTCGTATACGTGAATAGTACCGTACACGTGAATAGTACCGTACACGTGAATAGTAACTCCGACACCAAAAGATAAAAATTTCACAAAAACATCAACACGCTTTGTGAATAGTACTCGTGAATAGTAACTCGTGAATAGTAACTCATGAATAGTAACCCCGACATGAAAAAGTTTCAAATTGATAAAAAGTTCAGAACAATATTTCGGCATAATGATATTGAAGAAGATAATATCATTTAAGAAGAAACAACATCCCTTACCTCAAAATAACCGTATTTCTGACTGATTTTCGGGTATAGTGCTGATAAAAACTCGCACCGTATAGCAACACTCAAAGTATACTCACAAGAATATGTTCGATAATATAGAGAGAGAAAGAGAGAAAACTTTGTTTCTGGTGTGATTTTCAATTCTAACTTAGCCCTATATTTATAGAAAAATGCTATAATGCCAAAGAATACTAAATTAATAAAATATTAATATAATTATATAATTTTCCTTAGCCCACCATTTTGACCAAAGAAATCAGCCACAACACATGTTTCATGCAGCTCACCAAGCAAGAAAACGTTTTTGTTAAAAATAATAATTAAAACTTCCAAAAATAAATTATTTCGAAACTCTGGAATTTCAATAATTCACAATAAATAGCCTTTTTATCAGAAAATTCAAATCTCACATTTTTTTTAGGAATTTCAATTTTCTACAACTTTGCAGAAGAAATTTTTTTTAAATTCCAAACAGAAATAATTCGAAATCCACAAACGGACGATTTTACAGTCTATAATCAATTTTCGATCAAGAATTGTGTCCACCGACACACAAAATATGTGTTAAATATTTAATGACACAAAAATACTCTTCCTCCTCATATACTCATATATCCCACATTCATTGTAAAAATATCACCGTTAATATATTATTAAAATAATATATTTAAATGAATTATTTTATCAGAAAAAGATAAAATATTAATTTTTAACAATTGTCACATTAAAAATTTTCTCCATCTATATCCACATAAAATGAATATTTTCTTTATCATAATAATCAATAATTAATTATTTAAAAATAATATTACAGAATCACAGTACTGACAACCAGGCCGTTCCTAGGAAAGAGAGGGCTTTCCAATAAGAATTTCTCCTTACTGGCGTGCAATTAGGTGACCAAACCTCTCCTTAGACAGAACTTTCTAGACATTGCCAATAATGTTATCTGATAATATTATTCAAATAATATGAATTATTGATATGATAATGGAACATACTGTGCAGTGACAATTATTGAAACAATAATAATATAAATATCAACGCAGCAATTATTGAATCAATAAAATAAAATAATGAACAGTAATTACTGTAACAATTATTGAGTAGTGTCTTCTTACGTAAGGATCAATAATTCAATAATACTGTGCAATACCGTGTGCTACTGTGCAACCACGCATATTACTATATTTTAACCACTGGTATTCCAACAGTGTTAACGGTAACAATTTACGCCGTTATTTATAAAACTCAATCTTTGTCGTTTTCTTTCATCCAACCATTTTTCGTTATGTGCCCACAAATGACTGCGCCGTCGTACGGAGATTCCCGACAAAAAGAATATTCCACGACCAAACGAATATTCCCCGACAATAATAAATATTTTATAACCATTTACTTATTTTGTAAACTTTGCACATTTTACCAATAACCAAAATATTATATCAAATTAATACCTTATTATTCACAAATATAATTAGAAAAAATTAGATTTTATTTATAATAAGTTGGGGTCTTACATAAGAGTCCATCATCAATATTTTATCTCTGTAACATCAATCAATATACATCTTTTAATCAAATATTCATCTTTGCACTACATGCCAAAGATATTCATTTATTTCACCAGTTGGTCATGTTCATCTCAACACCTGTTCATCTTTGCACTATAGGCCAAAGATATTCATCAGTTAATCATTCATCTTTGCACTACAGGCCAAAGATATTTAGTAATATCATCATTTAGGACTGAGGATGATAAAAAATAATTTAAAGAAAACGAATCTAGTGAGACAGAAAAACAAATATTAGGGATTCGTATAATAGTTTATCCAAGATCAATAATACTTCGTAATAACTAATTGTGAAACAGAATTCAAAATAAAGATCAAAATATGGATACAATCAAAGATAGTAACCATAATAGACTTCTTGGACAAAAAGAAGAAAATTTTATTTTTCGGTGAATAGTGTCGTATACGTGAATAGTAACCCCTACACAAAAAAATTCAAATTTGATTAAAAAGTTCACCAATATTTTGGCATAATGATATTGAAAAAAATAATATCATTTAAAAAGAAAATAACATCCCTTACCTCAAAATAACCATACTTTTGACTGAATTTCGGATATAGTGCTGACAGAAACTTGCACCGTATAGCAACACTCAAAGTATCAAAATACTCACAAGAATACACTCGATAATATAGAGAGAGAAAGAGAGAAAACTTGTTTCTGGTGTGATTTTCAATTCTAACTTAGCCCTCTATTTATAAGAAAATGCTAGAACGTCAAATGAGACTAAAATAATAAAATATTATTTTCTTTTATTTCTTCTATGCATGCCTACTTTGTTGAACAAGCCAGCCACCTTTGAACCAAAAAATAGCAGCCCACATGTGTTAAAACACAAGTGGGTCCCACCCATAAATTAATAAAAAATATTTTTATTTTCTGAAACTTCAATAATTCATAGAAAATAGCCTGTTTATCAGAAAATATGAATTTTATGTCTATTCTTCCTAAAATCGAATTCTCTACAACTTTGTAGCTTTGAATTTTTTCAAATTCCAAACAGAAAATATCTAAAATTCATAAACGGATGATTTTTAATACCTCTATTTTGACAAAAATACTGATAAAATACCTCAGCATTAATTCTTTCATTTATAACCACATAAAATAAATAAATCCATTATTTATATCCACATCATATAAATATTTTTGTATCATATAAATCAATAATTAATTATTCACAAATAATATTACAGAATCACAATTATGACAACCAGGCCGTTCTCAGGAAAGATGAGGCTTTTCAATAAGGATTTCTCCTTACTGGCGCGCAATTAGGTGACCAAACCTCTCCTTGACAGAACTTTCTATACATTGCCAATAATGTTATCTAATAATATTATTCAAATAATATGAATTATTGATCTGATAATAGGAAATACTATGCAGTGACAATTATTGAAACAATAATAATATAAACTATCAACGCAGTAATTATTGAAATAAAATAAAATATTGAACAGTAACTACTGTAACAATTATTGAGTAGTGCCTTCTTACGTACGAATCAATAATTCAACAATACTGTGCAATACCGTGTGCTACTGTGCAACCACGCATATTACTATATTTTAACCACCAGGTAATCCAACAGTGTTAACGGTAACAATTACGCCGTTATTTATAAAAACTTTTTCTTCATCCAACAGTTATTCTGTTATGAGCCCCACGAATGGCTGTGCCGTCGTACGAATATTTTCCGACAAAAAGAATATTTTCCGGCAAAAATGAATATTTTATAACCACTTGCTTGTTTTATAAAATTTGCACATTTCCCCCATAACCAAATTACTATATCAAATTAACACCTCATAATTTATAATAATTTATAGAGAAAATTCAATTTTATTTATAATAAGTTAGGGTCTTATAATATCTGTCAGTTAAGGTCCAATATTTAAGAAGATTTTACCAGATATGTGCTCTTTCCTATTGACTATCACCCGAAACATCTCCGTCAGACAATCTCCGGTCTCTATGTTGGGGGTAATCTTTAAGGGTATGGGGTGTTGTTTGGAGACTTCCTCCTCATGAGAGATACGAAAGCGCTTCCCGATCCTATTTTCCGTCTGAAAGTCGATGTCCATCTCCAGATTTGATATATTTAACCTGACAATTCAAACAACAAAAACATTACTTGGTATAAAAATATGTGAATATGACATTAGGATCTAAAAATCGGACTGAAAATTAGGGCTAGGCGAAAATAAAAAGGGCTCGACTCGTCATTGCAGATCGCAGAAGGAAAGAAGAATGGAGGAGAAGATCGGAGAAGAAGAAGGGGGATAAACTTACCTGGCTGATTGTCAATCTCAGGCTCCAAATGAATATGATTAAAGCATAAAAAGAGAAAAAAAGAGTAAAAAGTGAATATAATTCCACGTCAGCAAATACGTGTTTTGTTTTATTTTTAAAAGTCACATACGAAATTTGGCCTAATTTCTTAACGTCTATTAATAAAACTGAACGAAATAACCTGAATTTTATTTTTTTAAAGTACAATAAATTAATTACATATTTTTAAAATTTAATAACCAAATGTTTACAAGTCAACGACTACAACGAGATAAATGTGCTTATTGCCAATGTTTATCATCACACCGCATTAAGTATCACACCGCAATAAGTAACAAGCCTGTGGGATATACATAATACACTGAATGTGAGTAATGGATGTCTCCATACATACAAGTAGTACGGCAAAAACTTAAGCCACCTAACTAAATTAAACTCAGCTGTGAACGTCCACGTGGCTATGTTTTTCACCGAACAGTTTCACATAAACTCGGAATTACAACTATACTAGATACAAACCCGCGCGTTGCGGCGGGATTATTTAATTTTTTAATAATAAATGTGTACGTACAATTAATAAATAAAAATATAATAAGATTATGGTAAATTGTTGTGCGATGATCAAATTTTACACAGAAAAATAAATGAATATACATTGTAGGGGGTTGTGTTGAGATTTTATCGATTTATGCATTACACTCTAACTATGTAATTTTTGCTTTTAGGCTAGTGGCAAAGTAAGTGACCTCAACTTGTGAACAAATCATTTTTTTATTTTTTTTTTTATATTCAAGGCATTATGTAAGTGAACCGTATTAAGTTTTTGAAAGAAAAAAAAATATTTGTTAGTTACTTGTCAATAATTGGTACCTTTTTTCTAAACAATTTTATTGGCAAAATCGTTTCACTAAAAGCAACCACCCTACATGAAGTTTTTGAAAGTGAGGCTCTTTGTTGTCTCAAATTTGTACGACTTTGTAGTATTTTTGCCAAAAAAACACCACAGCTAAACTGGAGCTTTAATTTATTGGAAACACAATTGTAGATATTTAGTGTTTTTACTTTGCACAAACATGTATATATTTAGCGTTTTTACCAAGTGAAAGGTACTTTCTATGAAAAAAGAACTATAAGTATTTGGAAAATATATCCCCAAAAAAAGGGTCGTTTCATATTTTCAAAATATACTTTCAAATTGAGACCGATGAAAACGTGATGTTAAACTTAACAATAAAAATGTTCTTAGACACTAAACTCGACAACCTAATGTGCAAAGTTTTGCCAAATCCAATGGTACAACAGGTTGTATTATGTATTGTTGCTTTTAATACAATGAAAGTTATGAAAACAGACCTTGTAAATCATCATCAAGAAATTCCAATGATTTCTCATCTTGAATCAACTTCTTTTTACTCTCCTCTCCCAAAATCCATATTCATTTATGTCTTTTACAGATGCAACATCACTTGGAAACCTCTTCTCAAAATCTAGCATCCTGCCAGCAACACGATAGACAGGGATCTCTTCTCCTAGTTGGGTACCCAAGGATGTCCACGCCTGCTTGAACACAATTTTATAATTGCAGGGATTCTCTCAACTTGGAACTGCTCATTGTGTGATCCAGCTCTCCCTATGCGATCATACAAATGAAAGGATTCAACAACAGGCAAAACATTTTCAAGGCCCCTTTTCTCCCAAACATGCTCCTTGTTTGGCAGGCTACCAATAACATTGCATGTTTTAATCTTATGAGGTAGATCACCTACATGGACCTCTCCACACAAGCTGCACAGAGAATTAAATCTTTACACAAGATAGAATTACCAAAATATTTTAATCTACACAAATTAACCATAAAAGAGACTCAAATGCTAATTCATAGATTTATGTGATTTGCTAGTACAAAAGTTTTACTACAAGTGCAAACTATAGTTGAAGATGTATGATACCACTCATCTACCATTAAAAAATATAAAATAAAAGGTTCTAAGCATGCCATTGACACATAACAACCTCATTACTTGAGCTTTAGACATGTAACTACTTGAGCTTTAGACATGTAACTACATAGCTATCCAAGTTAATCCTAAGCCATGTTACATTTAACATCTAAGCATCCAAGTAAGCATTTGATTATTATTATACACATGGACATGGTCCTGGACTTGACTACATAGTTAACATAACATATAGCACCAAACAACTGTCTCTCAAGCATTATATCAAACACTGTAAGTGCAGTCCATATAAGCACACTACATGGTTTTATTTATACATACAAAACACAAGTACTTCTTCATATATCCCAACCTTATGACTTCCGGACCCTTCATGGTCCTCAAACACAGCACAACAACAACAGCCCCAACCATATATGATCAAACAAATTAAAAAATAAATGGACAGTTAATATATAAAAAGATGGGTTGTAGTTACCTTCTTGCTTGTTTGAATAAAATTTGAGGTTGCTAATTCTGCTGAGGTGGGGGATTTTGTGATGGCCCAAAGTTCCTTGCATTCCCTTGCATGGACCCTTGGTTGTCAAATGTTGAATTCCCTTGTTGATAGGAGCATCTTGGCCGATTGAAATCCCTATTTCGATTACCATACCTTCCACTTAACCTTGCAAATGATATAGGAGATGGTCTGGGTATGATTGTTCCATTAATATACTTATCTCCTGATATTTTCAGTAATGCAAGTCTAAGTGAATAAAAATGCATGAAAGAGCGAAATATCTAATTTCCAAAAAAAGAAAAAGATAAAGACTTGGGAATAAGTGGAATTAGTTAAGCAAACTTGGAGATTAATCATACCTCCATACTCCGTGTTAACTGGATCAATGTAGGAATCTGGCAAAACAAATACAACTCCAGGCAGACCTGATTATACAAATTTTGAAAATAATCATCAGCAACCAATTTCATCCTTCATCAATAAATCAAGGCTATATACTCACCTTTAAACTTTTCTGAAATTTCCTCCGACAGTTCAACCTGAAAGCCGTTATAAGTTGTTGTGCTACATGCATAAATTTTTTTATTTGCCTCTTCAAAACTAAGGTAATACAAAAAATATACCAAAATTAGCCTAAAAATCAAAGTCCAAAGTGACAATCATTTATCATCAACCACAAAAGCATTACTGCATAATTTTTCACCAAAAAGTAGTGACCCAATAAAGCTAATAGAAAAATTATTATAAGGAAAAATAAAAGAAAACAATAGTCAGGTTAAGGATGCAGCACAAATTTATTCAAAATTTACCAACTCTAGAAGCATGACCCCAAAAGAGAAAACATTGGTTTGTTTTATTGCCATATTTCAATATGCTACAGAATCTATTTATACATGCCTGCTTACAAACTTATCTGCCACATTAACCATGCTTCTCACCATTAACCAACTTTAAACAATCATTATTAATGTCTATAAATAATACAGATAACTACAAAGGATGTTTTTTTTATTATTTATTTACATAAACCAACATATGTCAAATTTCAAGTTTAAGTAGCAACAAACTACTAAATCATCAAATAAACAAAACATACCATTTTTACTTTTTTTGAAATCGTCGCTAATTGGGTAATGTGCAACAGTTACACATAGATTCTGTTACAGGAGAAGAGAAGATGTAAGAAGCCACAATCATCGAGAACATATACCATTGTGAAGGCAATAAAAAACCAATCATGTAAAGCACAAAATCAAAATATCCCGAAGAAATGGAAAGAGTTTAATCTAAAATAGTTATCCAAACACAATTTCTACTACATGTGCTATTCAACCATTAACCACCCTAGTGCACGTAGGGATGGGTGGTGTACTGGTGTATATTAAACATGGTACACTCACTGTCCCATTTTAAGCCCCTTTGGGACATAGTTAACCCAGTGGAATTTAACTTTGATTTGCGTTATTTCTTTAAAAGTAATGCACTGGTATATGGAACGGAGTTTCAAAATTTTAAACTATCTTTTCCAAACATTAGAATAATAAAGTCATATTGAACAATTTATGCATTTATGTGAATTATGTCACTTAATTTTGGACATTCCGAGAAAAGAAAGTTTACCTACATTTGGACAGAGTGAGTAATAAAAACTGGAAGTCCACATATATTTACGTGCTTGATGTACGACGGTGATATCCAGTGTTATAATACATCCCTTTTCAGCAAATCTAGGCAGCAAACTGATTATATTTGTGTATTGCAGGAAAGTGTTCCATTTTGAGTTGTCGGAGCCTGAAACTATATCTCATTCTTGCATATCAGATAATCTAAAAGGGAAAAAGTGAAATGTTCAAAGGACATACATATAGATTTCGTTGACTACCACATACAACCCAAATGTTGATAATAACTGCCTATATTAAGCAAGTTCCATAAAGAATATTCATCAAGGAAATCAATGCTCAATCCTTCCAGAACTGATGCAAATCAGTCCCAAGAAATTCTGAAAGGCCACACATTCCTCCAAAAATAAATTTTGGCTTGAAAGTTTCTACAAACAATATATTATATAATATATGTAATACCAACCCATGAAAACAACTACTTTCCAATTCCACATTTTAGCTAGAAATCCAAGCATATCAGATAATACCCATATGAGAAAAAGGCAAAGAAGCATCAAATAAACTTAAGATTTAGACACCAAACACATTAAACCATGTTCAACAGAAGTAAGAACTAATCTAAAACTCATACTTCAAAGAGAAACTTACATAAAACAGTAGCAATATATTTCCAAAATCAAATAGAAAGTTGAATCTGCAAAACCCAGAAACAGATAAATCTTCAAACTAATAACCAACCCATACTCAAATAAAGAGCGAGAGAGAGAGAGAGAAGAAGAAGAAGATCACATTCCCCCCATTCCCAATAATGGATTAAAAATTATATATATATATATATATAAAGGCATAATATAATAATTTGGATATTATACATATATATTTAAATATGAACCGGATAAAGAAGATGGTCATTGAATGGGAATGAAGAAATGAAAGTCATCCGAAGAAAGCAGGTGAACATTATCCAGTTCATGTTACTCTGGCCCACCTGATGTCGATACAAATCAGAAGTTAAATAAATGGGTACTTTAAAGCACATTGTGCAAGGAAAATTGAAAAGGAAAGCAGCAGGTAGGCAGGCATAACCTGCAACTGAAATCTACAAACTGCCCACAGTAAGAACCTTTTTTTCACAAACAACCTTGTACATTTTAATAGCTATCTGCAGTAATAAAACCAAAAAACAGTTGAAAAGCATGCTCATAACAATTGGTAGCCAGGTCCACTGATGAGACAAACAAATTTAAGTTAATTGATTGTTTTAATAAAGTGGAGAAAAATATATATATATATATATATATATATATATATATATATATATATATATATATATATATATATATATATATAAAGCAGTAAAACATGTACTGACAGTGATCGAGTCTTTGGAATATTGCTATGCCCAGGTTCAAGCAAACATACATTGAAGCTCACACTGATGACAGTTGATAACACTACTATCCGTAAACTCTTCCATGTCTTTATTGATTTTGCTCTGGCCACAAATTCTGCAGCAGCATGATGGGCAGAACCAATCGCCATCAGGAAATTGGTTTGTTGACGTCCAAATGATCTTGAATTTAAGTTTAACCGAAAAAAAGGTGAAGTCAAAACCAAATATTGGGCCATGAAAGCAGTGATAATGAGATCAGATTACATAAATGAGAAACACAAATTACATTACCCAGATTAGGCAAAATATGAAATCATGACCCCAAATTAAAAGGTTATATATCACTTAAAATTTAAAACAGAGATTTCTTCCATTTGGGGGACCGAAAATCAACCAGAGCTCTAGCAAAAAGAAATAAAAATTGTCCTCAATTAGCCACAGTTATCCACAATTTTTTCATCAATTAGCCACAGTTATCCACAATTTTTTCATAACTATCCAGATTGATTTCTAAGACAACCAAGAAAAGAATTTAAAAAATTCACACAAACTGAGATCAGAAGATGAACGTAGACCAACAATGCACCAACAATGTAATATTATAGTAGTATATATTAATTTAAAAATCAATGTTCATACCATCTCATTCTGAATTTCTTCTCTACCGGTCCCAGTCGTTTCTCACTTCACTAAAACAAAACAAAATCAAAGAAACCATGAAATCAGCAAAATGAAAAATGGAATCCAATTACTTTATTTGTTTATTTATTTATTTAAAGCATCCAAAATTGAGGGGAAATGAGGATTGTACGAACTAACCTTTTTCTTTTTGCTAATCTGGGTCGCCATGATTTGTTGATATTTATTGCGAGACGGCGATTTGGGAGCAATTCGACAGTTCGTCAAAAACCTACCTATTGAGAGTGAGTATGAAATGTTATGTGCGATTTGGGTAAGAGAAAGAAGGATGAATAGATTAGTTTGATCTGACGGTCATAGATGCTGTTTTAGATTAGCACGGTAGTATTTTAGATCACATTCCCCCCATTCCCAATAATGGATTAAAAATTATATATATATATATATATATATATATATATATATATATATATATATATATATATATATATATATATATAAAGGCATAATATAATAATTTGGATATTATACATATATATTTAAATATGAACCGGATAAAGAAGATGGTCATTGAATGGGAATGAAGAAATGAAAGTCATCCGAAGAAAGCAGGTGAACATTATCCAGTTCATGTTACTCTGGCCCACCTGATGTCGATACAAATCAGAAGTTAAATAAATGGGTACTTTAAAGCACATTGTGCAAGGAAAATTGAAAAGGAAAGCAGCAGGTAGGCAGGCATAACCTGCAACTGAAATCTACAAACTGCCCACAGTAAGAACCTTTTTTTCACAAACAACCTTGTACATTTTAATAGCTATCTGCAGTAATAAAACCAAAAAACAGTTGAAAAGTATGCTCATAACAATTGGTAGCCAGGTCCACTGATGAGACAAACAAATTTAAGTTCATTGATTGTTTTAATAAAGTGGAGAAAAATATATATATATATATATATATATATATATATATATATATATATATATAAAGCAGTAAAACATGTACTGACAGTGATCGAGTCTTTGGAATATTGCTATGCCCAGGTTCAAGCAAACATACATTGAAGCTCACACTGATGACAGTTGATAACACTACTATCCGTAAACTCTTCCATGTCTTTATTGATTTTGCTCTGGCCACAAATTCTGCAGCAGCATGATGGGCAGAACCAATCGCCATCAGGAAATTGGTTTGTTGACGTCCAAATGATCTTGAATTTAAGTTTAACCGAAAAAAAGGTGAAGTCAAAACCAAATATTGGGCCATGAAAGCAGTGATAATGAGATCAGATTACATAAATGAGAAACACAAATTACATTACCCAGATTAGGCAAAATATGAAATCATGACCCCAAATTAAAAGGTTATATATCACTTAAAATTTAAAACAGAGATTTCTTCCATTTGGGGGACCGAAAATCAACCAGAGCTCTAGCAAAAAGAAATAAAAATTGTCCTCAATTAGCCACAGTTATCCACAATTTTTTCATCAATTAGCCACAGTTATCCACAATTTTTTCATAACTATCCAGATTGATTTCTAAGACAACCAAGAAAAGAATTTAAAAAATTCACACAAACTGAGATCAGAAGATGAACGTAGACCAACAATGCACCAACAATGTAATATTATAGTAGTATATATTAATTTAAAAATCAATGTTCATACCATCTCATTCTGAATTTCTTCTCTACCGGTCCCAGTCGTTTCTCACTTCACTAAAACAAAACAAAATCAAAGAAACCATGAAATCAGCAAAATGAAAAATGGAATCCAATTACTTTATTTGTTTATTTATTTATTTAAAGCATCCAAAATTGAGGGGAAATGGGGATTGTACGAACTAACCTTTTTCTTTTTGCTAATCTGGGTCGCCATGATTTGTTGATATTTATTGCGAGACGGCGATTTGGGAGCAATTCGACAGTTCGTCAAAAACCTACCTATTGAGATTGAGTATGAAATGTTATGTGCGATTTGGGTAAGAGAAAGAAGGATGAATAGATTAGTTTGATCTGACGGTCATAGATGCTGTTTTAGATTAGCACGGTAGTATTTTAGACGCGTGGGTTTGTTAAGGCTATTTTTGTCAAGCAAAATTAAGAATATTAAATTGGATGGACAGGTGTTGAATTATTGTGTTAAAAACTGTGATTTAGTATATATAATAGATAACAGATAATAGATAATAGATTTCACGCTCAGTCCTTAAGCTTTTTTTCATACATACATTATATACCATACTTCGGTTTGGAATAAAAAATTTGGGTCGAAAATAGTTTAAGTTGTCTGGCTCTGTATTTTTTAAAAAAAATATATAAGTTCAAATTTTATTCAACTTAAATAAATAAAAACAGTTACTTAATTTAATTAGTTCTAATTAATATAAATTGACTCAAAAGTTAACTAATTATAAAATGCTATGTTAACGCCAAGATCTTTCTCCACGTCCCAATCACGAAAGACGTCCTGATCCTGCACAGTAAACACGACAAAAACCACAAGCTTGACGGCCGGACCGCCGAGGGATAGCTCAGGCGTGAGAGTAAGTATGTCTGTTCACAAAGTTAACTCAAGAGGATGATAAAATCTAGTGTGATGAGAATGATAAATCTTTTTTTTTTTTTTTGTATATGAAATACGTACCTCCTTGTAAAGACTTACTCGGTAGGATATAATATCTTTGCCTGGACTATTGTGCCACCTACTACCATCTGACATATCCCCCTGAACTGATGGGTTCTGTCGACTGCATGGAGCTTATCCACTGCTTTTTGCTGCTGTTCACATCGCCGGCCGACTATAATCTCATCCACATTAATGCATGGCAGGTATCTTGGTCAACTGTCATACTATATCATCATTACAAGTCAAAGTAATAGATATTAAGTGACCCAATGGGTAGACCCACTGACCCAACCCGGTCCTTATAGGATTAAAAGAAGTCAACATAATGATTGGGCCCAACGAGCCCAATGACTTAATTATAAAGGCTCAATGGATTAAATTAATAACTGAACCCAATCTACCTGACCCAATATAGGAGAAATATCATGACCCTACATTACCCCCTAGTTTTTTAGTTAAACAGGATGTTTAATGGAAAACTATAAATGGTCCATGATATCAGAATTTAATAAAGGCCCAACAATAAGAAATAATTAAAGCATACCCACTTTAATACGTGTAATGGAATAAGGGATGGCTGGATATTCGGAGCAATAAGTCCAATCTGATAAATAATTTGAATTAAACAGGATGGGCCAATAATTAGAACTCAACAGATAGGCCCAATCTGGTAAGATATCCAAAGGTCATCCAAACACGCCCCATTCAAATTCTCATCATTACTGATATTTAATGCGCCGGCCTTGTTTCCTGTGTAACCGTCAGTATAAAAAGCAAACTTTACCAATTTTGACGATTTTACTTACTGATTTGAAATTCGAACCTTTGAGCTTTCTCTCGCTTCTCAGAAACTCTCTCTCTAGCTTTCAAGATCTCAACAATGGTGAATCCAAGCCAGATTCCTTCAAGTTCCTCTCACTCAAACCCTAATCAAACGGGGTCGAGTGCAAATCCACCATCTCCCACCGATTTCTTTAAGGATGGGGAACAGTTCCCTCATGCCAATATCTCTTCCACCATTTCTGAATCTGAAATATATTTCCTTCGGACTCGATACAGGATTCTGGAATCATATGCTATAAGGGCTCCTGCTCCTGAAGAGCGTATGTATCAGCGACCAGATGGTTGGGTCGCCATGCCTGTTACCTTCCTAGAGAAGGGGGTTCGCTTACCCCTTCACGCCTTCATTGTTACCCTCCTAGGGTTCATAGGAGTGGGTTTCGCACAACTGGTGCCCAACTCCTATATCCACATACTGGCATTCATTGCCTTCTGTCATGAGCTAGGGGTTACTCCCTCTGTTGACCTATTCTTCACCCTCTTCTCAGCTGGTAGATCCCGAGAACGAGGGTTTAAGATGCTGAGCAAACAATCTCCGCGCCCGAATTCTAAATTCGAGAAGAGGCCTTTGATGAGCACCCCCTCGAGCAACAAAGGCTGGCACGAGAAATGGTTCTTCATCAATGGACCAGAGATCTCTTCTCTTCCCGATTGGACCATCTCGGACCGGATCTCTGCTGACTTCGGTGACATTCCCGAAGAACGGGTGAGGGAGATGGCTGAGTTCCTGAGGAAGATCCCTCCACAAGAGTGGAGTTTCACTCTGCTGACCAAACAAGCTTGGCTGTATGATCATAAATGTAAGTTCTGAACAACTCTGTAATGTAGATTTTTGATGTATTTGAACGGCGTAGATTTTAATATATGGTCATTTTGCAGTGTCTCTGATCAAACCAACTTCTTCGGAAGTAAAAGATTTGGGAGATTTTCTGGCGGGGAAGATTCCAGTAACGAATGAAGAACTTCCTGTCGAAGAGCCTATCCAAACTGACCCCCCTGTCCCCGAACCACTAATCATCTCCCTCCAGAATGAGGAACTCGAAGCTGAGGAGCCTACCAATCCCGAAGAAGTTCTCAGACCCCGTCGAAGGAAGAAAGCTGCCAAAAAGGCCAGGACTATCCGCCGCGAGGCAGATTCTGAAAGTGATGAAGAGATTCTTCCTGAAGCAATTCCACAACCTACCCCTCCTGAAACAATTCCACAACCTACTCCTTCAACCGAGCCCATTACCATACCTTCCGAACCGACCCCAAAAAAGAGGAGTCTACTTGACATACCTCCACAAGATAGGGCAAAAGTCCTTCGTGCCAAAAAAATAAGGACAAAAATAATTCCCCTTACTGCCGAAGAACTCCGCGTCCCTCCAACTTCATCAACTGACCCTCCAACCAGAACTCAAACACCTGAAGCTGAGCTGGTCGAATCCGACCCCACAATGTCCCGAAAAAGAAAACAACCATCGGACAACCAGCCAGAATCAACCTCTGCCCCTTCTCCGACGCCCGAGGCAATACCTGCTCGATTTCCTCCCCCAGAGGCAGTACATGCGGATCCATCTCTGGTTCGCAGTCAGCCTATGCCTTCCCCTCAAGGACAAACGACCACCGAATTCCAGCATGATGCCATGGGCCCGCCAACTATGTGGTCCCAATTCAACGCTAACTTCCCCTTCCAACTGTTCGAGGCCTTCGTTCATGAGACCGATGACCACCGATTCGATAACAGTTCGAATGGGGATTTGCTTAATGAAGGCATGAGCTACTTGGCGAAGGTAAATGATTCTTTTATTCCTTTTCATACTTATCTTTGTATTCGTGTATCTGGAACTGATTGAATAACACTGAACATGCACAGACAAATGCTGTGTTCGGGCGTCTGCGTCCACTATCCCTTGAGGCCGAATCCGAAGAGGAGAGGCTGAGGAAGGAGAACGTCATTCTAAAGTCTACCTTGGCTCGGGAAAGGACTCAACGTGAAGGCATCCTTCATACAAACGAAGGGCTTCAGAAAGAGTTGGCCCAAGCCAAGGAAGATGTGAAAATCTCCAAGGAAGAACTGAAGTCGACTAAAGCACAGCACGCCGAAATCGTTAAGATGAACGTCGACTTGGTTCTGAGGAGTGAAATAAGGATGGATGAGATCAAGGAGCTGAAGGCCGATGCTAAGATCTTAACCAAAACGATCCATAAGCTGGAGCGGGAAGATAAACGTCAAATAATCATACGGCAGCAGCTTGAACAAGAAATCCATGAACTCAAGGCTCTTCGGGACCTTGGGCCTCCTTTGACTGATGCTCTTCGCAAAGAAATCTGTGAAGAGTATCGGAATTCGGATGAAATAAGTGGAGAAATAATGAGGATTTTTACGGAAAGCTACGAGCTCTGCCGAAGTCGTGGCAAGGATAAGTTGTTCAAAGCCAACCTAGATCCACACTTGCTCGATTCTTCGGAAGATGAGGGGGCTGCTTAAAATAACCGTTTTTATAATTTCCTCATTTTTGTAAATGAATCAAATATTAATGAAAAGTGATTTTCTTCCTTATGACTTCAGTGTATTTTCTTTTTGTCTATATTTCAATTTGAATTAATACGGACAAATGTGCAAAAAACTCCTTCGAGGATTTAACTCAAATTGTTAATTAATGATTTAAGCAAGTCGTATAATTAGATAAAATGAGGTTAAAGAACGAGGCATTCCGAACTCAACACTTAGAAAAAATTCAAGTGATAAAGTAAAGGGATACTTATTCAGTTACTGAAGTGTGAGACAGATTTGTTTTATTTGGAGGTTTGTTTACCCCGAAAGGCCTAACAGAATCAAAAGATGACACTTGCCTACCACAAAGGGCCTGACAAGGTCTAAGTGGCGACAATTACCTACCCCGAAGGGCCTGACAATGCCAGATAGTGGCGACAATTGCCTACCCCGAAGGGCCTGACAATGCCAAATAGTGGCGACAATTGCCTACCCCGAAGGGCCTAACAATGCCAAATAGTGGCGACAATTGCCTACCCCAAAGGGTCTGACAATGCCAAATAGTGACCACCTGCCGAAGAGGCTACCATCGAATGGTCAGCAAATCCTCCCGAACCTCCTAACACCAATGAATCGGGCAGCAACAAAGACAAAATTTGTTTGAGACAAAAGAGGATCTTTTATTGACGATGATATAGATATTTACATACTTCCGACGTACTGACAACAAATCTACTGAAAATACTTTCTAAGCCTGCCAGCGTGCCAAGTATTTTTGATTACTGAGCCATCTAATGTCTTCAAACGATAAGTCCCCGGCTTCGGAACCTCAGTAACCTCATAGGGTCCTTCCCAATTTGGCATCAGCTTTTCCAGATTCTGAGGTGTAGACGCTTCGACTTCTCTGAGAACAAAATCTCCTACTTCAAATCTTCGAAGTTTTACCCCCTTATTATAATGCTTAGCCACTCTTCGCAGATATGCCGTCAATCTGATTAAGGCTATCTCCCTGACTTCTTCTAACAAATCAAGATTGGTCTTCAGTCCTTCCTCGTTGTAGATCTCATTGAAATGACTGACTCGAAGACTTGGAGATCCAATTTCAACTAGGACTAAGGCATCAGTACCATAGGCCAATCTGAAAGGTGAATCCCCTGTTGTAGTCCTCGGAGTAGTTCGATAAGCCCATAATACACTTAGCAGCTCTTCTGGCCATCTGCCTTTAGCTTCGTCCAACCTACGCTTGATCCCATTCAGCAGCGTTCTATTGGTTACTTCAACCTGTCCGTTCGACTGAGGATGAGCCACTGAAGTCTTTCTGTGCTGGATCCCCAATTCTGTCAAAAATGCTTCAAACTTCGATCCTACAAATTGACGCCCATTATCCGACACTACCACCTTAGGAATCCCGAAACGGAATACTACTGATTCTTTCATGAACTTCAAACACTCCTGTTCTGTTATTGACCTAAGTGGCTTTGCTTCTACCCATTTGGTCATATAGTCAATGGCAACTATAACAAAACTGACCTGACCTTTTGCTTTCGGTAGTGGACCCAATATATCAACCCCCCAGACAGCGAAGGGTATAGGAGATAAGATCGAATATAGCTCTTCCGGTGGCTGATGCGTTATTGGACTGTTGAGCTGGCATTTCTCGCACTTCCTTACATACTCGGTTGCCTCCTTGAAGATGGTAAGCCAGTAGTACCCCTGACGAAGTACTTTGTAGGCTAATGACTTAGCAGCCATATGGTCGCCACAAATACCTTCATGCACTTCTCGGAGAGCGTATTCAGCTTCTGATGGAGTCAAACACTTCAATAATGGAGACGAGAAGGCCCTTCGGAAGAGATCCCCATCGATTAGGACAAAATTGGCACTCTTGTATTTGATTTTCTTAGCGAGCATCCGATCCGAAGGTAAGACGCCATCAGCCAAATATTCCAGGTAGGGAGTCAACCAGCAGTTGGTTCGGTCAATGCACATTACCACTTCATGATGAACGCTAGGATGTTGTAGAATTTCCAGGTATACCGATCCTTCAAAAACATTAACATCCGTAGTAGCTAGTTTGGCAAGTGCATCAGCAATGGAATTGTTGCTACGTTCGACCCCCTGAAACTCATAGGATGAGAAATATTGAAGCCGGTCCTTTAATTCTTTCAAATACTTGATCATTCTCGGACCTCGAGCTTCGTATTCCCCAGTAAATTGTTTAACGACTAACTGAGAATCACTGAAAATGATTATTCTCTGCACTTCAAGACTCTTCGCTAATCGTAAACCGGCCAATACCGCCTCATATTCAGCTTCATTGTTCGTCGCTTTGAATTGAAATCGGATGGCCTGCTGCACCTTGAATCCCTTCGGACTTGTCAAGATAATCCCCGCCCCACTGACGTCCGAAGTAGAAGACCCATCTGCAAACAGCGTCCATGAACTCTCCTTCTGTTGAAGGACGACAACTGCCCTGTCAGATCCTTCAGCTTCGACCACGACTTCATCAGCTTCAGAAAATGAACACTCAACCACAAAATCAGCTAAGGCTTGCCCTTTGATGGCGGTTCGGGGGTGATACTCAATGAAGAATTGAGACAATTCCATCGTCCACGCAACCAATCTCCCCGATACCTCTGGTTTGCCCATGATCTTCTTTAAAGGTTGATCTGTGTATACTATTACCAGTCTACCCTGGAAGTATTGCCTAAGCTTTTGACTAGCAGTTATCAAAGCGAAAGCAAACTTTTCAATGTTTGGGTACCTGGTTTCAGCATCCCGAAGGACATGGCTTACATAATAAACCGGGTGCTGTTTACCCCCAGCTTCACGCACCAAAACCGCTCCTATTGCCAACGGACTAGCTGCGAGGTACAAATATAGAGGTTCGGCAGGAACGGGCTTTACCAATAAAGGTGCCGAAGATAAATAGGACTTGATGCCCTGAAAGGCGTCTTCACATTCTGAAGTCCATTGGAACGTTTTTGAATTCTTCGGCCCTTTCAATGTATCAAAGAACGGTAAACATCTTTCTGCTGACTTGGACATAAACCTCCGCAAAGCTGCAATCCTTCTAGTCAGACGTTGAACATCTTTAAATGACTGAGGAGTCTTCATGTCCAGGATCGCTTGAATCTTCTCTGGATTGGCTTCAATTCCTCTTCGACTGACAAGATAACCCAAAAATTTGCCAGCACCTAGACCGAAAGTGCACTTAGTGGGGTTCAGCCTCAAGTTGTGATGACGAATGGTCTGAAAGCATTCTTCTAAATCATCCAAATGTTTATGCACCAGCATGCTTTTAACAATCATGTCATCCACATACACCTCAATATTCCTGCCCAACTGATATCTGAAGATATGGTTCATCATTCTCTAGTAAGTGGCTCCGGCATTAATGAGACTAAAAGCCATTTTCTTATAGGCATATACTGAACGATGCGTAATGAACCCCGTTTTCGGTATATCCTCTTTACACATGGAGATCTGATGATACCCAGAGAATGCATCCATAAAACTTAATAAAGCATACCCCGAAGTGGCATCAATCAGCTGATCAATGTGGGGCAGCGGGTAGAAATCTTTCGGACATGCCTTGTTCAGATCAGTATAATCAATGCAGACCCGCCATTTACCATTATGCTTCTGGACCAAAACCACATTAGCCATCCACTGTGGGTGGTCTATTTCAAAAATGAAGTCCGCTGCCAACAGTTTTGCAATCTCGTCGTCTATGATCCGTTGACGCTCAGGTGCAAAGATCCTCCTCTTCTGGCGCACCGGCTTCTTTGACGGGTCTACCTCCAATCGATGTTCGGCAATATCTCTACTCACTCCCGGCATATCCTGGGGTTCCCATGCGAAAATATCAACAAAACACCTTAGGAGCTCTATGAGGTTCGTCCGGAGAGGTTCCGGCAAGCCCGAACCTATTTTCACCGTTTTATCCTCTTTGCCCGGAATGAGCTCTATCTCTTCCGTTTCTTCAGCTGGCGTGACCAATGGTTCGGAACTGCTTTCGGTGAAGGGTTCGATCTCTATCGCCATAGTTTGCTGCTGCTTCGATACCCCCACTCCCGAAGTAATAACAACATTTCTGTAACATCTTCTGGCCAAATCCAGGTCTCCTTTCACCACACCAACCCCATGAGCAGTAGGAAATTTGATTTTGAAATGAGGTATTGATGTTACAGCTTGCAAAGCAATTAAAGTGGGCCTCCCCAAAATAGCATTATAAGCAAAATCCACATGCACAACATAAAATTTGCAAATAATTTCTACCTGTTGAGGGGCCGTTCCAAATATGACTGGTAGCTCAATAGTTCCTGCTACCTTAACTGGATCATTGCTGAAACCATAAAGAGGAGCCTCCTGTCCTATCTCCATCTTTTGCCCCTCCAAATTCATTCTTTGATAAGCGTGGGCGTACAGGATGTCTACAGAAGATCCATTATCCACCATCATCCTTTTCATATCCACCGAACCCACCTGTGCAGTCAGCACCAATGATCCCTCGTGAGGTTCGATGATTTTCGAAGGGTAATCCTCATCAGTAAAGGAGATTACCGTATTTGGATAGGGTCTATCGGTCTTCGGGAAGGTACCCGCCACCGACATGACCGAATCCAAATAACTTCGGCGTTTCCTTCCAACCAGCTTGCCAGAAGTACCCCCCGTGATGACATCGATCACATGTCTGGCAGGTTGTCCTGGAGCTGGCAACACTTGCTGAACTGGTTGAGCTGCCGGAACAGGTTCTCGATCTTCTTGTTGATTATTCCTGGCAGCCACGTACTGAACTAAAGCTCCACCTTGTACCTTTCTTTCGATAAAGTCTTTCAAACTGGCACAATCATTCGTATCGTGACCCGAAGCTTGATGATAATCACAATATTTGCGAGGGTTCCCTTTTCCGGGCTTGATGTTATCTCGAGGTGGCTCGAATATGGGTTGATTTTTAATTTGATCTAAGATAACAGCCCTGTCTGCATTGAGTGCAGTGTAAGTCCTGTTTACCTTCTAGGGTGGAGCGGACGAACGTCCTCCACCCTGCCTCCAATTATTGTATCTCTTCGACCCGCCGTCATGACGATCTTTATTCCCTTCATTCTTCTTCTGGTCCGCATCGGTCTTATCCCAATCTGTCTCTTTAAGCCGATCTGAAGAAGGACGCTTGAGACTGCTCATGGCCTCCTCTACCACAATATAGCCTTCGGCTTTGTCAAAGGCTTCGGCGAGACTCTTCGGGTGGTTAAACATAAGCTTTTTCACCAACTTTTCCGATTTGACCAGATCTAACCCATTCTGAAACAGTCCCACAGCTTGTAGATCATTCAAATCTGCCACTTGGCCGACTGCTTCACGGAACCGTTTCACATACTGGCCCAAAGACTCATTAGAGGACTGTCGAACTTGAGCCAATGAACCAGTTGGCTTTCCTCTTCTTCTGTTGCTCCCAAAACGAGCATGAAACTTGCTGCACATATCCTCCCAGGACGAGATAGAATCCGAGGCTAAGGTCCCCATCCACTGTCGGGCATCTTTTCTGAGTGTTGTGACAAAAGTATGGCATTTAGCTGCATCGCTAAAGTCATAATAGTCCATAAGTTGGTCAAACGCCTGACTATGGTCGTAAGGGTCCCCCGATTCATCATAACTCTCGATATGGGGCAACTTCTTGGTGGGATCAGCTTTTTCACTAAGAATCTCCGCGGAAAAAGGGGATGCCTTCTTTCCCGGAGTGTCTTTGGTTTTCTGCACTTCGGCAAGTTGCTTCCGAAGCTCTTTCAATTCTTTAACCAGATATTCCACGCCTTCTGGTTGAGACGATGCCTCTTTCTCCGGCAACTCCTTCTTTCTATAAACAGAACAGATTCTTTCAACAGAACCTTCTATCTTAGAGGGGCTTCTCCTATGACGAGTTTCTACAGGGCGGGGTACCCTCAGTAGACTCTCGGGAGTATGTCCTCTGGATATACTTCGCCTCTGAATTCGGGTACTATGGCGAGAATCTGCAATGACAAGTGCTTTCTTTGCATGCTCCGGAGTGCGATCCCTGGATCGACCTTTTCTCTCGCTTCGTCCCTGCCTCCCAGAATCGGCAGGGTAATAGGTCCTCTTCGATTTCTGAGGAGTAGGGCTTCGGGACCTTCTTCTTTCCCTAATTCGACTCATAGGCTCTCGTATTGAATGAGCAGGTTCTTTCCCACTTCGACGCCCCTGCTCTTCAGATTGGACATAACTGAGCTCCTCATATCTTAACTCTGTCATCCGAGCCATTTGCTCAGCTATATCCTGGCGTTGTTTCAACAGTGTTTCCATGACTTTATCCGCTTCATCTGCCATCTCTGCCAACCGGGAAGCCTTTGCATCCTGGTCATCTCGGTATCGAGTTCTAGGCGAGGTGCCTTCTACTCGTTTCCGACCATGGCCAGGTCCCTTCTCCGTCGGGAATATTAACTTACGCTTCGCTTTGCCTACAGCCTTCGGCCGAGAATCTTCAGGTGAACGTTTGGAAGCTGTGCTAGCATGAACACTTATAGTCTGTCCCAAACGATCTTTGGCAGATACTCGCGGTACTGAGTCACTGACAGCCATCGGCTGTCCTTCGGGTGTAGATGTTCTACTCTTCCCCATGAAAACTGGATAGAATAAAACACGCTAAGTGATTGGAAAATACTCAGGACACTAGAACTCAGCCCTCCTTCTAGCGCCAATGTTAACGCCAAGATCTTTCTCTACGTCCCAATCACGAAAGACGTCCTGATCCTGCACAGTAAACACGACAAAAACCACAAGCTTGACGGCCGGACCGCCGAGGGATAGCTCAGGCGTGAGAGTAAGTATGTCTGTTCACAAAGTTAACTCAAGAGGATGATAAAATCTAGTGTGATGAGAATGATAAATCTTTTTTTTTTTTTTTGTATATGAAATACGTACCTCCTTGTAAAGACTTACTCGGTAGGATATAATATCTTTGCCTGGACTATTGTGCCACCTACTACCATCTGACATATCCCCCTGAACTGATGGGTTCTGTCGACTGCATGGAGCTTATCCACTGCTTTTTGCTGCTGTTCACATCGCCGACCGACTATAATCTCATCCACATTAATGCATGGCAGGTATCTTGGTCAACTGTCATACTATATCATCATTACAAGTCAAAGTAATAGATATTAAGTGACCCAATGGGTAGACCCACTGACCCAACCCGGTCCTTATAGGATTAAAAGAAGTCAACATAATGATTGGGCCCAACGAGCCCAATGACTTAATTATAAAGGCTCAATGGATTAAATTAATAACTGAAACCAATCTACCTGGCACAATATAGGAGAAATATCATGACCCAACATTATGCTATAAAATAAACCAAACAGTTGGAACTTGATTCGTACTCGTTAGACTAAAAGTTCGATTCAAACACGACATGAAATATAAATGATTTAAATATGAGCAAATTTTAAAATTCGATAAATTATTCGAATCTCTTCAAATTATAATTTTCTATTGATACTCGGATTACATTCGCTCGAAAAGTTTAAATTGCTCGGATTCGATTCGAGATCGTACTCGACTCGGTAGCTGAACGAGTCTTAATTAAATTTTATTTCATACTAAATAAATTTTATGAACCAAATCTAAACAACTCAGTATTCGATTTGACTCAATTGATTTGCATTCTTAATTAACTAGATTGTCAAGGCTAAATGAAAGCATACTCATAACTTTTAGCATTTCTTAGAGCATCTTTTTTGGGGTTAAGTCAACAAATAAGGATCCATGTGAAAATTTTAGGTTATCATAATTGCTTGTGTGATTAATGTCCGACACAACAATAATATTCTCTCCATACTTTAATATAAGTAGTTTTAGAAAAATATTTTTTTTCTTTAATATAAGTCGTTTGAAAATTTTAAATAAACATTAATTACATAGTTTTCAAAATTATCTCAAGTAAATATAATTTGATTCTCTCACTATATTTTGTCTAATAAATAATATTTTATTTTTCTAATATAAAAGATAATATAGATAATTAATAGGAAAAAATGTATATATACAGCTGTGTATTACATATTAGATTATGACGACGGTTTTTTGGACTATAGCGACGGTTTCACCTGTCGTTATAGCTATTCTGGGCTATAACGACAGTTTGCCGTCGCTATAGCCCAAAAAATCTGTCACCATAGACTTACTGTGTAATACACAGTTGTGTATATACATATAGCCCTAATTAATATTATATTTAATGTTATATAATTATATTTTTAATATTTATATATAATTATAAAACGATTTATATTAAGAAATATTAAGAGAGGGGAGAGTATCTAACAAAAAAATGCGGTCCCAATTCAGATTGGTGAAAATTGGCATATTTTGGCTGGTCTAAACACTACTAGATCGCGTGTGAACATGTTGATTTTTGATACAACAATAAATGGACTCTGTGCAATTCTGACCTTCAATTTTGAACTTAATACTACAGACTGGGGATACCCAGTTTAGTTACCGACCTTTTCTTTGTCTTTTTATAAGTACATAATAATACTTGCATCTTTTTCATAAAAAATAGTTTTATTTTTGATATTTTTTTTTGAAAATAAAACTCTTTGGAAACAAAGGTCTAGTATAAATGATTTACTGATTACTGATATTAATTTGTACTTGCATTTATGGTTGTAAAATAAGGAAATAGTTCGGATTCGATTCGTGCTCGTTCGATTCGAGTAATTTATCAAATTTTAAAATTTATTGATTTTATTTGAATCATTTATATTTCGAGTCAAGTCGAGTTCGAATCGAATTTTTAATCGAACGGATACGAATCAAGTCCAAATTATTTGATCATTTTACAACCTTAACTTCAACATCAAATATGATTAAACATGGCATACCCCTCCCGTCCCAAAATAAGAGAAACTTTACAAGGTCATTTCATTTTTTAAATTAAAATTTAAAGAAGGTTCTATTATTAACATAGTACTTGAGAAAGAAACAATTAATGAGTTGGAATTAATGATTAAATAATGCTATGTACACATGCTATTTATAACTTGGTTATTAAAAAAAGACTTTGAGGTAGTCAATGACTCAACATGAATCTAATAAGCCTGATTATTATTTAATTAAGCTACTATCCATCTTAATTATCTTAAACACTCCACTTTAATTTTTTACTTTCATTTAATACCTATTAAGATTCATTTATGCATAAAATATTTTGATCATTATCTTGTGACCTTCAATTTTTATTCACAAAAAAACAATTTGCAATTTGCAATTTGTATACGTATACAATACATAATATTAAAACCTTAATATACATTTTAAAAATCATTTAAAATCATTATTATGATTTTGCATAATACTAATCAATTAAATTTATGATATGATAAACAGTGTATTCCATTCTTTATTCTAAAAATATAATTATGAACATTAGATTCATCAATTTAATTTTAATTGTTATTATAAATATTTTAAAATGCTACTAATAATAAAATTTATTCAAAACTCAAATAAATTATATTAATCTTAAAAATATTTCAAATTAATTTCCAAAAATTAATTAATATTATACCATGGAGCAAAGAGAATAAATTTTATGAAAAATGAAAAGAAAAAAGTAATACTCCTAGACTATGTATTATATTTGTGATAGAATTATTAATTTCAAGTGTCTTCTTTGTTTTCAAATTTAAACTTAGAACTATTAGTACAGAGATTATAAAATAATTTAATATAAAAAACTATTTAATACTATTTTCAACCGATATAATAATCTCGAATTATAATTCTTGTAAATAAATATTTAACCTTATACTATATATCATCGTGGTAAGCTTATCATGTCAAACTGAGAAAAAGTAAGAAGAAGTTAAGGGTAAGTAACTCTTGCCTCATGGTTGTATGTTCTTTAGAGATACGGTTAGGATGAAGTTTAATTTTTAGTAAGTTGGTCATTTGACCAATAGAATGCTGACACACATAGAACCTCGTCTGCATGCCAGCATTCTATTAGTCAATTGACCAACTTACCCAAAAAAAATCTTCATGCTAACTATTTCCGTTCTTTAGGTATCTTAGTATTCTTTGGGGGTTTATTCAAAAATTAGCAAAAAAGAAAAAGAAAAAAAAGTATGAAATTCTTATGCTCCATCTTAATTAAAATTAACGCATTCATTTGTTTTGGAAGTTAACTTTATAGTAAGGTGATTAATTAATTAATATAATAAAGATAAACAATGAAAAATTATCTCTCGACGTACGTATCAATACGTATTAATTAATTGATTAAAATTAATTTTATAGTATTCACACTTCCATTTGTTTAGGTTACAAACCGAGCCCCACATGCAGAAATAATAAAATTGCCTGTGGAAATATAACTTCCTTTATATCAACTCCCTTTATATGCTACTACTAGAGTCCACTCTATACTACCACGTCTCTTATAATCCAAACAAAATAATCAAAACCATGGGCGAAGCTATGGTAAATTTGTGGGGTCAATTGACCCCATTCAATTTTTAAAATCACTTACAATTTTTTTATACCCCACTCAATTTTTGATCTCCACTCAATTTTTGACCCCACTTCGATTTTTTTTTTAATTAGAGGTACCCAAGCAGTCAAGCCACAAAATAGAGAGAGATGGGGCAAAGCCAAATCGCCAAAGGCAAAAGCCAAACCGTGAACCATCAAAGACTTTTGCAAGTGGTCGAAGTGGGTACTGGTGACTGGCGAGCCGCGAGCGTGGAGAATGGAGTGCGACTCTATTTTACTGTGACTCTCTTGCAGCTTTGTGCCCTTGCAGGTAACATAAATTACTCTCTCTTCAATTTCTCCAACCTCAGTTTTATTTTCAGAAATCAATTGTGATTTTCCCTTTTGTTAGTATTATTAAATTGGATATTTGGATGTATTTGTCTAACCCGAAAGTATAAAATATTAAAAAAATTGGCTCGGGGACGCTGCCCCCTAACACCCGCCAAAATTTTTATAACTTACTAATAATTTTGACCCCACTACTATACGTTCCTGGCTTCGCCACTGATCAAAACACCATCTCTCTCTATATATATTTCTCCATTCCTCTCATTTTTCTTTGTGCTCTCTGTGAAACAATACTCACAAGCCAAACGCAGCCATATTTACTAGCCATGGTGATTTCTATGTGGGCTTCCATGGCTACCTGGTTCACACCCTACTATTCTCTTCTGCTTCTTGAACCTCATGATTGGATCCATTTTCATTGCTTCAAAATTCAAGACCCAAAATAAACAAAACCAACTCAGTGAACACAACTCACCCCAACTCGTCCGAGCCCCATCCCTCTTAGCCCGAGTTAAATCCATCAATTTCTCCCTCTACAAGTTCGATCATCACTACCCATTTCATTCCGAGACTCAGTTTGCCGACCCTTTACAAGATCAGCATCAAACTGAAAGTGAAATTGAGAATCATGGCCCGGAATTGGACCATCACATGAGCAGGAGCAAGTCGGACACGTGCCATGAGGCGACTCCGGAGAGGGTTCCGGCAAAGATGAAGAAGTCGGCGAGTGAGAAGGCAGTGAGTAGGAGGGTAGAAGAGAAGGAGGAGGTGGAGCTCCGGCGGCCGGCGACGGTGAGGGAGAAGAAGGGGAAGGTGTGTGAAACGGTGGCGTTTAGGGAGGATGAAGGGGTTGACGCAAAAGCTGATGATTTTATTAACAGGTTTAAGCAGCAGCTAAAGTTACAGAGGCTGGATTCTCTTTTAAGATACAAAGAAATGTTGAATAGAGGGTCTGCCAAGTGAAGTGGAGAGACTTTTTTTTGATTTGTCGAATTTGGCCTTCCTTTGGTAGTTTAGTGTATGCATGGTGTATGGGTATTTTTGTCATTGAATCATGAAATTTGGATTAATTTCATGGTAAGTTAATTGGTTAATTAACTAATACAGTGCTAACATGCAGAGAGAGATCATCTCCCGATCTGTGTATCTGACACTGTATTAATCAATTGACCAACATAAAATTAAATTACTAGTGAATCTATATGTTAATGAAGTGACAAATGAACCCCATACTGCGAAATTAATGCTTTGTTTTGTAACAGTGCAAACTTAGGTAAAAGTAGTAGTAGAATGCTTTTAATCAATGATCTTCTTCATTTATATAGTGATGAGCTAGTACTTGTTTGGTTATTTTTTTGCTGCTTATTTTCATGGGTAGATGAAGCATTAAATCAACGTGTTACTCGTGTTCAGTATACTTAAATCCTCGACAAATAATGAACATGGTGTCAAATGTTAATTAATGACAGTAAGGTCTTAATTAATTGATGTTAAACTTAAGATCTTCAAGTCCTATACACTACCCAAAAAAAAGATTTATTTGCAACCGCCTATCAACGACTGTTGTCGGTCGCTGATAGACATCTGTGATTGACTCCGATTGTTGATAGACATCGGTCGTGGTCGCTGATGTATAAAATAAATTTTTTTTCCTGTTTTACAGATTTCTCAAAAAATTGTACCTGTTTTGTACCTACTTTATATCCCAACACACAACATACAGTATATATAAACTTCCAACCAAGTTTTATATAATCCACCACATTCAAAACAATATAAACATCCATCCATATACCGACATATACACCAGAACAGTATAAACTATATAAACATTAAAAAATCAATATGAACTGAAGAAATATAAACAAATCTAATCTTTAAGTAAGATAAAGTCATAAATAACTAGAAAACAAAATTAGGTCGGTCATCATGCATCATTGTCCAAATTAGTTTCTCGTTTATCACCGGTCTGTAATTAACAAAATAATAAAACAAGTTACATATATAGTATATATGTTGATACTGGTATTACGACAATATACAACAAATTAAACACAACGATATATGATTGATTAGCTCGTTACAACAAATTAAATACTCATGTTGTGATGCTGCTGCTGCCGCCACTGCATCAGCTAACTCATCAGGACTCAAAGCCGCCAGATGCCCGCCCAGTATACGAAGAAGATCGCGATCTCGACATATATCTCTTACACAGTCAGCAGGAGTATGAATAATTGGATGACTCGATGACTGTGAAGACTGGATAACAGAGCTGCCTGAGCTACTAAAGGTTGGGCGTCATCGTTGTCCTTGACCTTTGACGTAGTTCTTCTTCACAACAGATGCCCTCTCCCGTAATCCTTGATCAATTGACGGACATGAGGTGCCTTCAGGATAGCGCTCATTCAATAAACGCTTATAAGTATCTTGTCATCATGTTAACAATTAAATAGTTAAAAATAAATATAAAATTCAAAAAAATGACGTAAAACTTGATAAACAAGATCAAAGTTGTTAAAACATATTACCGCTATCTGGATAGCATCAGACAAACCATCACAAGTGGCCACGTACACATCTAGCCAAGCCAATGGATAGGCTGACCTTGAGACTGAGACTCCTATACAAAACATACTCCAATGACGGACATGACGGCAGTCTTGCGTCTTTTGACCCAACTATCCATTGGGCACACATCTCAGCCCATAATACATATTAAACTTAAATATGATTCATTACTCAAAACGAAAATATGATGGTTAATTGAGGAGATTAGTTGAGCAATTATTTTTTAAAGCATCTCTAAAGTATATTACCAAAGTTTCATTCTCAGAGGATGTGTATACATATACATATGCATATCTATGTATGTATCACTAGAGATGTATTCTTGTCAATCTTTCGTGTTTATATCTCCAACTGTAGTTGAATTTGATGTCATTAATGGTAATGAATAAGAGGGGTTTCTTAATTTACTTCAATTTCATTTCATGATATGTAATTACATTACCCATAAAGGTGAAAAGCTCTCTTGTTTTACATTAATTGAAAATCTAAAAGGATTCTAAGCTAATTTATTTGGTTATTGCAACATCTAGTATAAAATTACTACTAGTTTTTTAAAATTACATAACAACTAACTACACATGCCAACACCAAATCAAACAATGAAGAACAATATTCAAGTGCTAACAAATTAAACTTGCACTCACAAGTGTAATTTTAGTTGTGAAAAAAAAGGATTCTAAAGAGAATATAAAAACAAGGACAAATGGAATTATTACCTAATACAAGATACTTGTGAAGGCAGCGGTGGCGCCGGCTGTTGTAAGACCCCAACTTATTATAAATGAAATTAAATTTTCTCTATTTATTATTTTGAAATAGTAAGGGTTAATTTGATTAATGTGGTTAGTTACGGATAAAATGCGCAAATATTTTAAATAAGCAAGTGGTTATAAAATATTCATTGTTGTTAGGGAATATTCGTTTGGTCGTAGAATATTCTTGCTGCCGGGTAATATTCGTACGACAGCGTAGCCTTGTGTGGGCCCCATAACGGAAAGCGATTGGATGAAGAAAATGACAAGTATAAGTTGTTTATAAATAACGACGTAGTTGTTACCGTTAATACTGTTGAAATTCGGTGGTTAAAATACAGTAGCACACGGTATTGCACCAATTATTGATTCTTACGTAAGAAGGAACTACTCAATAATTGTTACAGTAATTAATGTTCAATATTTTATTATATTGATTCAATAATTGCTACGTTGATATTTTATATTATTGTTGTTTCAATAATTATCACTACACAGTATTTTTCATTATCAGATCAATAATTCATATTATTTGAATAATATTATTAGATAGTATTACTGACAATGTCTAGAAAATTCTATCTAAGGAGAGGTTTGGTCACCTAATTGAGCGCCAGTAAGGAGAAATTCTTATTGGAAAACCCCTCTCTTTCCTGAGAACGGCCTAGTTGTCAGTATTGTGATTCTATAATATTATTTATGAATAATTAATTATTGATTATTATGATAAGGAAAATATTCATTTTATGTAGATATAGATGGAGAAAATTTTAAAGTGACAATTGTTGAAAAATTGATATTTTATCTTTTCTGATAAAATAATTCATTTAAATATATTAATATATTTTAATAATATAATAATGGTGATATTTTACAATGAATGGGTGATATATGTATAAATGGGGAGGAGGTATTTTTGTTACAAAAATTATTTAAAACATGTTAAACATGTTTGTGGGCCCATTTCTTGACTGAAATTAGATTATAGGCTGTAAAATCGCTCGTTTGTGAATTTTGGTCAATTTCTGCTTAGAATTTACAAAAACTTAAACTTCGAAAGTTGTAAAGAATGGAATTTCCTATGGAAAGGACATAAGATTCGAATTTTTCTGATAAAAGGGCTATTTATTATAAATTATTGAAGTTCTGAAGTTCCTGAATAATTGATTTTTGGAAGTTTTAATTGTTTTATTTAAGAAAAACATTTTTCATATGATTAGTGGGTTGTTAAACATGTTGAAATCTGAATTCAAAGGTTGGCGTAGAAAATCATAATAAATATTATTATTTTATTAAATTTTCTGCTTTAGTGTTCTAAACATTTTTCTATAAATAGGGTGCTTAGGTTAGAATTGAAAATCACACAAGAAACAAGTTTTCTCTCTCTTTCTCTCTCTATATTATCGAGCGTATTCTTATGAGTATTTTGAGACTTTGAGTGTTGCTATACGGTACAAGTTCTGTGATGCCCCCAAAATAGGTCCATTCCATCCAACCCATTCTGAGTCGCCAAATACATGGTACAAAAATAACTACAACTTTATTATTACAACATATAAACTGCTAGTTTAAATACAGATATTGCCGTCTAGACAACATCCACACGCAAATAAATCTCCATCATAATTATTGATACATTATTTTATAAAAAATGGATTAATAAATCGAAGGTTTGAGCTTTCTTCACCTCGCCAATTCTCGCTTTTGGAATAACAACTTCTTGCACCTCCTTCTTCAAATTCATCAGCTCCAGTGTGTAGCTTGAACAACTTTAACTTTATCGATTAAAGTCGATTATACTCGTATATCATCACGTGGGTACCTAGAGTTTTTATATCCATCTCTATTATTTGTAAATTATACGAAATGAGTCTTTGAAAATATCGTACTCGTACTTGTATACGATCTTCTACTCAACACGTCAGCTACCACGTTCGCTTTTCCAGGATGGCATGGTCAGAACATGTGCTGAAATGAGTCTCCTCTTGAGTTCTTCGAAGCTCTTCCCACATTCCTTGCTCCATTCAAACTTTGTATCTCTACGAGTTAGCTGCGTTAATGGAATAGCGATTCGAGAATATCCTTCAACGAATCTCCGATAATAACCAACTAAGCCTAGAAAGCTACGTATTTCGATTACCGACTTAGGTTGTTCTCAACTGTGACTCATATCCCAACCTTGGATAGCACATTACAATGACACCTATTAGTTTACTATCGCACAAATATGGCGTCCCCTACGGAGAGTCTGGCTTCGGTGCATTCCACAAAGGAAGTCACCAGATAATGGCTCAGGTACCAAATTCTATAGTTGAATTTTTAACTCCTGAAGTTCAATAGGAGCCATTCGATATGAGATTTTAGAAATGAGTTTTGTACCGGGTTCAAAGTCGATACAAAATTTAATATCAGGCTTTGGGAGTAAGCCAAGAAATTCTTCAGGAAATACGTCAGGAAAAATTAATAACAACAGGAATATTATTCAAATCTGACGTGTCTTTATTCAAATCCATAACATAGACTAAGAAAACTTGACATCCGTAATAAACGAATGACTTCATAGCTTGATATGAAAATGTTTGACTACAATGGTTTGATTGCTTGAATTCGAATAACAGGTTGCTTAGGAATATGAAAACTAACAACCTTACGAAAGTAATCAATTTCAGCATGATGAGTAGTTAACCTTAAAATCACATCAAAAGCAAATATCTCTATAGAAATAAGGTTAACAGGTAATGTGATAGTGCCAACCTGAATCAAGCAAGATTTCTAAACAACGGATGTAATGAAAGTTTCTCCTAACGGAGTCTCCATAAATAGGTCAAAGTCTAATTTCTCCGTAGTCAAGTCCAAACGTTGAGCGCAAGCAAGAGAGATAAAAGAATGGGTAGAACCGGTATCTAGTAAGGTATAAACTTCGCAAGAATTTATAATTAACTAACCCGTGCTAACTTCGTTCGGGTTCTTCGCATTTTGACCGGTCACGACACACTCTTCCAAGAACCGTTGACTTTGACTTTTCTGGGACATCCTTTTGAGTCATCATTCCCGCTGGACTGGGTTTCGATACCGTACAATCTCGAGCGATATGTCCTTCTTTTCCACAATTATAGTATACCTTAAACTGTTGTGGGCAGTTTGGGCTGATATGTCCCTCTTTCCCGCATTTATAACATACGACCGGTGGTCTTTATCCTCCCTTGGAACCAGTTGCTACTGGCGCCGACGTCTTTACATGGTCATTGTTGAATCTTCTCTTTTTAAAATCTCCTCCTGACTCACTTCTTCTATTTTCATGGCCATGATTACCACCAGAGTGGTTACCGCCTTTGTCCGTATTCTTCTTTCTCCGCTGGTTATCGTTATTATGATGATTTCTATCTTCGGTATGATCCTGGGTATGGTCCCTTGGTTGAACGTACTCGTTATCTCGCTCTAACAACTGAGCCCTGTTGACAACATCTGAATAGAGAAAAAATTTATGAGAAATGAGATATTGACGTATGCCGGGTTTCAAACCTCTCAGAAACATCCGCGTCATACGTTCCTTATTCTCTACCAAATGAGGTGCAAACCTGGATAACTCCGCGAACTTCGCCTCGTACCGGGATACCGTCATGTTATTCTGCTCCAGTCTAATAAACTCCACTTCCTTCATATGGCGAATACTTTTAGGAAAGTATTTTTTGTTGAAAAGTTTCTGAAACGTCTCCCATGATATGCTGAGTGCGGCTGGATGTGTACGCTTCACAGAGTCCCACCAGTAGTCTGCCTCGCCACGGAACATAAAGGTGGCGAATGGAACCTTCTGTTCCTCCGTTGCATCCCAAGACATCGAATATCTTGGTAATTTGTTTGACCCACGTCTCCGCCTTAATCGGATTCGGCTTTCCCCAGAATTCTGGTGGTCCCAACTCTTTGAACTGCTTGGTTGTGACAACCCGTGAATTGCTATCATTTCCTCCAGTATTTTGATCACGAGTCTCCCTCATATGGTTTTGCATGAACTGCAAAAAGCTCCTAAACATCCCGTCGTTCATCGTCTGCTCAGTGGTGTTGTTCACAGGAGGTACATTGCCAGTCTGTTGCACGTTCTCCTCGTTGGTGAATACAGGCGTCTCCACAGTCTCATTTCTATTGTTAATATTCTCAGTCGACATTCTCAAATACTGTCATAAAATAAGGTTTAATTAAGAAAATCAATATATCACATAATATCCCTATATAGTGACCAACTAACAAATAAGCTTAGGTAGGACACACTAGCGAAGGATTTACTCGTCTCTCCCCTCCTAGTTCTATTCCCCGATCTCCGCCAGAGATCATATCCCTAAGCTCTGATACCAACTGTGACTCCCCCAAAATAGGTCCATTCCATCCAACCCATTCTGAGTCGGCAAATACATGGTACAGAAATAACTATAACTTTATTATTACAACATATAAACTGCGAGTTTAAATACAGATATTGCCGTCTAGACAACATCCACACGCAAATAAATTCCCATCATAATTATTGATACATTATTTTATAAAAAATGGCGAGGACTACTAAACAACTCTCTCTAGAACCTTCATTCCATACCCCGACTAGTACTCACTACATTCTCGCCTCCTGAGAAGAAAAATGGAACAAAAAGGAAAAGGGTGAGCTCAACTAGCCCAGTAAAAAATATTATGACTAAGATAATATACAACAAATTATCGTTAGTCTTCAACAGGAAAAAAATCTAATAGAATACAATAGACAACCAGTTTTAAATCAACAACTGCAGCGGAAACAACAATTCATTAGAAGAGTTAAGTAGAGAATGCAAACTACTGTCTTCTATATACGAATTTAAAAGTTTATCGTCGATATTTTATCCCTGTAACATCAATCAATATATATCTGAAATCAAATATGCATCTTTGCACTATAGGCCAAAGATATTCATCAGTTGGTCATGTTCATCTAAACACCTGTTCATCTTTGCACTACGGGCCAAAGATATTAATCAGTCGGTCATGTTCATCTCAACACCTGTTCATCTTTGCACTACGGGCTAAAGATATTCATCAAGAAATCATTCATCTTTGCACTACAGGCCGAAGATATTCAATAATATCATCATTTAAGACTGAGGATGATGAAAAATATTTTAAAGGAAACGAATCCAGTGAAACAAAAGAACAAATATTAAGGATTCGTATTTTAATCAATCCAAGTTCAAAAATACTTTATAAGTAATCATAGTGGAGTAAAATTCAAGAATGATCAAAACATGGATACAATCAAAACTAGTATCCATAATAGATATTTTAGACAAAAATAAGAAATTTTATTTTTCGGTGAATAGTTCCGTATTCGTGAATAGTGCAGTATACGTGAATAGTGCCGTATACGTGAATAGTAACTCCGACACCAAAAGATAGAAATTTCACAAAAAACATCATCATGCTTCGTGAATAGTACTCGTGAATAGTAACTCATGAATAGTAACTCGTGAATAGTAACTCATGTATAGTAACTCATGAATAGTAACCCCGACATGAAAAAGTTCCAAATTTGATAAAAATTTCCAACCAATATTTCGGCATAATGATATTGAAGAAATAATATCATTTTTAAAAAAAATAATATCCCTTACCTCGTAAGACAGTACTTCTAGATGAAACACCGAATATAGGCTATGACTTGAACTTGCACCGTATAGCAATACTCAAAGTATACTCAAAATACTCACAAGAATACGCTCGATAATATAGAAAGAGAAAACTTCAGTTTCTGGAGTGATTTTCAATTCTAACCTAAGCACATATTTATAGGAAATTGCTTAGAACACCAAAGCAGAAAATTTAATATAATATTAATATATTTAATAAATTCTCTACGCCCATCTAGACAATCTGATCTCAGCCATCAACACATGTTAAATGAGCGAACCAAATGAAAAAAACGTTTTTTGTAAATAAAAATATTTTAAACTTCCAAAAATCAATTATTTCGAAACTCTGAAACTTCAATAATTCATAATAAATAGCTCTTTTGTCAGAAAATTCGAATCTCGCGAGTTTTTATAGGAAATTCAATTCTCTACAACTTTGCAGAAGAAAGTTTTTCCAAATTCTAAATAGAAATTGACCGAAATCCATAAACGGATGATTTTACAGGCTATAATCAAATTTCGGTCAATAATTGTGTCCACCAATACACAAAATATGTGTTAAACATTTAATGTCACAAAAATACTCTTTCTCCTCATATACTCATATATTCCACATTCATTATAAAAATATCACCGTTAATATATTATTGAAATAATATATTTACATGAATTATTTTATCTAAAAAAGATAAAATATTAGTTTTCAACAATTGTCACATTAAAAATTTTCTCCATCTATATCCACAGGAAATCAATATTTTCCTCATCATATAAATCAATAATTAATTATTCACAAATAATATTACAGAATCACAATATTGACAACCAGACAGTTCCCAGGAAAGAGGGGGCTTTCCAATAAGGATCTCTCCTTACTGGCGCGCAATTAGGTGACCAAACCTCTCCTTAGACAGAACTTTCTAGACATTACCAATAATGTTATCCAATAATATTATTCAGATAATATGAATTATTGCTCAGATAATGAAAAATACTGTGTAATGATGATTTATTGAAACAACAGTAATATAAAATATCAATGCAACAATTATTGAATAAATAAAATAAAATATTGAATAGTAATTACTGTAACAATTATTGAGTAGTGCCTTCTTACGTAAGAATCAATAATTGGTGCAATACCGTGTTCTACTGTTCAACAACGCGTATTAGTGTGTTTTAACCACCGGGTATTCCAACAGTATTAACGGTAACAACTATGCCGTTGTTTATAAACAACTTATATTTGTCATTTTCTTCATCCAATCGCTTTCCGTTATGGGGCCCACATATGGCTGCGCCGTCGTACGAATATTCCCCGACAGTACAAATATTCCACGACCAAACGAATATTCCTCGACAACAATGAATATTTTATAACCACTTGCTTATTTTGAAATATTTGCGTATTTTACCCATAACTATCCACATTAATCAAATCAACCCTTACTATTTCAAAATAATAAATAGAGAAATTAAATTTCATTAATAATAAGTTGGGGTCTTACAAGTTCCCTTCAGCACTATATCCAGTATTCCAGTCAGAAGTACTGTCTTTTTGAGGTAAAAGATGTTATTTTTTTAAAAATGATATTATTTCTTCTAATATCATTATGCCATAATATTGGTAATATTTTTCTTGTGAAAATCTTGTCTTTTAGTGTCGGGATTACTATTTACGTATACGACACTATTCACATATACGGCATTATTCATAGAAAAATTAAAATTTTATTTTTTGTCCAAAATATCTATTATGGATACTAGCTTTGCTTGTATCCATATTTTGATCTTTCTTGAATTTTACTTCACTATAGTTATTTATGAAGTATTTTTGAACTTGGACTGTTTAAAGTACGAATCTTTATTATTTGTTCTTTTATGTCACTGGATTTATTTTCTTTAAAATATTTTTCATCATCCTCAGTCCTAAATGATGATATTACTGAATATCTTTGGCCTGTAGTGTAAAAATGGTTGATTTTCTTATAAATATCTTTGGCCCGTAGTGTAAAGATGTACAGATGTTGAGATGAACATGACCAACTGATGAATATCTTTGGCCTGTAGTGCAAAGATGAATTTTTGATTTAAGATGTATATTGATTGATGTTACAGGGATAAAATATTGATGATGGATTTTTTTTAAAATCATAGAAGATAGTAGATTTTATTCTCTACGTAACTCTTCTAATGAATTGTTATTTCCGCTGCGAATATTGATTTAAAACTTGTTGTCTATTGTATTTTATCAGATTTTTCCCTGTTGAAGGCTAACGATAATTTGTTCTATATTATCTTAGTCATAATATTCTTTACTGGGCTAGTTGATGTAAGACCCCAAATTATTAATAATTGAAATTTAATTTCCTCTATTAATCATTTTGAAATAGTAAGGGTTGATTTGATTAATGTGGTTAGTTATGGGTAAAATGCATAAATATTTCAAATAAGCAGGTGGTTATAAAATATTCATTATTGTCGGGGAATATTCGTTTGGTCGTTAAATATTCTTGCGGTCGGGGAATATTCGTACAACGACAAAGTCTTTTGTGGGCCTCATAACGGAAAGCGATTGGATGAAGAAAACGACAAGTATAAGTTGTTTATAAATAACGGCGCAGTTGTTACCGTTAATACTATTGGAATACCGGGTGGTTAAAACACAGTAATACGCGTTGTTGCACAGTAGCACACGGTATTGCACCAATTATTGATTCTTACGTAAGAAGACACTACTCAATAATTGTTATAGTAATTACTGTTCAGTATTTTATTTTATTGATTCAATAATTGCAGCGTTGATATTTTATATTACTGTTGTTTCAATAATTGCCACTACACAATATTTTCCATTATCGAAGTAATAATTCATATTATCTGAATAATATTATTAGAAAATATTATTGATAATGTCTAGAAAGTTCTGTCTAAGGAGAGGTTTGGTCACCTAATTGCGCGCCAGTAAGGAGAAATTTTTATTGGAAAGCCCTCTCTTTCCTGGGAACGGCCTGGTTGCCAGTATTATGATTCTATAATATTATTTATGAATAATTAATTATTGATTTATATGATGAGGAAAATATTGATTTTATGTGGATGTAGATGGAATTTTTTTTTAAAGTGACAATTATTAAAAATTGATATTTTATCTTTTTTGATAAAATAATATTTTATTATATTATTATAATATAATAACGGTGATATTTTTATAATGAATGTGAGATATATGAGTATATGAGGAGGAAGAATATTTTTGTTGCAAAAGATATTTAAAACATGTTTAACATGTTGGTGGACCCATTTCTTGACTGAAATTTGATTATAGTCTGTAAAATCGACCGTTTATGGATTTCGGTCAATTTTTGTTTGGAATTTGAAAAAACTTTCTTCTGCAAAGTTGTAAAGAATTAAATTTCCTATATAAAGTCGCGAGATTCGAATTTTCTGATAAAGGGCTATTTATTATGAATTATTGAAGTTCTGAAGTTCCGAAATAATTGATTTTTGAAAGTTTTAATTATTTTAAATAACAAAAACGTTTTTGGAATGTGTGGAGGCATCATTAACATGTGCTAGGGGCTGAATTTAGATTCTTGGATGCGTAGGAAGATGTGGAAAAATAAATAATATTAATTTATTAAATTTTCTGCTTTGGTGTTCTAAGCATTTTCTTATAAATAAGGTGCTGAGGTTAAAATTGAAAATCACACCAGAAACTGAAGTTTTCTCTATATTTCTCTCTCTATATATTGAGCGTATTCTTGTGAGGATTCTAATACTTTGAGTATTATTATACGATGCAAGTTTCCTTCAGCACTATACCCAGTATTCCAGCTAGAAGTACTAATCTTTCGAGGTGAGAGATGTTATTTTTTTTCGTAAGTGATATTATTTCTTCAATATCATTATGTCAAAATATTGGTTGGAACTTTTTATCAAATTTGGAACCTTTTTATGTCGGGATTACTATTCACGAGTTACTATTCATGAGATACTATTCACTAGTTACAATTCATGAGTTACTATTCATGAGTAATTCATGAATACTTTCACGAAGCATGATGATGTTTTTGTGAAATTTCTATCTTTTGGTGTCGGAGTTACTATTCACGTATACGGCACTATTCACGAATACGACACTATTCACATAAAAATTAAATTTTTATTTTTCGTCCAAAATATCTATTATGGATACTAGCTTTAATTGTATCCATGTTTTGATCATTCTTGAATTTTACTCCACTCTGGTTATTTATGAAGTATTTTTGAACTTGGATTGTTTAAAGTACGAATCCTTAATATTTATTCTTTTGTTTCACTGGATTCGTTTTTTTTAAATATTTTTCATCATCCTTAGTCCTAAATGATGATATAATTGAATATCTTTGGCCTGTAGTGCAAAGATGAATGATTTCTGATGAATATCTTTGGCCTGTAGTGCAAAGATGAATATTTGATATCAGATATATATTGATTGATGTTACAGGGATAAAATAATGATGATGGACTGTTAAATTCATAGATATTAGTAGATTTCATCCTCTACGTAACTCTTCTATGAATTATTATTTTCCGCTGCGAATATTGATCTAAAACTTGTTGTTTAGTGTATTCTCTCAGATTTTTCCCTGTTGAAGACTAACGATAATTTGTTGTATATTATCTTAGTCATAATATTCTTTACTGGACTAGTTGAGCTCACCCTTTTCCTTTTTGTTCCATTTTTCTTCTCAGGAGGCGAGAATATAGCGAGTACTAGTCGAGGTATGGAATGAAGGTTCTAGAGAGAGTTGTTTAGTAGTCCTCACCATTTTTTATAAAATAATGTATCAATAAATATAATGAGGATTTATTTGGGTATAGATATTGTCTAGAAGATATTATTTGTATTTAAACTCACAGTTTTACTGTTGTAATAATAAAGTTGTAGTTGTTTCTGTACTATGTATTGACAACTCAGAATGGGTGATGTATACCTATTTTGGGGGCGTCACAGTTGAGCCCACCCTTTTCTTTTTTGTTCCATTTTTCTTCTCAGGAGGCGAGAATGTAGCGAGTACTAGTCGGGTAGTGGAATGATGGTTCTAGAAGTTATTTTAGTAGTCCTTTCTATTTTGTAAAATAGTGTATCAATAATTATAATGAGGACTTATTTGAGTGTGGATATTGTCTAGGAGATAATATTTGTATTTAAACTCTCAGTTTAAGTGTTGTCGTATTTTGTAAGACAATTGTATTAATAAAGTTATAGTTATTTCTGTACCATGTGTTTGGCGACTCAGAATGGGTGATGTATACCTATTTTAGGGGTGTCACAGTTGGTATCAGAGCTTAGGGATATGATCTCTGGCGGAGATCGGGGAATAGAACTAGGAGGGGAGAGACGAGTAAATCCTTTGCTAGTGTGTCCTACCTAATCTTATTTGTTGGTTGGTCAGAATATAGAGATATTATGTGATATGTTAATTTTTTTAATTAACCCTTGTTTTATGGCAGTATTTGAGAATGGCAACTGAAAATGTTAACAGTGGAGCAAATGAGACCGTGGAGACACCTTTACTCACCAATGAGGAGAATGTGAAACAGGCCGTCAATGTTCCTCCTGTAAACAACACCACTGATCAGACGATGAACAATGAAATGTTTAGAAGCTTTTTGCAGTTCATGCAAAATCAGACAAAGGAGACTCGGGTACAAAATACAGGTGGAAATGATAGCAACGCACGGTTTGTCACAGCCAAGCAGTTCAAAGAGTTGGGACCATCAGAATTCTGAGGAAAGTCAGATCCGATTAAGGAGGAGACGTGGTTCAAGCAAATTACCAAGATGCACGGAGAAACATAAGGTTTCATTCGCCACTTTTATATTCCGTAATGAGGCAGATTACTGGTGGGAATATGTGAAGCGTACCCATCCAGCTGCACTCTGCATGTTTTAGGAGACGTTTCAGAAACTGTTCAATGACAAGTACTTTCCGAAAAGTATTCTTCATATGAAGGAAGTAGAGTTTATTAGCTTGGAACAAAACAATATGACGGTGTCCCAGTACCGGGCGAAGTTTGCAGAGTTATCCAGGTTTGCACCTCATTTGGTGGAGAATGAGGAACGTATGACGCGAATGTTTCTAAGAGGTTTGAAACCCGGCATACGTCAATATCTCATTTCTCATAAATTTTCTCTCTATTCAGATGTTGTCAACAGGACTCAATTATTAGAGCGAGATAACGAGTACGTTCAACCAAGTGACCACAACCAGGATTATACCGGTGACAACATTCATCCGAACAATGATAACCAGCGGAGAAAGAAAAATACGGACAAAAGCGGTAACCATTCTGGTGGTAATCATGGCCATGAAAATAGAAGAAGCGAGTCGGGGGGGATTTTAAAAAGAGGAGATTCAACAATAACGATGTGAAGACGTCAGCACCAACAGCAACTGGTTCTAAGGGAGGAGAATGACCACCGGTCGTATGCTATAAATGTGGAAAAGTGGGACATATCAGCCCAAACTGTCCACAACAGTTCAAGGTATGTTATAATTGTGGAAAGGAAGGACATATCGCTCGAGATTGTACGGTAGCAAAACCAAGTCCAGCGAGGATGGTGACTCAAAAGGTTGTCCCAGAAAAATCAAAGTCAACGGTTTCTGGAAGAGCGTTTGCTGTGACTCGTCAGAATGCGAGGAACCCAAATGAGGTGATCACGGGTAAGCTAATCATAAATTCTTGCGAAGTTTATACTTTACTAGATACTGGTACTACCCATTCATTTATTTCTCCTGCTTGTGCTCAACGTTTAAATTTAACTCCGGAGAAATTAGACTTTGACCTATTTGTGGAGACTCCGTTATGAGACACTTTTATTACATCCATTGTTTATAAATCTTGTTTGATCCAAGTTGGCACTATTACATTACCTGTTGACCTTATCTCTTTAAGGATACTTGCTTTTGATGTGATTTTAGGGATTGATTGGTTAACTACTCATTATGCCAAAATTGATTATTTTCGTAAGGTTGTTAGGTTTCATATTCCTAACTAACCTGTTGTACGAATTCAAGCAACTAAACCACTAAAATAATTCAATGTCATATCAAGTCATAAAGCTATTCATTTATTGAAAAACGGATGTGAAGCTTTCTTAGCCCATGTTATGGATTTGAATAAAGACACTTCAGATTTGAATAATATTCTTGTTGTTAGTAAATTTCCTGACGTATTTCCTGAAGAATTTCCCGGTCTACCCCCAGAACGTGAAATTGAATTCTTTATTGACCTCGGTACAAAGCCCATTTTTAAAATCCCATATCGAATGGCTCCTATTGAACTTCAGGAGTTAAAGGTCCAACTACAGGAGTTGTTGGACATCGGTTTTATTCGTCCTAGTACATCTCCTTGGGTTGCTCCTGTTTTATTTATAAAGAAGAAAGACGGTATTATGCGACTTTGTATTGACTATCGAGAATTGAACCACGTCACCATCAAGAATAGGTAACCGCTACCTCGCATTGATGACATGTTTGATCAGTTGCAAGGAGCACAATTCTTTTCAAAGATCGATCTTCGTTCTGGATATCATCAGCTGAAGATTAGAACTGAGGATATTCCAAAGACTGCCTTCAGAACTCGGTACGTGCATTATGAATTCTTAGTCATGTCTTTTGGATTGACTGATGCTTCTGCGACTTTCATGGATATGATGAACCAAGTATTCAAGAAATATTTGGATCAATTCGTTGTGGTCTTTATTGATGACATCCTCATATATTCCAAAAGTCGTGAAGATCATGAACACCATTTGAAGCTGGTACTCCAAAGGCTTCATGAAAACAAGCTGTATGCCAAGTTGAAGAAATGCGAGTTCTGGCTTGAGAAAGTAGCATTCCTTGGGCACGTAGTATCAAAACATGGAGTATCTGTTGACTCGGCGAAGATTGAAGCAATACAAAGTTGGGAGCAACCGAAGACGGTGACCGAAGTACGTAGCTTTCTAGGCTTAGCTGGTTATTATCGGAGATTCGTGTAAGGATTTTCTCGAATCGCTACTCCGTTAAATCAGTTGACTCGGAAGGATAAAAATTCGTATGGAGCGAGGAATGCGAGAAGAGTTTTCAAAAGCTCAAGAGTAGACTCATTTCGGCACCTGTTCTGACAATACCATCTGGTTTGGATGGATTTGTTATCGACAGTGATGCTTCAAGCAAAGGGTTAGGATGTGTTCTCATGCAATATGGGAAATTCATATCCTATGCCTCGTGACAACTTAAAGAATATGAGAGGAATTATCCTACTCATGATCTAGAGTTGGCAGCAGTCGTTTTTGCGCTAAAGATCTTGAGGCACTATCTATATGGGGAGAAATTGGAGATATATTAATATCATAAAAGCCTCAAATATTTCTTCACCCAAAAGGAACTCAACATGCGACAACGGCGTTGGCTTGAGCTGTTAAAAGATTACGACCACACCATTCAATACCATCCTGGAAAAGCGAACGTGGTAGCTGACGCGTTGAGTAGAAGATCATATGCGTGAACGAGTGCGATTTTGTTAACACAAAGGCCCATTTTATGTGATTTACAAAAGATGAAGATAGAATTCAAGACCCTGGGGACCCATGCGATGATGTCAAGTATACACATAGAACCGACTTTAATCGAAAAAGTTAAAGTTGCTCAAGCCACAGACCCGGAGCTGATGCGTATGAAGAAGAAAATACAAGAAGGTGCTATCCCAGAAGCAAGAATCGATGGAGAAGGAATACTTCGAGTCAACTCCAGACTTTGTGTTCCTAATGAATCTTATTTGAAGAACAAGATCATGATGGAGGCACACAATACACCGTTTACAATCCATCCTGAAAGTACCAAAATATATCATGATCTTTGACATACATTTTGGTGGAACAATATGAAGAGAGAGATTGCAAAGTTTATCTCGTGGTGTTTAACTTGTCAACGTGTAAAGGCTGAGCATCAAGTGCCTAAGGGTCCATTGCAACCACTTGAGATTCCGAAATGGAAGTGGGAACACATTACCATGAATTTCGTTATGGGTTTTCCCACGGTTTCTCAAGGCATAAATGTTATTTGGGTTATTGTTGATAGATTAACCAAGTCTGATCATTTCTTATTGGTACGGGAGACTTATTCCCTTGAACGTCTTGCTCGTATGTACGTAAATGAGATTGTGAGATTGCATGGCATGCCAGTATTCATAGTTTCTGACCGTGACCCAAGATTCACTTCACGATTTTGGGTTAGCTTGCAAAAACCTATGGGCACAGATTTACGATTCAGTTCGGCATACCATCCTCAAACAGACGGACAATCAGAGAGGACTATTCAGACTCTTGAAGATCTATTAAGTCTTTGTGTCCTAGACTTCAAAGGGAGTTGGGATAAGTATTTACCATTGGTGGAATTCTCCTACAACAATAGTTATCAGACAAATATAGGTTTGACTCCATTTAAAGCATTATATGGATGAAAGTGTCGCTCTCCAGTATGTTGGGACGAGGTGGGTGAAGGAACATTATTGGGACCAGATTTGGTACGTATGACTACAGAAAAAATCCAAATGATTCGACAACGTATACAAACGGCACAGGATCGACAAAAGAGTTATGCGGATCTTCATCGAAAGGACGTGGTATTTAGTATTGGGGATCATGTATTGTTGCGTTTTGCTACATGGAAGGGAGTTACAAGATTTGGGAGAAGAGGAAAACTCAATCCACGATTTATTGGTTCGTTTCAGATTCTTGACCGAGTAGGAAATGTGGCCTATAGACTCGCGTTACCTCCAAGTATGTCTCGTGTTCATAATATTTTTCACATATCTATGCTTCGTAAATGTGTGAAAGACCCGAACCACGTTATTGAGTTAGAACCAGACTAGATAGCCGAAGACTTAACGTACGAAGAGGTACCTGTCAAGATCTTGGATAGGAAGGAGCATGTCCTACGCACAAAGGTTATACCACAAGTCAAAGTTTTGTGGAGGAATCATGTTATAGAGGAAATGACTTGGGAGTTGGAAACAAAAATGAAAGCGAGGTATCCTCACCTTTTCGAAACACCAGGTACGTACGTCAATTTCGAGGATGAAATTTCATAAGGAGGGGAGGTTGTAAGACCCCAACTTATTATAAATGAAATTAAATTTCTTCTATTTATTATTTAGAAATAGTAAGGGTTGATTTGATTAATGTGGTTAGTTATGGGTAAAATGCGCAAATATTTTAAATAAGCAAGTGGTTATAAAATATTCATTGTTGTCGGGGAATATTCGTTTGGTCGTGGAATATTCTTGCTGTGACGCCCCCAAAATAGGTATACAACACCCATTCTGAGTCGCCAAATACATGGTACAGAAAGAAAACTACAACTTCAATAATACAATTGTCGTGAAAAATACGACAATACATACTGTGAGTTTAAAAATAAAAATTGTCTTCTAGACAATATCCACACTCAAATAAGTTCTTATTACAATTATTCGAACACTATTTTATAAAAATAGTGATGACTGCTAAAACATCTTTCTAGAACCATCACTCCATACCCGGACAAGATCCTGCTATGTTATCACCTCCTGGGAAGAAAAATGGAACAAAAAGGAAAAAGGTGAGCTCAACTAGCCCAGTAAAGAATATTATAACTAAGATAATATACAACAAATTATCATTAGTCTTCAACAGGGAAAAATCTGATAAAACATAATAAACAACAAGTTTTAGATCAAAACTGCAGCCGAAACAGCAATCCATTAGAAGAGTCAAGTAGAGAATGAATTCTACTATCTTCTAAGATTTAAAAGTTCATCATCAGTATTTTATCCCTGTTACAACAATCAATATACATCTTTAATTGATTATTCATCTTTGCACTACAGGCCAAAGATATTCATTTGTATCACCAGTTGGTTATGTTCATCTCAACACATGTTCATCTTTGCACTACGGGCCAAAGATATTCATCAGTTAATCATTCATCTTTGCACTACAGGCCAAAGATATTCAATAATATCATCATTAAGGACTGAGGATGATGAAAAACATTTTAGAGAACGAATCCAGTGAGACAGAAGGACAAATATTAGGGATTCGTGTTACAGTTTATCTAAGATCCAAAATATCAAAAATATGGATACAATCAAAGATAGTAACCATAATAGACATCTTGGACAAAAAGGAAAATTTTCATTTTTCGGTGAATAGTGTCGTATTCGTGAATAATGCTGTATACGTAAATAGTGTTGTATACGTGAATAGTAACCCCGACATAAAAAATTCTAAATTTGATTAAAAAGTTTAAACCAATATTTTGGCATAATGATATTGAAGAAAATAATATCATTTAAGAAGAAAATAACATCCTTACCTCAAAGAAAAAGTACTTCGGAATGAAAAGTCGGAAGTGATGCTGAATGAAACTTGTACTGAACAGCAACTCTCAAAGTATCTAAATACTCACAAAATACGCTCGATAATATAGAGAGAGAAAGAGAGAAAGCTTATGTTTCTGGTGTGATTTTAGTTCTAACTTAGCCCACTATTTATAGGAAAATGTTAGCACGCCGAAGCAGACTTGACCTGCTACCTGATGGCTTTACCTGCTACTATTGTCACCCATCACATTTGAAATAAAATTCAGCACATTTCTTTACCAACCACAAGTGGGGCCCACTTAATTCTAGAATTTTCTATCAAAATTATTTATAAACCTAATTTCTGAATCAGTCACCTCTTAAAATTCATAACACATCATTCGTTTATTTTTAAAGGTTCAAAATTTGTGGACATATACTCAACTTATATATGTATAACATATCCAAAAATCACAACGATCCAATGGTCGGATTAAAAATTATAACTCACGCAATATATCGTAAAAATACTGATTTTATTTTTAATACTTCCATTCCGACAAAAATACTGATAAAACACCTCAACATTAATTCCTTCAATTATAACAATATAAAATAAATTCATCGTTTATATCTGTATCACATAAATATTTCCTTATCATATAAATTAATAATTAATTAGTCACAAATAATATTACAGAATCACAATTATGACAACTAGGCCATTCCCAGGAAAGAGGGGGCTTTCCGATAAGGATTTCTCCTTACTGGCTCGCAATTAGGTGACCAAACCTCTCCTTGACAGAACTTTCTAGACATTGCCAATAATGCTATCTAATAATATTATTCAAATAATATGAATAATTGATCTGATAATGGAAAATACTTTGCAGTGACAATTATTGAAATAACAATAATATAAAATATTAACGCAATAATTATTGAATCAATAAAATAAAATATTGAACAGTAACTACTGTAACAATTATTGAGTAGTGCCTTCTTACGTACGAATCAATAATTAAACAATACTGTGCAATACTGTGTGCTACTGTGCAACCACGCGTATTACTGTATTTTAACTACTAGGTATTCCAACAGTGTTAACGGTAACAATTACTACGTTGATTCAATAATTGCTTCGTTGATATTTTATAATATTATTGTTTCAATAATTGTCACTACACAGTATTTTTCATTATAAGATCATTAATTCATATTATTTGTGTGACGCCCCCAAAATAAGTATACATCACCCATCTTGAGTCGCCAAATACATGGTACAAAATTCAAATAAAACTTAATAATACAACGGTCGTGTAAAATACGACAAAACATATGTTGTGAGTTTTAATACAAATATTGTCATCTAGACAATATCCACACTCAATTGAGTCCTCATTATATTTATTATCACACTATTTAACAGAATAGTGAGGACTACTAATGCTATTAACTGGACCGACACTCCGTTCCCCGACTAGTCCCTGCTACGTTATCATTTCCTGAAAAGAACAATGAAAGTAAAAGGGTGAGCTCAACTAGCCCAGTAAGAAATATTATGACTAAGATAATGCAGAATAAATTATCGTTAGCCTTCAATAGTGTTAAACTGATACAATATAACAAACATCAAGTTTAACTGCAGCGGAATAAACAATCCATTAAAAGAGTCAAGTATAGAATAAAATCTACTATCTTTTATGATTTAAAGGTTTTTCATCACTTTTATCGCTGAGACTTAGCTTAATAATAAATCCACATCATCCCTGCACTACGGCCAAGGATATTCATTAGTATCACAACCATAAATAATCCATGCACTATGGGCCAAAGATATTCGTGTATTCATCAATGGTCATGATCATGCCAATAATTGTCCATCAATGCACTACGGGCCAATGAGGACTTTTACCACATCATTTGTAATATTACGGTCATGATTATACCGAATAATCCCTAGTCATAATCATACCAAGTCCATCTATGCACTACAGGCCACAGATGACTTTCAACATAATATAAACATAAGGATGATGATAATGATATAAGAATTCAATAAAACAAGTTCAAGAATTAATTTATCCAGGAACTAATAACGTCCAAATTGTCAACATGATACTTCTTTGTAGAGTAAAATTCAAGAATGCTCAGAATAATATTTCTATGAAAAGATACTAGATGAAGCGCAAATATCAAGGATATTCCACTAATTTCATGAAGTATAGAAGTCAAAAATTTAACCAAATGAGTATAATAAAGAATGGAATAATAAAAGAAATCACCAATCATGCGATAAACTGCACAGACAGGTTATTCTAACAGAATAATAAATAACGGAACTAGGTCATGCGTAAACGGACAGATAAGATATTCCAACAGAATAATAAATAACGAAACCAGGTCAGACGAACTTCGCACCGACAGGATGTTCCAACAGAATAATAAATAACGGAACCAGGTCATGCGTAAACGCACAGACATGATGTTCCAACAGAATAATAAAGAATGGAATAACATAAGAATTTCACCATGTATGCGGTACTTCGCATAGACAGGTTATTCCAATATAATGATAAAGATTGGAATAACAAAAGAATTTCACCAAGTATAGGGTAGACCGCGTATACAGGTTATCTTAACAGAATAAAAAAAATAGAATAACAGAAGTTCTCTTCATGAATACGAAAGAAATAATAATCCTTACCTTAGAACAACTGGATATAGGAGTAGTGAAGTAGCAGAATACTTTTTTTCTTTCTCTTTATAGTTTCTCTCTCTAGAGTTTCAGTGAAATCGTAAGAAAATAATGAAGGAATGAACTTCTGTTTATATGAGAATGGACTAAATAGTAACTAATTCCTGAACGGTCCAGATTGATTTACTTTTAAACGGACGGTCCAGATTGATTTAATATAAAATATTCTAATAAAACAAAATCTTTTAAATAAAATATAATATATTCTATTAATAATCTAATAAAACGAATAGCTTTATAAAAGTATTTTATTTTATATAAAAAATTTTTACTATGCAAAACACTATGCAAGCACTATATAAATACTATGCACAATAAAATATAATATATTCTATTTATAGTCTAATAAAACGAATAACTTTATAAAAGTATTCTGTTTTATATAAAAATATTTTACTATGCAAAACACTATGCATAATTGAATTTAATTTATTCTATTTATAGTCTAATAAAACAAATAACTTTATAAAAGTATTCTGTTTTATCTAAAAAGTTTTTCTGTTTTGTTACATTAACAATACTAATTAAACAAAATTATATATATATATATATATATATATATATATATATATATATATATATATATATATATATAAACTTTCATGACTTCATAAAAAGACACATCATTATATTTAACAACATTTATCATCATTATTATAATTCACAATATTAATCGACCAGGTCGTTCCCAGGAAAGAGGGGGCTTTTCAATAAGAATTTCTCCCTATTGGAGCGCAATTAGGTGATCAAACATCTACTTGGCAGAACTTCTAGACATCGTTAATATTACAAATAATAATATTAATAACTCTGTCATCTCAATTATTGATTTAATAATATATAAAATATCGACAATAATTCAATCAAATAACGTGAGATACTATGCAACAATTACTGAAGCAATAATAGAACAAAACTAAGTGACTTCTCACGTAAGCATCAATAATCAATACCGTGTGCTACTATGCAACCACGCGTATTCCTGTACTTTTAACACCGGGTGTTTCAACAGTTAACGGTAAAACTTCCGCCATTATTTTCATAAAATATTTTTGTCATTTTCTCAATCCGACAATAATTCCGTTGTGGGGTCCACCAATGATTGTGCCGTCGTACGAATATTCCCTGTTAAAACGAATATTTTCTGACCAATTGAATATTATATAACAACTTAAGTACTTTGTAAAATTTATAAATATTACCCACAACTTTAACATTATATCAAATCTAAACCATAATATTAAAAAAAATATTTCGAGAAATTTAAATCTTTATTCATAAACTTTGGGGTCTCACATTCTCCCCTCCTTCTTAAATTTCGCCCTCAAAATTTACGTACGTACCTGGTATGCCGAAGAGGTGTGGATACCTTGACTTCATTTCATATTCCAACTCTTGATGTATAACCTTGAATACCTTTATCGTCGAAAATATTACACGTTGCATACGTGCATGCCCGATGTCCTTCGATTGCCTCTGAATGCACATCAGTCCCTAAAATAGTCATTTTAGGCCTTGATACTGACCTCAAATCTCAAAATATAAAGAATTAAAGTTATAGGTCTACTCGTTATCTTTCCGAATTATCCTGAATCACCTCAATCGGAATTCGTATGTAAATGTTATGCCTAATTTACTAAAGGACGTCCGGACAGATTTTGGCTTAATACTTGACCAGCGCCTAGGCGCTCAGATTTGGTATTGGGCAAGCGCCTAGGCGCCCAAGAGCAGAATCTAAGCACCGAGCCTAGCGCCTAGACGCTCGACCCTTAACATTTAACTCTAATTTTCCAGATTTTACAACTTTTGATCCACATACTTCAAATCTTCATAACTTCTTCATCCGTTATCAGAATTAGTCCATTTTCTAGGATATGGAAAGCTTGCAACATGCTATATAAAACCCCCATGATTTCATAATTTTTCAGATTCATTAAATATTCCCAAATTTGGCTCCAAAGTCCCCCAAGACTAAGTTTTTACTAACAATGATACGTGAAAAACGTTATGAACACACGACATACTTGGCGGTAAAACGAGTCTATAGGCCACAGTTCCTACTCAATCGAGGATTTCAAATAGGACAATTTAATCGATGGTTAAGATAACGCCTTCTTGAACCTTCTTCTTCATATTCATCAGATTCGGGTGTGTAGCTTGAGCGACTTTAACTTTATCGATTAAAGTCGATTCTACTCGCATATTTGTTATCTTCACGTGGGACCCTAGAGTCTTTAATTTTATCTTCATCATTTGTAAGTTATACAAAATGGATTTTTATGTTAACAACATCGCACTCGTAAACGCTTACGATCTTCTACTCAATGCGTCAGCTACCACGTTCGCTCTTCCATAATGATATTGAATGGAACGATCGTAATCTTCAACAGCTCGAGCCAACGTCTTTGGCGCATGTTACGTTTGTTTTAGTTGAAGAAATATTTAAGGGATTTAGAAATGGGGTTTTGTACTAGGGTCAATACAAAATTTGATTTCATGCTCTTGGGGTAGGCTAGGAAGTCTTTAAGAATACGTTAGGAAATTTATTAACAATAGAAATATTATTCAAACTGTGACTGTTATCCAAGACTTGGATAGCACGCCACATTTATACCTATTAACTTGCTATCGTCATTCACGACGTCGCCTAGAGAAAGTCTGACTTCGGTGCATTCCACACAAGGAAGTCAACAACGAAAGGATCGGGGCTCTTTATTTCTGGCTTGATATGACAATGATTAACTTTAGTGGTTTGGTTGCTTGAATTCGCATAACAGGTTGGTTAGGAATATGAAAGCTAACAACCTTACGAAAAGCATGATGAGTAGTTAACCAATCGATTTCTAAAATCACATCAAAGACAAATATTTTCAAAGAGATAAGATCGACAGGTAACGTGAAAGAGTCGATTTGAATCAACAAGATTTATAAACAGTGGAGGTAACGAAGGTTTCTACTAATGAAGTTTTAACCAATAAGTCAAAGTCTAACATCTCTGGGGTCAAATTTAAACATTGAACGCAAGCAAGAGAGATAAAAAAAATGGGTAGAACCGATATCTAATAAGGTATAGAATTTGCAAGAATTTATAATTAACTAACCCGTGCTAATTTGTTCGGGTTACTCGCTTTTTGAAAAGTCATTAAAACGCTCTTCCTGAAACCACCGACTTTGTTATGTTTGTATCCGCATTTGGTGCCACCATTCTAGCTGGACTTGACTTCATTATACGACAAAATCGAGCTAAATGACCTTCTCTTCTTGAAATTTCCACTTCTATTAGCTTGGCCATGATTATCACCGAAGTGGTTACCATTCTTGGCATGATAATTTCCCCCACGATGGTCATCATTGTTCCGATGGTCGTTGCCACCGGTACAATTATTATCGTGTTGTTGGTCGTTACCTTTTGGTTGTGCTAACTCATTATCATGCTCCAATAATTGAGCCCTATTCACAACATATAAATATAAACAAAGTTTATGACAAATGAGGTATTAACGTATATCAGGTTTCAAACCTCTTAGAAACATTCGCGTCATTCGCTACTCATTATCGACCAAATGGGATACAAACCGGGATAACTCCGCAAACTTAGCCTCGTACTGCGATACGGTCATATTATTTTGCTCCATTACTTATCTCAACATTTTCAGATGCCATTTTTAAACACTGTCACAAAACAAGAGTTAATTGACATATCACATATTATCCCTATACTCTGACCGACCAATTAAATGCCAAATAAACTTAGGTAGGTCATACTAGCGAAGGAATTCTCCGTCTCCCCCTCCTAGTTCTTGTCTCACATCTCAGCCAGGGATTATATCCCTAAGCTCTGATACCAACTGTGACGCCCCCAAAATAGGTATACATCACCCATCTTGAGTTGCCAAATACATGATACAAAATTCAAATACAACTTAATAATACAACGGTCGTGTAAAATACGACAAAGCATATGCTGTGAGTTTTAATACAAATATTGTTATCTAGATAATATCCACACTCAATCGAGTTCTCATTACATTTATTATCACACTATTTAACAAAATAGTGAGGACTACTAATGCTATTAATTGGACCGTCACTCCGTTCCCCGACTAGTCCCTGCTACGTTCTCATTTCCTGAATAGAACAATGAAAGTAAAAGGGTGAGCTCAACTAGCCCAGTATGAAATATTATGACTAAGATAATACAGAATAAATTATCGTTAGCCTTCAATAGTGTTAAACTGATACTCTATAACAAACATCAAGTTTAACTGCAGCGGAACAAGCAATCCATTAAAAGAGTCAAGTAGAGAATAAAATCTATTATCTTTTACGATTTAAAAGGTTTTTCATCACTTTTATCGCTGGGACTCAGCTTAATAAATAATACACATCATCCCTGCACTACGGCCAATGATATTCATTAGAATCACAACCACAAATTATCCATGCACTACAGGCCAAGGATATTCGTGTATTCATCAATGGTCATTATCATACCAACAACTGTCCATCAATGCACTACGGGCCAATGATGACTTTTACCACATCATTTGCAACATTACGATCATGATTATACCGATTAATCCCTGGTCATAATCATACCAAGTCCATCTATGCACTACAGGACACAGATGACATTCAACATAATATAAACATGAGGATGATGACAATGATATAAGAATTCAATAAAACAAGTTCAAGAATTAATTTATCCAGGAACTAATAACGTTCAAATTGTCAACATGATACTTCTTTGTAGAGTAAAATTCAAGAATTCACAGAAGAATATTTCTATGAAAAGATACTGGATGAAGCGCAAATATCAATGATATTCCACTAATTTCATGAAGTATAGAAGTCAAAACTTTAACCAACTGAGTATAATAAAGAATGGAATAACAAAAGAAATCACCAGGCATGCGGTACTTCGCATAGACATGTTATTCCAACAGAATAATAAATAACAGAACCAGGTCATGCGTAAACGCACAGACAGGATATTCCAACAGAATAATAAATAACGGAACCAGGTCAGGCAAAATTCGCACCGACAGGATGTTCCAACAAAATAATAAATAACGGAACCAGGTCATGCGTAAACGCACAGACATGATGTTCTAACAGAATAATAAAGAATGGAATAACATAAGAATTTCATCATGTATGCGATACTTCGCATAGACGGGTTATTCCAACATAATGATAAAGATTGGAATAACAGAAGAATTTCACCAAGTATAGGGTAGACCGCGTATACAGGTTATCTTAACGGAATAAAAAAATTGGAATAACAGAATTTCTCTTCATGAATACGAAAGAAATAATAGCCCTTACCTTAGAACAACTGGATATAGGAGTAGTGAAGTAGCAGAATACTTTTCTTCTTTCTCTTTATAGTTTCTCTCTCTAGAGTTTCAGTGAATTCGTAAGAAATAATGAAGGAATGAGCTTTTGTTTATAGGAGAATGGACTAAATAATAACTAATTCCTGAACGGTCCAGATTGATTTACTTTTAAACGGACGGTCCAGATTGGTTTACTACAAAATATTCTAATAAAACAAAATCTTTTAAATAAAATATAATATATTCTATTTATAATCTAATAAAATGAATAATTTTATAAAAGTATTCTGTTTTATATAAAAAGATTTGATTATGCAAAATACTATGCAGGCACTATGTAAACACTATGCATAATAAAATATAATATATTCTATTTATAGTCTAATAAAATGAATAACTTTATCAAAGTATTTTGTTTTATATAAAAAGATTTTACTATGCAAAACACTATGCATAATAGAATATAATATATTCTATTTATAGTCTAATAAAACAAATAACTTTATAAAAGTATTCTGTTTTATATAAAAAGCTTTTCTATTTTATTACATTAATAATAATTATAATAAAACAAAATTTAAATATATATATATATATATATATATATATATATATATATATATATATATATATATATATATATATATATATATATATATATAAACTTCTGTGACTTCATAAAAAGACACCTCGATATATTTAACAACATTTATCATCATTATTATAATTCACAATATAAATCGACTAGGTCTTTCCTAGGAAAGAGAGGGCTTTCCAATAAGAATTTCTTCCTATTGGCACACAATTAGGTGACCAAACTTCTCCTTGGAAGAACTTCTAGACATCGTTAATATTGCAAATAATAATATTAATAACTCTGTCATCTCAATTATTGATTTAATAATATATAAAATATCGACAATAATTGAATCAAATAACGTGAGATACTATGCAATAATTACTGAAGCAATAATTGAACAAAACTAAGTGACTTCTCACGTAAGCATCAATAATCAATACCGTGTGCTACTATGCAACCACGCGTATTACTGTACTTTTAACACCGAGTGTTTCAAAAGTTAACGGTAAAACTTCCGTCGTTATTTTCATAAAATATTTTTGTCGTTTTCTCAGTCCGACAATAATTCCGTTGTGGGGTCCACTAATGATTATGTCGTCGTACGAATATTTTCTGTTAAAACGAATATTCCCCGACCAATCGAATATTATTTAACAACTTGCGTACTTTGCAAAATTTATAAATTTTACCCACACATTTAACATTATATCAAATCCACACCATAATATTCAAAAAAATATTTCGAGAAATTTAAATCTTTATTCATAAACTTTGGGGTCTCACAATTTGAATAATATTATTAGATAACATTATTGGTAATGTCTAGAAAGTTCTGTCTAAGGAGAGGTTTGTTCACCTAATTGCGCGCCACTAAGGAAAAATCCTTATTGGAAAGCCCCCTCTTTTCTGGGAACGGCCTGGTTGTCAGTATTGTGATTCTATACTATTATTTATGAATAATTAATTATTGATTATTATGATAAGGAAAATATTCATTTTATATAAATATAGATGGAGAAAATTTAAAGTGACAATTGTTGAAAATTTGATATTTTATCTTTTCTGATAAAATAATTCACTTAAATATATTATTATATTTTAATAATATAATAATGGTAATATTTTACAATGAATGTGTGATATATGAATAAATGAGGAGGAAGAGTATTTTTGTGACAACCCCAAAATAGGTCCATTCCATCCAACCCATTCTGAGTCGCCAAATACACATGGTACTGAAACAACTACAATTTTTACCACCCATAAGCTGTGAGTTTGAATACAAACATTATCATCTAGACAATATCCACATGCAAATAAATCCCCATCATAATTATTGATATATAATTTTACAAAAAATGGTGAGGACTACTAAACAACTCTCTCTAGAACCTTCATTCCATACCCCGACTAGTACTCGCTACATTCTCGCCTCCTGAGAAGAAAAATGGAACAACAAGGAAAAGGGTGAGCTCAACTAGCCCAGTAAAGAATATTATGACTAAGATAATGTACAACAAATTATCCTTAGTCTTCAACAGGGAAAAGTCTGATAGAATACAATAGACAACAAGTTTTAGATCAACAACTGCAGCGGAAACAACAATTCATTAGAAGAGTTAAGTAGAGAATAAAATCTACTAACATCTATGAATTTAAAAGTCCATCATCAATATTTTATCCCTGTAACATCAATCAATATATATCTCAAATCAAATCAAATATTCATCTTTGCACTACAGGCCAAAGATGTTCATCAGTCGGTCATGTTCATCTCAACACCTGTTCATCTTTGCACTACGGGCCAAAGATATTCATCAATTGTTCATGTTCATCTCATCACCTGTACATCTTTGCACTACGGGCCAAAGATATTCATAATAAAATCAACCATCTTTGCACTACAGGCCAAAGATATTCAGTAACACCATCATTTAGGACTGAGGATGATGAAAAATATTTTAAAGGAAACGAATCCAGTGAAACAAAATAACAAGTATTAAGGATTCGTACTTTAAACAATCCGAGTTCAAAAATACTTCATAAATAATCATACTGAAGTAAAATTCAAGAATGATCAAAACATGGATACAATCAAAGCTAGTATCCAGAATAGATATTTTGGACAAAAAAAAGAAATTTCATTTTTTCGGTGAATAGTGTCGTATTCGTGAATAGTGCCGTATAAGTGAATCGTGCCGTATACATGAATAGTAACTCCGACACCAAAAGATAGAAATTTCACAAAAAACATCATCACGTTTCATGAATAGTACTCGTGAATAGTAACTCGTGAATAGTAACTCGTGAATAGTAACTCATGAATAGTAACCCCGGCATAAAAAAAATTTCAAATTTGATAAAAAGTTCCAACCAATATTTTAGCATCATGATATTGAAGAAATAATATCATTTGAGAAGAAAATAACATCATTTACCTCGAAAGACAGTACTTCTAGTTAAAACACCGGATATAGGCTATGACTTGAACTTTCACCGTATAGCAATACTCAAAGTATACTCAAAATACTCACAAGAATACGCTCGATAATATAGAGAGAGAAAACTTCAGTTTCTGGTGTGATTTTCAATTCTAACCTAAGCACCTATTTATAGGAAATTGCTTAGAACACCAAAGTAGAAAATTTAATAAAATATTATTATATAATTTAAAATTTCCTACGCCATCCTTTTAAGAACTGATTTCAGCCATCTTTGTTGCTCCACAATAATGACAAAAACAAAAAAAACGTTTTTGTTATAAAAAAATAATTAAAACTTCCAAAAATCAATTATTTCGGAGCTTCGGAACTTCAATAATTCACAATAAATAGCCCTTTTGTCAGAAAATTCGAATCACGCGAGTTTTTATAGGAAATTCAATTCTGTACAACTTTGCAGAAGGAAGTTTTTCCAAATTCCAAACAGAAATGGACCGAAATCCATAAACGGGCGATTTTACAGGCTATAATTAAATTTTCAGTCAAGAAATAGGTCTACCGACACACAAAATCTGTGTTAAACATTTAATGCCACAAAAAATACTCTTCCTCCTCATATACTCATATATCCCACATTCATTATAAAAATATCACAGTTAATTAAAATAATATATTTAAATGAATTATTTTATCAGAAAAAGATAAAATATTAATTTTCAACAATTGTCACATTAAAAATTTTCTCCATCTATATCCACATAAAATCAATATTTTCCTCATCATATAAATCAATAATTTAATTATTCACAAATAATATTACAGAATCACAATACTGACAACCAGGCTATTCCCAGGAAAGAGGGGGCTTTCCAATAAGAATTTCTCCTTACTGGCGCGCAATTAGGTGACCAAACCTCTCCTTAGACAGAACTTTCTAGACATTGCCAATAATGTTATCAAATAATATTATTCAGATAATATGAATTATCGCTTCGATAATGAAAAATACTGTGTAATGACAATTATTGAAACAACAGTAATATAAAATATCAATGCAGCAATTATTGAATCAATAACATAAAATACTGAACAATAATTACTGTAACCATTATTGAGTAGTGCCTTCTTACGTAAGAATCAATAATTGGTACAATACCGTGTGCTACTGTTTAACAACGCGTATTACTTTACTTTATCCACCGGGTATTCCAACAGTATAAACGGTAACAACTACGCCGTTATTTATAAACAACTTATTTTTGTCGTTTTCTTCATTCAATCGCTTTCCGTTATGGGGCCCACAAAAGACTGCGCCGTCGTACGAATATTCCCCGACAGCAAGAATATTCCACGACCAAACGAATATTCCCCGACAACAATGAATATTTTATAACCACCTGCTTATTCAAAATATTTGCGCATTTTACCCATAACTTTCCACATTAATCAAATCAACCCTTACTATTTTAAAATAATAAATAAAGGAAATTCCTTTTTATTTAAAAAATTTTCGGGGTCTTACAACCTCCCCTCCTTATGAAATTTCGTCCTAGAAATTGACGTACGTAACTGGTGTTTCGAAAAGGTAAAGATACCTCGCTTTCATTTCCGTTTCCAACTCCAAGGTCATTTCCTCTATAGCATGATTCCTCCACAAAACTTTAACTTGTGGTATGACCTTCGTGCGTAGGACATGCTCCTTCCCATCCAACATCTTGACAGGTACCTCCTCGTACGTTAAGTCTTCGGCTATCTCGTCCGGTTCTAACTCAATGACGTGGTTCGGGTCGTCTATATATTTACGTAACATCGATACGTGAAAAACATTATGAACACGCGTCATACTTGGCGGTAAAACGAGTCTATAGGCCACAATTCCTATTCTATCGAGAATTTGAATGGATTAATAAATCGAAGGTTTGAGCTTTGCTCACATCGCCAATTCTCGCTTTTAAAATAACAACTTCTTGCACCTCCTTCTTCAAATTCATCAGCTCCAGTGTGTAGCTTGAACAACTTTAACTTTATCGATTAAAGTCGATTATACTCGTATATCATCACGTGGATACCTAGAATTTTCATCTCCATCTCTATTATTTATAAATTATACGAAATTAGTCTTTGACAATATCGTACTCGTACTTGTATACGATCTTCTACTCAACACGTCAGCTACAACGTTCACTTTTCCAGGATGACATGGTCAGAACATGTGCTGAAATGAGTTTCCTCTTGAGTTCTTCGAAGCTCTTCCCACATTCCTTGCTCCATTCGAATTTCGTATCTCTACGAGTCAGCTGCGAGAATATCCTTCAACGAATCTCCAATAATAACCAACTAAGCCTAGAAAGCTACGTATTTCGATTACCGACTTAGGTTGTTCTCAACTATGACTCACATCCCAATCTTGGATAACACGTCACAACAGCACCTATCAGTTTACTACCGCACGAATATGACGTCCCCTACAAAGAGTCTGGCTTTGGTGTATTCCACAAAGAAAGTCACCAGATAAAGGCTCAGGTATCAACTTCTACAGTTGGATTTTTAACTCCTGAAGTTCAATAGGAGCCATTCGATATGAGATTTTAGAAATGGATTTTGTACCGGATTCAAAGTTGATACAAAATTTAATATCACGCTTTAGGAGTAAGCCAAGAAATTCTTCAGGAAATACATCAGGAAATTTACGAACAACAGAAATATCATTCAAATCTGACGTATTTTTGTTCAAGTCCATTAAATGACTAAGAAAGCTTGACATCCATTTTTCAATAAACGAATGACTTCATGGCTTGATATAAAAATGTTTGACTTTAATGGTTTGATTGCTTGAGTTCGAATATCAGGTTGCTTAGGAATATGAAAACTAACAACCTTACAAAAGCAATTAATTTTGGCATGATGAGTAGTTAACCTTAAAATCACATCAAAAGCAAATATCTCTATAGAAATAAGGTTAACAGGTAATGTGATAGTCCCAACTTGAATAAAGCAGGATTTCTAAACAACAGATGTAATGAAAGTTTCTCCTAACGGAGTCTCCACAGATAGGTCAAAGTCTAATTTTTCCGAAGTCAAGTTCAAACGTTGAACGCAAGCAAGAGAGATAAAAGAATGGGTAGAACCGGTACCTAGTAAGGTATAAACTTCGCAAAAATTATAATTAACTAACCCGTGCTAAACTCGTTCGGGTTCCTCGCATTTTGACCGGTCACGACAAACGCTCTTCCAAGAACCGTTGACTTTGAATTTTCTGGGACAGCCTTTTGAATCACCATCCCCGCTGGAATTGGTTTTGCTACCGTACACTCTCGAGCGATATGTCCTTCCTTTCCACAATTATAGCATACCTTGAACTGTTGTGGGCAGTTTGGGCTGATATGTCCCTCTTTCCCGCATTTATAACATACGACCGGTGGTCTTTCTCCTCCCTTGGAACCAGTTGCTGCTGGCACTGTCGTCTTCACATGGTCGTTGTTAAATCTCCTCTTTTTAAAATCTCCTCCCGACTCGCTTCTTCTATTTTTATGGCCACGATTACCACCAGAGTGGTTACCGCCTTTGTCCATATTCTTCTTTCTCCGCTGGTTATCGTTATTCTGATGACTGCTATCTTCGGTATAATCCTGATTATGGTCCCTCGGTTGAACGTACTCGTTATCTCGCTCTAATAACTGAGCCCTGTTGACAACATCTGAATAGATAGAAAATTTATGAGAAATGAGATACTGACGTATGCCGGGTTTCAAACCTCTCAGAAACATCCGCGTCATACGTTTCTCATTCTCCACCAAATGAGGTGCAAACCTGGATAACTCCGCGAACTTCGCCTCGTACTGGGACACCGTCATGTTATTCTGCTCTAGTCTAATAAACTCCACTTCCTTCATATGGTGAATACTTTCAGGAAAGTATTTTTCGTTGAAAAGTTTCTGAAACGTCTCCCATGACACGCTGAGTGCGGCTGGATGTGTACGCTTCACAGACTCCCACCAGTAGTCTGCCTCGCCACGGAACATAAAGGTGGCGAATGGAACCTTCTGTTCCTCCATACATCCCAAGACATCGAATATCTTGGTAATTTGTTTGACCCATGTTTCCGCCATGATTGGATCCGGCTTTCCCCAGAATTCTGGTGGTCCCAACTCTTTGAACTGCTTGGCTGTGACAAGCCGAGCGTTGCTATCATTTCCACCCGTATTCTGTACACGAGTCTCCCATGTCTGGTTTTGCATAAACTGCAAAAAGCTCCTAAACATCCCGTCGTTTATCGTCTGCTCAGTGGCGTTGTTCACAGGAGGAACATTTCCAGCCTGTTGCACGTTCTCCTCATTGGTGAGTACAGGCGTCTCTACAGTCTCATTAACTCCACTGTTAACATTCTCAGTCGACATTCTCAAATACTGTCATAAAACAAGGTAATTAAACAATTTAACAAATCACATATTACCCCTATATTAAGACCAACCAACAAATAAGCTTAGGTAGAACACACTAGCGAAGGATTTACTCGTCTCCCCCCTCCTAGTTCTATTCCCCGATCTCCGCCAGAGATCATATCCCTAAGCTCTGATACCAATTGTGACGACCCCAAAATAGGTCCATTCCATCCAACCCATTCTGAGTCGCCAAATACACATGGTACAGAAACAACTATAACTTTTACCACCCATAAGCTGTGAGTTTGAATACAAAGATTATCATCTAGACAATATCCACATGCAAATAAATCCCCATCATAATTATTGATACATAATTTTACAAAAAATGGTGAGGACTACTAAACAACTCTCTCTAGAACCTTCATTCCATACCCCGACTAGTACTCGCTACATTCTCGCCTCCTGAGAAGAAAAATGGAACAACAAGGAAAAGGGTGAGCTCAACTAGCCCAGTAAAGAATATTATGACTAAGATAATGTACAACAAATTATCCTTAGTCTTCAACAGGGAAAAGTCTGATAGAATACAATAGACAACAAGTTTTAGATCAACAACTGCAGCGGAAACAACAATTCATTAGAAGAGTTAAGTAGAGAATACAATCTACTAACATCTATGAATTTAAAAGTTCATCATCAATATTTTATCCCTGTAACATCAATCAATATATATCTCAAATAAAATCAAATATTCATCTTTGCACTACAGGCCAAAGATATTCATCAGTCGGTCATGTTCATCTAAGCACCTGTTCATCTTTGCACTACGGGCCAAAGATATTCATCAATTGTTCATGTTCATCTCATCACCTGTACATCTTTGCACTACGGGCCAAAGATATTCATAATAAAATCAACCATCTTTGCACTACAGGCCAAAGATATTCCGTAACACCATCATTTAGGACTGAGGATGATGAAAAATATTTTAAAGGAAACGAATCCAGTGAAACAAAATAACAAGTATTAAGGATTCGTACTCTAAACAATCCGAGTTCAAAAATACTTCATAAATAATCATACTGAAGTAAAATTCAAGAATGATCAAAACATGGATACAATCGAAGCTAGTATCCAGAATAGATATTTTGGACAAAAAGAAGAAATTTCATTTTTTCGGTGAATAATGTCGTATTCGTGAATAGTGCCGTATAAGTGAATCGTGCCGTATACATGAATAGTAACTCCGACACCAAAAGATAGAAATTTCACAAAAAACATCATCACGTTTCATGAATAGTACTCGTGAATAGTAACTCGTGAATAGTAACTCATGAATAGTAACCCCGGCATAAAAAAAATTTCAAATTTGATAAAAAGTTCCAACCAATATTTTAGCATCATGATATTGAAGAAATAATATCATTTGAGAAGATAATAACATCCTTTACCTCGAAAGACAGTACTTCTAGTTAAAACACCGGATATAGGCTATGACTTGAACTTTCACCGTATAGCAATACTCAAAGTATACTCAAAATACTCACAAGAATACGCTCGATAATATAGAGAGAGAAAACTTCAGTTTCTGGTGTGATTTTCAATTCTAACCTAAGCACCTATTTATAGGAAATTGCTTAGAACACCAAAGTAGAAAATTTAATTAATATTATTATATAATTTAAAATTTCCTACGCCATCCTTTTAAGAACTGATTTCAGCCATCTTTGTTGCTCCACAATAATGACAAAAACAAAAAAAACGTTTTTGTTATAAAAAAATAATTAAAACTTCCAAAAATCAATTATTTCGGAGCTTCGGAACTTCAATAATTCACAATAAATAGCCCTTTTGTCAGAAAATTCGAATCACGCGAGTTTTTATAGGAAATTCAATTCTGTACAACTTTGCAGAAGGAAGTTTTTCAAAATTCCAAACAGAAATGGACCGAAATCCATAAACGGGCGATTTTACAGGCTATAATTAAATTTTCAGTCAAGAAATAGGTCTACCGACACACAAAATCTGTGTTAAACATTTAATGCCACAAAAAAATACTCTTCCTCCTCATATACTCATATATCCCACATTCATTATAAAAATATCACCGTTAATTAAAATAATATATTTAAATGAATTATTTTATCAGAAAAAGATAAAATATTAATTTTCAACAATTGTCACATTAAAAATTTTCTCCATCTATATCCACATAAAATCAATATTTTCCTCATCATATAAATCAATAATTTAATTATTCACAAATAATATTACAGAATCACAATACTGACAACCAGGCTGTTCCCAGGAAAGAGGGGGCTTTCCAATAAGAATTTCTCCTTACTGGCGCGCAATTAGGTGACCAAACCTCTCCTTAGACAGAACTTTCTAGACATTGCCAATAATGTTATCAAATAATATTATTCAGATAATATGAATTATCGCTTCGATAATGAAAAATACTGTGTAATGACAATTATTGAAACAACAGTAATATAAAATATCAATGCAGCAATTATTGAATCAATAACATAAAATACTGAACAATAATTACTGTAACCATTATTGAGTAGTGCCTTCTTACGTAAGAATCAATAATTGGTACAATACCGTGTGCTACTGTTTAACAACGCGTATTACTTTACTTTATCCACCGGGTATTCCAACAGTATAAACGGTAACAACTACGCCGTTATTTATAAACAACTTATTTTTGTCGTTTTCTTCATTCAATCGCTTTCCGTTATGGGGCCCACAAAAGACTGCGCCGTCGTACGAATATTCCCCGACATCAAGAATATTCCACGACCAAACGAATATTCCCCGACAACAATGAATATTTTATAACCACCTGCTTATTCGAAATATTTGCGCATTTTACCCATAACTTTCCACATTAATCAAATCAACCCTTACTATTTTAAAATAATAAATAAAGGGAATTCCCTTTTATTTAAAAATTTTTCGGGGTCTTACAATTTTGGTTACAAAAATTATTTAAAACATGTTAAACATGTTTGTGGGCCCATTTCTTGACTGAAATTTGATTATAGCTTCTAAAATCGTTCGTTTGTGGATTTCGATCAATTTCTGCTTGGAATTTGGAAAAATTTAAACTTAGAAAGTTGTAGAGAATGGAATTTCCTATAAAAAGGACATAAGATTCAAATTATTGAATTATGAATTATTGAAGTTTTGATGTTCCAGAATAATTGATTTTTGGAAGTTTTAATTGTTTTATTTAAGAAAAACATTTTTTTGTGATTAGTGGGTTGTTAAACATGTTGAAATCTGAATTCAAAGGTTGGCGTAGAAAATTATAATAAATATTATTATTTTATTAAATTTTCTGTTTTGTTGTTCTAAGCATTTTCCTATAATTATTTAGGTTAGAATTGAAAATCACACCAGAAAAAAGTTTTCTCTCTATATTATCGAGCGTATTCATGTGAATATTTTGAAACTTTGAGTGTTGCTATACGGTACAAGTTTTCTTCAGCACTATATCCAGTATTCCAGTCAGAAGTACTGTCTTTTCGAGGTAAGGGGTATTATTTTTTAAAAAAATGATATTATTTCTTCTAATATCATTATGCCGAAATATTGGTAAGATTTTTCTTATGAAATTCTTGTCTTTTACTATCGGGGTTACTATTCACATATACGACACTATTCACGTATACGACACTATTCACAGAAAAATTAAAATTTTATTTTTTATCCAAAATATCTATTATGGATACTAGCTTTGATTGTATCCATGTTTTGATCATTCTTAAATTTTACTTCACTATTGTTATTTATGAAGTATTTTTGAACTTGGATTATTTAAAGTACAAATCATTATTATTTGTTATTTTGTTTCACTGGATTAGTTTTCCTTAAAATATTTTTCATCATCCTCAGTCATAAATGATGATATTACTGAATATCTTTGGCCTGTAGTGCAAAGATGGTTTATTTTTTTATGAATATCTTTGGCCCGTAGTGAAAAGATAAATAGGTGTTGAGATGAACATGACCAACTGATGAATATTTTTGGCATGTAGTGCAAAGATGAATATTTGATTTACGATGTATATTGATTGATGTTACAGGGATAAAATATTGATGATGGATTTTTTTTAAAATCATAAAAGTTAGTAGATTTCATTCTCTACGTAACTCTTCTAATTAATTGTTATTTTCGCTGCGAATATTGATTTAAAACTTGTTGTCTATTATATTTTATAAGATTTTTCCCTATTGAAGACTAATGATAATTTGTTCTATATTATCTTAGTCATAATATTCTTTACTGGACTAGTTGAGCTCACCCTTTTCCTTTTTGTTCCATTTTTCTTCTTAGGAGGCGAGGATGTAGCGAGTACTAGTCGGGGAGTGGAATGATGGTTCTAGAAGTTGTTTTAGTAGTACTCACTATTTTGTAAAATAGTGTATCAATAATTGTAATGAGGACTTATTTGAGTGTGGATATTGTCTAAAAGACAATATTTGTATTTAAACTCTCAGTTTAAGTGTTGTCGTATTTTGCACGATAATTGTATTAATAAAGTTGTAGTTGTTTCTGTACCATGTGTTTGGCGACTCAGAATGGGTGATGTATACCTGTTAACGCCAAGTTTCACCGGCGCGTCCAATCACAGAATCCACCCGCTAGAACCTGCACAATAACAGATCACACAGAAGCTTGACGGCTTGCGCTGCCGGGGGATAGCTCCGGTGTGAGAATAATTACAGGCAGTTACAAGGTTTAACAATGGAGGCTAAGTGTTTAGTGCTCAAAAGTAGGTATTACCTGTTAATTGTGACCTTGGCCTTGTATTTATAACGCTCACACCACCTTAGAATCCTCCTCCGAGTCGGATTAGGACTCTAAATCATGGTAGTTACCATAATTTGGGCCCAACACAATCTCCTTAAAAGGTGCAAGTGGAATCCAATCCAACCACTACTGTGACGGCCCCAAAATAGGTCCATTCCACCCAACCCATTCTGAGTTGTCAAATACATGGTACAGAAACAACTATAACTTTTACAACCCATAAGCTGTGAGTTTGAATACAAATATTGTCATCTAGGCAATATTCACATGCAAATAAATTCCCATCATAATTATTGATACATAATTTTATAAAAAAATGGTGAGGACTACTAAACAACTCTTTCTAGAACCTTCATTCCATACCCCGACTAGTACTCGCTACATTCTCGCCTCCTGAGAAGAAAAATGGAACAACAAGGAAAAGGGTGAGCTCAACTAGCCCAGTAAAGAATATTATGACTAAGATAATGTACAACAAATTATCCTTAGTCTTCAACAGGGAAAAATCTGATAGAATACAATAGACAACAAGTTTTAGATCAACAACTGCAGCGGAAACAACAATTCATTAGAAAAGTTAAGTAGAGAATAAAATCTACTAACATCTATGAATTTAAAAGTCCATCATCAATATTTTATCCCTGTAACATCAATCAATATATATCTCAAATCAAATCAAATATTCATCTTTGCACTACAGGCCAAAGATGTTCATCAGTCGGTCATGTTCATCTCAACACCTGTTCATCTTTTCACTACGGGCCAAAGATATTCATCAATTGTTCATGTTCATCTCATCACCTGTACATCTTTGCACTACGGGCCAAAGATATTCATAATAAAATCAACCATCTTTGCACTACAGGCCAAAGATATTCAGTAACACCATCATTTAGGACTGAGGATGATGAAAAATATTTTAAAGGAAACGAATCCAGTGAAACAAAATAACAAGTATTAAGGATTCGTACTTTAAACAATCTGAGTTCAAAAATACTTCATAAATAATCATACTGAAGTAAAATTCAAGAATGATCAAAACATAGATACAATCAAAGCTAGTATCCAGAATAGATATTTTGGACAAAAAGAAGAAATTTCATTTTTCGGTGAATAGTGTCGTATACGTGAATAGTGTCGTATACGTGAATAGTAACTCTGACACCAAAAGATAGAAATTTCACAAAAAACATCATCACACTTCATGAATAGTACTCGTGAATAGTAACTCGTGAATAGTAACTCGTGAATAGTAACTCATGAATAGTAACCCCGACATGAAAAAGTTTCAAATTTGATAAAAAGTTCCAACCAACATTTCAGCATAATGATATTGAAAAAATAATATCATTTGAGAAGAAAATAACATCCTTTACTTCGAAAGACAGTACTTCTAGTTGAAACACCGAATATAGGCTATGACTTGAACTTGCACCGTATAGCAATACTCAAAGTATACTCAAAATACTCACAAGAATACGCTCGATAATATAGAGAGAGAAAACTTCAGTTTCTGGTGTGATTTTCAATTCTAACCTAAGCACCTATTTATAGGAAATTGCTTAGAACACCAAAGTAGAAAATTTAATAAAATATTATTATATAATTTAAAATTTCCTACGCCATCCTTTGAAGAACTGAATTCAGCCATCTTTGTTGCTCCACAATAATGACAAAAACAAAAAAAACGTTTTTGTTATTAAAAACAATTAAAACTTCCAAAAATCAATTATTTCGGAGCTTCGGAACTTCAATAATTCACAATAAATAGCCCTTTTGTCAGAAAATTCGAATCACGCGAGTTTTTATAGGAAATTCAATTCTGTACAACTTTGCAGAAGGAAGTTTTTCCAAATTCCAAACAGAAATGGACCGAAATCCATAAACGGGCGATTTTACAGGCTATAATTAAATTTTCAGTCAAGAAATAGGTCTACCGACACACAAAATCTGTGTTAAACATTTAATGCCACAAAAAAATACTCTTCCTCCTCATATACTCATATATCCCACATTCATTATAAAAATATCACCGTTAATTAAAATAATATATTTAAATGAATTATTTTATCAGAAAAAGATAAAATATTAATTTTCAACAATTGTCACATTAAAAATTTTCTCCATCTATATCCACATAAAATCAATATTTTCCTCATCATATAAATCAATAATTTAATTATTCACAAATAATATTACAGAATCACAATACTGACAACCAGGCTGTTCCCAGGAAAGAGGGGCTTTCCAATAAGAATTTCTCCTTACTGGCGCGCAATTAGGTGACCAAACCTCTCCTTAGACAGAACTTTCTAGACATTGCCAATAATGTTATCAAATAATATTATTCAGATAATATGAATTATCGCTTCGATAATGAAAAATACTGTGTAATGACAATTATTGAAACAACAGTAATATAAAATATCAATGCAGCAATTATTGAATCAATAACATAAAATACTGAACAGTAATTACTGTAACCATTATTGAGTAGTGCCTTCTTACGTAAGAATCAATAATTGGTGCAATACCGTGTGCTACTGTTTAACAACGCGTATTACTTTACTTTAACCACCGGGTATTCCAACAGTATTAACGGTAACAACTACGCCGTTATTTATAAACAACTTATATTTGTCATTTTCTTCATCCAATCGCTTTCCGTTATGGGGCCCACAAAAGACTGCGCCGTCGTACGAATATTCCCCGACAGCAAGAATATTCCACGACCAAACGAATATTCCCCGACAACAATGAATATTTTATAACCACCTGCTTATTCGAAATATTTGCGCATTTTACCCATAACTTTCCACATTAATCAAATCAACCCTTACTATTTTAAAATAATAAATAAAGGAAATTCCTTTTTATTTAAAAAAATTTCGGGGTCTTACAACCTCCCCTCCTTATGAAATTTCGTCCTAGAAATTGACGTACATAACTGGTGTTTCGAAAAGGTAAAGATACCTCGCTTTCATTTCCGTTTCCAACTCCAAGGTCATTTCCTCTATAGCATGATTCCTCCACAAAACTTTAACTTGTGGTATGACCTTCGTTCGTAGGACATGCTCCTTCCCATCCAACATCTTGACAGGTACCTCCTCGTACGTTAAGTCTTCGGCTATCTCGTCCGGTTCTAACTCAATGACGTGGTTCGGGTCGTCTATATATTTACGTAACATCGATACGTGAAAAACGTTATGAACACGCGTCATACTTGGCGGTAAAACGAGTCTATAGGCCACAATTCCTATTCGATCGAGAATTTGAATGGATTAATAAATCGAAGGTTTGAGCTTTGCTCACATCGCCAATTCTCGCTTTTAAAATAACAACTTCTTGCACCTCCTTCTTCAAATTCATCAGCTCCAGTGTGTAGCTTGAACAACTTTAACTTTATCGATTAAAGTCGATTATACTCGTATATCATCACGTGGATACCTAGAATTTTCATCTCCATCTCTATTATTTATAAATTATACGAAATTAGTCTTTGACAATATCGTACTCGTACTTGTATACGATCTTCTACTCAACACGTCAGCTACAACGTTCACTTTTCCAGGATGACATGGTCAGAACATGTGCTGAAATGAGTTTCCTCTTGAGTTCTTCGAAGCTCTTCCCACATTCCTTGCTCCATTCGAATTTCGTATCTCTACGAGTCAGCTGCGAGAATATCCTTCAACGAATCTCCAATAATAACCAACTAAGCCTAGAAAGCTACGTATTTCGATTACCGACTTAGGTTGTTCTCAACTATGACTCACATCCCAATCTTGGATAACACGTCACAACAGAACCTATCAGTTTACTACCGCACGAATATGACGTCCCCTACAAAGAGTCTGGCTTTGGTGTATTCCACAAAGAAAGTCACCAGATAAAGGCTCAGGTATCAACTTCCACAGTTGGATTTTTAACTCCTGAAGTTCAATAGGAGCCATTCGATATGAGATTTTAGAAATGGATTTTGTACCGGATTCAAAGTTGATACAAAATTTAATATCACGCTTTAGGAGTAAGCCAAGAAATTCTTCAGGAAATACATCAGGAAATTTACGAACAACAGAAATATCATTCAAATCTGACGTATTTTTGTTCAAGTCCATTAAATGACTAAGAAAGCTTGACATCCATTTTTCAATAAACGAATGACTTCATGGCTTGATATAAAAATGTTTGACTTTAATGATTTGATTGCTTGAGTTCGAATATCAGGTTGCTTAGGAATATGAAAACTAACAACCTTACAAAAGCAATTAATTTTGGCATGATGAGTAGTTAACCTTAAAATCACATCAAAAGCAAATATCTCTATAGAAATAAGGTTAACAGGTAATGTGATAGTCCCAACTTGAATAAAGCAGGATTTCTAAACAACAGATGTAATGAAAGTTTCTCCTAACGGAGTCTCCACAGATAGGTCAAAGTCTAATTTTTCCGAAGACAAGTTCAAACGTTGAACGCAAGCAAGAGAGATAAAAGAATGGGTAGAACCGGTACCTAGTAAGGTATAAACTTTGCAAAAATTATAATTAACTAACCCGTGCTAAACTCGTTCGGGTTCCTCGCATTTTGACCGGTCACGATAAACGCTCTTCCAAGAACCGTTGACTTTGAATTTTCTGGGACAGCCTTTTGAATCACCATCCCCGCTGGAATTGGTTTTGCTACCGTACACTCTCGAGCGATATGTCCTTCCTTTCCACAATTATAGCATACCTTGAACTGTTGTGGGCAGTTTGGGCTGATATGTCCCTATTTCCCGCATTTATAACATACGACCGGTGGTCTTTCTCCTCCCTTGGAACCAGTTGCTGCTGGCATTGTCGTCTTCACATGGTCGTTGTTAAATTTCCTCTTTTTAAAATCTCCTCCCGACTCGCTTCTTCTATTTTCATGGCCACGATTACCACCAGAGTGGTTACTGCCTTTGTCCATATTCTTCTTTCTTCGCAGGTTATCGTTGTTCTGATGACTACTGTCACCAGTATGATCCTGGTTATGGTCCCTCGGTTGAACGTACTCGTTATCTCGCTCTAACAACTGAGCCCTGTTGACAACATCTGAATAGATAGAAAATTTGTGAGAAATGAGATACTGACGTATGCCGGGTTTCAAACCTCTCAGAAACATCCGCGTCATACGTTCCTCATTCTCCACCAAATGAGGTGCAAACCTGGATAACTCCGCGAACTTCGCCTCGTACTGGGACACCGTCATGTTATTCTGCTCCAGTCTAATAAACTCCACTTCCTTCATATGGCGAATACTTTCAGGAAAGTATTTTTCGTTGAAAAGTTTCTGAAACGTCTCCCATGACATGCTGAGTGCGGCTAGATGTGTACGCTTCACAGACTCCCACTAGTAGTCTGCCTCGCCACGGAACATAAAGGTGGCGAATGGAACTTTCTGTTCCTCCGTGCATCCCAAGACATCGAATATCTTGGTAATTTGTTTGACCCACGTTTCCGCCATGATCGGATCCGGCTTTCCCCAGAATTCTGGTGGTCCCAACTCTTTGAATTGCTTGGCTGTGACAAGCCGAGCGTTGCTATCATTTCCACCCGTATTCTATACACGAGTCTCCCTCGTCTGGTTTTGCATGAACTGCAAAAAGCTCCTAAACATCGCGTCGTTTATCGTCTGCTCAGTGGCGTTGTTCACAGGAGGAACATTGCCAGCCTGTTGCACGTTCTCCTCGTTGGTAAGTACAGGCATCTCCACGGTCTCATTTACTCCACTGTTAATATTCTCAGTCGACATTCTCAAATACTGTCATAAAACAAGGGTTAATTAAACAAATTAACAAATCACATAATACCCCTATGTTATGACCGACCAACAAATAAGCTTAGGTAGGACACACTAGCGAAGGATTTACTCATCTCTCCCCTCCTAGTTCTATTCCCCGATCTCCGCCAGAGATCATATCCCTAAGCTCTGATACCAACTGTGACGGCCCCAAAATAGGTCCATTCCACCCAACCCATTCTGAGTTGTCAAATACATGGTACAGAAACAACTACAACTTTTACAACCCATAAGCTGTGAGTTTGAATACAAACATTGTCATCTAGGCAATATTCACATGCAAATAAATCCCCATCATAATTATTGATACATAATTTTATAAACAAAATGGTGAGGACTACTAAACAACTCTTTCTAGAACCTTCATTCCATACCCCGACTAGTACTCGCTACATTCTCGCCTCCTGAGAAGAAAAATGGAACAACAAGGAAAAGGGTGAGCTCAACTAGCCCAGTAAAGAATATTATGACTAAGATAATGTACAACAAATTATCCTTAGTCTTCAACAGGGAAAAATCTGATAGAATACAATAGACAACAAGTTTTAGATCAACAACTGCAGCGGAAACAACAATTCATTAGAAAAGTTAAGTAGAGAATAAAATCTACTAACATCTATGAATTTAAAAGTCCATCATCAATATTTTATCCCTGTAACATCAATCAATATATATCTCAAATCAAATCAAATATTCATCTTTGCACTACAGGCCAAAGATGTTCATCAGTCGGTCATGTTCATCTCAACACCTGTTCATCTTTGCACTACGGGCCAAAGATATTCATCAATTGTTCATGTTTATCTCATCACCTGTACATCTTTGCACTACGGGCCAAAGATATTCATAATAAAATCAACCATCTTTGCACTACAGGCCAAAGATATTCAGTAACACCATCATTTAGGACTGAGGATGATGAAAAATATTTTAAAGGAAACGAATCCAGTGAAACAAAATAACAAGTATTAAGGATTCGTACTTTAAACAATCTGAGTTCAAAAATACTTCATAAATAATCATACTGAAGTAAAATTCAAGAATGATCAAAACATAGATACAATCAAAGCTAGTATCCAGAATAGATATTTTGGACAAAAAGAAGAAATTTCATTTTTCGGTGAATAGTGTCGTATACGTGAATAGTGTCGTATACGTGAATAGTAACTCTGACACCAAAAGATAGAAATTTCATAAAAAACATCATCACACTTCATGAATAGTACTCGTGAATAGTAACTCGTGAATAGTAACTCATGAATAGTAACCCCGACATGAAAAAGTTTCAAATTTGATAAAAAGTTCCAACCAACATTTCAGCATAATGATATTGAAGAAATAATATCATTTGAGAAGAAAATAACATCCTTTACCTCGAAAGACAGTACTTCTAGTTGAAACACCGAATATAGGCTATGACTTGAACTTGCACCGTATAGCAATACTCAAAGTATACTCAAAATACTCACAAGAATACGCTCGATAATATAGAGAGAGAAAACTTCAGTTTCTGGTGTGATTTTCAATTCTAACCTAAGCACCTATTTATAGGAAATTGCTTAGAACACCAAAGTAGAAAATTTAATAAAATATTATTATATAATTTAAAATTTCCTACGCCATCCTTTGAAGAACTGAATTCAGCCATCTTTGTTGCTCCACAATAATGACAAAAACAAAAAAAACGTTTTTGTTATTAAAAACAATTAAAACTTCCAAAAATCAATTATTTCGGAGTTTCGGAACTTCAATAATTCACAATAAATAGCCCTTTTGTCAGAAAATTCGAATCACGCGAGTTTTTATAGGAAATTCAATTCTGTACAACTTTGCAGAAGGAAGTTTTTCCAAATTCCAAACAGAAATGGACCGAAATCCATAAACGGGCGATTTTACAGGCTATAATTAAATTTTCAGTCAAGAAATAGGTCTACCGACACACAAAATCTGTGTTAAACATTTAATGCCACAAAAAAATACTCTTCCTCCTCATATACTCATATATCCCACATTCATTATAAAAATATCACCGTTAATTAAAATAATATATTTAAATGAATTATTTTATCAGAAAAAGATAAAATATTAATTTTCAACAATTGTCACATTAAAAATTTTCTCCATCTATATCCACATAAAATCAATATTTTCCTCATCATATAAATCAATAATTTAATTATTCACAAATAATATTACAGAATCACAATACTGACAACCAGGCTGTTCCCAGGAAAGAGGGGCTTTCCAATAAGAATTTCTCCTTACTGGCGCGCAATTAGGTGACCAAACCTCTCCTTAGACAGAACTTTCTAGACATTGCCAATAATGTTATCAAATAATATTATTCAGATAATATGAATTATCGCTTCGATAATGAAAAATACTGTGTAATGACAATTATTGAAACAACAGTAATATAAAATATCAATGCAGCAATTATTGAATCAATAACATAAAATACTGAACAGTAATTACTGTAACCATTATTGAGTAGTGCCTTCTTACGTAAGAATCAATAATTGGTGCAATACCGTGTGCTACTGTTTAACAACGCGTATTACTTTACTTTAACCACCGGGTATTCCAACAGTATTAACGGTAACAACTACGCCGTTATTTATAAACAACTTATATTTGTCATTTTCTTCATCCAATCGCTTTCCGTTATGGGGCCCACAAAAGACTGCGCCGTCGTACGAATATTCCCCGACAGCAAGAATATTCCACGACCAAACGAATATTCCCCGACAACAATGAATATTTTATAACCACCTGCTTATTCGAAATATTTGCGCATTTTACCCATAACTTTCCACATTAATCAAATCAACCCTTACTATTTTAAAATAATAAATAAAGGAAATTCCTTTTTATTTAAAAAATTTTCGGGGTCTTACAACCTCCCCTCCTTATGAAATTTCGTCCTAGAAATTGACGTACGTAACTGGTGTTTCGTAAAGGTAAAGATACCTCGCTTTCATTTCCGTTTCCAACTCCAAGGTCATTTCCTCTATAGCATGATTCCTCCACAAAACTTTAACTTGTGGTATGACCTTCGTTCGTAGGACATGTTCCTTCCCATCCAACATCTTGACAGGTACCTCCTCGTACGTTAAGTCTTCGGCTATCTCGTCCGGTTCTAACTCAATGACGTGGTTCGGGTCGTCTATATATTTACGTAACATCGATACGTGAAAAACGTTATGAACACGCGTCATACTTGGCGGTAAAACGAGTCTATAGGCCACAATTCCTATTCGATCGAGAATTTGAATGGATTAAAAAATCGAAGGTTTGAGCTTTGCTCACATCGCCAATTCTCGCTTTTAAAATAACAACTTCTTGCACCTCCTTCTTCAAATTCATCAGCTCCAGTGTGTAGCTTGAACAACTTTAACTTTATCGATTAAAGTCGATTATACTCGTATATCATCACGTGGATACCTAGAATTTTCATCTCCATCTCTATTATTTATAAATTATACGAAATTAGTCTTTGACAATATCGTACTCGTACTTGTATACGATCTTCTACTCAACACGTCAGCTACAACGTTCACTTTTCCAGGATGACATGGTCAGAACATGTGCTGAAATGAGTTTCCTCTTGAGTTCTTCGAAGCTCTTCCCACATTCCTTGCTCCATTCGAATTTCGTATCTCTACGAGTCAGCTGCGAGAATATCCTTCAACGAATCTCCAATAATAACCAACTAAGCCTAGAAAGCTACGTATTTCGATTACCGACTTAGGTTGTTCTCAACTATGACTCACATCCCAATCTTGGATAACACGTCACAACAGCACCTATCAGTTTACTACCGCACGAATATGACGTCCCCTACAAAGAGTCTGGCTTTGGTGTATTCCACAAAGAAAGTCACCAGATAAAGGCTCAGGTATCAACTTCTACAGTTGGATTTTTAACTCCTGAAGTTCAATAGGAGCCATTCGATATGAGATTTTAGAAATGGATTTTGTACCGGATTCAAAGTTGATACAAAATTTAATATCACGCTTTAGGAGTAAGCCAAGAAATTCTTCAGGAAATACATCAGGAAATTTACGAACAACAGAAATATCATTCAAATCTGACGTATTTTTGTTCAAGTCCATTAAATGACTAAGAAAGCTTGACATCCATTTTTCAATAAACGAATGACTTCATGGCTTGATATAAAAATGTTTGACTTTAATGGTTTGATTGCTTGAGTTCGAATATCAGGTTGCTTAGGAATATGAAAACTAACAACCTTACAAAAGCAATTAATTTTGGCATGATGAGTAGTTAACCTTAAAATCACATCAAAAGCAAATATCTCTATAGAAATAAGGTTAACAGGTAATGTGATAGTCCCAACTTGAATAAAGCAGGATTTCTAAACAACAGATGTAATGAAAGTTTCTCCTAACGGAGTCTCCACAGATAGGTCAAAGTCTAATTTTTCCGAAGTCAAGTTCAAACGTTGAACGCAAGCAAGAGAGATAAAAGAATGGGTAGAACCGGTACCTAGTAAGGTATAAACTTCGCAAAAATTATAATTAACTAACCCGTGCTAAACTCGTTCGGGTTCCTCGCATTTTGACCGGTCACGACAAACGCTCTTCCAAGAACCGTTGACTTTGAATTTTCTGGGACAGCCTTTTGAATCACCATCCCCGCTGGAATTGGTTTTGCTACCGTACACTCTCGAGCGATATGTCCTTCCTTTCCACAATTATAGCATACTTTGAACTGTTGTGGGCAGTTTGGGCTGATATGTCCCTCTTTCCCGCATTTATAACATACGACCGGTGGTCTTTCTCCTCCCTTGGAACCAGTTGCTGCTGGCATTGTCGTCTTCACATGGTCGTTGTTAAATTTCCTCTTTTTAAAATCTCCTCCCGACTCGCTTCTTCTATTTTCATGGCCACGATTACCACCAGAGTGGTTACTGCCTTTGTCCATATTCTTCTTTCTTCGCAGGTTATCGTTGTTCTGATGACTACTGTCACCAGTATGATCCTGGTTATGGTCCCTCGGTTGAACGTACTCGTTATCTCGCTCTAACAACTGAGCCCTGTTGACAACATCTGAATAGATAGAAAATTTGTGAGAAATGAGATACTGACGTATGCCGGGTTTCAAACCTCTCAGAAACATCCGCGTCATACGTTCCTCATTCTCCACCAAATGAGGTGCAAACCTGGATAACTCCGCGAACTTCGCCTCGTACTGGGACACCGTCATGTTATTCTGCTCCAGTCTAATAAACTCCACTTCCTTCATATGGCGAATACTTTCAGGAAAGTATTTTTCGTTGAAAAGTTTCTGAAACGTCTCCCATGACATGCTGAGTGCGGCTAGATGTGTACGCTTCACAGACTCCCACTAGTAGTCTGCCTCGCCACGGAACATAAAGGTGGCGAATGGAACTTTCTGTTCCTCCGTGCATCCCAAGACATCGAATATCTTGGTAATTTGTTTGACCCACGTTTCCGCCATGATCGGATCCGGCTTTCCCCAGAATTCTGGTGGTCCCAACTCTTTGAATTGCTTGGCTGTGACAAGCCGAGCGTTGCTATCATTTCCACCCGTATTCTGTACACGAGTCTCCCTCGTCTGGTTTTGCATGAACTGCAAAAAGCTCCTAAACATCCCGTCGTTTATCGTCTGCTCAGTGGCGTTGTTCACAGGAGGAACATTGCCAGCCTGTTGCACGTTCTCCTCGTTGGTAAGTACAGGCATCTCCACGGTCTCATTTACTCCACTGTTAATATTCTCAGTCGACATTCTAAAATACTGTCATAAAACAAGGGTTAATTAAACAAATTAACAAATCACATAATACCCCTATGTTATGACCGACCAACAAATAAGCTTAGGTAGGACACACTAGCGAAGGATTTACTCATCTCTCCCCTCCTAGTTCTATTCCCCGATCTCCGCCAGAGATCATATCCCTAAGCTCTAATACCAACTGTGACGGCCCCAAAATAGGTCCATTCCACCCAACCCATTCTGAGTTGTCAAATACATGGTACAGAAACAACTACAACTTTTACAACCCATAAGCTGTGAGTTTGAATACAAACATTGTCATCTAGGCAATATTCACATGCAAATAAATCCCCATCATAATTATTGATACATAATTTTATAAAAAAAATGGTGAGGACTACTAAACAACTCTTTCTAGAACCTTCATTCCATACCCCGACTAGTACTCGCTACATTCTCGCCTCCTGAGAAGAAAAATGGAACAACAAGGAAAAGGGTGAGCTCAACTAGCCCAGTAAAGAATATTATGACTAAGATAATGTACAACAAATTATCCTTAGTCTTCAACAGGGAAAAATCTGATAGAATACAATAGACAACAAGTTTTAGATCAACAACTGCAGCGGAAACAACAATTCATTAGAAAAGTTAAGTAGAGAATAAAATCTACTAACATCTATGAATTTAAAAGTCCATCATCAATATTTTATCCCTGTAACATCAATCAATATATATCTCAAATCAAATCAAATATTCATCTTTGCACTACAGGCCAAAGATGTTCATCAGTCGGTCATGTTCATCTCAACACCTGTTCATCTTTGCACTACGGGCCAAAGATATTCATCAATTGTTCATGTTCATCTCATCACCTGTACATCTTTGCACTACGGGCCAAAGATATTCATAATAAAATCAACCATCTTTGCACTACAGGCCAAAGATATTCAGTAACACCATCATTTAGGACTGAGGATGATGAAAAATATTTTAAAGGAAACGAATCCAGTGAAACAAAATAACAAGTATTAAGGATTCGTACTTTAAACAATCTGAGTTCAAAAATACTTCATAAATAATCATACTGAAGTAAAATTCAAGAATGATCAAAACATAGATACAATCAAAGCTAGTATCCAAAATAGATATTTTGGACAAAAAGAAGAAATTTCATTTTTCGGTGAATAGTGTCGTATACGTGAATAGTAACTCTGACACCAAAAGATAGAAATTTCACAAAAAACATCATCACACTTCATGAATAGTACTCGTGAATAGTAACTCGTGAATAGTAACTCATGAATAGTAACTCGTGAATAGTAACTCATGAATAGTAACCCCGACATGAAAAAGTTTCAAATTTGATAAAAAGTTCCAACCAACATTTCAGCATAATGATATTGAAGAAATAATATCATTTGAGAAGAAAATAACATCCTTTACCTCGAATGACAGTACTTCTAGTTGAAACACCGAATATAGGCTATGACTTGAACTTGCACCGTATAGCAATACTCAAAGTATACTCAAAATACTCACAAGAATACGCTCGATAATATAGAGAGAGAAAACTTCAGTTTCTGGTGTGATTTTCAATTCTAACCTAAGCACCTATTTATAGGAAATTGCTTAGAACACCAAAGTAGAAAATTTAATAAAATATTATTATATAATTTAAAATTTCCTACGCCATCCTTTGAAGAACTGAATTCAGCCATCTTTGTTGCTCCACAATAATGACAAAAACAAAATAAACGTTTTTGTTATTAAAAACAATTAAAACTTCCAAAAATCAATTATTTCGGAGCTTCGGAACTTCAATAATTCACAATAAATAGCCCTTTTGTCAAAAAATTCGAATCACGCGAGTTTTTATAGGAAATTCAATTCTGTACAACTTTGCAGAAGGAAGTTTTTCCAAATTCCAAACAGAAATGGACCGAAATCCATAAACGGGCGATTTTACAAGCTATAATTAAATTTTCAGTCAAGAAATAGGTCTACCGACACACAAAATCTGTGTTAAACATTTAATGCCACAAAAAAATACTCTTCCTCCTCATATACTCATATATCCCACATTCATTATAAAAATATCACCGTTAATTAAAATAATATATTTAAATGAATTATTTTATCAGAAAAAGATAAAATATTAATTTTCAACAATTGTCACATTAAAAATTTTCTCCATCTATATCCACATAAAATCAATATTTTCCTCATCATATAAATCAATAATTTAATTATTCACAAATAATATTACAGAATCACAATACTGACAACCAGGCTGTTCCCAGGAAAGAGGGGCTTTCCAATAAGAATTTCTCCTTACTGGCGCGCAATTAGGTGACCAAACATCTCCTTAGACAGAACTTTCTAGACATTGCCAATAATGTTATCAAATAATATTATTCAGATAATATGAATTATCGTTTCGATAATGAAAAATACTGTGTAATGACAATTATTGAAACAACAGTAATATAAAATATCAATGCAGCAATTATTGAATCAATAACATAAAATACTGAACAGTAATTACTGTAACCATTATTGAGTAGTGTCTTCTTACGTAAGAATCAATAATTGGTGCAATACCGTGTGCTACTGTTTAACAACGCGCATTACTTTACTTTAACCACCGGGTATTCCAACAGTATTAACGGTAACAACTACGCCGTTATTTATAAACAACTTATATTTGTCGTTTTCTTCATCCAATCGCTTTCCGTTATGGGGCCCACAAAAGACTGCGCCGTCGTACGAATATTCCCCGACAGCAAGAATATTCCACGACCAAACGAATATTCCCCGACAACAATGAATATTTTATAACCACCTGCTTATTTGAAATATTTGCGCATTTTACCCATAACTTTCCACATTAATCAAATCAACCCTTACTATTTTAAAATAATAAATAAAGGAAATTCCTTTTTATTTAAAAAATTTTCGGGGTCTTACAACTACCTTTGGAGTTACCTTATTTAACTATGGCTAGGATGCTGAACTCTGCACGCAGGAAAGCCCACTTTGCAGGCCCAAACAACCCCACCATCAGGTCTGGGATTCGGCCCAAAGGACTCGATGACCCGACCCCGAACACCACACGACAAGGTAAGGCTCCGGCCCGAGGGGCTCGGATACCGAACCTGAAGACATCCACTAAGATGAGGCTCCGGTCCAAAAGGACTCGGACGCAGACTCGAACAGCTCCAACCTCTGCATGGGCTTCAGCCCAGTGGTCTCCTAAAGCCCTTCTAATGTTAGGCCTTTGGCCCACATGAAGGTCGGTAAAATGCTTCCGAACATTGCCCCCCAGTCTCTGATTATAATATACTTATAATCGGAGACTTGAAAGGTCAGGTATACGAAAGGTCATGTCAGCTAATGATGAGTTGTCTGGGGAAGCCAAACGGTCTGTCCTCATTTCTCAAAACGCTGCACGCCTCCTCATGCTTGGTCCCACCTTGAGCATTTAATAGCCGCCTTTGGGTAACGTGCACCTACACCTATAAAAACCCCTCATTGTTAATCACTATCACTTTTCCCAGCACTTTCCAATTCAAACTCTCTGTCTAATTTTTTGCCGAGTACGATTTCCGGCGACCTCATCTCTTCCCCACACTTCACCGATTTCATCTACTCTGTTAGTTCTTTAGCTTAATTTTTGCTCGATTTTCCTCACAACCATACATTTGCATCTCATTCCTTAAAATCTTGCGTCAAATGGCTGATTCTATCATTCCTCCTTCCCCCACTGAATCAACCCTTCCCTCTGTCACCACCGGCGATCTAATTCCTGTCGATTTACCGGCGGCTCCTACCAACGCCCCTACCCCCTCGGTTCTTCCTACCTCAATATCAGCCGAGGCCAGGATCCGTAACGCCTATCACTTTACAGAGGAATTTTCTCATCTCCACACCCCTTCCACCATCGCACCCTCTCAGATCCCCGATATCCGAACCCTGATGAAAAAATGTTTTGGAGGCCCGATGGTAAATGGGTGGCCGTTCCCCTATACCTTCTGAAATATGGGGTTCGGTTCCCACTTCATGAATTCATCTCCTATTTCCTCTGTTTTGTGGAAATCGGGTTCGCACAGCTCGTGCCGAACTCGTATATCCAATAGGTCGCCTTCATCGTTTTGTGTCAGGAACTTGGGATCACACCCGGCCTCGACTTCTTCTTCACCATATTCATTGTGACCGCATCGAAAGAACCCGACTTAAAGCAATTAAACAGAAGACCCACCGGAACTGTTCCTGTCAAAACCCCTTCGAGCAGCAAGGGCTGGTAATGACAATTGGTTCTTCGCCAAGGGGACCGACCTCCAGCTTCTCCCTCACTGGGCCCATCCTACCGACCCCGTAGCAAAAATATCCAAGTTCCTGAAGGATCAAGCCGAATGTGGTTCTGTCCAACGAAGCCTGGTTATACAAACATGGCTGTAAGTATCTCCCTTCTGACCGATCAGTCCCTCTCTTACCTTTTCCTCAGATAATTTATGACTTATGAACTCATCCCCTTCTCTTCTGTGCAGTGACCATCTTCAAACCTGAGGGCGTCGACAAGACCCCGATATCTCGTCCCCCCACCACTGGACCAATCCACCCTCCAGCAATCGACGATTCACCCGATGAAGAGACTATCCCGATAACAGAGCTCTCGGTGGGATCTGCTTCGGGACCCGACCCCCCTCCGACAAAAAAGGTTGCTCTGAAGATGAGCTGAGCCGAGAAGGCGGCTTTGCTGAAGAAGTCCAAAAAACCTTCCCAGCCTTCTGCAAAAAATTCCTACCAATGTCTCTACGACAGTTACGCCGAAGCCGATTCCTCCTCCTCCTCCTCCTCCTAGTCATGCTGAGGTGATCGAGGACTCGGAGGATACTCTAGAAGCTCCCCTCGAGCCCCGATCAAAGAAACCCAGGCTTGATGAAAGTTCTGAACAACCCATTGCTGTGGTCAATCCCGTAGCCACCTCAACGCCTTCATCTCAACCCAGTTCATCTCATGGGTCCCCGACCACATGCTGGCCGAAAAGCCCTTCGGAGGTATTCCCTTTTACCTTGTTCGACCATTTCAATCTCTCGGGTGACGACGAACGATTCAAGGGGTTCACCTCCGAAGAATATCTGGTGGCTTATGTCCGGACTCAGTGCCAGGTAATTTTAAGGCCGTTTAACTTCTTGTTGTAAACTTATACCTTTACTTTGATAGCAGATGTGTGTGTTTGCTGTAGGCCAACGCCATTCTCCCTCGAGCCATCCCTCCCCTTGCCCAAACCACGAAGAAGAAAGTTCAGCTGAGGGCAGATGTAGATCTGCTCGAAGCTGAGGTCGGCGGCTTACGCTCGTACCTGAAGAAGGAACAGGATCTCCATGTTGAGACCCGAAATAATGCGACCCGAGCTGAACGCCATGCTGAAGAGCTCGATAAAAAATATGCAATACTTCTGGAGGAGAGGGATCGCCTATATGGGGATGTCAAGGATCGGGAGAAAGCTGTTGACGCCATCACCGAGAAATTCTCCGAGATGCATGTCAAAATGATGCAAGTGATCGGAGCGAATAATGATTTAACAGGCACCGTCAACAATTTCTCCGAGAAGATCGTCGAGGCCCAGCAACAAGCCATTGCCGAATTCGAAGAGTCAGACGTTTTGAAAGAGAAGGTCATGACCCAGTTTGGTGATGGGTATGAAGCTTATCGTGAGAAGGCTTAGGCTAAACTGACCGCTGCTGGGTTCGATGCCTCCATCCTTGATTCCTCCGACGAAGAATCTGAAGCCGAAGATGACCATCCTCCTGAATAGATATCGTTAGGACTTATAATTTTTTATACTTTTACATTTGTACTTTGCTCGGATCGAAATCGATCGGGAGTTGTAAAAAATTTCTAAGTATAAATGGAATCGAGTATTTTTGTTCATAAATTTTTGTAATCAGTTATACTCGCGACTTATCTCGATTAGTGGTGTCATTCCGAACCTTCTGATCAGACTGTGCCCGAAGTTTATCTGAATGAAAAACTTATAATTTTCTCGATCATTTATGCCTGTGACTTATTCCCGATCAGGGGTGTCTTTCTGAACCCTCTGATCGGACTTTGCCCGAAGCTTTTCTGATTTTAGAATTGAAGTCTCGATCGATTATACCCGCGACTTATCTCGATCAGTGGTGTCTTTTCGAACCTTCTGATCGGATAATGCCCAAAGCTTATCCAACAGGACACCAAGCATAGTATAAATATAGATGAAGTTAAGCATCTCCAAAGAAAACTTGCATGTATTTCATTTAAGATTGAAAGGTTACATGGATAAAGAAAAGAATGACATAACTATTACTGGTAAAATTTTCTAAGTCTTCCAGCATGTCATGTATTCTTTACTTCTGAACCATCCATTGCTCGAAGCTGGTATGTACCTGGCTTCGGCACCTCTACCACCTCATAAGGTCCCTCCCAGTTAGGCATTAACTTGCCAGTGTTCTGGGAGGTTGATGCCTCCAACTCCTGTAGGACCAAATCTCCTACTGCAAACCTTCTCGGCTTCACCTTCTGATTATAGTGTCGGGCTGTTCGCTACTGATAGATAGCCAGCCTCATCACAGCTGAGTCCCGAACTTCTTCCAGTAGATCCAAATTTGTTTTTAAACCTTCATTGTTGTATAGTTCTTTATACTGACTTACTCGAAGAGTAGGGGACCCGATCTCGACTGGTATGAGTGCATCAGTTCCGTATGCCAGTCGAAATAGAGAGTCCCCAGTTGTAGTCCTCGGAGTAGTCCAGTATGCCCATAAAATAGATAGTAGCTCTTCGGGCTACCGAACCTTCAATTCGTCCAACCTTCTTTTAATTCCGTTGAGCAGGGTTCGGTTGGTCACTTCTACTTGACCATTCGATTGAAGGTGGGCGACTAAAGTCTTGCGGTGCTGAATTCCCAACTCTTTCAGAAAACCTTCAAACTTAGACCCCACAAACTGTCTGCCATTATCAGAGACCACTGCCATTGGGATACCAAAATGATAAATCACTCCTTCTGTGAAAAACTTTAGCCATTCTTGCTCGGTGATCTTCTGCAATGGTTTGGCTTCGACCCACTTTGTCATATAGCCGATAGCCACGATCACAAAGCTAACTTGTTCCTTGGCCTTCGGTAGAGGCCCTAGGATGTCGATTCCCCATACAGCAAAGGGAATCGAGGATAGGACTGAATATAACTCTTCGGGAGGCTGATGTTGGATGGTGTTGTTCAGCTGACATTTAGGACACCTTTTGACGAATTCCTTGGCCTCCGTATAGATAGTAAACCAATAATACCCCTGCCTCAAAATCTTGTGTGCCAGTGACTTGGCCCCCATGTGATCCCCACAGATCCCTTCATGTACTTCCCGAAGTGTGTAGTCCGCTTCTGACGGGGTTAAACAATTGAGTAAGAGACAACTGAAAGCCCTTCGGTACAGATCTCCGTCAATGAGTACGAAATTTGAGCTTCGACGTTTGATTTTTCTCGCAAGGATTCGGTTTGAATGTAGAACCCCGTCTGCCAAGTAGGAAATATAAGGCGTAAGCTAGCAGTCAAGTCGGTCTAAAGCCAGCACTTCTATCTTCAGAACACTAGGCCGTTCTAAGACCTCCAGGTATATCGATCCGTTGAAGGAGCTTGCTTCGATGGTTGCCAATCTCGCTAGGGCATCTTCTATCGTATTATTTGACTGATCCACCCCCTGACAACTGTGCGATGCAAAGTATGCAAGATTATCCTTTACTTCGGCCAGGTACTTCGACATTCTTGCCCCCCGAGCCTCATACTCACTCGACAGCTGCTTGACCACCAACTGCGAATCACTGTAGATGACTAACTTCTGTACCTCCAAGCTTCGGGCCAACCGTATTCTTGTCAAGATGGCCTCGTACTCTGATTCGTTGTTCGTGGCCTTAAACTGAAATCGTACGACCTTCTGGACTTTGAACCCTTCGGGACTTGTTAGAATGACCCCTGCTCCACTCATATCTGCGGTCGATAATCCATCCACGTACAAAGTCCAAGAGGTCGGCCTTTGCTGGGCTTCGACCACTGTATTCACATCTGGCTCTGTGAAAGAGCATTCCACGATGAAGTCCGCCAATGCCTGACCATTGATCGCCGTTCGGGGATGGTAATCTATAGAAAATTATGTTAGCTCCATCGCCCATACTGCTAGCCGTCCCGACATATCTGGCTTATGAAATATCTTCTTTAACGGTTGATCCGTGTACACCACCACCACCCGACATTGAAAATAATGCCGAAGCTTCCTACTCGCAACGATTAGGGCATATGCGAATTTTTCCAGATTCGGGTATCTTGTTTCTGCATCTCGAAGAACATGGCTGACATAATATACCGGGAACTGTTTTCCTCCTTTGTCTCTTACCAACACCGCCCCCACTGCCATTGGACTTGCTGCCAAGTACAAGTATAAAGATTTCGAAGGGATCGGTTTCATCAACAACCGTGCCGAACTCAGATATTTCTTGATCCCTTGGAACGCATCTTCGCACTCGGAAGTCCACTGGAAACTCTTATCATTTTTTGGCCCCTTGAGAGTGTCAAAAAAGGGTAAACATCTTTCGACTGACCTTGACACGAATCTCTGAAGTGCAGCTATCCGACCCGTCAACCTCTGTACATCTTTGAATGTCTTTGGAGATTTCATGTCTAAGATCGCCGAAATCTTCTCTGGGTTGGCTTCGATTCCCCTTTTACTGACCAAGTATCCCAGAAACTTTCCTGAGCCCAAACCGAAGGTACATTTGGTCGGGTTCAGTCTCAATTTGTGTTTCCTTACTGTTTCGAAGCAGTCTTCTAAGTCTTCCAAATGATCCCGGACTGACATGTTTTTTACGATCATGTCATCCACGTACACTTCCATACTCCGACCTAGCTACTTTCTGAACACGAAGTTCATCATCCGTTGATAAGTTGCCCCCGCGTTCAGTAATTCGAAGGTTATCTTTCGATACACATAAATAGCCTGATGAGTGATGAAGCTAGTCTTCGGGATATCATCCTTGCGCATCGAGATTTGGTGATATCCCGAGAAAACGTCCATGAAACTTAACATTCCATACCCCGAAGTGGCATCAATCAGCTGGTCTATGTTGGGTGGAGGATAGAAGTCTTTGGGCATGCCTTATTCAGATTCGTGTAGTCGATGCACAACCTCCACTTCCCATTTTGTTTCTGAACCAAAACCACATTCGCCAGCCATTCGGGATAGTCGATCTCGAAGATGAACCCCGCCTCCAGTAATTTAGTGATCTCTTCATCTATGATCTTCTGCCTTTCCGGGGCAAAGATCCTTCTTTTCTGTATCACTGGTTTCCTCTTCGGGTCTGTATGCAGTCTATGAAGCACTATCGATTCGCTTACTCCGGGCATATTACTAGGCTCCCACGCGAAGATATCGGCATACACCCGAAGCAAGTCCACCAGACCTGTTCGCAACGGTTTTGTTAATCCTGTCCTAATTTGATCAGTTTTTCCGGATTTTCTGGTATCAATTCCACATCTTCTTTCTCTTCTGCCGGCCGTGCCATGGGTTCAATGTTGCTCTCGGTGAATGGCTCTATCTCAATGGCCATTGTCTGTTTCTGTTTCCTAACCCTGACCCCTGAGGAAATCAAAGTATTTCGATAACACCTTCGGGCAATGTCCAAATCACCTTTTACCTCTCTGATCCCGTTCGGTGTATGAAACTTGATTTTGAAGTGAGGTATAGACGACACTGCCTGTAATGCTGCTAATGTCTTCCTTCCCAATATGGCGTTGTAGGCCGTATCAACTTGTACTACAAAATTTTTTACCATTATTTCTGCTTCCTAAGGGGCTGTGCCGAACCAGACTGGTAGCTCTATCATACCTGACACATGCACCGGGTCGCCATTGAAACCGTACAACGAACCCTCTCCTCCGAATTCCATTTTCTTTCCTCCCAGATCCATCCTCTGATAGACATGCATATAGAGTATATCTACCGAGGACCCGTTATCGATCATCATTCTTTTCATGTCGACTGGCCCGACCTGTACTGTTATTACCAGTGCCCCATCATATGGTTCGATATGGTCGGTAGGGTAGTCTTCATCCGAAAATGGGATGGATACCCCTGAATGGGCCCTATCCTTTTGGGGTGATGAACTTGCTACCGACAATACGGCCTCAAGATGACCGCTCCTCTTCCTTCCGGTTACACGTCCTACCGACCCGCCCAAAATCACATCAATCACTCCTTGGGCTTGTGGGTGAGGTTGCGGCTGTGTTTCTCGTGTTGGTTCCCTGTTCTCCTCCCGGGTGGCCTCCGAACCTTCTCGAACGACCACATACTGCGCCAGTTGCCCATTCTGGACGTTCTTTTCTATCAGATCTTTCAGGTTGTTGCATTCCCCCGTCGTATGCCCCCGAGACTGATGATACACACAATATCTGTTTTGACCCCTCTTCCCAGGCTTCGGGATCGCTTGGCATGATTTGCAAAAAGGGCTTATTTCGCATCTCCTCCAGTATTTTAGCCCAATCCGTGTTGAGTGCGGTGTAAACTTTGTTGACATTTTTGTTGGGGAAAGGTGGTCGTCCACTGCCCGAACCTCTGCCAGTATAGCTTTTCTTACCATAGTTATCTGACCTCCCCTGACTATATGACTTCTGAAAATTCTGTTTATCCCGATCTCTGGGTTTCTCGTAGGATTGGGAGTGGGGTTTGAAGTTTCCCATCGCCTCCTTTATTGCAATATGTCATTTAACTCGGTGGAAAGCTTCTGTTAAGTCTGCCGAAGGGTTGATCACCAAATCCTTCATCAACTTCTTTTACTTCCCAATGTCTAAGCCAGTCGTGAAGAAGCCCAGGGCTTGTGGGGAATTTAATTTTGCCACCGACCCCACAGCCTCTCGGAACCTCTTGATGTATTGTCCTTGACTTTCATCTGGTTTCTGTTTGACCTGCATGAGGGAGGCTGTGATCTTTCCCCGCCTCTTATTACTCCCGAACCGAGCGTGAAATTTCTCCCGAAGATCATTCCATGAATTAATTTATCCCATCGCCAGGGTTCCCATCCACTCACGGGTGCTCTTTTTCAAGGTTGTTGCGAACATATGACACTTGGAAGCATCCGAATGCCCGTAGTATGTCATCAGCCTATCATACCCGTCTGAGTGGTCATACGGATCCCCCATCCCGTCGTAGGTCTCCATCGGGGTCATCTTCTTTTTGGGGTCGGTTGTCTCCTGATTGATCCTCGGCGAGAAAGGCGACCCTATGCAGGCTGAAGGCATCCCCGTCGAATTCTTTGCCAACAGTAATTTTTCCAATTCTGTCACCCTTCAAGCGAGGGGTTCGGACTCTCCTTTATGGGGGGGACGATCGGGGTCTTTCTCGCCCGTGTTCAGGAGTCCCGTCCCTCCTCCTCAGTCCCGACCTGCCTGGATGTTCTGATCGTCGCTCTGCTGATCTGCTCCTTCGCCGGCTTCGGTCATCCCTCGAGCGGCTTCGGTGCCTACTCCTTTCTTTATCCTCCTCTCTCCGTCGGGGTGACCGAAATGGGCTCCGATGCCTACGCCTCTTTGAGGATGCCTCCTATTCTCCGGTCATGTTAGCCATCTGTTGTTCGAGCTCCTCTTGCTGAAGGCGTAGGGCCAACATGGCGTCCTTGTTCTGCTGCATCTTTTTCTGCAGAATGAATTCTCTCTGATCTCGACTGCCCTCGCCTTGACTTTTTCCATGCACTTCAAGCGCCCGTGAGTGATTCTCGTCGGCCCGACTAGCCTGGTTAGGGGTACCCTGACCGTCGTGGAAGAGTCTTCGCCGAGGGGAAGGAGGCGATTCCATCGGATCTCCCTGGATTCTGGAACTTAATCTGTCCTTGACATACCCCCTCACCTGGGTGGTCTGGTGTGTTTTAGCCTTTTCGTGGTCTGAGACAGCATACTCCACGCTCGCCATAGCCTCTTACCGGAAAAGTCTGACTGTGATTGTAAGAACACTAAAGCCCTACTTCTAGCGCCAATGTTAATGCCAAGTTTCGCCGGCGCGTCCAATCACAGAATCCACGCGCTAGAACCTGCACAATAACAGATCACACAGAAGCTTGACGGCTTGGGCCGCCAGGGGATAGCTCCGGTGTGAGAATAAGTACAGGCCGTTACAAGGTTTAACAATGGAGGCTAAGTGTTTAGTGTTCAAAAGTAGGTATTACCTGTTAATTGTGACCTTAGCCTTGTATTTATAACGCTCACACCACCTAAGAATCCCCCTCCGAGTCGAATTAGGACTCCAAATCATGGTAGTTATCATAATTTGGGTCCAACACAATATCCTTATAAGGTGCAAGTGGAATCCAATCCAACCACTACTTTTGGAGTTACCTTATTGAACTATGGCTAGGATCCTGAACTCTACACGTAGGAAAGCCCACTGTGCAGGCCCAAACAACCCCACCATCAGGTCTGGGCTTCGGCCCAAAGGACTCGATGACCCGACCCCCAACACCACACGACAAGGTAAGGCTTCGGCCCGAGGGGCTCGGATACCGAACCTGAAGACATCCACTAAGATGAGGCTCCGGTCCAAAAGGACTCAGACGTCGACCCGAACAGCTCTAACCTGTCCATGGGCTTCAGCCCAGTGGTCTCCTAAAGCCCTTCTAATGTCAGACTTTCGACTCCACATGAAGGTCGGTAAAATGCTCTCGAACATTGTACTGAACTGAAGCCCATGGAGAGGTTGGAGAAGTTCGTCACAGTCCTTTTGAGTAGTAATACAATTCATGTTTGAATTGTATTATTATGTGATTTTTTATTTTAATTAAAAGATCGAGTTTGTAGTGACGATCATGTACTAATTTTGTAAATGCTTGGTCACGCTCACGCTTTAAGTTTTAAAAAAGAAAATTAATATTTACACATATTTTTAATACTTTGACATGATCATTTTTCACACGAGGATGCATGCAGTAAATTCCATAAGGACGGACGGACGGACGGATGTAGAAATAGATATAGTGATAAGACTGTGTACGTACGTCTCCCATTTCTTAGACGACGTTGTTATATGTATGTGAAGTTTTTTGCACCAGATACTGCGGCATCTTTTTATGTTGTGAGTTTGTATTCTAACTCATTTTGGATTTAGTTGTCTCCACCACTTTGGGGATAAATGTGGTTATTTGGATCGATTCTCAGGGGTAATTTCGAATGACTCCACTTTACAAGGTAGGTATATATTAGGAGGAATATATAATAATTAATTAATTGATGCTTTAATTGGGAATAAATAAATCCTTGTTTGCTACTAGCTAAATTAATGTATATTTTTCCTACATTACTTGTTACTGCACTGACATTTCCTGATTTCTCTTCATAAAGAAAATGGATGAATTGCACGTTTTTCTTATGACAAAATGTTATTTACGTCCGAACCCCAATGCAAGCCGTAAAGGTCAAGACACCATCAAGCGTGAAACGGGCATGGGATACACTCCATCTCCGACTAGGTTCCTTTCTATTTCAAAAGAAATAGAGAGTATTCATTTTTTGTATATTCTTCATTATTATCTCTCTCTTATTATCATGATTCTAACACCACATTTTAAATTTAGATCATGAAATGGAGAGTTTCAATTTTATTTAAAATGGAGAGGATCCTAATTCTTCCATCTCACTAAAGTTTTTATCCAAATTAGTTCACTTATATTTAGATTTATTCCCGCTTTACAAATATGAAGGAATGACTCGAGTATATTGTATATATTTTTTAGACATCTTAATATTCTCAGATTACCAATCTCCATAAACACTTGTTGACTTAATCATCGGAGCCGGATCCGAAGGCCAATCCTCCGTGTATTCGTTTCTTTTCAAGTATCTCAAAACACTCATTTCTGATGGCAGGTCAGGGATCTCAGGCAACAAACAACGAAGGAAATGGTCGAAGAAATTCGGCGTTTCGAACGTCTCGGTCGGAAAATGGTCGAAGATATCAAAAATTTTACATATCAACTAATATGTGAGTTCTATGTATAAAAATATAAAAAAATAATGAGAAAATCAATTTCCTAAATCTAATGATAAGGAAACTTAATATGAAGGCAAAAGTTGTTTTTAGGACCATGGGCGGATGTGGCCTAGTGGGCGGTACGTCATGAAGCCATGTTAGGATCATTCGAGCTAAAAATAAGAGGCAGGCCACATGCTGAATGACTCGGATGATTCAGCAAAAAGTAGTAGCACCCAAGTTAAAAAGGGCCGCTTTTTGCTAATTCAGCAAAAAGAAGCACCACCCATATTTTTTAATGTGGTTCAATTTTTTAGATTCTACTCAATTGTGTTTGTAACACTACTCAAACTAATTATTTCATTGCTTTTACTGGTGCAAAAAATACATGATAATTGACAAGGCCATTTGTTTAATATTCCCCAAAAAGACTTTTTTTTAAAAAAAAAAATTCTTCCCCAATGCGAGTGTACTGGCCTAAGCTTTTTCGAGAATCGACTCTGATATCATATGTAATAACCCGAGTCAAATTCGGAGTCCGAATCAAATCATGACATAATAAAGCCTAATGCGTTAATTGTCACGGCCATTTGTTTAATATTTTCCAAAATACATTTGTTACTTTTTTTATAAAAAAAAATTCTTCCCCAATGCGAGTGTAATGGCCTAAGCTTTTTCGAGAATCGACTCTGATACCATATATAACAATTTAGGTCAAATTCAGAGTCCGAATCAAAATCATGACATAACAAGGCCTAATGCGTTGTCTTAATAATATCATCTCGAGTCATTTTAATCCATTACAGACTCATTTAAAAAGGTCATTACTGTATATACTATTGTTAATAACTTAATTCCTTATATATAGACAAATTTTTTTTACATATTTTGATGCGAGACGAGAGTATTAGAATGAGGTTGGATAATATACAGTTTCTCATACTTTTTTAATATTGACTAGTTAGCAATCTGGACACCCAACCAACCTTGTAATGCGAGGTTACCATTAGATAGAGATTTGACATTCATTTAATTTTCTAATGTTTAAACAATCGTTTAAAACATCCAACAAAGATGTCTGGGTAGTGTAGTTGGTTATCACGTTAGTCTCACACACTAAAGGTCCCCGGTTCGAACCCGGGCTCAGACATATCTATTTGTCTTTTTATTAAAATAAAATACATAACGCTTTTTAATATTAGTTATTATTTTCTTATATTATTTTTAATATATAGTGATTTAAGAATAATTTTTTTGTAGAATACTAAGTTAAAAATTAACTAAAGTTTAATCATAATATAAAGGTCATAATTATTTTTAACATTAATTAACTAAATGTCTCAAATATTAATTATTATGTAATTATAATATTTTTTCATATTTAGAGTCCAAAGTTGAGTATTGTAAAATCCTAAACATGTTTTAAAAGTTTCAATTTATTGCATATATAACTAAGTAATTAACTACAACTAAAATACTTTTTAAAATCTTCTTATATTTATTTTAAAATAATCCAAATAACTACTAGTAAAACCCAAATTTAGTATGACTTTTTTATACATGTTCCGTGGCTATTTAATTTGGTTGATTTATGTAATTATCTTCCAATTACCCAACAAAATATGATGATGACATAATATTATAAAATTTAATAATAAATTATGAAATAATAAAATCAAACTAAATTATATACAATTAGTAAGTTAAATTATCTTATTTATATATATCGCTACAACAAATATTTACAGTAAATAATCTCTATTAACATTTATTTTAAATAATATCTAACTAAAAGTTTTTTTCAGGCACTTTGCACATTTGCGTTGGGCTAATACGGATAAATTCAAGCATTGATTGTATTTTGGAACGCCAACTCAAATCTCATGTGTTGCAAATACTCCATATAAATATAAATATATATATATATATATATATATATATATATATATATATATATATATATATATATACACCACGGATCCAGTCCGGTCTCCCGGACTGGACTTAAAATACGGACCCTAAATTTTTTTTTTTTTTGCTTTTTTTTTTTGAAACAACTAAAAAAAAAAAAAAAAAATTTATGGAACTGAAATTTTTCCATAATACAGTGTTTTGGGTGTGTTTTTAATACCTATACCAACCAATGTATGTACAGTCTGTCCAGACTGTACAGAAATGTTTTGGTATATGCATCCAAATCACACCCAAAACACTGTATTATGGAAAAATTTCAGTTCCATAATTTTTTTTTTTTTTTTAGTTGTTTCAAAAAAAAAAAGCAAAAAAAAAAAAAAAAAAAGGTCCGGATTTTATAAAATCCGGGAGTCCGGACCTGATCCGGACTATATATATATATATATATATATATATATATATATATATATATATATATATATATATATATAAATGGAGGTGTACAGTGTGTAAGCTCCAAATATACAAAGTCACCAATTGTAGAGTTAAGTCACCATACGATCGTAGAATAGTTACTGACTAATAGTAGAGTAGTGATTGTACCGTAAAAACGTAGGGTTAATCCTCATATCGTAGAGTGACTACTCTACGATCATATATTGACTTAACTCTACGATCGTATATTGTGTTCATTTGGGAGTCTGCACAGTTGTTCAGCTCCATTAACAAGGGGTGTGCAACTGGTAAAAATTAGCCAAATTTTAATATACCGATATCAGTTGGACCGGTATACCGGTAAACTAGTTCGGTACCGATTTTTACTGAAAATTAATATAATAATAATAATTATTATTATTATATTACTATTATTTTTTTATTATTATTATTATCATTATTTTATTTATTATTATGATTAATTATTTATTATTAATAATAAAAAATTAGAAAACCGGTATATACCGGTCCGGTTCGATAAAATCGAACCATAAAAACGTTGTACCAAAATCGGTACCGAAAAAACAGTATATATTGGTTTTTTTGTACCGAACCGGACCGGTTCTTTTTATACCGAACCGGCTAGTTCGATCTATTCCGAAAAACCGAAAAAACTGAAAGATTTGAATAGTCCTATCCATTAACCCATATATATATATATATATATATATATATAAATTGAAGATTTTCCCATTTTCAATATTTTATTGTTACACCTCTTGAACATTAATTTTAATATTTTTTGCAGTCCAATTTTTGGTAAATTAAATCCGTAATAACCTGTTGTTTATACTAGATAATTTAGCACTAGAGAAGTTTGATTATACTTCCTTATGCGAGAAGAACAAATAAGTTAAGATAATATAGAATATTTAAAAAACATAAATATATGATTGAACTTTCCCTAATTTCAATGAAACAAACAAACAAAACAATATTAAGAGAAGATCTTAATCCAACTTGCCAACCATGTTATATATGCTTCAGTTCCTTCATCCATCCGCTAGCTGGTTTATTCCAGAGACTTGAACTCAAGACTGCAATATTTCATTTAACATCACATACATATATATATATATATATATATATATATATGAAACAAGGAGAGAAAATTATATTAATTTTTCTTAATTAGAGAATGGTCCTCAAATTTATCATGCATGCATGGAAAGAGCTATACATTTATAAATTTGCTACCATGCATGTTTTCCTACTCCATTGGTCTGTTAAAAAAGAAAAATAGATTAATCATACTTTTTTCAATCGACTTTATGTTAGAATAATAAAGTTTCATTAATTTTAAAAAAGAAAACAAATGTTTAAAAAAAAAACCACCCACCCACCCACCCACCCACCCAAAAAAGAAGAATATATATGTATATATGTCTATCATAAAAGAAAAGATTTTGTAAATTATTATCAATGGTGAAAATGTCATGATAATTAAATTATAAAGTTACCTGATGATTAATTAATTATTATTGAATGGTGGTGCTCATTTCACCACTATTTTCCTCCAAATTTAAACCAGCAGACGACGACGGTGTTATTTCCAAGGAAATTTTATCCAACTGGCTTTCCAGCCGGTCTATTTGGGAATGCAAGTTTTTGAACAAAGAGACGTGCTCATTCACAGCATCAAGCTCCTTTTCACCTTCACCAATCTGTTGTTGCAGCGACCTGACCGGCGCCATACCCCCCAGCGCCGGATTCTTTTTCCACAACTCCGCCTCATAAATTAGGGTTGCAGCAGTTTCATCCCTCTCGTGTTGACCCCTTGCCGAGTTCAAAATCTTCAGGAAACTGTTGGCGCCAAAAAGATTGTGACAATTCAGATAATCTTGTGTTTTGCTGGGCGGAAAATACCTTGCTAGTTGACAGTGTTGGTCGCATCTCTTTCGCTGGTGTCTACATGCAGCACAAGCTGTAGGAGCCATGTAATTATGATCAACATGATCTCCTCCAACATTACCATTCATTTTAATTTGGGACTTAATTGGGGTAAGGAATAATTAAGTTATGTGGCATGTGTTATATGGTATTTATAGTGAGATTTATGAAGGTGTCTAATTAATAAATCTCGGATTTAAATCATATTTATACATTTAGGCTATGTTTGTTTGTAAGGATTATACTTGGAATATGACTATAAGTCCATCAATTATAAAATGACTTAATATGTGGATTATTTAATATCATATTCAATCGATCAGAATATTATAATTCCAAAATTTTAGTCTCATGAGATCATTATTATCTTGAAAACAAACATGACCTTAATCTTCAAATTTAATGGGATTAAATAGAAACGAATTACTTTCTATATTAGTTCTCTTTTATCAATATTCTTGACTCGGAATTGAAAAGGTGATTTATTGGATTTTTGGAATAAAAAATAATTGTATGTTTTTAGTCGACGCAATTAATTAATTATTACCTATAAGATTTAATTGTTTCCTAAAGGAAATTCAGGTAAGGAAAACGGGTCTTTTTTATATTTTAATTCTTGTTATTTTAGGTACGCTTTTAACACTAATTAATTATATAAGAGGATTATATAAAGATGAACAAAAGAGAGGAGAAATTAAGTCAATTTAATTGAGTAAAATTGAGATATATATATATTTTTTACTTTGATGGATATATTATATATAATACTACCTCCAATATTGCAAAAAATAAGATACATCATTTGCCTTATTTAATTTGGACTTAAGGAGGGAGTAGCTAGATATAGATAATTTACTTATTATTACCCTTGTTTAACAAAAGAAATTACAAGACGATAATGGTACGTGCATGCATGCACGATTGCACGCAGTTAATTTGCATCCGTACTTAAAATGGAATAAATTTTATTTTATAATTAAATATGAAAGTAAATAAAATTATTAGGAACGTAATTTTGGAATAAATACATACATGCTACAACAAAGGAAAAGAATTTGAATGTAATTAAAGCAATCTGCATGGGGTGTGATTGATTAGGAAATTTATCAAAACCAGATTAATTGTCTATATTATATTTGTATTGGAAAATAAGAATGTTAATAATTAAGATTTTTAACAACTTTTAAAGATTTTAAAAGTTTGATTGTATTCAATCAAGACATTTAAAGAGTTTATAAAAGTTTACTGGTATTCAATTACAACTTTTTTAATGTCTTTAAAAGTTAGGTGATATTGAATTAAGATTTTTATAAAGTCTATAAAAGTATTTTGGTATTCAAAAAGTCATAAATTTTTTAAATTCCTATCAAATGGTAGAGTTTGACAGACTTTAGAAGAAGAATTATAACTATCAACCCATATCCAAAATCTGACATCATCTCTAAAGACTTTTAAAGACTTCCAAATATTAAACACAAAGGTGGAAATTCGGATCGCCAGTAAAGAGGGAACCCAGAAATTCACGGTGTAATACCCAGAAAAACAATAATAATAAAGAAATAAAATAAAATAAATAAATAACACTTAAATTTATATTTTAAATAATTTAATTGTACTTTGTCTTTTATTGGGTCGAACTAGTTATTTATTTTATATGGGCTAATAAGTATTAATATGTGAAAGATAAATTAATTTGGTAAATTTTAAGCTTTAAAACTAATTGGATTTAATTTATATGTGGATAAATTAAAGGGTATGCACTTGATCCTTGTTCTCTCTCTATATATATATAGTAGTAAAGCAAGTATTGAATCACACGCTCACACAAGAGTGGATTTCATTTTTTGCAAAAGAAAAAAATATAAAATCACGCAGCCAATAATTGAATGATCAGAAGCCATGTAATAAATATATTATAATATATATGTATTCTAATGATTAAATAAAATAATATTGTCAGAACTTAAAATTTTTATATAATATGTTTTCTGAAAGTTATTATCATAAGCAGTGGATTATTATTTATAATATATGCATTAAAAAATATAATAAATAATTTAACTGTGTAGCAAAATTTTAATCTTAAATATAATAATCTTTCAATGTTATATATTAGAAGTATCACTACTACAAAACAGTAAATAGACAACGCAGAAAAAACGTTGTGGTTTCAGTCAAAAAAACGTCGTGGTTAAGGGTGTTGTCTATTTAACACCCTTACACAACGTTTTTAAAACGTTGTGGTTAAGCACAATACACAACGTTTTTTAGGAAAAAACGTTGTAGATTTGTTTTCAAAAAATTAGCATATGCTTAAAAACTTTGTAGAAGGTATGATTTCACAACGTTTTTTGGTTAAAAATGTTGTTGTTTAGTATAAAAGACAACGTTTTTAACCAATTTATACAACATTTTTAAAATGTTGTAGATAAAGTAAATAAAAGAAAAAAAATATTGTGGTTCACCTGCAATATGCTAATGTCATGATATAAAGCTAAAAGGTCTAAATTCTCATTTAAATTTAAAGCCAAAATGTATCAACTATTCAAAATACATCCCAATAATACTATCTGTACATCTCAAATTCAAAATATACCAATTACAAAGAATATTAATACCATACAATGTTTACATACAACATTTACATCCAAATAATACCAAACTATCCATACATCTCAAATTCACTTGCTACCTAAATGTATACATCCTTTCCACCAAAAAAATGTCATTAGAAGTCTCCAACAATATACTAGACTTCAGAGATTAAAACTTTTTTTGGTGGTCAAACCTTAGTAACCCAGTAAACTTACAGTGTGTCACTGTTATTGCTGTAGAATGCCCAGTAAACTTACACCTGTTATTGCTGTAGAATGCCATCCTCCAGCAGCAATATCATCCTGGACATAATTAAAAAATAAGAACTTCAAACAGTTCAAATAGTAAAAGTTATGAACTTATGGATCCAAATAATTAACTGCTACAAAATAGCAAACAAAGAAGAAAAGTTTTTAAAAAGAAATTCTTTTAACACAACCTAAATCCAAATTGTTAACTGACTAGATACAGATACAAGATAAGAGATCATGATTGGGAACAAGAGAAATGGCCAGCCACCTGTTTGTAGCCAGCTTGATAACCAAACTCGTTTTCCACCTTTCACAAAGTAGAGTCGCTGCACAAGTGGACCACCACAATTGCCTAGGCCTAACATTGCGCAGTTTAACAAGAGAAGGACTTGTTTCATGGTTTTGCTCATTTTATCCTCATTATGTGATATCAGATTGTTTGTAATTGGAATATCCATTTTGTAAGTTGATTACACTGGTAACTTACTGAAACTGCGTGCATAGTAAAAGAAAGTAGTTAAGCATGGTTGAGACTGGAGTCCAAAGGCATACATAATTATACAATGGTACTCTGAACTCATTGCTACAATTTTCACAACTGAATGGGATTACGTGTTTTTAGCGCAACTCAGAAGACGCGAACAGCTCATTAATGTAAAACAGAATCAATATATACTATATTACCAGATTATACGGTCACTGCCTGTCTGGTTGCACTTTTTCCTTCCATGGCATCTTTCTTTTTTCGACATGTGGTGCAAAGGAAGGGGCCTTCCTATGGCTTTGAAGCAGGTGAGAAGAATGTCCCAGAGTTAACAGACAGACCATCACTTGGTGGCTGATCCATTTGGAAAATTTCACATATAAAAAGCCCAGAGCTTGAGTTCAAAGGGAAGTCCTTACCTAGCCTGCAATTCGAATTAAACAAAAGTTAGGAACACATCAAAGGAGATTACAACAATTACTTAGGATGGCAGCTTCCATAGCCAAGGTCTGCTCAAAATTTAAGACAGCAGACAACCCTTGAACAATCCAAGTTTGTGCTTCAATTAACAGATGAGAAGGAATACAAAAGATGACATATCATTTATCGAAGATGTTCTATTGGCAGAATTAACAATATAAACAAACCTGTTTCTTCTTCAAGTTTTCTCTTCAAGACACCAAGAGGACCAATCAAGCGTCGAAGAGCATCATTGCTGTACTTTAAGGTAACTACAACAAAGATTTTTATATAATTACACTATTGGTTTATATAATTAGATCAAACAACATTTACCTTGTTGACTTCTATTGTTATCGACTACCTGAACATTTACGAGTCCCTATATCCCATTACATTGAACACTGTGAATTACTTATTCACAGCAGAGAAGCCATCAGTTTCCAAACAAAAGTGTCTGAAAGATCAGGTATCGGGAGTGAGGCATCTGCTCCCAGTTTTCTGCACCAGCTCTCGCCAGATTGTTCGTTGATTCCAAATACGCACATTGCCATATTAAACATATTAGAATTTAGCCAACAGTTTTCAAAGACAAGATCCATATACGCACATTGCCATATTAAATAAATTCTGTTTAGTATATCTTGTTAAAGGCCCTAATTGAAAATAATTAGCATACCTCCTCACTAAAGAAAAGGCACATTCTCTTGTAGTACAAAGCACGCCTTGGCCCTGCAGGTGATAAAATAATTTGCTGAATTTAGTAAAATATGAACTCCACAAATTAGTTACTTTGATGAATGCAGTGATGTAAATTGCAATACAAGATACATATGTGTCCTTGTCTAATACAAAGATTTTCTAGGTACTTGGGTCAACCATCAATATTGATGAGCAATCTAAAGAAATTTTTACATTAAATTAACATACTAGAAATTTTTACAGTAAAATACTAGAAGAGTTTTAACTTTCAAGTATCAAGTATAGTGCGATTGTGAGGGATTGGCTATTTACAGGTTTCCAGCAATTGTCATATGTATTACATAAAGCCCTGCTATTGATATCAAGCAGAAATTCATTACTTAGCCACCATTTACACAATAATACACCAAAGCCTAGAATACAATCAATCTTTACAAATAGCTGTAAGGGAGGCTAAATAGTTGTATGAAAGAAAAAGGAGCCCTCCCTATCCCTTCACCCAAAAAAAAAAATAATAAGCACTTGTTCCTAAATGCCAGCATTTCAATGTACATAATCCCACCAATCCTGGAGACGTTGACGTGAAAATTAGGTACAGCAATGAAGAATACTAATAGCAAAAATAAGAACTGCAGCTATCATACATATGAAAGTTGAAAACATGGTAGATATGAACAATTGCAAAAAATTATTATTATCAAAAACATGGCACATATGAAAAATTACAAAACATGGCAGATAGGATCCTATGCTATTATCAAAAACAAAAAATCAACACATTCAAAGCTGATTTAATCTTCAAAAAGTCCTTCCCTAACTGTTATGAACAATTGCAAAAAAAATGCTCAAATTTGATCAATAAATATGCATTTGCCGGAAAGTGTCGTCGATGATACCTGAAAGTCCGAAGTAAGTTGAAGTTTTGGGTTCTCAAAATAATACTTTTTGAATTAATCTTCAAACCCTAGGGTTTGGTGTATATGATAAGTTCTATATAATGGAGTCAAATCAAATTCATCGGCAATTCCTGCGAATCCTTCGTCATCTTCTTCTTCTAAAGCATGAATACAGTCTCGTAAACTTAGTCGACTCTGTTCTTCGGCTTGCCTTTGCTTCATACGCATCTCCCCTTCTCTCTGCCGCGACGCCGAGGCTTGTTCGATCGCTAGTCTCCGAACTCTTTGTTGATTCATCGCTCGACGTGCGACTGGATCGCCAGGATCTGCTTCTCGAGCATCCGTTGAAAGTTACAGGAAATCGAGGCAAACCCTAGCTTTTGTTTTTCAGATGGAACGAGAAGAGGCTAAACAGAGAGAGATGAGAGACGAAGACTCGGTGAGAAAGGAAATAGAGAACTTCCTCTTTCTCTGCGAAAGAGAGCAGATTTTAAGTTTTCATTTAACCGCCTATATTTTAGCTCCGTGTTTTTCTTAATAGATAACGTTTTTTTAAAAAAACGTTATCTAATTAAAATAAAAATAATATCCTTCTAAATAGATAACGTTTTTACATATATAACTACAACGTTTTTTCTAAAAACGTTGTAAAAAAAAAGCCACAACGTTTTTATAAAAAACTTTGTCTATTAAGCGTTGTCTATTAGGTACTTTGTACTGGTGTATACAAAAGTCTATCACAGTTTTGATAAAATATTTATAAAAATTTGTTACTTTTTTTATGGAGTCTATAAAAGTTATTTTAAAAAAATCTTTAAAGTTTTTAAAAGTCATTAAAATCCATAAATTATACAAAAGTTTGTCACTTAAAAAAAAGTCTTTAAAAATCTGAATTGAATACACCCCCAAGGAGTAATTTATGCTCCCAATAAGCTATTCTCTCCGTCCACTTAATATAAGTCGTTTTAAAAAAGTATTTTTTTCTCTTAATATATGTCGTTTGAGAATTTCAAGTAAATATTAGTTGTTTAGTTTCTAATATTAACCCAAATATTAAATATAATTTTGGTTTTCTCACTATTTTTTATCCAATAAATTAATTAATAACACTATTTTTTTTAATATAAGGACAATATAGACATTTGATATTATATTTAATAATATACAATTATTTCTTTAATATTTGTTCACATCTCTAAAACGACTTGTATTATGAATCTAGATTATAATATTATGAATGTAGCTGTTGGGTCGTGATATTTCCTACCTTTGGGCCAAGTACATTGGGCCTGCTCGTTTAATCAATCTATTGGGCCTTTAGTATTAACCCGTGAAAGTCATTGGGCCCGGTCATCATACTATATTCATTTTAACCTTTAAGATCGGGTCATTTCAGTGGATCGACCCATTAGATATTTTAATATCTCTATCTTTGACTTGCAATGATGAAAAGCATAACGGTTGACTAAAATGCCTGCCATGCATTAATGTGGATGAGATCATAGCCGGCCAGCGGTAGAAAACAGTGGTCAAAAGGCAGTGGATAAACTACATGCAGTCGGCAGAGCCCATCAGGTCAGAGGGGGTGTCAGGTAGTAGTGGTTGGCACAGTAACCCATGCGGGGATAGTATAACTTAGCAAGGAAGCCTTCTCTAATAGGTACGTTCTCATACCTTCAGATATATTCATATTCTCTCACCCATACACACACGATCATGGATTATTATCTCTCTAGACACTAGACATTACATTCTTCCATTGTTAACCTTGTGAACACATACTAATTCTCACGTCTGAGCTATCCCCCGATGAAATAGCCGTCAAGCTTGTGGTGTTTATCGTGTTTACTGTGCAGGATCAAGACGTCTTACGTGATTGGGACGTGGCAGAAGATCTTGGCGTTAACATTGGCGCTAGAAGGAGGGCTGAGTTCTAGTGTCATTGAAATTTTCAATCACAATTGTTTAATCTACTTCGGAAGATGATGAGGAGTAGAGATGGTACGCCAGAAGGGCAGGCGATGGCTGTTAGCTCATCACTGCCTCGTGTTTTGGTGAAGGATCGTCTGGGACCTTCTAAAAGTGCTCATGAGAGCACGGCCTCTAAACATAATTCAGGAGATTTCTGTCCGAAGATTCACGGTGGGGCCAGACGAAGATTGGTTTTTGGTGCGGATAAGGAGCGGGATCATGATCAAAGACAGGCGGAACGCTCACCGACTAGGACTTATCGTAGAAGTGGTCAGGAGGATAAAGCCGCCAAGTTGGCAAAGATGGCAGATGAAGCAGATAAAGCTTTGGAAGTTCTGTTGAAGCAAAGAGAAGATATAGCCAAGCAAATGCTTCGGATGGCAGAATTAAGGGACGAAGCGTCTAGCCAAGTCCGATCCGAAAGGCGGAGTAGACATAAAGATGTGCCACGACGAGACGGTAAGGAGCCGGAACATTCCACACATGTTTCTAGGGATCGTTCTCTAAGTAGGAGGAGATCGAGGAGCAGGACGCTGTTGGGTAAAATCTATATACGCACAACACGCAAGTATACGTGGTCAACAAGTAATAAAGTGATAAGTTGAGTATCGTTCCCACAGAGAATTATTTAATAAAATTCACCAAGTACTAAATCGTAACCAACTCAATCTTATTTAAACGAATGAAATGCAAATTAAATAAATTAAACTACTATTAACTTCCACTAATTAAATTAAGACTATGGAGATTTAAGATCACAATTTCACTTATTGCCTCATTTAAGTTAACACACTTCTCATCAATTATTCTCTATCCCGAATTGTTAATCAAGAACACTAAAGTAGTATTAACCACCTCTCGATGCACTAATACCGTATTAACGTCAATCCACAATTAAGATAGAAATCAGTTAAACACCTTAATCAACTAACCCACTATATCTCTATGTGAATTACAATTGAAGAAGGTTGAAGAATAAGTTCTCTATCCGATTACATGCGATGTCAAGCATATCTCTACCTTAACACTCATCAAGTTTAAGCTACTAACAAAATCCTGAACACATGCTATCATGATTAGATCTAAATCTATACTTCATCTCTCGAGTTCATATAGATTATCACGGTAATTGATGGCCAAACAATTAAACAATTAAGTCCAAATCACAATAGACAATCCACTCAATAGAATATAATAATTGATAGCGAAGCATATTAAAATAAACTACACAATAAGATCCATTGTAATCTCAAACAAAGAATTTAGTTCATTGAATTAAAACTAAGAATCCACAATTGAATACACATTAAAAGATAAAGATAGAAGAAGATGAGAAGAAATAATCTATTGTCAGTAGATTTGACACTCCCTCCTTGCTCCTACTTTGAATTTTCAATGGTCTCCAAGTTGCTTCAATCTCCAAATCTAATAAAAACTAGTGTTTTTCTCTAATTTACTCTAATCTAATTTAATAGAATGCTCTCTAATCTCCTAATAATCTCCTCTAATCCCCCCTAATCTATGTTATTCCCCTCCTTTTATAAGTCTTTGTACATGTCTTTAAGTCCTCTTGGAAGTCCTTGAATCAAACAACTCGAAACAATCCTTTTCGGACTCAAATTCGGACAAAATCCGCTCATTTTCGCGTATACCCAGCCCCGGCTGGGTATTTCCTTTGTTAAAAGCCAGCCCCAGCTGGATAGGCTACTGATTTCACGCCCAGACACCCAGACCCGGCTGGGTACTAAGCACAAAAACGCCCAGCCCCGGCTGGGTACCAATCTGCCAAAAATATTTTCTGCTGGAACCTCCTCTGTTAAAACTGCCATAACTTCTAAACCGAGAGGAATTACGAGGCCCGCGACATATCAAATCGAAGCTATCGACGAGTTCTACAACTTTCATTCTTTGAGCGTTGAGAAATAACGAACGCATGATGGTCGAAATTGGACTAGAAGTGACTGATATGAAAATCACCACCCAAAACGGTGAAGTTCAACGTCCGTCGGTAGAAATGTCATAACTCTTTCATACGAACTCCGATTTGAATGATTCAAGATGTTCCAGAAAGCTAAGAAAACGATCTACAATATAGTCCAAGCTCCAAGCCAAGAACATAAATTGAACATAAAAGCATAAACGACGTCCGGCTTGCTTTTGTTTGCATTTTCCGTGCTTTTCCTTACCAATAATCGCTCACATCGCTTCCAAACGTATAACCTACAAAACGAACACAAAATGCATGAAAAGTAACTAAGACACATGAATAAAAACAACTAATTCAAGTAAAAGATACCGGATAAGTAGGTATAAAACCTACTTATCAAATACCCCCAAACTTAAACCGTTGCTTGTCCTCAAGCAACACAACATAATGCAATGCAATGCAATGGAATGCAACTAATCTATATGCCTACGAATCCAGCAGTATTGATAGAATCAAATCTATTCACTCGGCCTTAGAGCAATCAAGCAAACACGATAATACTTCATATCAAAACCAATCAACAATTTCCTAGTCAATCATCAAATTTTAAACTGTTATCACTGGTATAGTGTGTGTGTGCTCCACAACAATGTTAACTGATATAAAATCAAATTTAACACATAACAAGTCTCTTCGAAGGCATCATACAGTGTAAACTTAAGAAATCCAAAAATAAGCTAGATCCAACTAAAATCAAACAATTACCAATATCGAGGGTTAACATGGGATACTTATGCTCTATTTTCATCTACGGGGGCTTTTTGCTCTTTTCCCGTTTTATTAATTTTTTTTCTTTTTTTTTTTACTTTTTAACCATGACTGTGCAATGTCTCATTCCATTAGGCTAACAGTGTTACCCCTTAGCGAGCTTTCGACCAACGACTCCCAGACCATACAAGACCGTAGGGCGTTAGGTTTTAAGATACCCCTTCGGGCGTACTTGCTCAAGTAACAAAGGCCCCGAAACAAAACTAGCCATGGTATTTTTTTTTATTTTTGTTCTTTTCTTTTTTTTTTTTGAAGCTTATATATCCCAATTTTTTTTCTCGAACTTAAGTTTTTATCGAACTTTAGTCATCACTACTTATTCTTCTCATTCTTTCATTCAAACTAGCATTATCCTTTAGAGTCGCATTATGTATCAATTTAAACTCAATCAATCAACAAGTTGTTTTTATTGTGCTATCCTTATTATACCAGTTTCAAACAGAAAAAGATTCAATTCATAACAAGAAATCACATCAAAAGCTCTAATAATCAGTATTATACTTGTCTACTCAATCCCATTCTCATCATTGGCCAAAATAAACTATAAATATCAAACAGCTGGACTCATGCAAGATGAACATAGTAACTAACTATTATTTTTGAATTTTTGAATATTTGATTTTTTTTTGATTTTTTTTTATAATGAACCTAAACTAAATTAACAACATATGCAAAATAACATAACATAAACTTAACATGCGATAATGAATTAAACAAAACTCCCCCAAACTTAGCAATTACAATGTCCTCATTGTAAGAATATAACGATAAATAGAAGAGAACTTCCCTGTAATCAGCTAAGCGTGAGTTGATGGTGGCGATGGCGGCGACGATCATTTTGCTATCCATTGGACCTCCAATACCTGCAATGAAGAGAGACAACATGGATTAGATTATAAGAGAGCTTAATAAGTAAATTAATTCCTATCTACTAAATAAACTAGTAAAATATATAAATATAAAAAATTCCTGGGTTGCCTCCCAGTTAGCGCTTGATTTATAGTCTTTCAGCCTGACTTTGTCTGGTCAATGCTATCCAATTCCTCTTCGAAAGTTGAGAAACCCTCCATCCATCGGAAATAATATAGCTTTTGGTAGGTTCCCATTTGTGATAGCCATCAAGTTAAAGTCACCTAGCATGCTTTGTTTATATAAGATTAGATTGAAGAACGTCCAACATCTAGGCGTTTTCTCCATTGTGTCTGCGAATATATTCTGGCATTGAGACTTGTCAGACACAACAATCTCTTCTTCTATCTTCTCCAACTCATCGCACCATGGCTTCGAAGTTGTACTCGCTTTTACGTCACATGGAGTATTGTCAATGACATGACTACCAATTGGACAAGGTTTTGCAAATCTAACCAGATTCTTGAACTGTGGAGGAGAAGTCACTTGAGGCATAAATAACATCGGCTCATCATCGTTGGTTCTCACAATTAGTTCTTCACCGACCTTGTTGTCATTATCCCTACTTGTCTCCTCTTTTTCAACATCTCGAGGTTCATCTAGTTGTAGATTTGGTTCAGGTTCTTCGTCAATTTCGTCATCCATGTCATAAAACCAAGTGTTTGGAGGAAGGTTGCTTACGGCTTTGGTCATTTGCTCTATCTGATCCGCAAGATTTTGAATTGACCTCGCTTGATTACTCATTCTCTCCTCATTTGATGCTATGAACTTGGACACCAATTCCTCCAACCTTGACTTTTCCTTTTCAGTCTCGGAAGCCATGTATTGAGGACCATTGGTTGAGGCAGTGAGGAGTTGTTCCATTCGATTATTAAAATTTTGGGTTGATAACTCCTGACTCATTATCATCTCTTCTTTTTCTGCTATAATCCTTAACATGAATTCCTTGAAATCTGAATTGTCTTCTTGTTGCATTGGAAGTGGATTTGAGAAATTTGATGGATATGTTGGATTTGGAGCAGAGTATTGGTCCTGATAGTTGTAGCTCCATGAAGAATCCGGGTGATACCCCCAAACTTGATGGTAATTATCATATGCATACTGGTTGAGGTATACACCACCTTGTTTTCGCCGCCCAAAACTAACGGTGCATTGATGACTCGGATGGTTGCCAGCACAATAGTCACACATGATTGCCATCCTTTGACTCTGTTGGGCTGCGATAACGTCCAACTTCCTCGAAAGTTTTTTAATTTGTGCTGACATTGCGGAAAGTGTCGCGAGTCTGTCAATCTCCTTTTCTTTTGGTTGAGTCATGTTCGTGTATGGCCATTGATACGCAAAGTCATCCATGGTACCTGAAAAGAGAGAAATATAGGAAGAGAATTAAAAATAAAAATAAAAATGTTTAAATTAAGACTAATTTGATTGAAATTAATATTGGTAAAACTGTATTAAACTAATTCCCCGGCAACGGCGCCAAAAACTTGTTGGGTAAAATCTATATACGCACAACACGCAAGTATACGTGGTCAACAAGTAATAAAGTGATAAGTTGAGTATCGTTCCCACAGAGAATTATTTAATAAAAATCACCAAGTACTAACTCATAACCAACTCAATCTTATTTAAACGAATGAAATGCAAATTAAATAAATTAAACTACTATTAACTTCCACTAATTAAATTAAGACTATGGAGATTTAAGATCACAATTTCACTTATTGCCTCATTTAAGTTAACACACTTCTCATCAATTATTCTCTATCCCGAATTGTTAATCAAGAACACTAAAGTAGTAGTAACCACCTCTCGATGCACTAATACCGTATTAACGTCAATCCACAATTAAGATAGAAATCAGTTAAACACCTTAATCAACTAACCCACTATATCTCTATGTGAATTACAATTGAAGAAGGTTGAAGAATAAGTTCTCTATCCGATTACATGCGATGTCAAGCATATCTCTACCTTAACACTCATCAAGTTTAAGCTACTAACAAAATCCTGAACACATGCTATCATGATTAGATCTAAATCTATACTTCATCTCTCGAGTTCATATAGATTATCACGGTAATTGATGGCCAAACAATTAAACAATTAAGTCCAAATCACAATAGACAATCCACTCAATAGAATATAATAATTGATAGCGAAGCATATTAAAATAAACTACACAATAAGATCCATTGTAATCTCAAACAAAGAATTTAGTTCATTGAATTAAAACTAAGAATCCACAATTGAATACACATTAAAAGATAAAGATAGAAGAAGATGAGAAGAAATAATCTATTGTCAGTAGATTTGACACTCCCTCCCTGCTCCTACTTTGAATTTTCAATGGTCTCCAAGTTGCTTCAATCTCCAAATCTAATAAAAACTAGTGTTTTTCTCTAATTTACTCTAATCTAATTTAATAGAATGCTCTCTAATCTCCTAATAATCTCCTCTAATCCCACCTAATCTATGTTATTCCCCTCCTTTTATAAGTCTTTGTACATGTCTTTAAGTCTTCTTGGAAGTCCTTGAATCAAACAACTCGAAACAATCCTTTTCGGACTCAAATTCGGACAAAATCCGCTCATTTTCGCTTATACCCAGCCCCGGCTGGGTATTTCCTTTGTTAAAAGCCAGCCCCAGCTGGATAGGCTACTGATTTCATGCCCAGACACCCAGCCCCGGCTGGGTACTAAGCACAAAAACGCCCAGCCCCGGCTGGGTACCAATCTGCCAAAAATATTTTCTGCTGGACCCTCCTCTGCTAAAACTGCCATAACTTCTAAACCGAGAGGAATTACGAGGCCCGCGACATATCAAATCGAAGATATCGACGAGTTCTACAACTTTCATTCTTTGAGCTTTGAGAAATAACGAACGCATGATGGTCGAAATTGGACTAGAAGTGACTGATATGAAAATCACCACCCAAAACGGTGAAGTTCAACGTCCGTCGGTAGAAATGTCATAACTCTTTCATACGAACTCCGATTTGAATGATTCAAGATGTTCCAGAAAGCTAAGAAAACGATCTACAATATAGTCCAAGCTCCAAGCCAAGAACATGAATTGAACATAAAAGCATAAACGACGTCCGACTTGCTTTTGTTTGCATTTTCCGTGCTTTTCCTTACCAATAATCGCTCACATCGCTTCCAAACGTATAACCTACAAAACGAACACAAAATGCATGAAAAGTAACTAAGACACATGAATAAAAACAACTAATTCAAGTAAAAGATACCGGATAAGTAGGTATAAAACCTACTTATCAGATGCCTGTGGCCTCGAAGAAGGCATTGATTGTCGTTGGTTCTCAGCATAGAGACAATGATAGATGAAGAAGCAGGTCGAGGGAGATCCTGCCTGAATTTGGAGTAAGAGACTATCAACGGGATCATTCTCTCCATAAGGACAAAGTTGTACATCGGAGTAGATCAAGAAGTCCCGCCAGGGCAGTAGGATCGGCAGGAGGAGGTCGATCCTCTCAGAGACAGGATGTTGTTCACAAGAAAGAGGTCTCCCCAAGACCCGAAGGCGTCGATTTTCTGGTAAAGGAGCTGAAAGAGCTCAGAAAGCAATGGGCAGAGGTTTAGCAAGTGAAGGACGCTCCGGGAAAAAAGGCGTCCCCTTTTTCCTCAGATATCCTCAAGGAGAAGGCGGATATCACTAAGAAATTGCCTCGCATGGAAAGTTATGATGGGACCGGGGATCCTTATGACCATAGCCAGGCGTTCGACCGGCTAATGGACTACTATGACTTCACTGACGCTGCCAAGGGCCACACTTTTGCTACAACGTTGAGGAAAGATGCGAGGCAGTGGTTGAGAACTCTACCGTCAGATTCAATATCCTCTTGGACCGAACTTTGTGATAAGTTCCATGCCCGTTTTGGGAGTAACCGAAGAAGAGAAAAGCCTACGGGTTCTCTGGCACAAATCTGGCAGTTTACCAATGAATCTTTGGGCCAGTATGTTAAGAGGTTTCGAGAAGCAGTCGGTCAGGTGTCCAACCTTAATGATCTCCACGCTGTGGGTTTGTTCCAGAATGGGATGGATCTGGTAAAATCTGAAAAGTTGGTGAAAAAGTTGATGTTCCACCATCCGAAGAGCTTGGCCGAAGCCTTTGACAAGGCAGAAGGCTATATTGTTGTGGAAGAAGCCATGAACAGCCTGAAGCATCCTCCTTCGGACCAATTGAAAGAGACAGTAGTTCCTAAGGCCGAAGTTGATCAGAGGAGAGCGGGGGGGGGGTATAATGATCGGCCGGAGGGCAGTTCAAAGAAATATAATAATTCCTGACGACAAGGAAGCAGTCGTCCCCCTGTAGCGGCTCCCAAGGTAAATAAGATCTATACCAAGCTGAACACTGATAGATCGGTAATTCTGGATCAGATCCGAAATCAGCCTTTCTTCGAGCCACCCCGCTATAACTATCGAACAGGACAGGGTAACTCTCGTAAGTATTGTGGCTATCATCAAGCTGCAGGCCATGACACTAACGAGTGTTGTAATTTGAAGGATTTTGTGGAGAGGAAGATTAAAGATGGCTTGTTGGTACAGTATGTGGCCGCGAATAATCAGCAGAATGTCAACCGTACTGTCCAAACGGTTCAGACGGCTCCAGTACAGCCACCAAGGCATGTCATCGATGTGATAACCGGTGGGTCTGTGGGAAAGTTGATAGGGAAGAAGAGAAGGGCTTACCTGGATTCGGTCATGACTGTGACAGATGCCCCTTTGAAGGTTAATAGGCCATTTTCAGGAACTCTCATATCATTTACTGACGCAGATTACCCTTCCGAGCCCATCGAGCCACATGAGGGGGCCTTGGTGATCACAACACAAGTGGGCTCGGTAGACATGAAGCGTATGATGATAGACAATGGATCTTCGGTAGATATTTTATATGCCCATGCTTATCAGAGGATGCATCTTGATGGGTAGAAAATGGAGGTCAGGCAGGAGGCTCCGTTGTACGGCTTCAGCAACGATCCGGTCAAAGTTGCAGGTACTGTTGAACTCCCGATCATCTTCGGCACAGCACCTCAGCAGGTTGAAATAATGTGCAAATTCTATGTTGTGCACGTGGATTTAGCTTACAATGTTATACTGGGAAGACCTACCTTGACTGCTCTCCAAGCGGTGACCTCCATCCCTCATTTTAAAATCAAGTTTCCCACGGCGTATGGAGTAGGAGAGGTGGCTGGGTACTTGGATCTGGCCTGACGATGTTACCGAAATGCCGTTATTTCCTCTGGAGTTGGGGTCAGCAAGCAAAAACAGACTATGGCGATTGATATTGAGCCCTTCACTGAAAGTAGTTATGAACCGATGGTGATTCCTGCAGGAGGGACAGAAGAGGTCGAGTTGATCATTGGAAAGTCAGACAAAACCGTAAAGATTGGTTCGGGTCTACCAGAGCCTCTTCGGACGTACCTTATAGAACTATTGCGCTGCTATGCGGATATATTTGCATGGGAACCGAAGGACATGCCTGGAGTAAGCCGGAAAATAGCTGAGCACAGTTTGAATGTAGACCCCTTGAAGAAGCCAGTTCGGCAAAAAAGGCAGATCTTTGCCCCTGAGCGACAAAAGATCATTGATGTGGAAATCGCAAAACTGTTAGCTGCCGACTTCATCTATGAGACTGATTATCCCGAATGGATGACGAATGTGGTGTTGGTGCAGAAGCAGAATGGAAAATGGCGGGTTGCATCGACTACACAGACCTCAACAGAGCTTGTCCGAAGGACTTTTATCCTCTGCCCCATATTGATCAACTCATCGATGCTACTTCGGGGTATGCTTTACTAAGCTTTATGGATGTTTTTTTAGGTTATCATCAAATATCCATGCGTAAAGAGGACATCCCAAAGACCACATTCATTACACACCGTTCGGTGTATGCCTACAAGAAGATGACTTTTGGTCTTATAAATGACGGAGCCACCTATCAGAGAATGATGAACTTCATCTTCGACAGGCAGCTGGGGAGGAACATGGAAGTCTACGTTGATGACATGATCGTGAAGATCATGCAGGTTCATAAACATTTGGACGATCTAGAGGAATGCTTTCAGACTGTCCGTCATCGTCAACTAAGACTCAATTCGGCCAAGTGCACTTTCGGCCTCGGTGCAGGAAAGTTTTTGGGTTATCTGGTCAGTCAGAGGGGCATCGAGGCCAATCCAGAGAAGATCCATGTCATTCTTGATATGAAGACTCCTCAGTCATTAAAGGACGTTCAACGTCTGACTGGCAGGATTGCAGATTTAAGGAGGTTCTTCGCCAAATCCGCGGAGAGGTGCCTTCCTTTCTTTGATACATTGAAGGGGCCGAAAAATGCGAAGATGTTCCAATGGACTTCAGAGTGTGAAGACACCTTTCAAGGCTTAAAGGCATATATTTCTTCTGCTCCTCTATTGGTGAAGCCCGTTCCCTCGGAGACCTTATATCTGTACCTTGCAGCGAGTACGTTAGCGGTCGGAGCAGTACTAGTTCGGGAGATCAGTGGAAAGCAGCATCCGGTCTATTATGTCAGTCATGTTCTACGAGATGTTGAAACCAGGTATCCGAATATTGAGAAATTTGCCTTTGATTTAATAATTGCTAGCAGGAAGCTTCGTCAGTATTTTCAAGGTCGGCTCCTGGTCATCTACACGGATCAACCATTGAAGAAGGTGATCAAGCCAGAAGTTTCCGGGAGACTAGCGGCGTGGACTATGGAGTTGTCCCAATTTTTCATCGAGTATCATCCCCGAACGGCTATCAAATGTCAAGCATTGGCAGATTTTATTGTTGAATGTACGTTCACCGAAACAGATGCCGAGTTACCAGAAGCTGAATCGTCCGATCGAGCAGTGGCAGCTCTTCAACAAGGTCAGAATGCTTGGACTCTATATGCAGATGGTTCCTCCACCCTGACTGTTAGTGGGGCAGGAATCATCTTGACAAGTCCAGACGGATTCAAGGTTCAGCATGCCATTAGATTCGGATTTAAAGCAACGAACAACGAAGTTGAATATGAAGCAGTGCTAGCGGGTGTTCGATTGGCCAAGAGTCTAGAAGTCCAGAAGCTCATCATTTACAGTGACTCTCAGTTGGTCGTCAAGCAGCTGTCGGGAGATTATGAGGCTCGTGGAACTCGGATGATCCAGTATCTGGCGGAATTAAAGGACCGACTTCAGTATTTCGCTTCGTATGAATTTCAAGGCATAGAGCGTAATGACAATTCCATTGTCGATGCACTGTCGAAGTTGGCCACTATGGATGTTGATGTTTTCAATGGATCAGTTTACTTGGAAGTTCTGCAGCAGCCGAGTGTTCAACATGAAGCAGTGATGTGTATCGAGCGATCTAACTGCTGGATGACCCCCTACATCGAGTATTTGGCAGATGGCGTCCTTCCTTCGGATCAAATGCTAGCAAAAACGATCAAGTACAAGAGTGCCAATTTTGTTCTTATTGATGGAGATCTGTATCGATTGGCCTTTTCATCACCATTACTGAAGTACCTGGTTCCATCCGAGGCGGAATATGCTATTCGGAAAGTTCACGAGGGTATTTGTGGTGATCATATGGCAGCTAAATCTTTGGCTTACAAAGTACTTCGGCAAGGATACTATTGGCCTACAATTTTTAAGGAAGCTACAGAGTATGTTAAGAAATGTGGAAAGTGCCAGCTCAATAGTCCCATCCCACATCAGCCACCGGAAGAGCTATACTCGATTTTATCTCCTATACCCTTCGCTGTCTGGGGGGTAGATATATTGGGTCCGTTGCCTAAAGCTAAAGGTCAGGTTAGCTTTGTCATAGTTGCTATTGACTACATGACTAAGTGGGTAGAAGCGAATCCACTTCGGTTAATAACGGAGCAAGAATGTCTGAAGTTCATAAAAGAGTCCGTAGTGTTTTGCTTCAGAATCCCCAGAGTATTGATATCGGAGAACGGATTCCAGTTCGTGGGATCAAAATTTGAAGCATTTTTAAAAGATTTGGGGATTCAACATAAGAAGACTTCGGTGGCTCACCCACAGTCAAATGGGCAAGTTGAGGTGACCAACAGGACGCTGCTGAATGGGATCAAGCGCAGGCTGGATGAAGCTAAAGGAAGATGGCCAGAAGAGCTGCTCAGCGTGCTATGGGCTTACCGGACTATGCCGAGGACCACTACGGGAGATTCACCTTTTCGACTAGCCTATGGTACTGATGCCTTAGTCCCTGTCGAAATCGGATCTCCAAGTCTTCGGGTTAGTCAATACAAGGAGATCTACAATGATGAAGGACTGAAGACCAATTTGGATCTGCTGGAAGAAGTCAGAGAGGTTGCTCTACTTAAATTAGCTGCTTATCAACGAAGAGTAGCTAAGCATTATAACAAAGGAGTCAAGCTTTGCAGATTCGAAATAGGAGATTTCGTCCTCAGAGAAGCCGAAGCTTCTACACCTCAAAACACGGGAAAATTAATGCCGAACTGGGAAGGGCCGTATGAGGTGATCGAAGTGTTAAAGCCGGGCACTTATCGGTTGAGGTCATTAGATGGCTCCGAGATCAAAAATACTTGGCATGCTGGCAGACTTCGGAAATACTTTCAATAGAGATCAAGTCAAGTCATCAGAAGTCTGTATATTATTGTTCATTATCAATAAAAAGTCACTTTTTCACTATTGATCCTGGTCCTATTTGTCCTATGGTCACTATGGTGTAAGGAGGTATGGTAGGACTCGCTGGCCATTCGATGGCATCCCATTTATTGTTCTACCTCGAGTGGTAGACAAAGGATCCTATATTGATTCTACCAGGGTGGTAAATCAATGGTCACTATTGATCCTGGTCCTATTTGTCCTATGGTCACTATGGTGTAAGGAGGTATGGTAGGACTCGCTGGCCATTCGATGACAGCCCATTTGTTGTTCTACCCCGAGTGGTAGACAAAGGATCCTATATTGATTTTACCAAGGTGGTAAGTCAATGGTCACAATTGGTCCTTATATCTTGGTCCTTATATGATTGTTTCACCCCGAGTGATAAACAAATGACCGATCTCAGACTACGGAGCCGATGAGTATGTATTACCTTATTTTATTGTTGAGTTCAATCCTTTCAATTCAGTTAAGTTAAATTCTGTCCGTGAAATTTAATTCACTTCGTCTCATACATTAATCATTATATGTCTTAACTGATTCACTGCTTAGGTTCATTTTTACTGATATTGAATTATTGAAAAGAAACTAACCGAAAACATAGTTCACAATTAAGGGAATTACAGATTCATCATCAGAAAAACTAAAACATTCATCCGATCTATTTATTCATAAACTAAATACACCAATGTAAAAGCATTAACAATCTCAATATATAGAATTTTATATATATTCCCTAAAACATAAACAGTTTAAATAGATAAATTTTTACATAAGACAGAATGAAAGCAGGAAGAACAGCTAGGCACCACCTTCGTCTTCGGAGTTGAGCAAAGCTGGGTCCAGTTGAGCAGCAGACAATTTTTCTTTGCCTCTCTCTCGGCAGTCTTCATAACCCTCTGAGTAGACCTTCATTATCTCGACATTGATCTCGTCTGAATCCCTATACTCTGCCTGAATCTGCTTTTTCAACTCTTCGGTTAGAAGAGGACCCCTTCCCTCAAGCTCCTTTATTTTGTGGTGAAGTTTGTGGCGTTTATTTTTATGTCTCCTTCTTTAATCCCAGGCCTTCGATTGAGCCTCGCCAAGTTGAATAGCCAGGTTTCGGTTGGCCGAAGAAAATTCCTCATTTTTGGCATTCAGTAGCAGGTTTTCTTCGACCAGGCCGGCGTTCATGTCGGTTAGAGCTTGTTGGCTGGCTTCGGATGCGGCCAGTCTATCCCTTGTGGCCCTTAGTTCGTCATCGGACGTCTTCAGGTCCATCCTGGCTCGATCTAAGTCTTGCTGGAAGCCGTTGATGGTGTGAAGAGCGTCTTCATGGTCGGTTCTTTCTCGAGCCAAGGTCGATCTCAGCATGTTGATTTCTTGCCTCATGAAATCTTCCTCGACTTCTCCGTTTATGTGTCTTGGACGCAAACGTCCGAAGACAGCATTGACCTGCATATGTCCAAATAGTACTCAAGTCAGTACCCAGATATCCAATTAAGGATAGAAAGATAGAAAAATGAAGGAATGATTATTTACCTTGGCTAGATAACTCATCCCTTCATCGAACAAATTCTCATCCGTGTGATCGCTGAACCGATGATCGTCAGTGTTCCTCACGAAGGCCCCGAACAGGTCAAAGGGAAAGTTAGCATTAATTCTGGGCCACAGAGTCGGAGACCCCATGGCCTCGGCATGATAACCCTGACCTGAAGGACCGGTTCGTTCAGGCGAGGGTCTCGACCTATACGGGGAAGGAACGTATTTCTCAGGAGGAGTAGGTTCAGGTTCGGGTTCAGCATACACGGTTTCAGGAGATGGAGATTTGTTTTGGTGGGGTTCTTGGAAATGAGCTGCAGATGCAGAGCTCGGATGGCTGTCGGGAGTGCGTTTCCTCTTCCTTGACAAAGTTTGGATGGCTTCATCTTGATCACCATCTTCAGTAATCTGTATTTCTACAGGCGGTACGAAGGGAGGGACGATCGAAGACGGAGGCACCCTAAGCTCTTCGGCGGTCAGAGGTGTTCTTTTGTTTTTCAGTTTCTTGGTTCGGAGGATGCTTTTTCGATCAGGACGATCTAATAAGCCTCCTCTTCGAGGTATGGATGTGGTGGATGGCTCAACTTCTGGGGTAGGTGCAGAAGGGTTTGGCAAGGGTGTTGATCTTGGCTTTCTTATTGCCCTCCTCTTCTGACGAGGATGGAGGGTCTCTTCCGGAACTGGAACCTCGTTAGCTTCTGGTTCGTCAATTCTGAACTCATCTGTATGTATTTTCGCGACTGGTTCGGCTTCGGGAGCAGCTTCTGTTGTCATAGTTTCAACAACTTCCAAAGACCTTCCAGACAAAAAATCTTCAAACTCTTTTATCTCTAAAGAGCTTGGTTTGATCAAAGACACTGCATAACCAAACAATTCTGTTAGAACCCGTATTATAAAAGCATTTTCAAAAAATTCTTATATACATATAAAATAGATCGATACTTACATTTATGGTCATATAACCATGCCTGCTTCGAGAGAAGTCCATATTTCCACTCCTCCTTAGGGAAGTTATCAAAAAATTCCATCATTTCCACTTCCCTTTCTTCAGAAATGTCTCCGAAGTCAGCAGAGATCTTTTCATCAGTAGCCCAATCAGGAAGAGAAGAAATTTCGGGACCTCTGACGAAGAACCACCTCTCGTGCCACCCCCTGTTACTCGAAGGAGTGTTCACTAGCGAGCGTCTCTCGAATTTTTCTCCTGACTTCGGAGAATGTTTGCTAATAGCCTTGAACCCCTTTTCCCTAGATTGGACTATCTTGTATACGGTGAAGAAGAATTCCAAGGAGGGCTCCACACCTAATTCATGACAGAAGGCCACGAAAGCTAAGATGTGAATGTAGGAGTTCGGTACCAGTTGGGCGAACCCCACCCCCAGAACCCCAATAAAGTTACTATAAAAATATGTAAAGGGAAGCGAACCCCCTTCTCCAGCAGAGTCACAGGAATGGTCGTCCAACCCTCTGGCCGTTGATACATTTTCTCACCGGATCTAGGAACCCTAACAGCATGGGTATCCGGGATGTGGTATCAAGATCGAATCCTCTTCAGTTCATCCTCTGTGATAATAGAGGGAGTATTGGCATGCAAGAATCGCTCTGTGCTCCTGTAGTACTCAGATGAGGATTTGGGATTTTTTGGGGGAGGATTCTTGTCAGATTTCGACCCCTTTGGGTTCAAGGTCGAAGTTCCTTCACGGGCAGTAGCAGAGTTTGGTGGAACGACGGTGATTGGTGTCACTAATATGGGAGAGCCTTGTTCAGAATCCTGGGAAGCCATTGTTGATGAGTTGCAGAAGAAGAGAGAAAGTTAAGAGTAGCAGAGAGTTCAAAAGGCGCTCGAATTTCAAATGGGCAGGTAAAACTATCAAATTTGGTAAAGTTACCTTTTATACTGACGGTTGCACGGTGTCCAATGGCCGGCTCATTAAATGTTAGTAATGATTTAGAATTTGAATGGGAAGGGTCCGGTTCCGGGTTCATGTATCTATTAGATTGGGCTTTCCTGATTTGGGCCTCCTTTTTCTTCTCCTTTCATTTCATGGACAGTGACTGGGTACACTTCAATTATCTCCTACCATTGACCTTTAGTAAATTATCCTGGGCCATTCATAGTTTTCTATTAAACATTCTGTTTAACAAAAAACTAGGGGACAATGTTGGGTCGTGATATTTCCTACCTTTGGGCCAAGTACATTGGGCCTGCTCATTTAATCAATCTATTGGGCCTTTAGTATTAACCCGTGAAAGTCATTGGGCCCAGTCATCATACTATGTTCATTTTAACCTTTAAGATCAGGTCATTTCAGTGGATCGACCCATTAGATATTTTAATATCTCTATCTTTGACTTGCAATGGTGAAAAGCATGATGGTTGACTAAAATGCATGCCATGCATTAATGTGGATGGGATCATAGCCGGCCGGCAGTAGAAAACAGTGGCCAAAAGGCAGTGGATAAACTACATGCAGTCGGCAGAGCCCATCAGGTCAGAGGGGGTGTCAGGTAGTAGTGGTTGGCACAGTAACCCATGCGGGGATAGTATAACCTAGCAAGGAAGCCTTCTCTAACAGGTACGTTCTCATAACTTCAGATATATTCATATTCTCTCACCCATACACACACGATCAAGGATTATTATCTCTCTAGACACTAGACATTACATTCCTCCATTGTTAACCTTGTGAACACATACTAATTCTCACGCCTGAGCTATCCCCCGACGGAACAGCCGTCAAGCTTGTGGTGTTTATCGTGTTTACTGTGCAGGATCAGGACGTCTTACGTGATTGGGACGTGGCAGAAGATCTTGGCGTTAACAGTAGCTATTAATATTATGAATCTAGATTATAATATTTTTCGTTTTATTTCTTTTTATTGTATCTTTTATTAAATATCATCTCCTTTTGTTGTACACTACACTACTATGATTTTTTCCACTTTCAAGTCAATGATTAAGTCTTTAATTATCTAAAGATATTCTTGCTAGCATTTTAATTTTGCAAAATATATTGTTTTACAAATATATTAATATAAATATTTTAAAATATTATTATAGATCAAAAAGTGAATACTTTTATTCATTGTAACACATATTATTACAAATAAAATTATATTATATATAATATATTAAAAAGTGATATTTGTCTTCGTCAATTCGAAGCCATAATCATACCCTTTGGCCTTTGGTATTATTAAAATTTCAAAACAACATTTAATATTAAAAAATTTGACATATCATCCAAACTAATGTTTGGTAGTTAAAAAAAGAGAGTACCAAAGGTGACTTACAAATCACTTTCTTTGATGACGTGTCCTTCATAATAACAATATTTTGAAAAATTATAGTAAATCATTCTTTTTAACATAACATGGAATGGGGAGCTTATTAATTTCACAAAACGATGTCGTTTTTGTATAATAACTCACTTTAATTAAGAATATAAATGAATTGAGTTGAATCGAGTATTCACTTGTTTAGATTTGGTTCACAAAATTTATCGAGTATAAAATAAGTTTGATGAAGACTCGTTTAACTATCGACTCGAGCACGATCTTAAATTGAGTCCGAATAATTTTAAATTTTTTGAACGAATACGATTCGAATTTCAATAAGAAAATTGTAATTTGAGAAGATTCCAATAAATTATCTAACTTTAAGATTTATTTATATTTAAATCATTTATATTACGAATCGAGCCCGAATTATTTATTTATTTTACGGCATTAACAATAATTATATGTTATTGTATTAAACAATAGACTTGGAATCATTCTCAAACTTTATTACTACTCAACATATCCAATAAAAAAGTGATTCTAATCACTATCCATGTATCGTAAATTCTAATATTTTTCTAACGTCAACTACCATATATCATAGTAGTTAAACAAGGCTTCTCACTAAACCATGAATAGATTGGTGCATAACCAGGTTAATCTCATCAGCAGAGTCTTCTCTAGGCAACAGATGGACTGTCTCGACATGCTTATGTATTAACTTGTTCCTTTTTCTTGTCGTTGATTCTTTAAGCTAATTAGAATTGAAACCATATGTTATATGTTTTTTGTTACATGGACTCTTCACTTGAGGGTGAAGTATTCGTGTCCACACAAGTAGACATGGGTGTGAATCTGGGATCCGAATCGGATCCTTCACCTGTCGTTTGCACTCTCACCAACGATGGATTGTTGAACACACAGATTTATTAAACTTTTTAAAACTTAGTCTATCATATTAAAATGTTTACTCAAACATATCCCACTTGTTATATTTTATATTCAACGTAACCCCAAATGTTTGATATTAACTTTTAACAGTGTTACTTGCCATATCCAACACCTGTCTCTAAAATTCGGATCATATTATATCATGTTCCTGTATCCTATTATTTTAGAAATATACATGTTTGACACCTAGACATGACCAACAAACGATTCCCGTAACCGAGTCCATGTACATAGGATTGTCATAATTTGCATGTCTAATGTGTTATATTTTTATTCTCTAATACTACATATATCTGACATTTTTCCCCATATAACCCTCTAGTTTTCTGAAAAAAACTTATCTCTTGGTGTATCTTAATTTCTTTACAAGATATCTAGTATATTTGAACTGCTTACCTCCTTCTCAATAGTAGATCCATGCATCTCAAGTTTTTCCAAAATCCTAATCTGGCAAAAAATTTCCCATTACAGCTTATGAAATTGAAAAATAGCTAGATGTGGGAAGAGGAAAGGTAGTAATTTAAGAATATTTGTCAAAGGTAAAAAGGGTGTTCATTCTCATATCATGCTATCCATTTGAGACTTCTCTTTAATAATTAGGTAATACAAACTTCATTCCAACTGGTCTTAAAATTGATGATAATATTTTTTCTCCCATTAAGGCTTACTTAAATTCAGGATTAGTAGTTCATGTTGGCAACTATCGAAAAATATTGGATTGGTGTGCGTAGGTCATATTTCACTTATTTTACTGTGGACACTTGCATGAGTTGTTTGACATATTTTCAGAATGTTGGATAAATGTTATCCAATACCATCAAATGCTTTTCTGATTCTAGAGTATATTGATAAAATTCATAGTTGTGATCTCAATTCTGTAAATGTACTGGTCTCCCTATAAAGGATAACATTCATACTTGCACACTGATGGGCTAACCCTGCTTTATATTTAACTAATCTCTACTCTCATCATTGCTTGCATTGTGTCCTTTATTGATTTACCTTTTCCTTATCTACTAATTCTTTATTTAATATGCATATTTAGGATTTGGAAGTTATTGCAGTTTGCAACATATATATGTATGTATGTGAGTGTGTGCATTCCCCTGTGTGTGTGTGTGTGCATGCCTGTGTGTATGTTGGTGTGCATTTAACATAAGCTTCGTTTCTTTTGGGTTCCCCCCATAGAATTTGGATCCACTTGCAGGCTCAAAGTACAGTCACATTCTTCATTAATATCTCTTTCACCTTGTTGCAGTGGGTTCTTCGAAACCTTATCAATAAGAAGTAAAACGTCTTCCTGATGGAAAGATAAAAAAAAAGTACAAATTTTGACGCATTTTACTTCTCTAAATGTGTATATATTACCTTCTTGTGCATGAATTGAGATCCTATTACATTGAGATTCCTAATTTTCTCCATTTACACAATAGTGTCAGCCTAGTTCATGATTGTATAAATTGCAACTCGTGTTATGAAAGGGAGATGCTGTATTTTGTTAGGCATTTATATAAACTATGAAAGGGAGATGAATATTTTTTTAGAGAATTTATATTTAAGCATCATCCTGAAAAGAAGAAAACTTCATTTAAAAGGTTACACTTATCTCTAAAATTACTAATAATTAGTACTGTCTATTAGTAAAGTTGTTACATGGAGTTCCGTTAATCTGGTGGCTATTATAAATAGTTTATATTACTAATGAGAACAAATCGAGCAAATAGAAATTTAAGGTAGATTTAAGTATGTAGATTAAAGTGTGATTGAAGTTGGTGCGGATTGTATTGCAGGAGAAGCAAGAAGTTATTATAGAAAAGGTAACACGTAACAGGAGAAAAAGGGGTTAATTGACTTTTTCGGCCACTGTACTATGATTCAATTTTCATTGTGGTTATCGATTTTTTTTTTTGTTACAAACGCATTACTATACTCGAAAAAATTTATAAAATGATCATTACTTGTAATTACGTCCAAAAAAATGAACTGCTGAGTAGACTAACGATTACAGATGTCAGTTACGTATATCACGACAAATTAGTAATTTTCTAGTTTCCAAATATATATTAAATTATTACTTAATTAATAGACATAAAAGGAACCATAAATCAAAAGCTTAACCATAATCAATATACAGAAAAACCCATAAATAAAAAACTTAACAATAAAATAAAAATATGTACGGCGAGAAAGTTGATTTTCATTATATTAATTATACAGTGGTAAATGTTTAACAAAAATGTAAAGGGAAATCACATAATGAGAGAGCAAACTCAAGTTCAGATCTCCAATGGGTTTAAGTGGTACACATACATACAAATGGTGTTCACTGTGTCCATAACTCCAGTCAAAGCAAACCCCAAATCGAATACACTAATTACTAATCATCTAATAATCTAGCAATTTTTTTAAAAAATTAAAAAAAAAATTGAAGGAACAAAAACCCAGTTTCTCTCTCATTAAAACAAAGTAGAAGAAAGAACCAATAAATCTGTCATCATCGTCCATTAGAGGCACAAGGCAGTTGCTTGTAAATCCTCGAGATTCCCAACATCCATATCATAATCTAACAGTGGAGGCAGGTTTAGATTGAATGAAAAGGGTTTGTAGTACGACGTCGTGTCACAATCTTTCACCACAGATGACACCGCGATATCTTGGCTCGTTTTGCGGCGATCCTTTGCTGATCTCTTTCGCCACAGCTGTCGGTTTTGATCTGTTGCGCCGCATGTCCTTGGACGAATTGATAGCAATTTGATTGATATATCTGAGATAGCACAGTGGAGGAATTTGATGCGACCTTCGTAAATTATAGGCCACCCACCTCCTTGATTTGATCTATCAGTCTTGGTTTCTCTCCATTTCTAGTTACTTGAATCCTCTTTTCTATCTCTCCTCGTCAAGCAAGATATTGTGGAAGATGAAGTTTGCGGAAGATTTGGCTGAGAAATTAAAAGTTTGTCATCAAGTGTCATGTGCTCTGCACATTATGTACAGATGGCAAAACTAATATACACCTCACGTGGTATGCACAATAACGAATTCCGTCATTTTTTAGTCGGAATCACAAGTAATAACCATTTTGTAAGTTTTTTCCGAGTATAGTAATGCGTTTGTAACAAAAAAAAATTTCGGTAACCACAATGAAAATCGAGTTTTAGTACAGTGACCAAAAAATCAATTAACCCGGAGAAAAAGTATCACTACAGTGCTGTTTGGTAAGGAAGATATTGCATCTAATATATATGATCCATATTATGTATGGTTTTTTTACACACACACACTACTCACTCACAAACTCTTTCGCTACCCCTCCCCAAATATGCACATCGTTCTTGTCATCATTTTCTCAGTTAATCCATAATGTTATAGTCGTTAAACTTAGCGATGCTTCAAAGAAGTTTGCTACGGGGGCCTCTGTTGTTAAGGTGCATCATAAGTGGCAAAATAAGCCCTCTTTTATATTACAATTTCTTATAGAGTGTTCCGACTTCTGAATGATTGGTTACAGGGCCCAACTGAGAAGGAGCAAATTGATGTTCAAGGAGACATATCTTTCGACATTGTGGACTTTATTACAGAAACCTGGCCAGATGTAAATTTTAAATATCTTCTAATTTTTTGGAACTTTATATTTTGATTTAGATGCATTTATTCTTTAATTGTACCTTATTATCATAAATTTTGCTAGAAAAGTATAGCTAATGCAAATTTGCAATTAGACAGTGCATTCCTTTGAACACGAGCCAAGCAATTATGGATGACTAGGCCATGCCATTCACTCTTTTCTTTTTGGTCATTAACATGCCATTTGCTCACTCTAGTATACATGTAAATTAATTATTTTTTACTAGGTTACATCTGATCATTGGATCATTTACTCCTACAAAAACAAATATGAAAGAGTGGAAGAAGTCATGAGCCTGCATATCATGTGATGTTTTTTGCTGATGTGTACATGGGCTTTGCCATGTATCATCATGTGTCAAGCACATGGCAACTGACCCATCATATAACAAATAAAAGCAACGAATTCAGAATTGGGGAAAAATTAGGTTTCGATTGTTCTTGGTGCGATTCTGCTTGGGCTGGAGAAAAGTCAAAGATTCAGCCAATGCTGATCTCCAATTGATGCAAGACAGAGCAAATTCCTTCAAAACCTTAGCCTTCTCGTTCGACCAAGAGTTGGAAAACTTCCTCACCTCTGCCTCCAGATCCACCTTCTCGGTCCTCTCGAATGTTGTTCGGGTAAGGAAGTTAAGAGATAAACTGATGCTTCAGTGTGATTAGAGGGAAATTTCCATCCAGATCCACGTAGGAGTGGAGCCCACATCCACTTCTAAAAATATTAGTTGTCTCACCCCTTATTTTGGAAGTGCCTTTGAATCTTGCAAGTGACACTATGGTTATATCGGGCATCTACCTTAGATTTTGGCGAAGTTTTAGCCTTGGCCCTTAGCTATTGTAAATTCTTTATATGTTACCTTAGGTGTAGATTTGTATTCTATTCGGCTTCTGATATTTTTTTTTAATTTAATTTTTTATCTTAGGAGTTAGGATGAATTCTTGATATTTTTAAAAACTTGGTTCTTACATCATTGTATTTAATAAATCTGGTGTTGCATTTGAACTTCTGGTAGAAGGTAGTTCAAAAGGGTGTTTCTGTGGGGTTTTCTGTTTTTTGGTCTAGGAGCCCAAGTGAGACTTTGTGATTCAACAGCAATATTGCAAAATTATGGAAAGTACTGTAGCGGATAGAGTTACCAGATACTCTTATAGACCTAGTGAATTGTGTTTTGAATCTTTTGATACTTGTGTTTCTAAAGATGGTACTCTTACGTTACGGAACTCTTATAAGATCCGGATATGCTTTGAATATCAAATAAATTATTCTAACTTAATATTGAATTCTCAAATAAATTATTCTTAAATATGGTTGTTAGGAGATATTGTTGTTGTTGTTGAGAACTTTAGGGTTTTTGCTTCAAATATATCAACACCCTTTTGGTTTTTCCCTTGGTATCCCCCCTATAAACTTAGGCTTTTGCTTATGAATCAAAAATGGGTGCATCACTTTGATTTTGGATGTGTTACTTTAATCTAGTACAGTTATTTCAACTCATTGTTCTATATAAACTTTTGTATATGGGAGTTATTGAGCTAACCGTTTTGCCCTTTCTGGTTTGCAGGTGCCAGAAACTGCAATTTACTTTATTGAAGACAGTGTTCGAAAAGTCGGCCTAGTCGGCCGACTAATCGGCGACTAAGTCGGGGTCGTAGCCTCAACTAGTCGACTAGGGCCGTCCTTTGATTTAGTCGCTGGCCGACTTAGTCGGGCTCTAGTCTGGATAGTCGGCGACTAGTCGGGAAAGTCAGCCAGTCGGGTAAGTCGGCCAGTCGGAGTAAATAAAAAAATCGGACCAAGCCAGGAAAAATCAGAACAAGTCGGGAAAAATCGGAACAAGTCGGGGAAAATCGGAAAAAATTGGAGCGGATGAGGTCCTTTTACCTAGAAGAAGTGATATAAATGTGCGAGAACTAGATGAAGACGAGTTTATGTCGGAAGATGATGACAACGAAGATGATGATTATGAGTTTGAGTCCGATGGAGAGCAAGTCTTGGAGTGATATGGAGAAGAGGAGTGATTGACTATTAATTTTGTGCTACTTAGTTTCATTTGGTTAATTGGTTTTGAATTTAGAGTGTCAAACTATTTTGTTTTACTTAGTTTTCATATTTTTATTTGATGATTTGTGTTACTTATGTTATTCTACTTGTTCATAACTTATCAAAGGAGAGAGGATAATATATATTTTAAAAAAATAATTGAAAATCCGACTAGCCGATTAATCCCCGACTAATCCCCTAGTTTCTAGTCGGTAGCCAACCGACCTGGGACCGACTAGCGACTTTTAGAACACTGATTGAAGATGGGAAAAAAGTCGCAGCAGCGTAGCTTTGGAATTTGGATGTGTGGTATTTTTCTCTGATTGTCCTGAACCTTTTCCAAATGGAGTTAAAATGCTCTCTCTACGATTGACGTCCCGAGTGAAATCTAACGTCTTGGCACACTCTATTCTCTATTTTCTCTCCTCATCTTTGTTACAAAGTACATGTGTTTTCAGCTGAGCTGTGTGTACAAAGTAAAGGATGTTATTGATGTGCCAGAGGACAGGATGAGTTCAGCCTACTTTGCTCCTTTCCTACATGTTTATTGGAGTTACAAGTGATAGAACAGCAACAGGTTAATCTTTCGGTTCCAGGAACATCTGTTGCTGCATGTTCTTGTGCTTCTAAATGTTTATTTCCTCTTTACGGTTCAAAATTAGATATATATTTTCCTTTTTAGTCCGTTCCGAAATTAGATATACATTTTTATGTTTCTTTGTGCTTTTAAATGTTTATTTCCTCTTTATTTATTAAAAGAAAATTTTGTCTTAGAAGTGGTCTTTTTAGAAGCACATCTCTAATTTAGGAAAGGGTGGAAGTAGTGTACTGTATAGAAACTAGTCAAACTACTTTTCTACCTCGAGTAAACTTATGAATTTTTTTTGTTTACGGAGAATGGAGATGATTTTTATTTGCTTTATCCTCAATGAATTTTCCTTATTCCTTGAATAATATTCAAGGCCCCATTTGGGATATAGAATCTATTAATAATATTTGGTGGGGGAGTGTTTTGTAATTGTAGAATGAGCTGAAATTGGTATGGAGCCCTTGATCCTCAGTCTTTGGCATCCAGAATTGACTAGGACCTGGCTATTGTGTTGGGCTGGTAACAGACATGCACATCTTATGGATTGAGATATGTAGTCATTCTTACATAGAGATAGACATGCGAATCACCTTTAACGACGGACAAAACTATTGCTAAACTCGTTGTCATAGGGTCTAAATTGGGGTATAGCGACGGTTTTGGTTATTGCAACGGTTCAGACCCTATGACGAGTTTAAGAACGATTTTATCCGTCGCTAAAGGTGGTTTGCATGCGGACCACCCGCATTGAATGCTCTTCGGTTATTCTTATACTTACTTTCATTAAAAGAATGGGAGTATCTTTTGAATAAAAATAATTGATAAATGGGTTAACTTTTGTGCAGAAGTAACAACAATTATTGCCTCGTAGGTTTAATACGAGCCCGTGTAAGACATGAATTAATTTTAAAAATAACATTTCATTTCATTTCATTATATATATGTATATAATTATTGAATAAATTTCATGGATTCGAAGAGTTTATATATTGTATCTTGTTCTTAGATACAATATAAAGTTATTGCGAGTCAACTCGAGATAAAATCTGTTAATGTCTTGTTATTTTTGAATGCTTATTTTTTGAGGAATACAATATAATTTATAATCAAGTATATTATCATTATCAGTATTACAATAAATTGGTAAAGAAGATTAAGATTGTATTGGATTTGATGCGTTAGTCTCATGGGTAAGATTCGACATATATTAAACGCATCTTTTGATCGTGCGAGTTGAAATCATTACAAAGGCCAACTCATAACTTGATTATTAATTCTCAAAATACTCAACTTAATCTAGAATAAAAGTTGAACCATGACAATTTAAATGTAATATTTGCTTAACTTTCTAATTGGGGACCTTACGATAGATTTTGATTCTATCCTACAAACATATCAAGATAAATAATAGCGAACGGGGCCTTTGATTTATTTGTGACCTTCGAGGAGCCGTATGAGGTGAAAATCTCATGTACAGTTAACCTGCAAGAGATTTTTTATTTTTACTATTAAACGTCTTGGTACTAGATAGAAATGATAACTCCAACAATTTCTTTGTCCTCAACGCTTCTTAATTTCTTGGAATTAGCACTGGTTCTATCCCGCCCAAGCAACCAAAGTCGGGTTAGTTTCACCGGATTCATATACTTCTTTCAATCTAAATAGAGCTGGATTTACTTTTAAGAGCTTTTTTTTTTATTCTCATGCGTTGTTATGGAAAGATATTGATCTAATCCATTATAGTTAGGGGGTGTGATTTCAGGCATGTTAATTTTATAGGACAAGTTGCTAGATTTGTTCCATGTGTTGGAAGGGACCTTTGGTGTCTCAAAAAGTTGTGAAAATTCTGATAGGTATTCAAGTGGGTGTGTTTGGTTGTCCCAAAATGTAGACTCATTTGTTGTCCACTTTCATGGGGTCAAAATCATTTGGATTCTTTGCATGTGTATACAATCGAAATCAGGATTTCATTGAATGATGATTTTTGATGAGTTTCTTAATTACTGAGCCAAAATTTTCTCATATAATGATGGGGTATGTAACCCCAAATATGCCCTCTTTATGGACAAAATAAAAGAAAGAGATCATTTGGATTCTTTGCATGTGTACACAATCGATCTCGGGATTTCACTCAATCATGATTCTAATTTTCAGATATATATAGAATTATCCATAGTACATATTTCTTATGAATTAAAAATAATCATACACTATTTTTATCGTTCAATATAAGAGTTAATACACTATTAATAGTAGCGGATGACGGGTATCGAAGGCACTGAAAGTGGTACTGTCACCCGCTATTATTAATAGCGGACGTAACTCATCGTCCCTACAAATAGTAACGGGTCATTGATTCTTATATTAAATGATAGCGATATTGTATATCCATTTTTAATTCATAACAAATATATGCTACGGATCATTACCTTATATATATATACACTAGCTGTGTCCCGTGCCTTCGGCACTACGTATGAAAGGAAGGAGAGATTACCGGCGCTAGAGAATGGAGGAGGCAGAGAGCGAGCTTGGGAGGAGGAAGAACGGAGGAAGATCTGAGTGAGAGAGAACACTTTTTTTTTCCTTTAAAGTTAAAGGGGATATAATGGACGGTGAGATTTATCCCAAACTTTGGATGGTTCTGATCGTTTATTAGAGTGAGCGAGAAATTCAAAATCAGTTGTATTTTGTTAATTAAATATATGTTGTTACATCTTTTGATCAATAGGTGAAATCCCTAGACAATTAGTGATGATGGATGATCTCTAGCCCCTAGCTATATATATATGTTATACCTTTGCATTGACAAAATTATGAACATGTTAAGAACTTAATTCATTATAGTCCAAATTAAATTTACGGCAATCTCTAATTATCTACGGTTAGAGTGGATCTTTACCTACCTATGAGCTAGTACCACCTTGTTCATTCTCATGCATTTGGCCTAATTGATGTTAGGCTTTAATATTGATTTGGACTTTTTTTATGTATATATATTTCAACAGAAGAAATTAAACACGTGTTAATCATGACACATTATTAATAAAATATTTATATTAAATATTATTATATTTACTTAAATAACGTGTCATGACCCTGATATATACATCGTCAGTATATCAATTTTTAACTCTTAAATCTCATCTTCTATTTTTTTTTGCCAGTTTGACAAAATGAGACTATTTCTATGCTATGAAGCGAGTATTTATAAATTTTTTTTAACATTTTGTGTTTATATATATATATAGAGAGAGAGAGAGATTTCATTTGTGGCAAATGGTTGCCATGAGTATTGTTCAGCAACCGAATTTATCACCGTTGATCTTTACAATAAAAGGCTGAGATTAAATCATTTCCCCCCTGCTGCTACAGCCTGTAGCGGCAGTCAGAAGCCATTCATTCTCGTTGGCTTATTACATAACTGTTTCTCAAATTTATTCTTCCCATGCCGAGAGAGGCTCTAGCGGCAATGACTACTTTTTATGACAAAGTTGACTGCTCAGCCTTTTATTGCTCTACTCCTTTCTAAAAGTTTGCAGATCAGCCTGTGTCTGGATTATGTCTTGCTTCTAAGGGTGTAAAAGAACCGAGTCGATCCGAGTATTGAATTGCTCAGATTTGGTTCGCACAATTTATCGAGTATAAAATAAGGTTGATTAAGACTCATTTAGTTACCGAGTTGAACACGATTCCGAATCGAGCCCGAGTAGTTTGGACTTTTCCAACGAATATGATCCGAGTATCAATAGAAAATTATAATTTGAGGAGGTTCGAATAATTTATCGAACTTTAAAATGTGCTCATATTTGACTCATTTATATTTTGAGTCGAGCTCGAATCGAACTTTTAGTTGAGCGAGTAGAAATCGAGCCCGAACTGTTTGCTCATTTTACAGCCTTACAGTTACTTCACAAGACTTGTAAAAGAAAAAATGTTTTGCTTCAAAATGAATGAAATATTATTTGCATGAATGGTTTTATTGTTTTATTAATAAAATATTAATATAAAATAATTTTATAAAAAACAATAAATATTAATATAAATAAAAAAAAATTATAAATATATTTATATTAATATAATATTTAATATAAATATTTTATAAATATTTATAACAATAAATATTTATAAAAAACAATAAATATTAATATAAAATAATTTTATTGTTTTATGAAATATAATATTAATATAAAATATATTATTTTATAATAAAAAACATTAAATTTTAAATAAAATATTTATTGTTTTTTATAAATATATATCAAAGTTAATATAAAAATAAAATAATTTTATTTGCTCAATTAGCAAATTCATGAGCAAATTGATATATTTATATATCAACTAATTGATGACGAATTTGGATTTCGACCAATATAAAATAATAAATATTAAAATAAAATAATACTATACGGATCCGTATATTATTATTTTATTTTAATATTTACTGTTTTATTATATGTCAATTTGCTCATGAATTTGCTAATTGAGCAAATAAAATTATTTTATTTTAATATTTATTGTTTTATTATATAAAATAATAAATATTAATATAAAATAAATATTTTATATTAATATTAACTTTGATATATATTTATAAAATGACCACTTTTTATGACAAAGTTGACTACTCCTTTCATTGCTATGATCCTTATCAAAAGTTTGCAGATCAGCCTGGATTATGTCTTGCTTCACAAGACTTTTAAAAAAAAATGTTTTGCTTCAAAATGCATGAAATATTATTTGCATAAATGGTTTTATTGTTTTATTAATAAAATATTAATATAAAATAATTTTATAAAAATAATAAATATTAATATAAATAAAACATTTTATAAATATATTTATATTAAAATAATATTTAATAAAACAATGAATTTATTTTATATTAATATTTATTGTTTTTTATAAAAAATTATTGTTATAAATATTTATATTAAATATTATATTAATATAAATATATTTATAAAATGTTTTATTTATATTAATATTTATTGTTTTTATAAAATTATTTTATATTAATATTTTATTAATAAAACAATAAAATCATTCATGCAAATAATATTTCATGCATTTTGAAGCAAAACATTTTTTTTACAAGTCTTGTGAAGTAAGACATAATCCAGGCTGATCTGCAAACTTTTGGCAAGGAGCATAGCAATGAAAGGAGCAGTCAACTTTGTCATAAAAAGTGGTCATTGTCGATAGAGCCTCTCTCGGCAGGTGAGGATTAAATTTGAAGGGCAGTTATGTAATAAACCAACGGGAATGAATGTCTTTGGACTGCCGCTACAGCCTGTAGCGACAGGGAAAAAAATAATTTAATCTCAGCCTTTCATTGCAAAGATCAACGGTGATGAACTCGGTTGCTGAAAAGTACTCATGGTGATATATATATATATATATATATATATATATATATATATATATATATATATATATATATATCGCCAAAATTTGTGATTATATATTATATTATATATATAATATATTATATAATATGTGAGGTACTTGGTACCTAAATTACGATCGTGTATTTATAGTTGATCACAGAATAGGATTCCTTATCATGATAGCTACCATACTGGAATAAAAGTCAATCTCCTTAAAAAAAGGAAATCGAAACTAATCCGGACTTTTCCTAGTTAGAATATGACTCCTTATTATAATAGTAGTTATCAAACTGAGATAGAAGTCAATTTCCTTAAAAGAAAGAAAATCGAAATTAATCCGGACTGTTTTCTTAAAGAGTTAAAAGTCAAATAAAATCAAGACTTAAGACCACTTAAAGTTGTGGGAAAATTCTTCCACATGGGATCTGTCCCACCAAATTATTCGGGCGCACAAAATCATTCCCCAACTATATATATATATATATATATATATATATATATATATATTTTGATATTTTTCTCTAGCAAAACTTAAACAGCGACAGGTTATAGAGACGATATTTTTGAACCGTCGCCATAGATGCTATAACGACGAAAGAACCCATCATTATAGCCGATTCGTTTTTGGTTCACTGTTTATAATTTGCTGGAAAAGGGGACCATATATATATATATATATATATATATATATATATTTAGGGACATGATTTTTCCAATTGCTTCAACAACATTTGACGTGCACTTTAAACGATTTATTACTTTGGTAGCAATATTTTTGATTTGACTACCAGCAAGCCACCTTGATTTTATTTAGCAAAGATATAATACATGTACAATTAGCATTATAAATATAGGATCTGACGAGTCATTTAAAATGCAAAAATTGGGGAATTAATAACAATATTGGAATATATATATATATAGTTCACTTAGCAGAAAGAGAGGAGATTTAGCCGAAGCAAATCTTTGAGAGGATGAAGCTGCAAATCTGTGTAAAGAATAAAGTCGAAAGGAGTGGTTGATGTAAATAATAGTACAAGTACAACACACTACACGAATGATGAGAAGAATTAAGATAAGATCCAATAGTGTGTGCATTACTAGCAATTGCAGACTTCCTATATACATCATGTCTTGTTATTGTCTGTGATCTAGTGTAAAATGAGAGTGGGGGACCTACACCCTTGACATGCATATAATATATAATATGTGCAGCGGCCGGTGAAGATAATGATGTAAACGAGTCGGAGTCGAAGTGAATCGAACAAGGAGTTGCTTGAATTTCATACTCGAATTCGACTCGGTTTTTGAATTGCATTTAAGAAACTTTATTCAGATTCGATTTGACTCGAATATTCATGACTCGAATTCAATCCGGTTCGTATCGAATTATTTTATTTTTTTTAACTTTGTATATATTATAAAAGAATGCATCGAGTTTTTATTTCAATCCTAAACGAGTCAAGTATAACATTATTTAAATTCTACTCATATTATTAACGAATTCGAGTTGAGCTCACATTTTTTCGAATCGAGCTCGTATTGAGTCCGAACTATTTGGTTCGACTTACAGCCTTAGATGAAAGTTCCTTCACATATGTATATATATATGTGTAATTATTGCAAGTTAAATGTATCTTCTCAGATATCTTACCTAGCTTTCATTTTTCATACGGTAAAAGAAAAGTTACTATATAGAAAAACTGATTAGATTGACTGATGGATTTCGTAAGATATTTACCAATTCGAATTTGCTCAATCTTTTTTAATATATTTCTTAATTAATTACCTCGATCTTTCTTGATTCTATAACTTAATCAGGCTTCGTTTTTACACAAATTTCTCAGTATTTTTATAAAAGGTAGCTCCCATAGATATAGTAACTACAAGCATTATATGCAATCGTTCTTTGTGTTTTTAACTCTATTTAATACTCCCTCTATTCCTAAAAGATTGTCGTTTTAAAAAAATAAATTTGTTTTAAAATGTTTGTCGTTTACAACCTTCGGGGAGAATAAATTATTTACTTTCCTATATTACTCTTACCTTTTCTCATTGTCTCAAGAAACTCTCTCTTATATTAATAAAGTAGTTTTCAACTTCTCATAAAAGGATAGTAATGAAATTTCAAATAAATTTACTTGATAAATGATACTTTCTTAATTCACGTGTAAAAATCTTAAATGACAATTCTTTAAGAATGGAGTTAGTATTATTTTTTTGGACAATTACACGTCACACGTGCAATACAAATAGGAACATTAATAATTGAATGGGCCCTGTATTATATAGTAGTATTTAATTAAGTAGTACCTAGAGCATGCATGCATGCATGCATACTCTTAATCAACTTGGGTTAATTAGCAAAAAGAGGAAAGAAAGAGGGCGGAATTAATTAAAGCCAACAAGATTGTTAGATAATCATACATCCTGTCTAGTAGTCCATATATGTACTATCAATTTAATTACCGGCCATGGATTACAGCTTGTGTGATGTTAAATCTACAAGGGCTACTATCACGCCCGTTCCTGAGTATGGTAGGAAAGGTCGTTCGTGCGTCCTAAACTTTTGATCACGGTCTTCAAAATTTATATCTATCTAATAAAATACATCTATTTATCTAATAATCTAATAATAATTTAATAAAATACAAATGACTTTAAATTTCCCGCTCACTCAATAAATTATTTTGGTCATTCAAAGTTTGAGATAAATCATATTGTCCATACAGTGCCGGAGGCACGGGACCCAGCTAGTATATATATATATATATATATATAGCTTCAGATGTAGGTGAGATGCATGCGCACCACCTAAAGCGACGATTCGATCCGTTGATATAAAATAATAAATCGTATATATGTGCTATAACGACGATTCTGTCCGTCGTTATAGTTATGATGACGGTTTGCTAACCTATAGTGATGACGGATTGGACTGTAGCCCGAGCCATCGCTATAGGTGGTCCGCATGCGGACCACCACACCTGAAGTGGACTATATATATATAACATATCAATATGTGTGAAATTAAAAATATAAAAATATATAAGGATTTTGTCTTTAGGAATACTAGAAGTAAAATGTGTTTTCATATATTTTGTTGTAATTAAAGTTCTCATATATTTTGTTATAGTCAAACTATTATATTTTAAAATTTGAAAATGTATTCTTTTTAATACAGTTTATACTTTTTATTTATTTATTATTACTATTTTTATGAAGATAATATTTTGAAAAATACTGTACGTCTCGTTTTAATTTTTAGCTCCGAGCCATCAAAATCTAAAGAACCACTACACTCATCTTCTTGTCATAATTCTCACTACATACGTCCAAATTCCAACTCATATATATATATATATATATATATATATATATATATATATATATATATATATATATAGAATCTGGATCAGGTCCGGACTCCCGGATTTTTTTAAAATTCGGACCTTTTTTTTTTTTTTTTGCTTTTTTTTTTTAAACAACTAAAAAAAAAAAAATTTATGGAATTGGAATTTTTACATTATACAGTATTTTGGGCGTGATTTGGATGCCTATAATAAAACATGTCTGTACAGTCTGGGCAGACTGTACATACATTGGTTGGTGTAGGTATTAAAAACACACCCAAAACACTGTATTATTGAAAAATTTCAATTCCATAATTTTTTTTTTAGTTGTTCTACAAAAAAAAAAAAAAAAAAAAATTCGGGTCCGGATTTTCTCCCGTCCGGGAGGTCCGGACCTGATCAAATTTCTATATATATATATATATATATAGGCAGGATCTAAAGCGGACAAAAAAAACGGACCAATGAACAGACCAAGTCAAAAACACGCGGGTTTCAGGGCCAACCCGTGGGTTGGTCCGACCCGCACCCTGAAACCCGCGTGTTTTTGACTTGGTCCGCTCATTGGTCCGTTTTTTTGGTCCGCTTTAGATCCTTCCTATATATATATATAGGGTCAGGATCAGGTAAGGACTCCATTACTTTGTTAAAATGCGGATTTTTTTTTTTGGTTTTTTTTAATAACAAAAAAAAAATTAATATTTTATGGAACTGAAATTTTTTCATAATACAGTGTTTTGGATGTGATTTGGGTACGTATAACAAAATATGTATGTACAGTCTGGGCAGACTGTACCACCACTTTTTGGTATAGGTATTCAAAACACGCCCAAAACATTATATTATGGAAAAATATCAGTTCCATAAAATATTAAATATTTTTTTTAGTTGTTTAAAAAAAAATCAAAAAAAAGGTCCGCATTTTAACGAAGTAAGGGAGCCCTCACCTGATCGGTTCTGTATATATATATATATATATATATATATATATATATATATATATATATATATAGAAATGATCCGTGGAAAGCGTTAGTTATTAGCACTGTTTGAACTAACGCTAATCTAGCCGTCCAATATTAGAGTTAATGGCTGAGATGAATGCCCAGCCATTAGAGGGAGTAGCGGCCAGCAATAAATTAAAAAATCCTCTTTGCTGGCCGCTAGAGGGAGTAGCGGCCAGTCAAAACGTCGTCGTTTTGACTGGCCGCTACTCCCTCTAGCGGCCAGCAAAAAGGTTTTTTTAATTTGGCCCATGGCCCAGCCGCTAGAGGGAGTAGCGGTCAACAAAAAAATTTTGTCAATTACTGATTATCCTAATTATTCTCATACATGCTACTTATTAATTAGTAAAATAAAATAATAAAAAATTATAAGTATAATCAGTAATTATCCTTATATTTATTAATAAAATAAGTATGTATAAGGATAATTAATAATTATCGTCTTATGATTTTTAATTATAAATAGGAAATAGTGATTAAATTTATATTATATTCCTACTCAAATATATAAATTCAATCACTATTTCTTATTTATAATTAAAAATCATAAGACGATAATCAGTAATTATTCTTATACATACTTATTTTGTTAATAAGTATAAGGATAAGTATAAAGATAATTACTAATTATCCTTATAATTATTTTTATAATTTTTTATTATTTTATTTTACTGATTAATAAGTAATATGTATAAGGATAATCTGTTAATAAGTATAAGGATAAGTATAAAGATAATTATTGATTATCCTTATAATTATATTTATAATTTTTTATTATTTTATTTTACTAATTAATAAGTAGCATGTACGAGAATAATTAGAATATTCAGTAATTGGCCAATTTTTTTTGTTGGCCGCTACTCCCTCTAGCGGCTGGGCCATGGGCCAAATTAAAAAATCCTCTCTGCTGGCCGCTAGAGGGAGTAGCGGCCAGTTAAATCGACGACGTTTTGACTGGCCGCAACTCCCTCTAGCGGCCAGTAGAGATGATTTTTTAATTTATTGCTGGCCGCTACTCCCTCTAGCGGCTGGGATCTCATCTGGGCCATTAACTTCAATTTTGGACGGCTGAATGAGCGTTAGCTGATAAAGGGTTCACAGCTAACGTAGTGCACGGATCATTTTCCATATATATATATATACTACGTACGTACTAAGCCCCATGTCCCATATCTTTTGGGGTTATTGTGGTGTACAAGCAGATAATCCATCTGTTCCGTTAATCCATCTGTTCAGCAAAAAACAGAATCCAGCAAAAAGAGTTTTGGTTTATAAGTATATAATGACAACTTGTCTTTAAGTTTGGCATAATAACTCTATTTATATATTAATATTTACAAATTTAGCAAATACAACTCTGTTTGTAAAATATATTATATATACATAGCTTCTATATATAATATGTGTGTGTGTTACCTCCCCTTATGTAAATGATGTCATAATTAAGTGGTGCTTCACTGTCCAATTAATGTCCATTAGTGAAGTTTATATTAATTTGAAAATTAGTGATCGAATTGTTAGTTTATATATATAGACCGACTCTCTCCAACGAACTGGAGGAAACGAACTGACTATAGTGACAATTTTTTCCGTCGCTATAGCATAAAAAATCGCATTTTTATACTATAGCGATCGAAAACATCGTCGTTATAGCCGATTCGTTCTTAGTTCAATCCTTATAGTTCGCTAGAGAAGCAAACTATATATATATTAACTTACAATGTTACCCTTAAGATTTGGATATTTAAGATTATGTAACATATAGACGTGTTAACTATTTAATTAAACAGTAGGGGTAATTATGTGCAATGGTACCAAAAAGACAAGAAAAGTAAAAATTAAGGTGGTCTGTTTGGGTGGTGATAACTGATCTTTTGATCTTGATTTTAACAACTCATGCACGTATGGACGTATATTAAAGTACGTACTGAACCTATCAACTGTACCTATCAACTGTACTTGGACTATGCATCATGCACGTATGGACGTGTGTGTATATATATATATAGGGATTCCATCCACAGCAACCGGTTGTTGGGAGCAACTCATTTTTTCCCAGCCGCTACAACTTGTAGCGGCTTATAAAAAAAAAATACTAAGTGGCCGGTACAAGCTGTAGCGACTTGTAAAAAAGGGGTTGCTCCCCAACCACCGATTGCTGTGGATGGAGACCCATATATATATATATATATATATATATATATATATATATATATATATATATATATATATATAGTGGCGAAGCCATGAAGTTATAGTAGGGTCAAAATTATTAGTAAATTATAAAAAAATTGGCAGGGGTTCGGGGGCAGCGCCCTCCAGCCAGTTATTTTTAATATTTTATACTTTCGTGTTAGACAAATGCATCTAAATATCCAATTTAATAATACTAACAAAAAGAGAGAAATCACAATTGATTTCTAAAAACAAAACTGATGTTGGATAAATTTAAAAGAGAGTAATTTATGTTACCTACAAGGGCACAAGGCTGCAAGAGAGTCACAATAGAATAGAGTCGCACTCCAGTCTCCACACTCGCGGCTCGCCAGTTACCAGTTTCCACTCCGATCACTCGCGAAAGGCTTTGATGGTTCACGGTTTGGCTTTTGCCTTTTGCGATTTGACTTTGCCCCTTCTCTCTCTATTTTGTGGCTAATGTGCTGAACAGATAGTGATGTATGAGATTTAGGATTGAGGCTTGGCCGCTTAGGTATCTCTAATTAAAAAAAAAAAAAAATTTAAGTGGGGTCAAAAATTGAATGGGGTAAAATTTTTTTTTAAGTAATTTCAAAAATTGAGTGGGGTCAATTGACCCCACATTTTTACCATAGCTTCGCCACTATATATATATATATATATATATATATGTAGTTTTAAATAACAAAATAAAAAATGTCTAATAACGAATGGATGAAATGAAATGAAAAAAATAATATGAATATCTGAAATTACTTGACAATAACTGCAAATTATCCTTATATCGTGCAAGTTTCTGGACCACATATAGATACAGTTTGATGTTCTTGGCTATATATATATATATATATATATATATATATTGTGATCCTCGTGAATCCCTGCATTAATCGTACTTCCCACGAGGGCTTGACTCATGTTTTTCTTGTTCATACACGCACGAGTAAGAACACACACACACACACACACACACACACACATATATATATATATATATATATATATATATTGTGGATAGTGTAAATTTTTTTTTTTACTTCTTTTTGTGCAAGCCGTAAGAGGCTCTACCGGCTTTGATTTTTTTTTTTTTTTTTTTTTTTTTTTTACAGCCGTTAGAACTTGTCCCGGTTGTGCATTGTGATAGTGTAATTTTTTTTTTTTACTTCTTTTTGTGCAAGCCGTAAGAGGCTCTACCGGCTTTGATTTTTTTTTTTTTTTTTTTTTTTTTTTTTTTTTTACAGCCGTTAGAACTTGTCCCGGTTTTGATATTTTTTTTTTTTTTTTTTTTTACAGCCGTTAGAACTTGTCCCGGTTTTGATTTTTTTTTTTTTTTTTTTTTTTACAGCCGTTAGAGCTTGTCCCGGTTGGTAGTATTTTATAAAAAATGGCAGAGCCGGTACAAGCTGTGTCGGTTGAGCATTATTTAATATTAAAAATTCATTTTATTTCAATAAACTGACAACATGTTGACTGTGGTGGGGTCCTCATATTAAAATAAAAGCCGGTACAAGTTGTGCCGGCTGGGATAAATTTATGTTTCATCTCAGCCTTCCAATAAGTTTATCAACGGTACAAAAAGGGGATGTTGCACAGTACTCACAGCAACCGGTTGCTATGGAAGGGCTCCCATATATATATATATATATATATATATATATATATATATATATATATATATATATATATATATAGCCTATATATGAATTGAATATCAGAAGCAATGCATGCATACCTTAATTTGTTTCCATGAAAATTCTTACAAAATCCATATGGTAGATTTCAAAGATCCTTAGTCTGATGTTGGTCTAATTTTTGACCACTTTGGGAACTGATATATATTTCACATAAAAAATGATATTTTCACATGATTCCTTTTACATAAATAGTGAGTGAATTCCATTTTCATGTGAGAGACTCGTATAAAAATATTATTTTTAACATGTGAAAATATTAATTTCCTAATATATTTCATCAATTATACAACAAATAGTACACCAAAGATACGTGTTAAATTTATATCTCTAAAAAAAACAGGCCCCACAAGAATGAAAGTTGTAAACCTGTGGCCTGTGGGTGCAGCCTGGAATTAGAATTAATCTTTTCGATCATACACAAAAACATGTGATGAGTGAGTTCTCATCCTATAAGTCATGACTTCGCCCCCCCCCCCCCCCCCCCCCCCCCAAAAAAAAAAAAAATCATAATTCTTGTCCTTTCCATATCTTTGAATTTTTTCTCAAAAATTTCACACCCTCAAGATTTCTTTTCTGCCACTCAAGATTTCATGCAAACTTTTTCTCTCTATATATACAAATAAATTTCTAACACCCCTCCTATCATTCATCAACCTCACCACCACCACCACCACCACCACCTCCTCCTCCTTCTCCTCCTTCCTAATTCTCTTTCGCTACAAATATATATAATCATGGCCAAGACTTTTTTGATTCCTGCATATTTCGTAGTTTTATCCATAATAACCCGTTTGATGTCAATAATAGGGAAGTTTAATCCATGGAGTATTACTAGCTCTAGTTTTTCATCACTTCCTTATGAAATTTTCTCCCTTGATATTGCAACTAGGCTTCGTGTAGATTCTAATGCCATTACAATAGCCTCTAGTGATTTTGGCAAAATAGTTAAAGTAAATCCATCAGCAGTTCTTTATCCTAGCCAGGTTAGTGATATTATAAATCTCATAAAATTTTCTTACAATTTTTCAACCCCTTTTCCTATAGCGGCTAGGGGCCATGGCCATTCTGTGAGAGGACAAGCTACGGCCTGTAATGGGGTTGTGGTGGATATGACATCTTTGGATACTAAAAATAATAATGGAGGTAATGGGATTAGGGTTTATTGGAATTCTTCATTAGGGTTTTATGCTGATGTTGGAGGTGAGCAGCTTTGGATTGATGTTTTACGTGCCACGGTTGAGCACGGCCTGGCTCCGGTGTCGTGGACGGATTATTTGTACCTAACTGTTGGTGGTACTCTTTCTAATGGTGGAATTAGCGGCCAGTCGTTCCATTATGGCCCTCAAATTAGCAATGTCCATGAAATGGATGTTATTACCGGTAATTTTTTTATGAATCTATTGTTCATGCTTCTGTTTTTGCAGCTTAATACTCAATTTGTCCTGATACGAGAGTAGCCTCATTTAAATTATTTTTTCTTTTTTTTTAAAAATATTTTGAAGTCAAAAAATCAGATGAAACTAACTTATATTTGGATGAAGTTAGTCTTAGCTAGTGATTATAGTAAAGACAATACAGTGCATGGCTGGTTCGGAGCTTAATTTTGAGGCTTTTAGAGTCCAAAAACATGTGAACATCTTGTTCATCATCTAAACACGATTTTTTATAACTCACTAATGCCGATTTTAAGTCTCAAATTCATGGTACATGATGCGTTTGATGCTTACAAAGTTATGCCGAAATGCACTTTTTAATCACCTCAAACACGCCAAAATGAACAAACCCATAATTAATTACTTTCAAGCCCATACATGTTTCTATGTGTGTATCATAATTAATTGTAGTACAAAAAAAGGAATTAGTAATTTTATAAATAAAAAAGATGCATAGTCCTTTTCAACACATGTTAGAAGAATCTTTTTGGGTCCTACCTGAAGTTCTTTGACAAAAAAATTGAATAACATAAGGATCCCGGAAATTTATAATCATACAAGAATATATAAATGTAGGATGTGAAATTTACAGGTTGTGTATGACTAGTTTAGGGGTCAGAAATCAGATAGTCTAGTCGAGAGATCTTCTTGGTAGGATTGATCACCTAACATTTGTGTCAGAATTTTAGGTATCCCTTGATCAGTTAGGTATGTCCCATGCAACTAATATTCATAGATTATTATGACTAATGTTATGATTTTTAAAATCAGGATACATGAAAGAACTTCCAAAAAGTACATGCATGATTGCAAGATCTGAAATATGTATGTATATATAGTAGTTTAACTGTTTTTTCTTGCCAATCAAGTACCGAGTGTAGCATGCATGCATGGCTAGCTAATGGCTGATGGCTGCTGGTTTTTCGTTTTGTTTATTTCTCAGGAAAAGGGGAGTTTCTCACTTGCTCCAAACATTTGAATTCTGAGCTGTTTTATGCTGTTCTAGGAGGTCTGGGGCAGTTCGGGATAATAACCCGTGCAAGAATTATACTGGACAAGGCACCAAAAAGAGTAAGTTAAAAGAATATTATGTCAGTTATATATGGCCAATAAAGTTATAAGAACATCATATATATATATATATATATATGTGTGTGTGTGTGTGTGTGTGTGTGTTTCTCTAATCACGTGATGAATCACGTACGTAGGTTTATGTCTCTTGTAATTATAATGGCAGAAACAAACTAAAAGGATAACAATGAAAATTGATGTGTTCATATATTTTCTCATGAAGGGAGTAACTAAAACGTACGATATCATACTTGATAATGTTAATATATCTGCTCAATTTAATGCAATGCAATGTGTTAATTGCAGGTGAAATGGGTGCGGATGCTTTATAACGATTTCTCTACCTTTACAAGAGATCAAGAACAATTAATCTCAATTATTGGACTGGATTATGTGGAAGGTTCTTTGATTATGCACCAGAGTTCTTCAAATAATTGGAGATCTTCCTTTTTCTCCCCAATTGATCAAGCCAAAATAGCATCTTTACTGACTAAACATGGAATCATCTACTACCTAGAAGTAGGCAAGTATTATGATGATCTCACCATTCGCTCCGTTGATGAGGTACTACTACATATCATCATTGAAAAATTTAATTATATATCAAAATTTAAATTTAAATAGTGCTACCTCCTTCTTCTTTTCTTTTCTTTCTATTTTAATTAAAAAAAATATATATTTAACGACACTTTTATGTATAACACTTTAAATGACAACGTTAACTGTATGCTCTGAAAACATATTTTTTGCTGGTGGCATAAAAGTACATACAAAAATTACTTAGAAAATTGAATTCTCAATGCATGCAACTTAATTTCTAACATTATATATATGCATTAACTAATTTTTTATTATATATATATATATGGGTCTCCATCCACAGCAACCGGTTGTTGGGGAGCAACCCCTTTTTTCCCAGACGCTGCAGCTTGTACCGGCCACTTAAATTTTTTTTTTATAAGCCGCTACAAACTGTAGCGGTTGGGAAAAAATGAGTTGCTCCCAACAACCGGTTGCTGTGGATGGAATCCATATATATATATATATATATATATATATATATATATATATGTAGGAAGTCCAATTTTTGCTTAAAGGGTTGAGCTTCAATCCCGGTTTCGCCTTCAAGAAAGACATCTCGTTCATAGATTTTCTGAATAGAGTCCGAAGCGGAGAGCTGAAACTTCAATCTCAAGGGCTATGGGATGTTCCTCATCCATGGCTAAATCTCTTCGTACCAAAATCACGTATTATGGATTTCCATGCAGGCGTTTTTGTCAACATTATCCATGCACAAAACAAAACCACAGGCCCTATTCTTGTGTACCCTACTAGAAGAAAAAAGTAATAATACTTCTAATTAATAATTTCAGAAAAAAAAATCTTTTTTTCTCAAAAAATTCTAATAATTAATTTCAAACTTAGAAATTTTTTATTCATTAATTAATATTATTTGGAATTAATTGCAGGTGGGATGATAGGATGTCTGCGGTTATACCAGATGAAGATATATTTTATTCTGTGGGATTATTGCATTCGGGTGGTATCAATGATTGGGAGGTTTTGGATGACCAGAACAAAGAAATATTGCAATTTTGTGATAAAGCTGGCATTAAGATCAAGCAGTATCTTCCACATTATAGCTCTAAAGAAGAATGGATGAAACATTTTGGTGAAAAATGGAACATTTTTAAAGAGAGGAAAGATCAGTTTGATCCCAAAATGATATTGTCTCCGGGGCAAAGAATTTTCAGTTATGTTTAGAGCACTATGTATGTATGGTATGGATGCATGTATGCATTTCAAGATGGAGTTATATTACATGCATGCATCTTGCCAAACAACGTAGGTTCAATTCTCCCTCAAATTAGCAAAAAATAAAATAAAATAAAAAATTGAATTTCTTGGTTTATATTATTAGAAATAGTACTAGCTAGCTAGACAAATGTATGTAGTAAATTTCAATATCTAATAGACATGGCTAGCTAGTGTGTTTAGTGGAAATCATCTCTCTTTCTCTTTGAATCCTAATAAGACAAATTAAGCTGCAAATTAAACACTCGTATGTTTCTGTCCGTGCTCTGTTTTCGTTGTTGAATGTGATGAATTAGCAAATCCTTCCTTTAAAGTGTGCAAATTCACAAGTTTAATATATACAAAACTAATCCAAAAAGTATGGTTCACTACTAATTTTACCCCCCCCCCCCCCCCCACACATATATATTATAAAATTAAGTACCATTTCTCAATAATTAAAATGATAAACTCGTGGTAGAATTTTGCATTTTAGTCCCTTAATAACAGCAATTGTTACTGCATATATAGGATTGGCAACTCAATTTAAAGTTTTTAAATAGAAAGTATATTTACATTTCCATAAAATTGTAATATATCCAACAAACTTGAAATGGAATTGTCAAACATAGAGTAGATTTAATTCTAATGAAGAAGTTGTCATCTTGTCTCAACCTTTAGATCAGTAAAAAGTAACAAATACAGTAACTTAAATAGTTAAGTATACACGATATTTGAAAAGGCTAAAACCGTTACAATGTATTTTTTTCGGACGAAATGACGCGTAAGTCTCGAGGCGGATCGAGGTGTAAGTCTCGATTTAAAAACCTAAAATTCTCAAAAAATGCTAATAAAATTATAAAATAATCCATCATTATAATCAAGGTCATAAAAGACATAAATAAACAACATCACCTTAATGTATCATTACAAAATATCAAAACAACATAATATCATCAACTACTTATATAGTGATCATCCATCACTATATTCGTATCCAGCGGCCTGAAAAATGGATCAAAACTTAGATCATCATCCCCACCATCATCTCCATCATCATCCCTATCATCACTACGAGGATCCTCCATGAAATCATCATGTCATCCTCCTCGATCGTTATTACTATATAAGATCCTCAAACTCCGATTCTTCATCTACTAATTGCAATCCCTTCCTTTTATCTATAAATAAACAAGTGAATATATATATAATGACTAATGAGTATCTGTTTTTAAATAACACTTTAAAGTTTAAAGACAACTTAAGTATATAATGACAATAACCTTTTGCATGTTTTAGTTTTTGACTGCAAAATCTTTCTCTTTCTCTTTTGACTTATTTGTTTACTACTTGTTCCCCGAGTCCCTTTCCCTCCAAGTGTAATCTCCCTCACATAGTCTCTTCTTCTCCAACTGTCCTTTCATTCTCATGAGTCCATTCACCCTCCTCCTCCATATCATCATTTCCATAAGTCACTCCCGAGATATTTTCATCATTTTTGCCCGTAACCCACTCATTATCAAATGACACACTATCAACAACTAATGGATCCTCTTCTTCCGTTAGTGCCTTTTTCTTGATGGTACTGATCTTTTAATTTTTTATTGTACATAATGTAAGTCAATGAGTTAAGCCTGGATGCGGACAGTCGATTCCTTCTCTTTGTATATATCTATATTATGTACAAGTAATTGAGCATTAGTGAGATATCATAAAATCTTAATAAATAGATTTGAGAATATAAAGGATTTATATTTAATAAATACTTGACTGAAATTACTCTAATTACGCTCATACGCCGAAGATGAGAAAGTTAAACTCAAAATCTTCACTGAAAAGTCTCTTAATTCTGGAGCATCATCTCCAAATGTGATCTACCAATCAGCTGAATCAATATTAAAACATATATAAATCTTACCGGTACAACGGTACTTACCAAGAGCACGTTTAATCAAAATGAAAACATAGTCATACATTAATTAATGGTACTTATCGGGAGCACGATTTTTACACGTATTTTTGGCATTTGTGTAGCCAAATAACCCTTGCCTCAATCGGAATGCATCTAATTGTAAATCAGCTTTCTCTCTTTCCTTGGAGTTAGGAATAAGCTTGTCCATACAAGCGTACAATCCCACCTTAACTTCCACATTGGCAGAAAAATTGTCATCATATTGAAAATAAAGATTAAAAAAATATGAAGCAACGTCCAAATGCCGATGCAACTGATTGTCCCACTTAGCATCTATTATGCTTCATATCTCTTTATAGGTTACTCCTAATTATCCAAATTTTTTACAATATCTTCTTTTGCATTGTCCATGACACCATTTAACATTCTCATTCTCGGCTCCTTCTCTGAATATGTCATCCTCAATACACTTACTAGAGGTTTTGTGGTCTTAATTGCATATCCCACATTACCCAAAAAATTCCTATCACTTAGAATTATTTTTCTCGCCTCTCTACCTTCAGGTTCTTTTGCCCAAGTACAATTTTCCCACTCCCTAGATGTAAACATAGCCTCCAAAGGCTGTCTCTCAATCTATGCATACTCTACAAAGTTAAATAAGCAGTGACAAATCTAGTTGCGGCTGACCGAATAAGCTCTTTAGTGTTGGCCCTCATCAATGCCAAGATCCATCCATGATTATATATGAAGTTGCTTACCTACAATTACATAATGGCATTCATCAAAAAATAATAATAATTCAAGTATTAATTGAATAAAAAAATTTATAACCAAATAATAATTACCTTCTTTGCCTTTGTCAAAGCATTTTTATGTTGAGGCAACTCTCTAAGATTCTCAAGTATCAAATCAATGCAATGCGTGACACACGGTGTCCACCACATATGTGGCCTCTTCTCCATTAACATTTTCCCCGACGCCTTATAATTAGATGCATTGTCATTGACTACTTGAATGAAAAGGTTTTCTCCCACTTCCTCAACAACCCTCATCAAGTAGTTTAAACATTAAATTAGCATATTTAACTGCATCAGATGCATCATCAGATTTAAAAAATACAGTTCCATGGGGGTTGTTTACAAGAAAGTTTATTAGTTGTCTTCCCCTACTATCTTTTCAACCATCCGACAAGATTGACACCCCGGTATGTGCCCAAGTCTTCTTTAACTCCTCAACAAAGGCCTTTGTAGTCTTCTCTTCCTCCTTCAATATCCAAGAGCTAAGCTCGTATGGAGTAGGGGGTTTCAAACCATGACCATAGTTCCCAATTGACTGACACATATTTATAAATGAAAGACTATATTCAATATTAAAGGGAATCCCGTTTTCAAAGAAGAATCTACCAATATCAAGACAGACTGCATTACGAGTCTCCTTTGAAAATACGGTATGCTTTGTAGTAGCATTGTGATGCCCCTAGAATAGGTATACATCACCCATTTTGAGCCGCCAAATACATGGTACAAAAACAACTACAACTTCATTAATACAATTATTGTACAAAATATGACAACACATATACTGTGAGTTTAAATACAATATTGTCTTCTAGACAATATCCACACTCAAATTAGTCCTCTTTACAATTATTGATACACTATTTTACAAAATAGTGAGGACTACTAAAATAACTGCCTTGAAATATCACTCCACACCCTGACTAGTTCCCGCTATATTCTCGCCTCCTGAGAAGAAAAATAGAATAAAAAGGAAAATGGTGAGCTCAACTAGTGATGAGTGAGTTTTATACTCATAATTGAATGCGTTTGAGCTTAATCTTTTGGTTGATTTTAAGTGTTTGTATCTATTCATGCATGTTTTACGTTGTTTTGTAGGAATTGGGACAAAAGTTACTTGTATCAACGTTCGGGGTGGCCAGATTCACGTTTTCGGCTAGCTATTTACAAAGCAGTCACTTCAGAGCCAATTTGAGTATTTCTCTGGACCTTATTTCAAAAGCTCAAAGAATGAAAGTTGTAGATCTACTTTTTCTCTTTTCGGATCATCTTGAATCATTGAAATCGGAGTTCGGACGAAAAAGTTATGACCATTTTTCCAAAGGACGTTGGAGCAGAAAATGTCAAAACATGTGCCAGCACCGGGGCGCCCAAAATAGGCTTATGCCCAGCGTCAGGGCACTGGAGGGCAGGGTTTGAGCGTCAAGCCCAGCGCTGGGGCGCTGGGGAAGGGCTTAGTGATGGCCTGGATGCGTTTTTGAGCGAATTTTGACACCTTTTTGACTCCAAATTGGATTGGGTTTGTTCCTAAACTAAAAATTGGACTTGTAACCTATAAATACATGATGTAAGGCATAAAATAGAGGGAGATTACATAGATTAGACTAGATTACACACTTTATTAGATTAGAACATAACCCTAGTTCTTAATTAGCCATTGGAGATTGAAGCAAATTGAAGAACATTGAAGATCAAGAACAAGAGCAAGAGGGGAGCATCAGATTTGCTGACAACAGATTCTATTCCCTTCTCTTATCATACTTTTATCTGTTAATGTCTATTCAATTGTGGATTCTTGGTTTTAATTCATTAATTATGAACTAATTCTTTTATTAAGATTTCAATTGAACCTTTTATGGCTATAAATTAGTTATTTGATTTATTCTAATTATTTGTGTCATAGTGAGTTGTTTATCTTACCTTATGCTTATTGATTAATTATCTGATCAGTAATTACCTTGTTACTCTAGAAGGAATTGAGAAAGGAATTCTAGGGTTAGAACTGGGCATGATATCATGTGACTTTGTTATTTGCACAGTGAATAATTAGGTTTGTGAATAGAATGAGAATATCTATTTGCCGCATGTAACACATAAGGAATTGGGGTTATAACGAGTTTAATTCAATTGTTTTGAATAGAGATATAGCAAAATTAATCTGGGTTAAATAGAAGGCAAATGATCACTTGAGAAAGGGCTTTTGGCATTTGAGAATTTCTGTTAACAATTCAGTAGACGTAATAATTGGGATAATTAGATAATTGATTTATTGTTCATAATTGGGGATATTAGAGTCTTAGTCCTTATTTATCTGAATTCCATCAATTCTTAGTTGTTTATTTGCTTTCTTTTAGAATAATCTTTTTGTTTTGTTTAATTTAGTTTTCTTAAATCTAGCAATCACAATTATTGGTTGTTTAAATAAAATTGATTTGGTTAAGAGTTAGTATTTGGTAATTTTTATTAAATAATTCCTCGTGGGAACGATACTCTACTTTCACTTTATTACTTGTTGACCATGTATACTTGTACGTATTCATTGATTGCGAAATCGATCAACAAGTTTTTAGCGCCGTTGCAGGGGAATTAATTTAATAATTATTTTCCAATATTAATTTCAATCAAATTAGTCTTAATTTAAACATTTTTTTTAATTCTCTTCCTATATTTCTCTCTTTTTAGGTACCATGGATGACTTTGCGTATCAATGGCCATACACGAACATGAATCAACCAAGGGAAGCGAAGATTGACAGACTCGAGAAACTTTCTGCATTGTCAGCACAGATGGAGACACTTTCGAGGATGTTTGAAGCTTTTGAAGCTCATCGTCGTCAAAGTGTGGCAGTTACTTGTGATTATTGTGCTGGAAATCATATGAGTCATCAACGCGCCATCAGTTTCGAGCCAGTACAATATAATGGCGATTATCCCAACAGTTATGTCTATCCTAACAACTATCATCAGGATTAGGGGTATCACCCGGATTTTTCATGGAGTAACAATCAAGATCAATTTTATGCTCCAAGTCCAACATACCCACCAGATTTCTTGTGTCCACCTCCACTACAACAGGAAGAACATTCAAATTGGGAGGAAGCCTTGGAAAAAGTTATTAAAGCTTCTGAAAAAGAGAACGAGGAACATGAGAAGAAAATTAATCAAATAGAGCTGAATATGAATAAAATAGAGCTAAATATGCAAAGCCAAAGTGCGTCGATCAAGAATTTGGAAAATCAATTGGGGCAGATAGCACATGCGTTGAACAACCATCCTCAATACACTTGGCTCTATGACATGGATGACGAGACTGATGATGAGCCCGAACCAAATCTGTAACTAGATGTGCCACAAGATGTTGAAAGAGAGGAAACAATTGGGAACTAAGAAAAGGAGATCGATGAAGATTTAACTGTAAGATTTAACGAAGATGAACTGATTTCATTAGTATCCTATGTGCCTTCTCCACCAAAGTTCAAGAATCCGAGTAATTTTGCAAATCCATGCCCAATTGGCAGTCATGTCGTCGACAAAGCTCTTTGTGACATAAGAGCTAGTACAGTTGTGGAGTCATGGTGGGATGAAAAGGAGAAGATAGAGGAAGACTCCATTATGTTTATTAAGCTTCAATGCCCCAATCTAATCATAGACATAATAGAGAAAACACCTAGTTGTTGGACGTTCTTAATAGGGATCCTATCTACAAAGAGCATGCTAGGTGACTTTAATTCAAGGGTCTTTACTAATGGGAACCTCCCAAAAGAGACATTGCTTCTGATGGATGGAGGGTTCCTCAATTTTCGTAGGGGAATTGGATAGAGAATTGAAGAAGTCAGGCTGAGACTATAAAACAAGCGCTTATTGGGAGGCAACCTAAGTTTAATTTTTATTTTTAATTTTTATTAAGTTTTATATTAGTAGTTTTGAATTTGCATTTATTTAGGATTTAATAAAATTGCTTCTATCATGGTTTATAGGTTATTCAAGTCAAATTCAAGTGTGGTGCCCAATTTGTTCTATGTGCTTAGCCTATTCTCCAAACTTTGCGGACAAGGAGGAAGATTGCTATATTTTCAGGGAAGTCCTCTACTTTAATTTTATCTATTTCAGCCATCGAGGACAATGTCTAGTTTAAGTTTGGGGGTACTTTAGTGTCGTATTGCATATAGTTAGTTATCTGCATAGTAGTTCATTTTTTATGTGTTAGCATTATTTTTTTAGGTTGCATATAATACATGGTAGTTATTTTCATATTCATATATGTGTTGCATTAGTATAATTGAATTTTTTTTTATTTTTTTGCATGAATCTGTGTGATCGGTTGGTGTGGTCTTAGCTCGACCTATGATAAGATTGGTATTAATTGTTAACTTGAACAGTGTTGATAATTAATGACGAGTGCTAATTTTAATCATGATGATAATCTGAGCTTGTCTTAAACTTATGTAACCGGTTAGCACTTAAAGTTTAACTGTTTTAATCCACTTGGTTCAAGGGTTTCATAATTTATTTTTGAGGGAAAATCTTTGTTAAAATTTAAGGAAATTAGTGAACTGGTGGTAAAGGTTGGAATGACGTAAAAACTTGAGTTTGGGGGAATCTATGGGATATATATATTTAAAAAAAATGAAAAACGAAAAAAGAAGAAAAAAGAAAAGAAAAGAGATGATGAAAATGAAAAAAAAGAGAATAAACACCGTGGCATGCTTGTCTAGTTTTGTGGCCTTTGTTACTTGAGTAAATAAGCCCGAGGGGATTGTCTTTACACCTAGCACCCTAAGGTCTTAATGGCTTGGGAGTCGTTGGTCGAAAGCTCGTTAAGGTAGCACTGAAAAGCCTAAGGGAATAAAACATTGCACAGCCATGAGAAAAAAAATGAATAAAACACGAGAAAGTGCAAAAATGCCCTCGTGATTGAATAAGAGTATAAATAAATCATGTATTTACCTTAAGACTTTGGTAATTGCTTATTTTTAACCGGAGTTGTCATGTTCACAAAAGTAATTGAATTGGAACTGAAATTTTCCTTCTAAGAAGTTTGTTATGTGATTATCTTGAACTGTGGTTGGTTAGAATGGTTAACAAGCACACACACACAACATGGGTGATAACAGGTTTGGATTGACTAATTGGTTAGAGTTATGGACTTTGACTTGATTGGATATATTGTTTGAGTATCATTGGTATCTTTGAGGCCTGTTGCTATAAATCATACTGATTTATTATTGGGTTCGTAGGTATATTAGGAAGTAGATCATGCATATGCATTCATGTAGTTGAGTTAGTTTGTTTATTTTTAGTTCTTTTGTGTTTTTGCTCTAGGACAAACAAATGTTTAAGTTTGGGGGTATTTGATGAGTGAGTTTTATACTCATAATTGAGTGCGTTTGAGCTTAATCTTGTGGTTGATTTTAAGTGTTTTTGTCTATTCATGCATGTTTTACATTGTTTTGTACGAATTGGGACAAAAGTTACTTGGATCGACGTTCGGGGTGGCTAGATTCGCGTTTTCAGCTTGCCATTTATAAAGCAGTCACTTCAGAGCCAATTTGAGTATTTCTCCGGACCTTATTTCGAAAAACTCAAAGAATTAAAGTTGTATATCTACTTTTCCTCTTTCCGGATCATCTTGAATCATCGAAATATGAGTTCGGACGAAGAAGTTATGACTATTTTCCCAAAAGATGTCGGAGCAGAAAATGTCAGAACATGTGCCAGCGTCGGGGCCCCCAAAATAGGCTTATGCCTAGTGCCAGGGCGCTGGGGGGCAGAGTTTGAGCGTCAATCCCAGTGCTGGGGCACTGGGGAAGGGCTTAGTGATGGTCTGGACGCATTTTTGAGCGAATTTTGACACCTTTTTGACTCCAAATTGGATTGGGTTTGTTCCTAAACTAAAAATTGGACTTGTAACCTATAAATACATGATGTAAGACATAAAATAGAGAAAAATTACATAGATTTGACTAGATTAAATACTCCATTAGATTAGAACATAACCCTAGTTCTTAATTAGCCATTGGAGATTGAAGCAAATTGAAGAACATTGAAGATCAAGAGCAAGAGCAAGAGCAAGAGGGGAGCATCAGATTTGCTGACAACAGATTCTATTCTCTTCTCTTATCATAATTTTATCTGTTAATGTCTATTCAATTGTGGATTCTTGGTTTTAATTCATTAATTATGAACTAATTCTTTTATTAAGATTTCAATTGAACCTTTTATGGCTATAAATTAGTTATTTGATTTATTCCAATTATTTGTGTCAAAGTGAGTTGTTTATCTTGCCTTATGCTTATTGATTAATTATTTTATCAGTAATTACCTTGTTACTCTTGAAGGAATTGAGAAAGGAATTCTAGGGTTAGAACTGTGCATGATATCATGTGACTTAGTTATTTGCACAGTGAATAATTAGGTTTGTGAATAGAATGAGAATATCTATTTTCCGCATGTAACACATAAGAAATTGGGGTTGTAACGAGTTTAATTCAATTGTTTTGTATAGAGATATAGAAAAATTAATCTGGGTTAAATAGAAGGCAAATGATCACTTGAGAAAGGGCTTTTGGCATTTGAGAATTCCTGTTAATAATTCAGTAGACGAAATAATTGGGATAATTGAATAATTGATTTAAAGTTCATAATTGGGGATATTGGAGTCTTAATCCTTATTTATCTGAATTCCATCAATTCTTAGTTGTTTATTTGTTTTCTTTTAGAATAATCTTTTTGTTTTGTTTAATTTAGTTTTCTTAAATCTAGAAATCACAATTATTGGTTGTTTAAATAAAATTGATTTGGTTAAGAGTTAGTATTTGATAATTTTTATTAAATAATTCCTCGTGGGAACAATACTCTACTTTCACTTTATTACTTGTTGACCGTGTATACTTGCACGTATTCATTGATTGTGAAATCGATCAACAACTAGCCCAGTAAAAAATATTATGACTAAGATAATGTAGAACAAATTATCCTTAGTCCTCAACAGGGAAAAATCTGATAGAATATAAACACTTGCTTATATTACAAAATTTGCACAATTTACCCATAACTAACCACATTAATCAAATCCACCCTTTACTATTTCAAAATAATGAGTCGAGGAAATTCAATTTTATTTATAAAAAGTTGGGGTCTTACAACCTCCCCTCCTTATAAAATTTCATCCTCAAAATTGACGTACGTACCTTGTGTTTCGAAAAGGTGAGGGTACCTCGCTTTCATTTCCGATTCCAACTCCCATGTCATTTCCTCAACAACATGGTTCCTCCACAAAACCTTGACTTGTGGTATAACCTTTGTGCATAGGACATGTTCCTTCCTATCCAAGATTTTGACAGGTACCTCCTTGTATGTTAAATCTTCGGCTATCTCGTCTGGTTCTAACTCAATAATGTAGTTCGAGTCGTCTATATATTTACGCAACATGGATATGTGAAACACGTTATCAACACGAGACATACTTGGCGGTAAAGCGAGTCTATAGGCCACAGTTCCTACTCGATCGACCATTTTAAATGGACCAATAAATCGAGGGTTAATATTTTGACTCTTGCTTCTGAAATAACACATTCTTGTATTTTCATCTTCATATTCATCAGCTCCGAGTCTGTAGCTTGAGTATCCTTAACTTTATTAATTAAAATCGGTTCTACGTGTATATTTGACGTCATCGCATGGGTCCCTAGAGTCTTTAAATCTATCTCTATCATTTGTAAGTCATACAAAATGGGTCTTTGTGTTAACAACATCGCACTCATACCCGCATACGATCTTCTACTCAATGCGTCAGCTACTACGTTTGCTTTTCCAGGATGATATTGAATGGTATGGTTGTAATCTTTCAACAGCTCGAGCCAACATCGTTGCCGCATGATACGTTCGTTCTAGGTGAAGAAATTTTTGAGGGTTTTGTATCGGGTTCAAGGTTGATACAAATTCGATATTACGCTCTGGGGTAGGCCAGAAAGTTCTTCAGGAAATACTTCAAAAAATTCGCTAACAACAGAAATATCATTCAAATCTGACGTATTTTTGTTTAAATTCATGACATGGCTAGGAAAACTTGACATCCGTTTTTCAATAAACGAATGGTTTTAAGGCTTGATATAAAAGTATTTGACTTTAGTGGTCTTGTTGCTTGAATTCGCATAACAGGTTGGTTAGGAATATGAAAAATAACAACCTTACGAAAAACAATCAATTTTAGCATGATGAGTTGTTAACCAATCAATCCCTAAAATCACATCAAAGGTAAGTATCTTTAAATAGATAAGATCAACAGGTAATGTGATGGTGACAAATTAAATCAATCAAGATTTATAAACAGTGGATGTAATGAAGGTTTCTCCTAACAGAGTTTCAACAGGTAAGTCAAAGTCTAATTTCTCAAGGGTCAAGTTCAAACGTTGAGCACAAGCAGGAGAAATAAAAGAATCGGTAGAACCGGTATCTAATAGGTATAGACTTCGCAAGAATTTATAATTAACTAACCCGTGCTAACTTCGTTTGGGTTACTCACTTTTTGAGAAGTCAAGAAAAATACTCTTCCTGAATACACTGACTTTGTTTTGTCCGTATCTGCCTTTGGTGTCACCATCCCAGCTGGACTTGATTTTGCTACAGGATAAAATCGAGCTATATGACCGTCTTTTTCACAACTAAAACATACCTTGGAAGGCTGTGGACAGTTTGGACTTATGTGTCCCTCCTCTCTGCATATGTAGCATCTAATTAACGGTCGTTCTCCTCCCCTAGAATTTGTTGTTGTTGCTGGTGCTGCTGCCGACGTCTTCCCATCATCGTTAAATCTTCTCTTCTTGAAATCTCCACTTGAATCATTTCTTCTATTATCTTGGCCATGATTACCACCGAATTGGTTACCATTTCTGGCATGATAATTTCCTCCATGATGGTTATCAATGTTCTGATGGTCATTGCCACCGGTACGATTATTATCGTGTTTTTGGTCGTTCTCTTTTGGTTGGGCTGACTCATTATCGTGCTCCAATAACTGGGCCCTATTCACAACATCTGAATATAAATAATGTTTGTGAGAAATGAGGTATTGATATATTTCGGGTTTCAAACCTCGCAGAAATATTCGCGTCATTCTCTCCGCATTATCAACCAAATGGGATGCAAACCGGGACAACTCGGAAAACTTAACTTCGTACTGCAACATGTTCATATTATATATTTTGCTCCAGCTTGATGAACTCTACCTCCTTTATGTGACGAATACTTTCGGGAAAGTACTTGTTGTTGAACAATTCTTAGAACTTCTCCCAAGACATCTTCAGTGCGGCAGGCTGAGTATGCTTTACGAATTTTCACCAGTAATCTGCCTCTCCTCGTAACATGAAGGTGGCGAAGGGAACCTTTTACTCCTTTAAGCATCCCATGATATCAAATATCTTGGTGATCTGCTTTATCCACGTCTCTGCCGTAAGTGGCTCAAGCTTTCCCAAAAACTCCAGTGGTCCCAACTCTTTGAATTGCTTGGCAGTGATAAGTCGTGAGTTGCCATTGACTCCACCTGCATTATGAACCGGAGTCTCTCTCATTTGGTGTTGCATGAATTCTAAAAAGTTCCTAAACGTACCATCGTTCGTCATTTGGTCGGTGTTATTTTTTACCTAAGGATTATTGCCTTCTTGATGCACATTATCCTGGGTATTGATCAACGGTGACTCAACGGTCTCATGTGCTCCGTTGCTTATCTCAACATTTTTAGATGCCATTTTACTGTCACAAAAGAATGGTTAATTGACTTGCCACATATTATCCCTATATTCTGACCGACCAATTAAATAACAAATAAGCTTAGGTAGGACACACTAGCGAAGGATTTACTCGTCTCTCCCCTCCTAGTTTTATTCCCCGATCTTCGCCAGAGACCATGTCCCTAAGCTCTGATACCAACTGTGACGCCCCCAGAATAGGTATACATCACCCATTCCGAGTCTCCAAATACATGGTACAAAAACAACTACAACTTCATTAATACAATTATCGTGCAAAATATGATAACACATATATTGTGAGTTTAAATATAATATTGTCTTCTAGACAATATCCACACTCAAATTAGTCCTCTTTATAATTATTGATACACTATTTTACAAATAATGCTTTGAAACATCACTCCACACCCCGACTAGTTCCTGCTATATTCTCGCCTCCTGAGAAGAAAAATGGAACTAAAAGGAAAAGGGTGAGCTTAACTAGCCTAGTAAAGAATACTATAACTAAGATAATGTAGAACAAATTATCCTTAGTCCTCAACAGGGAAAAATCTGATAGAATATAATAGACAACAAGTTTTAGATCAACAACTGCAGCGAAAACAACAATTCATTAGAAGAGTTAAGTAAAGAATGAAGTTTACTATCTTCTATAATTTAAAAGTCCATCATCAATATTTTATAACCACATACTTATATTGAAAAATTTGTATATTTTACCCATAACTAACCACATTAATCAAATCCACCCCTTACTATTTCAAAATAATGAATAAAAGAAATTCAATTTTATTTATAAAAAGTTGGGGTCTTACAAGCATCATCATCAAAAGCATCAACATCTAAAACAAATCTATCCATGGGTCCCTAAACTCCCCTTGCGGAGGCACTACCCACACTTGAACCTCCAAAGGATGGATGACCACCATAATAAGACCCACTTTGTATTTTTTCAGTTTCATTTATTTGACTTTCCTCCTTTGAGCCGATACTTTTCTTCATATATGAAGCAAGTTCTTCCTTCATTTCACTTGGTACTTTTTTGCAAGCCTCAACATTACTATGATTACCCACAAGATGATTTTTCAGCCTTGTAATCCCTCTTTTACAAATTTTGTTACAAAAATTGCATTCCACATATATAAATGAGATTTATTAACTATAGGAGCTTCGGTGCCATATTTCCGAGCTGGATCTTCCTTACCCATAATAACATTTCACTGTAATAAAAAATATTACCTAAGATCGTTAATTGAAATTTAAAAGCATATGATTGTTAATTCACATCAATGTTATTACTGTATATATATAAATAACAATAATATGCAGTGATAACAATCATATAACCACGAAGAAGAAGAAGACGAAAAAATACAAACCATATTGACTAATAACAAAACTGAAGAAGAAGAAGAAGAAGAAGTAAGAACTGAAGAAAAATATCGAGAGAGAAAACTGTCGATCGAACTTTAAAAAAGAAGAAGAGGATAGAGTCGATGGAAGAAGAAGAAGAAGACAAAGTCGATCGAAGAAAAAAGAGAGAAAGAGAGAACCTGTCGAAGTCGCACGAACTGAAGAAGAGAGAGAGAACCTGTTGATCGACTTGAATTGAAGAACCTATCACATACGTAGGTTTTTTAATTCAAATCAAGGTGTAGGCCTTGATATGCCTTGAGGCGCAACGTACTGAGACATAAGCCTTAGCCAAATAAGGTGCAAGCTTTTAAATTCTCTTTGACGCGTTAGCCTCGCCATGGCAACCTCCCGCCTCGCTATGAGGTGCGCCTCGAGGCGTGTGCCTCAAACATAACTTCAAACCATGGGTATACAAAGGTGACATTGCTAATTTTAGTCCATTAATTTCATTTCATACACATAGTTAGTTAGCGAAAAAAAAGAATTTACCACCCAATAATTGAAAATATTGGTAAAGATTACAAATGTGGGGTTGTTACCCATTATCATTTAAAAGGCGGGATAAATCAACTTTTAATAAATGTACTGAGTCCCGACTTACAAATCGGTACCCCAATTATAAAAAGTAACAAATTGGTTCTTATGCTAGAAAAAAATTACAAGTTGGTGATTGTACATGCATATTTATGTAAAATCGTTAAATTTGACTAATAGACATGATGAAAAAGTCTTAGTACGCCAACATATTTTACGTGGATAATGACATTAGTATCTAAGATCCATTAGATATCAAAATTGGAAGGAAATCTCCCTTTTAGTTACTGCACGTGACTTACGTGAGAATGAAAGAGACAAAAAAGAGAAGGGATCAAAATCAGAACACACAAACATAGAGAGAGATAGAGAACATGACGCGATTCTTCAAAATTGCAGGTGCGATCTTTCAAAATTGGTGGTTTCGGCGAGATTAAGTGATGATTACTTGAAAAAGTTGAAGTACAACAAGAAGTAAGCAACCAAACCTTATCGTTTTTGTAGTTTTGAGATTTTAGGGAATGTGGAGTAGTGAGTCAGTGTAGTTGATTTTGAGTCTTAGTGTAGTTAATTTTCTTATAAAATAATATTCGCGTTTCTGAAATATTGTTCTTCTTTTTTGTTTAAGCTTAGTCTATGTGCATACTTTTTTGATATTTGTAGTTGATTTTCTTATAAAATAATAGGCATGCATATTTCTGAATTTTTGTTCCTCTTTTTTGTTTATGCTTACTTTATGTGCATAATGCCCACCTTGTTGGATGTTTGTAGTTGATTTTCAGTCCTGTTGTAGTTGATTTTCTTATAAAATAATAGACATTTCTAAATTTTTGTTCCTCATTTTTGTTTAAGCTTAATTTATGTGCATAATACCTACCTTTTTAGATGTTTGTTCTTGTGTTATGTATAAGATTAGTTGATTTCATTAATTTACGTGGGCTCTGTTTTTCATGATTCAATTTTTTTTTATATTATGTTGTTAAGTGTTTTCATGATTCAAAGCAATTTTTTTATATTATTCTTTTCGAGGCTTGTAATTTTTTTTCAAAAGAATAAAAAATTGGGTTTAGTAAATGTTTATAATGTGATGTTTTTGTTTTTTTATTTCAGACAAAGATGATTTCATTAATTGTGCATTATGGTGGAGAGTTCGTCAGTGAGCCGACAAAACATTATGCAGGAGGGTTTAAAAGGGTTCTACCTATTGATCTTGATTTCTTGTGCACTGCACGTATAAATGAGCAAATGGCTCATTAGAGTACCATACTACTGCCAAGGTTTTCTTTAAATATGGTGAAAGGTTTCGATTAATTCATGATGATGATTTCATTGGGATTTAATTAAAGCATTTGCAAGAGATATAACTGTGGAAGTTTTTATGGATCATAAACTGGATAAGGATCACCCTGATTATCATAAAAACATGAACCTACTTAGTAAGCTCGAAAATAATGAAAATAAGAAAAATAGTGGTGTGAATGATGACTTAACTGATGATGAAGCTTCTGAGGATTTTGATACTGATGATGACACAAAAACTGGTGATGATGAGCAATTAAGCAGTGATGAAGAGTATCAAGATGCAAGAAAGAAATTTAAGGAGTATACTAAGCTAATGAGGGATATTGAAGATCTTGATGATGTTGGTGGTATTGATTTAAATGAGTTGCAAGAGGAAGAAGAATTGGAGAAGGATGATCAGGGTGTAGAGGCAAGTGATCAAGAAAAATCTCCTTCAAATTCAGATAAAGATGGTGAATGTATATAAATCACTGATAAGGAATGGTCACCTAATGAATATGATGATTCAGATCAACTGAGGTCATTGGATGTAGACAATGATGAAGAGCATGAAAATGGAGAAGTGGATCAACCATACAGGTTAAGCAAGAAAAAGAATGTTGAAAGGCCAATGATATCATTTAACTCAATATACCAAGAAAAAGGATAATCAGTTCTTTGTTGGCTTAATGTTTAGTGGAGCTCAATTTAGAGAGGTTGTTAGAGGATATTATTTGGGAAAGGGAAACGATATCAGGTACGTTAAAATTACTAGAAAAAAGTTTCAATTGAAGTGTAAGCCAAATGTCCTTAGGATATGTGGGTTAGTGAGATGGATGAAACATCAGACGCATTGCAGGTGAAGACATACCAAAAAAATGTAAATGTAGCAGGGCTTTTAAAAATAAGAAAGGGTCAGTTAAATTCTTGGCACAATTTTATGGCAATAAAATCAGAAAACCCCCCAATAGAAGTTAAAAGACATACAAGATGAGATCAAAATGAAATTTAAGTTGGACAATACTATAGTCAAGTGTTCTAGGATAAGAAACATGACTAAGTAATATTTGGGATTTACTGATTAAACACTACGAAAACATCTGGGATTATGGCAGTGAATTGATCTAGTCTAATTAGAACAATATACCTGACATTCTTCCACAAAGAAACAACCATATTGATCAGCCTTACTTGAAGAGGTTTTATGTTCATCTTCATGCTTTGAAAAGGGGTTGGCTTGAGGGATGTAGACCCATAATGGGCTAGATAGATGTTTTCTTAAGACTGTTATAGGGGGTACAGTTACTCTCAGCTATGGGTAGAGATGGGAACAACCAAATGTATCATATTGCATGAGTTATTGTGGAGAGTGAAAACATAAATAATTGGAGATGGTTTCTGAAATTGGTGGTTAAAGACTTAGATGGAGGTGATGATTTGGCTGAACAGTGGCCAGTAATCAACAAAAAGGTTTGAAAGTTTTCATTGGTGAAATTCTTCCTTTTGCTGATCAAGCACAAGAATTATGCAAGGTACATATATACAAACTTCAGAAAAAGGTTCTCATCATTAATATAAAGGAAGGCTTTTTGAGTAACAGTAGTGTCAACATATGAAGCTGAGTAAGAGAAACATAAAGGAATTGAAGAGACTAAACAAGGATGCATATGATAAACTACAGGAACAAAATCCTAAGGTATAGAGTAAGGCTTTAATTTTTTAAGACTACGCAAATTAGATGTAGTTGAGAACAACATCTCAGAATGTTTTAATTCATGGATTATGAAAGCAATATGGATGAATTACATTGATATGTTAAAAGAGATAAGAAGTCAGATTATGATTAGGTTCCACACTAAAAATGATGAAATGTTGAAGTTAAATGATATTATATATCCTGGGATTAGGAAAAAAAACTTGATCAAGCTATTAAAATTTTTTGTTATTGTGATCCAATGTGAGGTGTAGGGAATGTGTTTCAGGTTAAAATGAGAGGAGACACATATGTTATTAACATTGATACGAAGACATGTACATGTAGAAAGTGGGATTTGACAGGAATTCCATGTGATCATGTCATTTCTTCAATATATTTCAGGGAGGAAGAACTTTAAACTTACCTTGCTCGATCATTGGTATAATAAGGAAACATATTTAAAAGCATACACACACATATGACAGGTTATGAACAACTTTTGGGATAAAATAGTTTATGATATGATGTTGCCTCCACCAATATGCCAGAAATTCAAGGGAAGAACTAAGAAAATGAGAAGAAAAGAAGGATGAGAGAATCCAAAAAATCCTACAAAGATTATAAGGAAGGGAAGAAAAATGCATTGTTCGAAATGTAGACAAGTAGGGCACAATATATAAGAGTAAGTGTCCAAAAAATGACAATCCAGAAACACAATCAAGTCAAGTCCTAATAGAGAAACCTCATTCAAGTAATGTAAGTATGATAATTTTTATATTTGTACTTAACAATTTTTATATTTATATTTTGATTAACAAAATTCGTGTTTCTATATTTCAGCCAAGCATTTTGGTTAAGGAAGGGGCCTACATCAGCTGTGTGAGACCCCAAATTTTATGAATAAAGATTTAAATTTCTCAAAATATTTTTTTTAATATTATGGTGTGGATTTGATATAATGTTATACTTGTGGGTAATATTTATAAATTTTGCAAAGTAAACAAGTTGTTATATAATATTCTTTTTTATCGGGGAATATCCGTACGACGGCACAATCATTGGTGGACCCCACAACTGAAGTATTGTCGTAGTTAGAAAACAACAGAATTATCATTTTATAAAAATAACGGCGAAAGTGTTACTGTTAAAACAGTTGAAATACCTGGTAGTAAAAGTACAGTAATACGCGTGGTTGCATAGTAGCATACGGTATTGATTATTGATGCTTACGTAAGAAGTCACTCAGTTATACTCAATTATTGCTACAGTAATTATTGCATCATATCTCTCATATTATTGATTCAATTATTGTCACAGTATCATCTGTATAATATGTTATATTATTAAATCAATAATTGAGACGGCAAAGTTATTCATATTATTATTTGCAATATTGACAATATCGACAATATCTAGAAGTTCTGTCAAGGAGAGGTTTGGTCACCTAATTGCACGCCAATAAGGAGAAATCCTTATCGAAAAGCCCCTCTTTCCTGGGAAAGACCAGGTTGTTAAATATTGTGAGTTATAATATTAATGATGAATAAGTTCGTGTTGATTAAAGATGAAATTGATCATTCTATTGTGTGGAAATTATTAGTATTAGTGGAAATCAACATTTATTTCGATAATAATTATTGTCTGGAGGTTATATTGACCAATCGGGTAATTAACCGGATAAATGAGTAATTAATTGCAATTGATTCACATGATTATAACTATTTGTCACATGTGTGTACTATTGATTCACATTCATTTACTATTAGGGGAGTTGGTGCAAGATTGTTAATACTTGCATGACTAAGTTCAAAATGGAGGTATAGATGGAGGTACTATACTATAATTCGTATTTTCACATATCTAGAACTATTGATTCATGTGATTTACTATTGATTCACATAATTTATTATTAGGGGTGATAGTGCATGTTTGATAATACCTGCAGGACTAAATTAAAAATGAAGGAAAAGAGGAAGGTATTATATTGTAATATTTCGAGCCCCAAAACGTGTAATTATCGAGACTATATTTTTTAATAAATAGAAGCTCATTCTTCCTTCATTTTATACCAATTCACTAATGCTATAAATCAATTATTATAGAGAGAAATTATAGAAAGAAAGAAGAAGAGAAGTATGTTACCTCACTATTCCAGTATCCAGTCTTCTTTTGAGGTAAGGGGTATTATTTTTTTCGTATTCATGAATAGAGTTATTGTTATTCCATTCCTTATTATTCTGTTGGAATAACCTGTATACGCGGACTACCGTATACATGGTGAAATTCTTCTATTATTCCATTCTTTATTATTATGTTGGAATAACCTGTCTATACGAAGTACAACATACATGGTGAAATTCTTCTGTTATTCCATTCTTTATTATTCTGTTGGAATAACCTGTCTGTGCAGTCTATCGCATGCCTGGTGAATTCTGTTGTTATTCCATTCTTTATTATTCTATTGGAATATACTGTCTGTGCGGATTACGCATGACCTGGTTTTATTCTTTATTATTCTGTTGGAATATCTTGTCTGTGCGGATTACGCATGACCTGGTTCTATTCTTTATTATTCTGTTGGGAATAACCTATCTGTGCGGTCTATCACATGTATGGTGAATTCTTCTGTTATTCTATTCTTTATTATTCTGTTGGAATAACATGTCTATGTGGATTACCGCATACATGGTGAATGATCCTTTGTATTCATTCTTTATTAAATTGTGGAAATGATCTGTCTACGTGGATTACCGCATGGCGGGTGAAAATCCATTTGCAGTTTCGTATATTCTATTATACTTGTCTGAGATATCATTTCTTTTGCACTCGTCGTGGAATATCATTTTCTTTGGTATTTTATTTACGAGTTACAATTCATGGGTTACTATTCACCCGATTACTATTCACTATGGAATTATTCACTCGGGTATTCGGGGTAATTTTTGTGTCAGAGTACTATTCATGAGTTACTATTCACCTGATTACTATTTACTCTAGTATCATTCACTCGGGTATTCGGGACACTTTTCATGTCGGGGTATTATTCACGAGGTACTATTTCCGAAGTATTATTCACGGGGTACTATTCACCTGAAAAATTTATTTCTTTTCTGTCCAAATTATTTTTGGTACATGAATATTATTCTTGAATTTTACTCTACAAAGTAGTATCATATTGACAATTTGGACGTTATTGATTGATGGATAAATTAAATTATAAATCTTTAAAATTTATCCTTGAACTTGTTTTATTGAATTATTATGTCATTGTCATCATCCTCATGCTTATATTGTGATTAAAGTCATCTTTGGCTTACGTGCATAAATGGACTTGGTATGATTATGACCAGGGATTATTCGGTATAATCAAGACCCTTGATGATTACATGAATATCCTTGTCGTGGTGCAGGGATGATTCGATTTTATTTATTAACCTGAGTCTCAGTGATAAAGTTGATGAAAAACTTTTTAAATCATAGATGATAGTAGATTTTATGCTCTACTTGACTCTTCTAATGGATTGCTTATTTCCGTTGCAGTTGTTGATCTAAAACTTGTTGTCTATTGTATTCTATTAGTTGTTATACTATTGAAGGCTAAGGATAATTTATTCTGCATTATCTTAGTTATAATATTTCTTACTGGGCTAGTTGAGCTCACCCTTTCTTTCATTGTTCTCTTCAGGAAATGAGAATATAGTTGGGACGAGTCAGGGAATAGAGTGATGGTCCAGGATAAATGGCTTTAGTAGTCCTCACTATTCTACGGAATAATGTGATAATAATTGTAATGAGGACACCATTGAGTGTGGATATTGTCTAGATGACAATATTCTTATTAAAACTCTCAGTTTATGTTTTGTCGTATTTTACATGACAGTTGTATTATTAAGTTGTATTTGAATTTTGTACCATGTATTTGGTGACTCAAGATGGATGATGTATACCTATTTTGGGGGCGTCACAAGCTGGTCCAAAAAAGAAATAAAGTAATGAGAGAGAAATATCAATTTCAAATATGGTATATAGTAGCAATGATTTACAACTAGTTCACATTGTTGATGCCTAAATGATAAATGATTTACATTGTACAGGATGATTTAGTGTTTATGTGAGACCTGAAGGAACAATAATAGACAATATGAATGGAAACAACTCGGGATTTTTTTGTGAGTTGATCTTTTTTTAATAACTTTTTATTTAACTTATTTTGGATGGTCATGTGTAACCCTAACTTTGTACTTGACATATGTAGATGCCTACTCCAGGAGCATCCAGAAATCAAGATGGATTGACCAACAACACACCTCCTGCTATAAGAATCTATAGCACCCCACAACCATTAACATCAAGCACCACTCAACAAACTTCAAACACAATTCTAGTCACAACTCCAGCAATAAGAAAAACTAGATTAAGGAACATGAGAGACTAACTTGGAAGTCAGTAGCCATTTAGACATGTCTATGACTTTTGTTTAATGTCTTTTTTGTAATGGGTTGTAATTTGGTGATGGCCAATAATTATTATTTAATGATTAATGTTTGTAGTAGTTTATTACTTGGTTCAAGATGGTTGGATTAATTATTTAGTCCTAATTGTTGTAATCAACAGTGTGTTATTTTCTTTTTATGAAATGTTATTGCCTTGTTATGGATTATCCTGAGCTGTGATCTGTTTTAGGTTGACATATTGACAATAGTTGTCATTTTTTCATTATTATGGTTGGATTGAATTACGTCAGTGACATAGTTGGATTATCTTGATATGGATTACTTGAAGTAAGCATGGCTATTGTCATTTTTTCATTAATACGGTTGGAATGAGTTATGAGCATAGTTGGATTGCCTATAGCTGAAGTAGGCTTGCCATTTTTTTCCCATGTATTGTAATTGTCAAAACACAGTCAAATAGTAAATTGCAAGCTTGAAATCTCAAATAGAACATCACACAATCAAACATAATAATCTCCTTTCATTCATTCATTCATATCCATGATCAAAATACAAGTTTGGAATCCTAAGTGTATCTAAACTTACAAGCTTGGATTCCTAATTCCATCTAAACTTAAATTTATATTTGTAAAACAACAAACACTAAAACACACATTCATGAGCAAATTAAAAGAAAATAGTAATTTTTTTTCCTTCCTACAAGTTTGGCATTCATCTTCTTTGACATTTTAACCTCATTATCCAAGGTCTTCCCTGAAATGGCTCATCTCAGTTGCTAACCAATTTTTAACCTTCTCACTTTTTTCCTTCTTCATTTTATATACCATCAATCTTTCTGCTGCCATTCAATTTTAATGTCAAATCTTCAATAACATCTCTAGCATTGTCAAGAAATGGTAGATCATATAATTTAAAGAAACCACAGTAAGTACTCTTGTTCTATTATACACCAATCATTAACATAAACAATAATATGAAAACTAATTATATATATAAATTACATTCATACCCAATAATTAATACGCCTAAGGAATCTCCTTCCTTGATGTTTTGTACCATCTTAATTTTCTTGCATCCCACATTCGCAGCAGTGTTCCACAGTAGTAGCGACTTTGTGATGCCCCCAAATTCGGGTCTAAACCATACCCAGAACTTGGGATGCCAAAAACAACACTACAAACAAATACTGGGTCGCCAAAAAAAACACTATAAACAAACACAAATTTTTCTAATTTACAACTATTATTATAACAACAGTGTTCACACTCAAAACCAATAACCTTCTACATAAAGGTATGGTTAATAACTGTTTTAAGAATTAAATCTTTGAAAAATGCTCAAGAAAACCTTCGTACATGGGAGGCCATGCTCCTAAATATAATAGATATCATAAGAGTTGAGAATTAACATTTGGTTGACCTAATAGACCCCAAAGAAGAACGAGAAGATTACTATCATGTTCATTCCAATGGTGTGTGTAAGACCCCGAATTTATGCAAATAAAAATATTCAATTTTTCTTATAATTATTATTCTATTAAGTAAATGGTTAAATTGATAAAAAAAAAAAAGGTTAAAGTAAAGGGTGATATGTGAAAATTTTACAAAGTAAGCAAGTTGTCATAAAATATTCGTTGCGTCGAGGAATATTCGTTTGGTCGGGGAATATTCGTGCGACGGCGCAATCATTAGTAGACCCCACAAAGGAATAACTGTCGGATATAGAAAGTGACATACATAATTTTTTTATAAAAATAATGGCAAAACTTTTACCATTAAACTGTTAAAATACCCGGTGATAAAAGTATAGTAATACGTGTTGTTGCACACTACCACACGGTATTGCACAATATCTCTGATTATTGATATTTACGTAAGAAGTCATTCAGTGTGATCATTCAATAATTGTCACAGTAGTTTCTGCATATTATCTCATATTCAATTATTGTCACAATAACATCTTCATAATATTTTATATTATTAAATTAATAATTGAAATAACACAGTTATTCATATTATTATTTACATTATTGAAAATGTCTAGAAAGTTCTGTTGAGAAAAAGGGTTAGATTATTTAATTGCGCGCCAATAAGGAGAAATCCTTATCAAAAAGCCCCCTATTTCTTGGGAACGATCTGGTTGTCAATATTGTGAGTTATAATATTATTGATGAAGAATTGTTGAAAGATTAAAAATGTTTTAATTGAAGATAAGTGATTTGTGGTAGATATTTATTCAATTTTTGTTATAAATAGAGGGGTTTGTCATGAAGTGTTTGTTATAAGTTTTGACTTATTCCATGGGACTCATAGGTCATCATCTAAGACTCACTTTCGCTAATAGTACTTGCCTTTACCAAACGTCAAACTACTTGACTTTTCTCATTACATGCGTCAAACCACTTACCTTTTCACATTACAGGCGTCAAACCACTTGTCTTTTCACATTACCAGACGTCAAGCCACTTGTCTCTTCACATTGCAAGGGCCAAGCTAGAATTCTTCTATAAATAGAAGCTCATTTCTTCCTTCATTCTCACCAATTCACTAAAGCGATAGAGAGAGAAACTATAGAGAGAGAATAAGAGAGAAAGAAGAAGAGTATTCTCCTACTACACTATTGCAATATCAAATCTCCTACTAAGGTAAGGGGTATTATTTCTTTCGTATTCATAAATGATATTATTTTCTTTCAATACTCATAAGGTTTGTCATTTTATTCCTTATTAATCTGTGAGAATAACCTGTCTACGCGGACTATCACATGACTGGTGAATAACCTTTCGTATTCATTCTTTATTAAGTTGCGAAAATGATTTATCTACGTAGATACCGCGTGATGGGTGAATAACCCTTCGAATTCATTCCTTATTAATATGTGAAAATAACCTATCTACGCGGACTACCGCATGCCTGGTGAATAACCCTTCGTATTCATTCCTTATTAATTTGTGGAAATAACATGTCTACGCAGACTACCACATGCCTGGTGAATAACCTTTCGTATTCATTCTTTATTAAATTGTGGAAATAATTTGTCTATGCGGATTACCGCATGACGGGTGAAAATTTATTTGCAGTTTCTTGTATTATTTTATTTCATATTCCTAAATCTAAACTTAATATTGCTTTTATAATTCCTGAAATGATTAAAAATTCCTTGAGGTTTGTGTTTCATCTAATATTATTTCACTGGAATATTGATCTGAACTCTCTTATTAAAATTTTAATCTTTTTATGTCATGGTACTATTCATTCGGGGTACTATTCATACATTACTATTCATGGGTATTATTCATATGGTACTATTCATGAGTACTATTCACAATAAAATTTAATTTTCTTTTCTTTGTCCAAGTTATCTTTTATGAATCTTATTATTAAAATTGAATCCTTGTTTTGATCTTCATGTTGATAATTTGGACATTCTTGAACTCTAGATAAATTGAATTATAAATCTCTAATATTTATCCTTGATCTCACTAGATTCATTTTTTATATCATTGTCATAATCCTTAGACTTAAATTGTGGTGAAAGTTATCTTTGGCCCGTAGTGCAAAGATAAACTGTTGATTGAAGAATATGACTAGTGTAAGACCCCAACTTATTATAAATTAAATTAAATTTCCTCTATTTATTATTTTAAAATAGTAAGGGTTGCTTTGATTAATATGGTTAGTTATGGGTAAAATGCGCAAATATTTCAAATAAGCAAGTGGTTATAAAATATTCATTGTTGTCGGGGAATATTCATTTAGTCGTGGAATATTCTTGCTGTCGGGGAATATTCGTACGACGGCGCAGCCTTGTGTGGACCCCATAATGGAAAGCGATTGGATGAAGAAAATGAAAAGTACAAGTTGTTTATAAATAACGACATAGTTGTTACCGTTAATACTGTTGGAATACCCGGTGGTTAAAAACACAGTAGCACACGGTATTACACCAATTATTGATTCTTACGTAAGAAGACACTACTCAATAATTGTTATAGTAATTACTGTTCAATATTTTATTTTATTGATTCAATAATTGCTACGTTGATATTTTATATTATTGTTGTTTCAATAATTGTCACTGCACAGTATTTTCCTGTATCAAATCAATAATTCATATTATTTTAATAATATTATTAGATAGCATCATTGGCAATGTCTAGAAAGTTCTGTCTAAGGAGAGGTTTGGTCACCTAATTGCGCGCCAGTAAGGAGAAATCCTTATTGGAAAGCCCCCTCTTTCCTGGGAACGGTCTGGTTGTCGATATTGTGATTCTGTAATATTATTTGTGAATAATTAATTATTGATTTATATGATAAGAAAAATATTCATTTTATGTGGATATAGATTGAGAAAATTTTTAATGTGACAATTGTTGAAAATTATTATTTTATCTTTTTCTGATAAAATAATTCATTTAAATATATTATCATATTATAATAATATAATAATGGTGATATTTTTGCAATGAATATGGGATATATGAATAAATGAGGAGGAAGAGTATTTTTATTACTAAAAATATTTAAAACATGTTTTTCATGTTTGTGGACCCCATTTCTTGACTGAAATTTGATTATAGCTTGTAAAATCGTCCGTATGTGGATTTCAGCCAATTTCTGCTTGGAATTTGGAAAAACTTAAACTTACAAAGTTGTAGAGAATGAAATTTTTTATGGAATGGACATAAGGTTCAAATTTTTCTGATAAAAGGGCTATTTATGATGAATTATTGAAGTTTCGAAGTTCCAGAATAATTGATTTTTGGAGTTTTAAATATTTTTGTTTAGAAAAACATTTTGGGTGATTTTATCACTTGTATGGCTGATGTCTTGACCAAAAAAGTGGGCTAAGGAAAATTTATATAAATATATAAATATTTTATTAAATTTTCTACTTTGGTGTTCTAAGCATTTTCCTATAAATAGGGTGCTTAGGTTAAAATTAAAAATCACACCGGAAACTGAAGTTTTTTCTCTCTATATTATCGAGCGTATTCTTGTGAATATTTTGAGACTTTGAGTGTTGCTATACGGTACAAATTTCTTTCAGCACTATATCCAGTATTTCAGTCAAAAGTACTGTCTTTTCGAGGTAAAGGATATTATATATTTTTTAAATGATATTATTTCTTTCAATATCATTATGCCAAAATATTGGTAATATTTTTCTTGTGAAATTCTTGTCTTTGGTGTCGGGGTTACTATTCATATATACGGCACTATTCACGAATACGACATTATTCACAAAAAAATTAAATTTTTATTTTTTGTCCAAAATATGAATATTTGATTCAAGATGTTTATTGATTGATGTTACAGGGATAAAATATTGATGATAAAATTTTAAATTCATAGAAGAAGGTAGATTTCATTCTCTACGTAACTCTTCTAATAAATTATTATTTTCGCTGCGAATATTGATTTAAAACTTGTTGTCTATTGTATTCTATCAGATTTTTCCCTGTTGAGGACTAACGATAATTTGTTCTATATTATCTTAGTCATAATATTCTTTACTGGGCTAGTTGAGCTCACCCTTTTCCTTTTTGTTCTATTTTTTTTCTCAGGAGGCGAAAATGTAGCGAGTACTAGTCAGGGTATGAAATGAAGGTTCTAGAAAGTCGTTTTAGTAGTCCTCGCTATTTTGTAAAATAGTGTCTCAATAATTGTAATGAGGACTTATTTGAGTGTTGATATTGTCTAGAAGACAATATTTATTTTTAAATTCACAGTTTATGTGTTGTCGTATTTTGCACGACAATTATATTAATAAAATTGTAGTTATTTCTGTACCGTGTATTTGGCGACTCAGAATGGGTGTTGTATACCTATTTTGGGGGCGTCACAACTAGGAACTGTGTATTAGTATAATCATAACCTTTAATGTTACAGATAAAGAATTGTAATGAAAGTTCTCTTTGGCCCGTAGTGCAAAGAAAAAATTTTGATTGATATCTTTGGTCGTAGTGCAAAGAAGAACTGTTGATTGATATTTTTAGCTCGTAGTGTAATGATGGACAGGTGTTTGACATGATCATGACCAATGATGATACAAATAAATATCTTTGGCCCGTAGTGCAAACATAAACTATTGTTTGGCATCATCATTGGTTTTAAAGTTAAACATCTTTGGCCCGTAGGGTAAAGATAGACAATTGATTGATATATATGCTCATGACCATTGATATTACAGTTAAATATATTTAAATCGTAATGCAAAGTAGATAATTAATTGGTATGATCATGAACATTGTTGTTTCATTTGAATGTCTTTGGTGTAAGGTGTAAAGACGATATGATTATTGAGTGTCTTTAGCCTTTTTGGCAAGTACATTAAGTGAAAATTATATTAAGCCTTTGTGGCAAGAAGAAACTGTTGATTTATATTATTATAAACATGAATTGTGAATTTAACTATAATCTTTAGTGGTTCAGGTGGAGACAGGTGATGAAAGTTCTCTTTATCTTAGGTACAACAAAGAACTGTTGATGAGTATTACAGGAATGAAATATTAATTATGGACTTTTAATTTGGAGGAGATAGTAGACATTATGTTTTACTGGACTCTTCTAATGGATTGTTGATTCCACTGCAATTATGGTTGAAAACTTTTATCATCTACCATATGTTCTAAATATCTGATTTATTATTGATGAAGGCTATTAATAATTAAATTATCTTTAGTCATAAAATATTATTTACTGGGCTATTTGTGCTCACTTTTTTGCTTCACAATTTCTTTCAGGTAATAAAAGTGTAGATGAGTCGAGCGGGGATAACAAGGGAATAGAGTGATGGTCTGTGACTATTGAAGTTTCTCAATATATTATAAAATAATATGACAATATATGATTGTATTGAGGACTTAAAATGTGTGTTGTATTTTATACGTCATTTAATAGTTGATTTTGGTGAAGAACAATTGGGTAAGGTGAAATCAAATTTGGAAGCGTAAAAAATACACCCTATTAGAATGAGGACATAAATCTTCTTGTGTTCCTTTGAAGACTTGAAATATTTGTTGCTGTATTTTATATGGCATTGTAATAATTTAGGTGTGTATATTATCGTATTATATTCAGTATAATATTTGTATTGAAATTCACAACTTATGTGTTATCGTATTTTGCACGGCAGTTTAATAGTTATAAATTAGAAGATTTGTATTTGGATTCTGTAATGTGTATTTGCGACCCAAAATGGGTTGTGTGGACCTATTTTGGGGGCGTCATAGTGTATATCTTCTTGTCATATAATTATCTCCATTGTGTCAAACTAAGGATTATATTCCAACCATACTCCAAGATTATGTAGGTAATGCTCATAGATATATTTTGTACGTTTCTCAATTCAAATATAATGATTAAAATTTAATACGAAGATTCAAGTCAAAAATATTAGATGAAACACAAACTATTAAGGATATTCTAATCATCACAAGAATTTTCATATTTAATTATAAAGCTGTAAAATGAATAATACTTTCTTATCATAATATGGAGTATGAAAGAAAATGATCTCCTTTACAAGTACTAAATAAATTATCTTCCTTTATGAGTATGAAGAAAATGACATACTTTACGTGTAAGAAGGAAAATGATATCCATTTATGAGTATGAAAAGATTGATACCCCTTAACTCGATATTGTGAAACACAAAATTAACAACTGAAAAAATCCTTCCATGTTTGTCTTTGCAGCAGTAAAGAATCTAACTTTCGTATCTTCTAGAGTTTTTAAAATATCTTTATGTTTTCACAAAAATGTAGCTCTCGTAAAGATATATGAAATAAACTGAATAATCACTCCATTCGGAGTTAATATGACAGAGTTATGAACTTTCTAAATTTGGGTTGAAACTAGTGATTAAAATTAGGACATGTTACGGTTTTCAGCATTTTAAGATATGAATATGACATCAGATGACTTTGCTTCCTCTTCAAAGGTGTAGAGGAAGAAAATCTAATGAAAACAAGCTTTGGAATCACTCAATTCTGACAAATGATGAATTTACTATGATTTTTCTAAAGAGTTGTTGTACATAAGAAAATTCCACTCGGGAATTCAAAGAAGAATACAACAAAGACATGACTTGGAATACAAATTTAGTACTTTAGCTGATATTTACTAATACTTGAGATAGCCTAACATACTTATAGAGAAACTTACACTAACAAATTTTTAGAGAGAAGAAAGAAGTATATGCAAGGAAGTTATGAATTTTCTTATATTAAGTCTTCCTATTTATAGCCAAAATATCCCACAATTTATAAATAAATTATTTATTCATTATCATTATCTTTAAACATCATGATTACTCATTTTCATCATTTATCTTTACTTTAAAAATAATGATTACCCATTTTCATCCATTATTGTGACACTCCCAAATCCAGGTACTCGAATTTTCCACAGATTTAGTGTTCACTCACCAAAATAAATAACATCTAGCTACCCATAATAAAGATAATAATAAAACTAAAATAGAAATCCTCCCAATAAAGGGTTACAACAGCTTAAGCAAATCAATCTCAGGTAATCTAACCTTAATACATCAATGCGGAAACATAACATAGTTTAAATAAGTCTTTAAACATAACATAATAAGTCTTAACATCAACATTCTCAAATATTAATAAATAAGTCTTCATCATTTGATTGTTTTGCCTTTGCCCTTACTAGTAGATGGCTCATCAACTCTTTCAACCTTAGCTGCAATGTTATTATGCAAGAGTGAGCAACAATTGTCCACAGGTTTACCAATAGTAATAATAATAACATGCGAGTAAATAATGGGTACTGAACAAAAGAAAGCTAAAATTTTGAATCAAGATTAGAACAGGAATCAAAAGTACATCTGAGGATCACAAGACCATGAACTATGTCCCAGGTTCTCAAGTATTTCTATTTTAAACCTTTAATAGTCATAAGACTATATGGACCTTACTTCTCATACTTAGGGGGATCAGCCCTTAGTACTATGTATGTGCACAACATCTTAAAGTTATCGCATAATATAATCCCCCGTAACAAGGTTTTTCATCTCAGCTTTAACATTAGAGTCCGCACCAAAGGAAGTTTGGTTTCAATTGATCTCAAGGGTAATTTAGAGTTCAATAATCATCAACTAAGGATTAGTTGAATAAATAAGGATTCACTAACTATTCAAGGTTTTAATGCAATAATGAAATCAATATTCAAATCAAAGATTGAATCTCAACTCTATACAATTGAATGAACATTGTATAAGAAAAGTAATACTTCAAAAGAGTTAGAACATTTCATTTGGAATCATGAACTTAAATAAATAAGCTTTGAACAATTTGAAATAAGAATATAAGGCTTGCTCAATAATAATGTGGTTTAAGAACTTGCTCAATAAAAGTTTAGTGTTAGAAAACTTGCTCAATCATAACAAAATATAGAATAAGAATTTACTTAATATAAGATTAGGATTTGGAAACTTGCGTAATCGTAATCGAGATGGGGTAAGAAACTTGCCTCTTGCATAAATTATAAAATTACAATTCACGTTCTCCAATTATCCTACATATATGTCATTTAGAATCACAATCTCAATTAGCCACAACCCGACCAAATTGCTTAGTTACACATCCGTCTTACATTTTTTAACTCTAGGTTTAATCATACTAATCACATAGCCCAATTGAAATCTTTACTAGCACGTAACATGAGGTCTTAGCATTGAAATCACATTTTCAATTCTTATTAATCATCAAACCTCAATTATTAACAATTAGTTAAGTCATAACCTTACAATCATCAAACTTGACTTACAATGTGATTATAATATGGTTTAACAACATATAATATAGTTAACGTCTTTTTAGGTTCATTAGATTATGTTACAATTATATTTTCTAAACTTGAACAATTAAAAATCTCATTCTGGGCAAAACTGCCAAGTGGCGTTGCAGCTCCACTATTTAAACTAAAATTGGCGCTGCAGCTCCACCATTTAAACTAGGATTAGTGTTGCAGCTCGACTGGCGCTACAGCTCGGACTTTAGGCTTAAGTCTGGCGCTCCAGCTCAGATTTTAAGCTTAAATCTAGCGCTGCAGCGCGACGCGCTAGTTCCAAAATCTGAAGTTCGCGAAAAAACACATAACATGGCCAAATTAGGACAAAACTTCGCTCAAACAACGATTTCAATATTACCCATAAGTTCTTAACTTTACATAAACATTTTATAACATTATTAGCATGTTTTTAACAACTTAAATCACATAAACAACTAAATTCGAACACATATTTTTCATGTTCTTTCTATTTTTCCAAGTTTTGTCAATTTTCATGAAATCATACATTATAGATTAGCTATAACACTGAATCGGTCCGTTTAAGTTTCATTCTCTTCATTTTTACATGCTTAAACATAATCAATCATCAATTTTCAATTTAATATACAATTGAAGCATGAATTTTTGTACATATACGCCATATTCATATGTTCTTACTCTGTAAACTACAAAATTCCAATAAAACACAATTACATGGATTTGATTACTCTAAAACACATATAAATCATATATAATTGAACTATACATTCTAATAAACATCAACATCAAGTTCTTAACAAATAAATCATGATTTTCAATTAACAGAGAACTTAAATATACGTTCATGGAGAAAACTTGAAAGCATAAAGTTAAAACTGGGATTAAGAAATTACCCTTGCTAACTCTATTAAGATGATATAAACCTTTAATTCTCCAAATCTCTTCTTCAATTCACACAAAATCTCTCAAACCACTCCTTTTTTCTTTGAGTTTAGTCCAACTGATATGATATAATGAAGTCTGATATAAGTATATACTACGTATACACAATAACTGGTGGGATCATGGGTAGCATTTAAGCGCAACAAGGTCTTAACTGCTCCCACGTTATTAAGGTCATGTTTGGTTTGTTCCAAATTAACTCCTTTTCCCATTATTTTAATTAACTTGTTTATTATATAGTTTATTTTTCACACTTTAATTAATCAAATAATATCATTTAAATTAAAAGACAATATTAACCATTAAATCACATCATCACATAATTAAAATTCTCATTTATTAATTATGACAAATCATTAAATCTCTAATTAATTATTAAATTAATTAGAATAACATTATAATTAATAACAACTCATTTAATTTAATAATCTCAATTAAATTCACACTTTGAAATATAAAATTATTCCACATTATTTTAATCAATGTAACACATTTAATTAAATTAATCTACCACAATTCCATCAAATATTTATTTAAGTCAATAAATAAATTAACAAAAATATTTATTTAATTTAATAAATATTTAATATTAATTACAAAAGTCTCATTCATCAAAGATTCTATCCCGAGAATCGCTACACATATATTAAGTAAATAAATGAGGATAATTTTTCATCATTTGTTCTTCGAGTTCCCACGTTGCTTCCTCAGTGTTGTGGTTCCGCCAGATTACCTTAACAGAAGGTATAACTTTATTTCTAAGCACTTGTTCTTTCCTGTCGACTATCTGAACAGGAATTTCTTTATAAGATAAATCTTTCTCAAATTATAGGGGCTCATATTCTATAACATGTTTGTAATCGAGCTTATACGGTCGTAACACAAAAATATGGAAAACATTATGGATATGCTCTAAAGTCGGAGGTAAGGCTACCTCATACGCGACTTCATCAATTTTCATCAATACTTCAAAGGGTCCAATGAACCTTGGCCTCAATTCCCCCTTCTTGCCAAATCTGATTTTTACTTTTCAGGGAGATACTTTCAAGAAAATGAAGCTACCAAATTAAAATTCTCAATTCTGTTGATGTTAATCAACATACTTCTTTTGCTTGTCCTGAGCAACTATTAATCTTGTCTTGATCACCTTGACAATCTCGGCGGTCTATTGTACCAATTCTGGTCCTAGTAATTGACATTTGCTAACTTCATCCTAGCATAATGGAGTTCTGCACTTTCTACCGTACAACGCTTTATAAGGCGGCATGTCAATACTTGTGTGGTAACTATTATTGTAAGTAAATTCCACCAATGGTAGATGATCATCCCAATTTCCTTTGAAGTTCATTATACAAGCTCTTAACATATCCTTCAATGTTTGTATTGTCCTCTCACTCTGGCCATCTATTTGATGATGGTACGATGTACTCATTCTCAATTGCATTCCCATGCATTCCTGTAGTCACTTCTGGAAGTTCGATGTGAAGCGCGGATCTCGATTAGAGACTATAGACACTAGAACACCGTGCCTTAAAACAATTTCCTTCACATACAATTTTGCCAACTGATCTAAATTAAATCTTATCTTGATCGATAAGAAATGTGTTGATTTCGTCAGTCAATCCACAATAACTCAAACTGCATCAAAACCTTTCTGAGTCGTTGAAAGAACTACTACGAAATCCATTGTGATATGCTCTCATTTCCATTATGGGATTTCTAATGGTTGTAACAACCCGCTCGGCCTCTGATGTTCTACTTTAACTTCCTGACATGTCAAACACTTGGCCACACAATCGGCAACGTCTTTTTTCATATTCGGCCACCAGAAATGCTGTCGGAGATTCCGGTACATCTTCGTACTTGTTGATCGATTTCGCAATCAATGAATACGTGCAAGTATACACGGTCAACAAGTAATAAAGAGAAAGTTGTATCGTTCCCACGAGAAATTATTTAATAAAAATCACCAAGTACTAATTCTTAACCAAACTAATTTTATTTAAACAATCTCAAATCATGAGTTTTCTAATTAATAAAACTAAATTAATCAATTAAAACTAGGTTACTTTATAAATGAATTCAAATAAATAAAGGCTAAGACTCCAATATCCCCAATTATGAACTATAAACCAATTATCCTAATTATTATGTCTACTGAATTGTTAACAGGAATTCTCAAATGCCAAAAGCCCTCTCTCGAGTGATCAATTGCCTTCTATTTAACCCGGATTAATTTTGCTATATCTCTATACAAAATAATTGAATTAAACTCGTTACAATCCTAATTCCTTATGTGTTACATGCGGCAAATAGATATTCTCATTCTATTCACAAACCTAATTATTCACTGTGCAAATAACTAAGTCACATGTCACTATGCCCAGTTCTAACCCTAGAATTCCTTTCTCAATTCCTTTTATAGTAACACGATAATTACTGATTAGATAATTAATCAATAAGCACAAAGTAAGATAAACAATTCACTTCAACATAAATAATTAGAATAAATCAAATAATGAATTCATAATCATAAAAAGTTCAATTGAAATCTTAATGAAAGAGTTAGTTCATAATTAATGAATTAAAACCAAGAATCCACAATTGAATAGATATTAAAAGATAAAAGTAAGAGAATATAATCTGTTGTCAGCAAATTTGATGCTCCCCACTTGCTCCTGCTTTGAATCTTCAATGGTCTCCAAGTTGCTTCAATCTCTAAAACTAATAAGAACTAGGGTTATGTTCTAATCGAAAGGAGTGTTTAATCTAGTCTAATATATGTAATCTCCCTTTATTTTATGTCCTACATCATGTATTTATAGGTTACAAGTCCAATTTTGAGCTTAGGAACAAACCCAATCCAATTTGGAGTCAAAAAGGTGTCAAAATTCGCCCAAAATGCAACCAGGCCGCACCCAACCTCTTCCCCAGTGCCCCAGCGCTGGGCCCGACGCTGAGAATCTGCTCCCTAATGCCCCGGTGCAGCAATTAAGCCTAAAATGGGCGCCCCGGCGCTGCCACTTTTTCTGACATTTTCTGCTTCGACTTCCTTTGGGAAAATGGCCATAACTTCTTCGTCCGAACTCCAATTTTGATGATTCAAGATGTTCTGGAAAGATGAAAAGTAGATCTACAACTTTCATTCTTTGAGTGTTTCGAAATAAGGTCTGTATCAATACTCAAATTGACTCTGAAGTGACTGCTGTGTAAATGGCAAGCCAAAAATGCGAATCTAGCCACCCCGAACGTCGATCCATGTAAATTTTATCCCAATTCCTACAAAACAACATAAAACATGCTTGAATAGACATAAACACTTAAAAACTAATCTAAAAGACTTGAGAACAACAATAAATTAAGCCCGAATGTATCCAATTCATGTGTATAAATCTCACTCATCCGTACTCCCCGGGTCAATCGAATATCTTGAGCTATGAGCCTCGCTCAAAATTTTCTCTTTAACTTTTGGTACTAGCGGAACCCAAATTCTTTTCTCGAATCACATAAACCCTTCTGAATCAACTTTGAATTTTGACTCTTCACCTTCAAATAGTCTTTTTCTTATCTTTTCACATTCCTTATACTGAAGTTGTGCTTCCTTAACCGTATCCATCAAAAATGGACCAGTTTCCATTTGGAATAGTTTTTTATTTGACTCCTTCGAATATTTCACTTCTAATTCCATCTTCGTCATTGCTGAAATTAGTTCCTCCTGAGCAGTTAACGTAAACAGTTTCTCCCGACCCTTTTTGCTTAAGGCGTCTCCAACAACATTCGCTTTACCCGGATGGTATAAAATCTCACAGTCATAATCCTTTATTAACTCCAACCATCTCCTCTGACGCATATTCAAATCCTTCTGTGTGAAAATATATTTCAAACTCTTATGGTCTATATATATCTCACACTTCTCCCCGTAGAGATAGTGCCTCCATATCTTCAAAGCAAACACCACTGCCGCCAATTCCAAATCATGGGTCGAATACCCCTTCTCATAATCCTTTAGTTAGCATGATGCATAAGCAATGACCTTGTCATTCTGCATAAGTGCACAACCTAGTCCTTTATGCGATACATCACTATACACTACAAAATTTCTTGTGCTATCCGGAGAGATAACACAGGTGCCGTACTCAACCGCTTCTTTAGCTCTTGGAAACTTTCCTCACACTTCTCCGTCCAGACAAACTTCACCGATTTCCTAGTCAAATTCGTCAGTGAAGTCGCGATTTTGGAAAAATCTTGAATAAATATTCTGTAATAACCTGCCAATCTTAGAAAACTCCTTACTTTTGACGGTGTCTTCGGCTGATCCCAGTTCATCACAGCTTCAACCTTCAAGGGATCTACCAAAATCCTGTCATTGTCAATCACATGCCCAAGAAATTGCACCCGCTCTATCCAGAATTCACATTTTGAAAACTTGGCGTGCAACTTCTTTTTTCTTAATGCTTCTAATGTCACCTTCAAATGTTCCACATGTTCCTCCTTGGTCTTAGAATATACCCGAATATCGTCGATGAACACCACCATAAATTTATCCAAAAACGGTTTAACACCATGTTCATTAGGTCCATAAACAATGCAGGAGCATTCTTTAGACCAAATGATATCATCAGGAACTCGTAATGACCGTAACGAGTCCTAAACGTTATCTTCGGTAAATCTTCCTTCCTCACCTTCAACTGATGATACCCACTTCTCAAGTCTATCTTTGGAAAATATCTAGCTCCTTTCAACTGGTCAAACAAATCGTCAATCCTTGGCAATGCATACTTATTCTTAATTATGACCTTGTTTAACTCTATGTAATCAATGCAAAGCTGCATCGACCCACCCTTCTTCTTAACAAACAACACCAGTGCTCCCCACGGTGATATGCTCGGCTAAATATATTTCTTGTCTAACAGTACTTCTTGCAGTTGCACCATCAAATCCTTCATCTCCACCGGAGCCATACAGTACAGGGCCTTCGATATTTCGGCAGTTCCTGGCACCAAGTCGATTACGAATTCCACTTTCCTATTTGGCGGAAGTCCTGGAAAGTCATCTGGAAATACATCCACAAAGTCTCTAACGACTGGTATGTCCTCTAATTTTGAACTCTCCTTTCGAGTGTCGACTATGTAGGCTAAATATCCTACACAATCTTTTCTCAACAACTTCTTGGCCTGCATCATCGTCAGACAACTCGCTTATCTAGTCGACTTACTGCCATGAAATACAACCTTTGACGGGGTCATAAGGTTTACACATTTCCTTTGGCAATCAATTATCGCCCCATAATTGAATACTCAATCCATTCCCAAAATGACGTCAAAATCCCCAAGTTTAATCGGGATTAGATCTAAGATAATCACGTGGCCCTTAATATCCACCCTACAGTTCTTGTGTATAAACCTAACAGGAATTACTTCCCTATTCGCAATCTCTATGTTCAAAGGGTAATCTAATTCCTCTCTAGGCAAATTCAACCTCTTAGCAAAATCGTCGGATATAAATGAACAAGTAGTACCCGAATCAAATAATACGTAAGCATTAATATCATTGATCGGAATGATACCTGACACCACATCTCGTGACTGCACAGCATCTTGTATGGTTATGTTGAAAGCTCTGGCGATGGGTCAGTTTGGCAATGTTGATCTAGTGATAGTCAGAGTGCTACCACTGCTGTTTCCCTTACTTCCACTCCCTCCTGTTCCTCCTGCTGCCTTTTTCCTTTTTGGGACAATCCCTAGTCATATGATATAAGACCCCAATTTATTATAAATGAAATTAAATTTCCTCTATTTATTATTTTGAAATAGTAAGGGTTGATTTGATTAATGTGGTTAGTTATGGGTAAAATACGCAAATATTTTAAATAAGCAAGTGGTTATAAAATATTCATTGTTGTTGGGGAATATTTGTTTGGTCGTGGAATATTCTTACTGTCGGGGAATATTAGTACGATGGCGCAGCCTTGTGTGGGCCCCATAACGAAAAGCGATTGGATGAAGAAAACAACAAGTATAAGTTGTTTATAAATAACGGCGTAGTTGTTACCGTTAATACTGTTGGAATACCCGGTGGTTAAAACACAGTAGCACACGGTATTGCACCAATTATTGATTCTTACGTAAGAAGACACTACTCAATAATTATTACAGTAGTTATTGTTCAATATTTTATTTTATTGATTCAATAATTGCTACGTTGATATTTTATATTATTGTTTCAATAATTGTCACTACACAGTATTTTCATTATCAGGTCAATAATTCATATTATTTGAATAATATTATTAGATAACATTATTGACAATGTCTAGAAAGTTCTGTCTAGGGAGAGGTTTGGTCACCTAATTGCGCGTCAGTATGGAAAAATTCTTATTGGAAAGCCCTCTCTTTCCTGGGAACGGCCTGGTTGTCGATATTGTGATTCTATAATATTATTTGTGAATAATTAATTATTGATTTATAAGATAAGGAAAATATTCATTTTATATGGATATAGAAGGAGAAAATTTTAAAGTGACAATTGTTGAAAAATTGATATTTTATCTTTTCTAATAAAATAATTTATTTAAATATATTATTATATTTTAATAATATAATAATGGTGATATTTTTATAATGAATGTGGGATATATGAATATGAGGAGGAAGAGTATTTTTATTGCAAAAGTTGTTTAAAACATGTTAAACATGTCTGTGGGCCCATTTCTTGACTGAAATTTGATTATAGCCTGTAAAATTGTCCGTTTGTGGATATCGATCAATTTCTGTTTGGAATTTGGAAAAACTTTCTTCTGCGAAGTTGTAGAGAATGAAATTTCCTATGGAAAAGACATAAGGTTCGAATTGTTCTGACAAAATGGCTATTTATTATGAATTATTGAAGTTCTGAGGTTCCGAAATAATTGATTTTTGGAAGTTTTAATTATTTTTAATATGAAAAACGTTTTTGTCCTTAATTGTGGGTCTTGCATGTGATGTAAATTGTTGAATTCAGATCTAAGAAAGTGGGCGTAAGAAATTTGTATATATATATATATATATATATATATATATATATATATTATTAAATTTTCTGCTTTAGTGTTCTAAGTATTTTCCTATAAATAGGATGTTTAGGTTAGATTTGAAAATCACACCAGAAACTGAAGTTTTCTCTCTCTATATTATCAAGCGTATTCTTGTGAGTATTTTGATACTTTGAGTTTTGTAAAATGGTGCAAGTTTCTTCAGCATTATATTTTATATTCCAGCCAGAAGTACTATTCTTTTCGAGGTAAGGGGTGTTATTTTTTTTAAATGATATTATTTCTTCTAATATCATTATGTCGGATTATTGGTAAGATTTTTCTCATGAAATTCTTGTCTTTTAGTGTCGGGGTTACTATTCACGTATATGACAATATTCACGTATACGACACTATTCACGAATACGGCATTATTCACAGAAAAATTAAATTTTCATTTTATATCGAAAATATCTATTTTGGATACTAGCTTTGATTGTATCCATATTTTGATCATTCTTGAATTTTACTCCACTATGATTATTTATGAGGTATTTTTGGACATGAATAAACCGAAATACGAATCCTTAATACTTATTCTTTTGTTTCACTGGATTCGTTTTCTTTAAAATATTTTTCATCATCCTCAGTCCTAAATGATGGTATTACTGAATATCTTTGGCCTGTAGTGCAAAGATGGTTAATTTTCTTATGAATATCTTTGGCCCGTAGTGCAAAGATGTACATGTGTTGAGATGAACATGACCGACTGATGAATATCTTTGGCCTGTAGTGCAAAGATGAATATTTAATTCAAGATGTATATTGATTGATGTTACAGGGATAAAATATTGATGATGGACTTTTAAATTCATAGATTATAGTAGATTTCATTCTCTATGTAACTCATCTATGAATTATTATTTCTGCTGCGAATATTGATCTGAAACTTGTTGTCTATTATATTTTATTAGATTTTTCCCTATTGAAGACTAACGATGATTTTTTCTATATTATCTTAGTCATAATATTTTTTACTAGGCTAGTTGAGCTCACCTTTTTCCTTTTTGTTCTATTTTTCATCTCAGGAGGCGAGAATGTAGCGAGTTCTAGTCGGGGTGTGGAATCATGGTTCTAGAAAGTTGTTTAGTAGTCCTCACCATTTTTTGTAAAATAATGTACCAATAATTGTAATGAGGACTTATTTGGGTGTGAATATTGTCTAGATGGCAATATTTGTATTTAAACTCACAGTTTATATGTTGTATTAATAAAGTTGTAGTTGTTTCTGTACCATATTATTGACGACTCAAAATGGGTGATGTATACCTATTTTGGGGGCGTCACAGTTGGTATCAGAGCTTAGGGATATGATCTCTGGTGGAGATCGGGGAATAAAACTAGGAGGGGAGAGACGAGTAAATCCTTCGCTAGTGTGTCCTACCTAAGCTTATTTGTTAGATGGTCGGTATATAGGGATTTTATGTGATATGTTGATTTCCTTAATTAACCCTTGTTTTATGGCAGTTTTTGAGAATGGCAACTGAGAATGTTAATAGTGGAGTAAATGAGACCGTGGAGACACATTGGCTCACCAATGAGGAGAACGTACAACAGGCTGACAATGTTCCTCCTGTGAACAACACCACTGAGCAGATGATGAACGACGGGATGTTTAGAAGCTTTTTGCAGTTCATGCAAAATCAGACGAGGGAGACTCGTGTACAAAATACAGGTGGAAATGATAATAACGCACGGTTTGTTACAGCCAAGCAATTCAAAGAGTTGGGACCACCAGAATTCTGGGGAAAGTTGGATCCGATTAAAGCGGAGACGTGGGTAAAACAAATTACCAAGATATTCGATGTCTTGGGATGTACAGAGGAACAGAAGGTTCCATTCACCACTTTTATGTTCCGTAATGAGGCAGATTACTGGTGGGAATCTGTGAAGCGTACCCATCCAGCCGCACTCAGCATGTCTTGGGAGACGTTTCAGAAACTGTTCAATGACAAGTACTTTCCTGAAAGTATTCTTCATATGAAGGAAGTGGAGTTTATTAGGTTGGAACAAAAAAATATGACGGTGTCCCAGTACGAGGCGAAGTTTGCAGAGTTATCCAGGTTTGCACCTCATTTGGTGGAGAATGAGGAACGTATGACGCGGATGTTTCTGAGAGGTTTGAAACCCGGCATACGTCAATATCTCATTTCTCATAAATTTTCTCTCTATTCAGATGTTGTCAACAGGGCTCAATTGTTAGAGCGAGATAATGAGTACATTCAACCGAGGGACCACAACCAGGATCATACCGGTGACAGCAGTCATCAGAACAACGATAACCAGCGGAGAAAGAAAAATACGGACAAAAATGGTAACCACTCTGGTGGTAATCATGGCCATGAAAATAGAAGAAGAGAGTCGGGAGGAGATTTTAAAAAGAGGAGATTCAACAATGACCATGTGAAGACGTCAACACCAGCAACAACTGGTTCTAAGGGAGGGGAACGACCACCGGTCATATGTTATAAATGCGAGAAAGAGGGACATATCAACCCAAACTGCCCACAACAGTTTAAGGTATGTTATAATTGTGGAAAGGAAAGACATATCGCTCGAGATTGTACTGTAGCAAAACCAAGTCCAGCGGGGATGGTGACTCAAAAGGTTGTCCCAAAAAAGTCAAAGTCAACGGTTCCTGGAAGAGCGTTTGTCGTGATTGGTCAAAATGTGAGGAACCCAAATGAGGTGATTACGGGTAAGCTAATCATAAATTCTTACGAAGATTATACCTTACTAGATACCGATGCTACCCATTCATTTATCTCTCCTGCTTGTGCTCAACGTTTAAACTTAACTCCGGAGAAATTAGACTTTGATTTATCTGTGGAGACTCCGTTAGGAGAAACTTTCATCACATCCGCTGTTTATAAATCTTGTTTGATCCAAGTTGGCACCATCACATTACCTGTTGATCTTATCTCTTTAAAGATACTTGCTTTTTATGTGATTTTAGGGATTGATTGGTTAACTACTCATCATGCCAAAATTGATTGTTTTCGTAAGGTTGTTAGTTTTTATATTCTTAACCAACCTGTTGTATGAATTCAAGCAACTAAACCACTAAAATCAATCACTGTCATATCAAGTCATAAAGCTATTCGTTTATTAAAAAATGGATGCCAAGCTTTCTTAGCCCATGTTATAGATTTGAATAAAGATACGTCGGATTTGAATAATATTCTTGTTGTTAGTAAATTTTCTGACGTATTTCCTGAAGAACTTTCCAGTCTACCCCCAGAACGTGAAATTAAATTCTTCATTGATCTTGAACCTGGTACAAAGCCCATTTCTAAAACCCCATATCGAATGGCTCCTATTGAACTTCAGGAGTTAAAGTTCCAACTACAGGAGTTGTTGGACATCGGTTTCATTCGTCCTAGTACATCTCCTTGGGGTGCTCCTATTTTATTTGTAAAGAAGAAAGACGGGAGTATGCGACTTTGTATTGACTATCGAGAATTGAACCATATCACCATTAAGAATTGGTATCCTCTACCTCGTATTGATGAACTATTTGACCAGTTGCAAGGAGCACAATTCTTCTTAAAGATCGATCTTCGTTCTGGATATCATCAGCTGAAGATTAGAACTGAGGATATTCCAAAGACTACCTTCAGAACTAAGTACGGGCATTATGAATTCTTAGTCACGTCTTTTGGATTGACTAATGCTCCTGCGGCTTTCATGGATATGATGAACCGAGTATTCAAGGATTATTTGGATCAGTTCGTTGTTGTCTTTATTGATGACATCCTCATATATTCCAAAATTCATGAAGATAATGAGCACCATTTGAAGTTGGTACTCCAAAAGCTTCGTGAAAACAAGCTATATGCCAAGTTAAAGAAATGCGAGTTCTGGCTTGAGGAAGTAGCATTCCTTGGGCACGTGGTGTTAAAACATGGAGTATCTGTCGACCCAGCGAAGATTGAAGCAATACAAAGTTGGGAGCAACCGAAGACGGTGACCGAAGTACGTAGCTTTTTGGACTTAGCTGGTTATTATCGGAGGTTCATGGAAGGATTTTCTTGAATTGCTACTCCATTAACTCAACTGACTCGAAAAGATATAAAATTCGTATGGAGCGAGGAATGCGAAGAGTTTCCAAAAGCTTAAGAGGAGACTCATTTTGACACCTGTTCTGACAATACCATCTGGTTCGAATGGATTTGTTATCTACAGCAATGCTTCAGGCAAAGGGTTAGGATGTGTTCTCATGCAACATGGAAAAGTCATAGCCTATGCCTCGCGACAACTTAAAGAATATGAGAGGAATTATCCTACTCAAGATCTAGAGTTGGCAGCAGTCGTTTTCGCGCTAAATATCTGGAGGCACTATCTATATGGAGAGAAAGTGGAGATATATTCAGACCATAAAAGCCTCAAATATTTCTTCACCCAAAAGGAACTCAACATGCGGCAACGACGTTGGCTCGAGCTGTTAAAAGATTATGACCACACTATTCAATACCATCCTGGAAAAGCAAACGTGGTAGCTGACGCGTTGAATAGAAGATCATATGCAGGAACGAGTACGATGATGTCAAGTATACGCATAGAACCAACTTTAATCGATAAAGTTAAAGTTGCTCAAGCCACCGACCCGGAGCTGATGCGTATGAAGAAGAAAGTACAAGAAGGTGTTATTTCGGAAGCGAGAATCGATGAAGAAGGAATACTTTGAGTCCACTCCAGACTTTGTGTTCATAACGATTCTGATTTGAAGAACAATATCATGATGGAGGCACACAATACACCATTTGCAATCCATCCTGGAAGTACCAAAATGTATCGTGATCTTCAACATACATTTTGGTGGAACAACATGAAGCGAGAGATCGCGAAGTTTATCTAGAGGTGTTTAACTTGTCAACGTGTAAAGGTTGAGCATTAAGTGCCTAAGGGTCCATTGCAACCACTTGAGATTTCGAAATGGAAGTGGGAACACATTACCATGGATTTTGTTACGGGTCTTCCCACGGTTTCTCAAGGCATAACTGTTATTTGGGTTATTATTGATAGATTAACCAAGCCTGCTCATTTCTTGCCGTTACAGGAGACTTATTCCCTTGAACGTCTTGCTCATATGTATGTAAATGAGATTGTGAGATTGCATAGCATGCCAGTATCCATAGTTTTGGATCGTGACCTAACATTCACTTCACGATTTTGATTTAGCTTGCAAAAAGCTTTGGGAAGGGATTTACGATTCAGTTCGGCATACCATCTTCAAACGGACGGACAATCAAAGAGGACTATTCAAACTCTTGAAGATTTATTAAGACTTTGTGTCCTAGACTTCAAAGGGAGTTGGGATAAGCATTTACCATTGATGGAATTCTCAAACAACAATAGTCATTATATGGATGAAAGTTTCGCTCTCCAGTATTTTGGGATTAGGTGGGTGAAGCAACATTGTTGGGACCATAGTTGGTACGTATGACTACAGAAAAGATCTAAATAATTCGACAACATATACAAATAGCACAGGATCGACAAAAGAGTTATGCAGATCTTCATCTAAAGGACGTGGAATTTAGTATTAGGGATCATGTATTATTGCGTGTTACTCCATAGAAGGGAGTTACAAGATTTGGGAAGAGAGAAAAGCTCAATCCATGATTTATTGGCCCATTTCAGATTCTTGACCGAGTAGGAAATGTAGCCTATAAACTCGCATTACCTCCAAGTATGTCTCGCGTTCATAATGTTTTTCATATATTTGTGCTTCGTAAATATGTGAAAGACCCGAACCACGTTATTGAGTTGGAACCAGATGAGGTAGCTGAAGACTTAACGTACGAGGAGGTACCTGTCAAGATCTTGGATAGGAAGGAGCATGTCTTACGTACAAAGGTCATACCACAAGTCAAAGTTTTGTGAAGGAACCATGCTATTGAAGAAATGACTTGGGAGTTGGAAACAGAAATGAAAGCGAGGTATCCTCACCTTTTCGAAACACCAGGTACGTACGTCAATTTCGAGGACGAAATTTCATAAGGAGGGGAGGTTGTAAGACCCCAGTTTATTATAAATGAAATTAAATTTTCTCTATTTATTATTTTGAAATATTAAGGGTTGATTTGATTAATATGGTTAGTTATGGGTAAAATGAGCAAATATTTTAAATAAGCAAGTGGTTGTAAAATATTCATTGTTGTCGGGGAATATTTGTTTGGTCGTGAAATATTCTTACTGTCGGAGAATATTCGTACGACGGCGCAGCCTTGTGTAGGCCCCATAACGGAAAGTGATTGGATGAAGAAAATGACAAGTATAAGTTGTTTATAAATAACGGCGTAGTTGTTACCGTTAATACTGTTGGAATACTCGGTGGTTAAAACACAGTAGCACGCGGTATTGCACCAATTATTGATTCTTAATAAGAAGACACTACTCAATAATTATTACAAAAGTTACTGTTCAATATTTTATTTTATTGATTCAATAATTGCTACATTGATATTTTATATTATTGTTGTTTCAATAATTGTCACTACACAGTATTTTCATTATCAGATCAATAATTCATATTATTTGAATAATATTATTAGATAACATTATTGGCAATGTCTAGAAAGTTCTGTCTAAGGAGAGTTTTGGTCACCTAATTGCGCGTCAGTAAGGAGAAATCCTTATTGGAAAGCCCCCTCTTTCCTAGGAATGGCCTGGTTGTCGATATTGTGATTCTATAATATTATTTATGAATAATTAATTATTGATTTATATGATAAGGAAAATAATCATTTTATGTGGATATAGATGGAGAAAATTTTAAAGTGACAATTGTTGAAAAATTGATATTTTATCTTTTCTGATAAAATAATTCATTTAAATATATTATTATATTTTAATAATATAATAATGGTGATATTTTTACAATGAATGTGGGATATATGAATATATGAGGAGGAAGAGTATTTTTATTGCAAAAGTTGTTTAAAACATGTTAAACATGTCTGTGGGCCTATTTCTTGACTGAAATTTCATTATAGCCTATAAAATTGTCCGTTTGGGGATATCGGTCAGTTTTTTTTGGAATTTGGAAAAACTTTCTTCTGCAAAGTTGTAGAAAATGAAATTTTCTATGAAAAAGACATAAGGTTCGAATTTTTCTGACAAAAGGGCTATTTATTATGAACTATTGAAGTTTCGAGGTTCCGAAATAATTAATTTTTGGAAGTTTAAATTATTTTTAATATGAAAAACATTTTTATCCTTAATTGTGGGTCTTGTATGTGATGTAAATTGCTGAATTTAGATCTAAAAAAGTGGGCGTAAGAAATTTGTATATATATTAATATTTTATTAAATTTTCTGCTTTAGTGTTCTAAGCATTTTCCTATAAATAGGGTGCTTAGGTTAGAATTAAAAATCACACTAGAAACTGAAGTTTTCTCTCTCTATATTATCGAGCGTATTCTTGTGAGTATTTTGATACTTTGAGTGTTGCTATACGGTGCAAGTTCCTTCAGTGTTATATCTAGTATTCCAGCCAGAAGTACTATTCTTTTCGAGGTAAGGGATGTTATTTTTTTTTAAATGATATTATTTCTTCTAATATCATTATGTCATATTATTGGTAAGATTTTTCTCGTAAAATTTCTCTCTTTTAGTGTCGGGATTACTATTTACGTATACGACACTATTCATAGAAAAATTAAATTTTTGTTTTTTGTCAAAAATAACTATTATGGATACTAGCTTTGATTGTATCCATGTTTTGATCATTCTTGAATTTTACTCCACTATGATTATTTATGAGGTATTTTTGGACATGGATAAACCGAAATACGAATCCTTAATACTTATTCTTTTGTTTCACTGGATTCATTTTCTTTAAAATATTTTTCATCATTCTCAGTCCTAAATGATGGTATTACTGAATATCTTTGGCTTGTAGTGCAAAGATGGTTGATTTTCTTATGAATATCTTTGGCCCGTAGTGCAAAGATGTACAGGTGTTGAGATGAACATGACCGACTGATTAATATCTTTGGCCTGTAGTGCAAAGATGAATATTTCATTCAAGATGTATATTGATTGATGTTACAGGGATAAAATATTGATGATGGACTTTTAAATTCATAGATTATAGTAGATTTTATTCTCTATGTAACTCATCTATGAATTATTATTTCTGCTGCGAATATTGATCTGAAACTTGTTGTCTATTGTATTTTATCAGATTTTTCCCTATTGAAGACTAACGATAATTTCTTCTATATTATATTAGTCATAATATTTTTTATTGGGCTAGTTGAGCTCACCCTTTTCTTTTTTGTTCCATTTTTCTTCTCAGGAGGCGAGAATGTAGCAAGTTCTAGTCGGGGTGTGGAATGATGGTTCTAGAAAGTTGTTTAGTAGTCCTCACCATTTTTTGTAAAATAATGTACCAATAATTATAATGAGGACTTATTTGGGTGTGAATATTGTCTAGATGGCAATATTTATATTTAAACTCACAGTTTATATGTTGTACTAATAAAGTTATAGTTGTTTCTGTACCATGTTATTGACGACTCAAAATGGGTGATGTATACCTATTTTGGGGGCGTCACATATAATCCCTCGACCTGCAAGTGAAGCAAGCCCCCTTCTTAGGGTTAGGGTAATTTGGCACTATGTGGCCTTCCTTACCACAATTGTAGCAAACCCTCTTCCCCTTAATGCTTACGCTTTGGTGATTCTTCATGCAGGTAGGACAAGCCTCCACCTTCTTCTTTTGACTTCTTTTCTGATTCCCAGTAGACATATTATCATTTCACTTCCTCTTCTGACTATGACCACCACAACTTTTGTTTCCACTAGCTCTGTTGTTCTTACCTTCATTCTTCTTCTTCTTCTATTCTTGATTATACCTGGTCAGAACATCGCTTCCATCTTCTGCAATGATTGCCTTCTCCAAAACTCCCGCAAAAGTGTTCAATTGGAACATTACCACCTTTTTGTACAACCATGGCTTTCCTCTCATCTGTATTCACGTGATAAGTTACGAACCTAGCCAACTCGTTGAACTTCGCGGCATATTCTGGCACCGACATGGTACCCTTCTTCAACTCCAGAAACTGAACCTCCATATGGTTCTGAGAACTCGTTAGGAAATATATCTCCTTGAGCCTATCCCATGTGATCACACCCTGTCCTCCTCTAACCTTTTTTGCCTGCCACCAGTATCTTGAGCTTGCGGTTGATTCGCAAGTGCTCCTGCTAACAGGTTTACCAACTGTTGAACATGATTAGCATTAACATTATCCTTTTTGTTGTTGTTGATGTTCGTGGATCCTTCCTGAGCTTGTTGATGTGTCGAGCATCTTCTTGGAGGCATTTTATGTTTAAGATATACGTTTATTAGATCATTACTCAAAATCTTAAGTATTTAAGACATAACTTAAATATTTTAAGATTGTCACTTAACACATAAAATCTTCAATAAATTCTAATATTTTATTCATTAATAACTTTTAAAACATAGAAGGATAGAATCACTACTATTTACATCAACTATCCCGAGATAAAGAATCTTCAGGATTAAATCATCATATTTTATTGCTTATATCTACACAGGAATTTATGTTATTAACTACCATAGATATTCACATAACTCACATTGTTCCTATCACGGCCTACTTTGACGTCGAACATCTTCTTTGCGCTCTTCTTCCATAATACGGAACATCTCTGTGACACCCCCAAATCCGGGTTACCTGACTCTCGAGTTTGGTGTTCACGATCCACAATATAAATAACATTTAACTACCCATATTATATATAGATAGTAACTTTCATAAGATTTTATCAGAGTTTAATAATAATACATCACCCAGGTTCACTAACCTTAACTTTACAAACATACCCTTTAGTTATACAAAAAAAAAAGGTTTACAATACAACATAATAAATATGTTCAACATAACTAATTTATAACTACGCCTTTTCCCTTGTCCTTTGCAGCACCTCCTGCAACTTCGTCCCTAGCTGAAAAATTTTATTTAGCAAGGGTGAGCAACTAATTTGCTCCGCAAGTTAATACATACAATAAATGTATAAGGATTCAAAACAACAGTCTATCTATTTTGATAGAATAAAATCAAAGTTCAGGGAACTTTGAAATGGCTGAACAAATCGTTATTCAATAACAAGTTTTCTCGTATTCTATACCACAATAATTCAATAATGAAAGAGTACAACGCTTTCAAAGTTTCTACAATATTCTAATGAATAATCAAGAATGAATTCTACGAAATATCAAAGTGGAATGTTTTCCAGATTTATACTGAGCGATCACACAAGATCTTTAAACTTATTTTCTCGGGTAGATATCAAAGATTTACTTTGATAAATACTCAGGTGTATCAGATAACCATAAAGATTAAATCATACCCCTCTGCAAGTACAACAAGTGATCAGCTTATTATACCCTATATTATGCATAATACTCAAAACGCGCGCAAAGGTCGAATTCACGACCAACAAAATGTTCCCTTTATATAAAAGGTTGTTCTTCTCAGTCTTAGAATCAAAAGTTTGATTTTACAACGAAATACTGGTATTTCAATTTTATTTACTTCTCGGTCGAGCCGAAATAATTGGCTTCGATCTGTCAATAATAATTGAATTCTCTTTTTAAACCTATCAAATTCAAACAAATGTTCGTCTAGCTAAAATAATTAGCTAAGATATTTCTCAGTGTAATTTGACAATAAACAGGAATTATATGTACTGTCAATTCTAACTTCTACAGATATGAATATCCAACAACAGTTATTCTACAAATGTATATTTCTGAATTAGTAATTCAATTTGAATTATTAAGCATGCCCTAACTGTGAATTATCAACAATAATTTCCTGGACGTGGCATAATTAGCAATAATTATCCACCAATAATAATTGAATGAAATAACTCAAGGTTGAGTTAGGAAACTTGCCTCTTCCGCTGATTACAGCAACACAATATACTTATCTGCTTTCAAAAGACCTATAACCAATAATATCGGTCTAACAATTAGCACAATAATTCACATAACACACAACACTATAATTCACAGTCAAACTTCTCCTAGACACATTACCACATAGCCATATTAGTGTTTATAACCTATATAAACACTTAACAAGTTAAACTAGTTCAGTCTGGTTGGACTTCGGTCCATTCTCGGTGTTCTGGTCACCCTATCCGACAATTAACACATTGATTGTCAATTAAATTCGGTTTCTAAGCTTCAATATTAATTTAGATAAGTCAATTATCAATTATAATATTTTTCGAAAGCTTTTAATAATTATCAAACAATTATTATAATCTATAATAATTTTTCAAACACTTAAATCATTTTTAAATAATTTAATTATCAAATAATCTTATCATTATTAATATTTAATAATATCCAAATACAATAACATACATTCCAAAATATTAAAGTTATCATCAATAACTTAAAATATTTTTAAATCATCAATATTCTACTTAAATGATTTTTAAAATAATTAAAATTATTTTTAAATCATCACCATTAATATATAAATATTAATGAAATTATTATCCAAATATTAAAAGTTATTAATTATAACTTAAAATATTTTTAAACTATTTTTCTTATTTTTAAATGATTTTTAAATCCATAAAATCATTTTTAATTCATTTATTTAATATAACAATTAAATAAATCAAACATCATTAATATTAATTTATTAATGAAAAATTCTCCAAAAATATTAAAAATTATATTTTATAATTTAAAATATTTTCTAACACTTTATTCTCAATTAAAATGATTTTTAAATCATAAAAATCATTTTTATCTTATTTATTTAATTTAATAATCAAATAAATCTAATATCATTAATATTAAATTACTAATGAAAATTCTCCAAAAATGATAAAAGTTACATTTTAGAACTCAAAATATTTTTAAATACATTATTCTTATTTAAAATGATTTTTCATAATATTAAATTATTTTTCTCTTATTTATTTAATACACTAATTAAATAAATTAAATACCTTTAATATTCAAATAATTATAAATATTAAAGAAAAATATTCCAATTGGTCAAAAAATATTTTTCATAATTTAAAATAATTTTTAAAACCATTTTTGGTAATTTTTAGAATTTATTTCTATTTTTTATTAATTTTCGAAATATTCAGAAAATAAATTAATTAAAACCGTCGCTATAAGCCTTTAGCGACACAAAGCGTCGCTGTAGGTGTTCTTGAGCCCAAGAACACTGACAGCCGGTTAACAACCTGCCTTGTTTGACCAGCCATAGATTTTAATCCATGCATGTTCCTGGCCAAATTAAATCTTGATCGTGTAGAACTCATGTAATTCTCCAATTATCAACCATCAATTGGCTCAAACAACAACCCAGATTCAAGATCTGAGCCTCGCAAAACAGTGTCAGAGCTGTTCTGGGTTTTCTGGGCAACCCAGAAACCCAGACAGTTTCGTGGTACTACTTTGGGGCTAAATTATCTTCATGATCTGACCATAACATTGATGTTATTAAGGTCTAAACCTCTAGTCCACATGACAAGGAACAAGTATATAACACAAGTTTAGTCCAAACATAACAGAATTAGATTTTATGGTTCGGTCAATCACTGACAAAAACTTAGTTCATACGTTTTCTGGAAATTCCAGAAAACAGACATTCATGTCGAGTAAGCTAGTTTGACTAGCCACTCTAATCGCTACGATGATGGTTTGAAAAACGTAAGGACATATTATCATAGTAGATCTAGCAGGCTACAACTTGGTCACAAACAAAACATCAAACAACACAACACCTGTCAGATCCAGAGCTTGAAAAATGTTGTCAGACGCTCTTTAACACTTTCTGGGTTACCCAGAAAGTTCATGGTCATGCCCGGTCAACGTGTTTTGACCATGAATAACTTCAAATCTTAACATAAACTATCTGTAATACCACTTCCAGATCACAGACCACATGACATAGTACAGATCCAAAACATAAAACAAGAAAAATCAAAAACAGACACGGATCTATGGCGCCTGACATTAGGTTGTCAGACCACAGATTTTGTTCTTGAACATTTTTAGAAAAACGTACTTTTACTCACTTTGGGGCTATGGATCCATCATGGATCATCATATAACCACTAAAAACATCTTCTAGTAATATACTAAACATATAAACACAAAAATTTCTCAAGCATCAAAGATCAAAAATAAAAACTTGGTTATACCTTTCTAGCTTTTGATTCTTGATCTATGCTCTCCAATTGTTTATGGTTGATCTAAGAGGTGTTTATAGGACTGATCTACTACAGATTTTTGTGGGTTTAGAGGAGAGAAAGAGTTGGTGAGAGCTAGAGACTAAGTGAGCCAAATTTTGTGACATTCTCTCTCTTGATTCTTTTATATAGCATATTTAGTGGTTAGATATGATCTTGCTGGCACATGGAGCTGATCTTGCTGAGATTTTGTGTCATATTGGTCAATGGAGTTGGTAACCTACTAAAGATTTGGACAAAATTTGCAAGCTATCTCATAAAAATCCCATAAAAGGCAATTTTGTCATTAGCAATTTAATTTAAATGGTAAACATGGAATTTGTACAAATCCTTAGGGTTTGGGGCTTGGATTAGGGTTTAAGATTTGAACCCTTTAGGTATTAAAAATTCTAGTTGCCACAATTTTCAAATTTAAGGTTTAAATTAGACAAATAAATTTTCTAAAATAAAATTAGGGTTTCTAAAATAGAAATTTAACATACAAAAATATAATTAGAGTTTTCTAATCATATTTAAGTTTAACAAACACTTTAGGCATGCTAATAAAAATTAGGGTTGCCTAATTAGGGTTTATAATTCCCGGTTTTAAATTAGGGTTTCCCGGCGTACAATTAGGGTTTTAATTGTACAATTTATTTTCTAAATTTAAGATTAGGATTTTAAATCCCTTATTAAGGTTTATTAATATTAAACCTTATCCAATCAACTATTGGTCAACATTTCTAAACAGTACAAATACATAATCAACAATACAATTATTTTAATTGTATTTTCTATCGAATCCCTATCCGAAAATTAGGGTTAGGGTTTTTTTCTAAAGTTGTTAAGAACAACTCTACTCTAAATTTATTTGTCAATACACAAATTGACTTTCTCGAGACTCGTATCACAAATACTTGTCACCAATTTGATAATTAATATTAATATTAATTAAAAAAAATCGCAAATTTTGGATTATTCGAAATCCTGGGTTATCACAATCTCCCTACGATCCAGCATGTACCACAATAAGTCTTTGAACTGGACTGGATAGTAAATAACTCGATCTTGAGCTCTATTCATCGCAGTGTGGAAAACACAATCCATTTCTCCCATCTTAGCCTTCTTTGTCTGCGCCTCTTCCTCGGCCAAATCTACACGCTGGGAAGCCTCCTCGTAAGCGTCTTCAGCTCTGGCTAGCTTGGCAGACTCCTCCCTCATATCATCCTTTAGCTTCGCAACCTCTGCCATCAGCTGCTCCTTGTCACTCTCTGTGTGAACTAACTTCCACTCTGCATTCCAAAGACATACATCAAGATCCTAGATTTCCTCATCTTTCTGATTTATAGTGGTCTAGCATGCATCTATTAGCTCCTCTAATTCTCTGACTCTATCCTGAAGCTCAATGTTACGGTCGTACACCTCGTCATACATCTGAGCTGCAAAAGAGTTCGGTGGGAACTCTTCTTCCTCCTCTTCCTATGTTTGTCGTAGCTCCACAGGATCCTCCTCATCTGTCTCTACCTCATCCTCCTGATCAAACTATGGCTCATACTCCTGACCCTCGACAGTGATCAACGGAGGTGGCTCTCTCCGTATCAACTGCTCCTGGATGACATAGATGTCTCGGGGCTCCTCCTCTCTAGGCACTCGGGGTTCCTCCTCCCCAGCCCGACTAATCCTCCAACGTCAGACATCATGACAACAAAGTTTTAAGTTTTAGTTACTAATCGATAGTCGCGAGCACATAGGTTGTCAACACATAAGCACATAAAGTCTTTTATTATCTTCAATGAATTAAGGAATTCATGTCTTAGAACTCTATAAGAGTTTATCACCACTATGTTCTCAATCTCCTATAAAGCTAGTACCTAAGGTTTTTTTCCCCATCTAAGGTTCATAACCTACAACTTTGATACCAACCTGTGACACCCCTAAATTCAGGTACTCGAATTTCTCAAAGATTTGGTGTTCACTCACCAAAATAAATAACATCTAGCTACCTATAATAAAGATAACAATAAAACTAAAATAGAAATCCTCCCAATAAAGGGTTATAACAGCTTAAACAAATCAATCCCAGGTAATCTAACCTTAATACATTAATGCGAAAACATAACATAGTTTAAATAAGTCTTTAAACATAACATAATAAGTCTTTACATCAACATTCTCAAATAGTAATAAACAAGTCTTCATCATTTGTTTATTTTGTCTTTGCCTTTACTAGTAGAAGGCTCATCAACTCTTTCAATCTTAGCTGCAATGTTATTATGCAAGAGTGAGCAACAATTGCCCACAAGTTTACCAATAGTAATAATAATAACATGTGGGTAAACAATGGGTATTGAACAAAAGAAAGCTCGGCTTTTAAATCAAGATTAGAACAAGAATCAAAAGTACATCTGAGGGTCACAAGACCATGAACTATGTCCTAGATTCTCAAGTATTTCTACTTTAAACCTTTAACAGTCATAAGACTATATGGACTTTACTTCTCGTACTTAGGGGGAACAGCCCTTAGTACCATGTATGTGCACAACATCTTAACATTATCGCGTAATATAATCCCCCGTAACAGGGTTGTTCATCTCAGCTTTGACATTAGAGTCTGCACCAAAGGAAGTTTGGTTTGGATTGATCTCAAGGGTAATTTAGAGTTCAATAATCATCAACTAAGGATTAGTTGAATAAATAAGGATTCACTATCTATTCAAGGTTTCAATGCAATAATGAAATCAATATTCAAATCAAAGATTGAATCTCAACTCTATACAATTGAATGAATATTGTATAAGAAAAGTAATACTTCAAAAGATTTAGAACGTTTCATTTGGAATCATGAACTTGAATAAATAAGCTTTGAACAGTTTGAAATAAGAATACAAGGCTTGCTCAATAATAATGTGGTTTAAGAACTTGCTCAATGAAAGTTTAGTGTTAGAAAACTTGTTCAATCATAACAAAATATAGAATAAGAATTTGCTCAATGAAAGATCAGGATTTGGAAACTTGTGTAATCGTAATCGAGATAGGGTAAGAAATTTGCCTCGTGCATAGATTATAAAATTACAATTCACGTTCTCTAATTATCCTACATATATGTCATTTAGAATCACAATCTCAATTAGCCACAACGCGACCAAATTGCTTAGTTACACATCTGTCTTACATTTTTTAACTCTAGGTTTAATCATACTAATCACATAGCACAATTGAAATCTTTACTAGCACGTAACATGAGGTCGTAACATTTAAATCACATTTCCAATTCTTATCAATCATCAAACCTCAATTATTAACAATTAGTCAAGTCATAACCTTACAATCATCAAACTTGACTTACAATGTGATTATAATATGGTTTAACAACATATAATATAATTAATTTCTTTTTAGGTTCATTAGATTATGTTACAATTATATTTTCTGGACTTGAACAATTAAAAATTTCATATGGGCAAAACTGTCAAATGGCGTTGCAGCTCCACCATTTGAACTAGGATTGGCGCTGCAGCTCGGACTTTAGGCTTAAGTCTGGCGCTGCAGCTCAGCTAGCATTGAAGCTCGGATTTTAAGCTTAAATATGGCGCTGCAGCGCAACGCGCTAGTTCCAGAATTTGAAGTTCGCGAAAAAAAACACAGAACATGGCCAAATTAGGCCAAAACTTCGCTCAAACAACCAATTCAATGTTACCCATAAGTTCTGAACTTTACAGAAACATTTTATAACATTCTTATCATATTTTTAACAACTTAAATCACATAAACAACTAAATTGGAACACATACTTTTAATGTTCTAGCTATTTTTCCAAGTTTCATCAATTTTCATGAAATCTTACATTACAGATTCGTTAAAACACCGAATCAATCCGTTTAAATTTCGTTCTCTTCATTTTTACATGCATACACATAATAATCATCAATTTTCAGTTTAATATACAATTGAAGCATGATTTTTTGTACATATAAGCCATATTCATATGTTCTTACTTTGTAAACTACAAAATTCCAATAAAACACAATTACATGTATTTGATTACTCTAAAATACATATAAATCATATATAATTGAACTATACATGCTAATAAACATCTAAAATCAAGTTCTTAACAAATAAATCATGAATTTCAATTAACAGAGAACTTAAATATACTTTCATGGAGAAAACTTAAAAGCATAAATTTAAAATTGGGATCAAGAAATTACTCTTGCTAACTCTGTTAAGATAATATAAACCTTTAATTCTCCAAATCTCTTCTCCAATTCACACAAAATCTCTCAAACCTCTCTTTTTCTCTTTGAGTTTAGTCCAACTGATATGATATAATGAAGTCTGATATAAGTATATACTACGTATACACAATAACTGGTGGGATCATGGGTAGCAGTTAAGCGCAACAGGGTCTTAACTGCTCCCATGTTCCCAAGGCCATGTTTGGATTGTTCCAAATTAACTCATTTTTCCATTATTTTAATTAACTTGTTTTTTTTATAGTTTATTTGTCACACTTTAATTAATCAAATAATATCATTTAAATTCAATTATATTAAAAGACAATATTACTCATTAAATCACATCACCATATAATTAAAATTTTCATTTATTAATTATGACAAATGATTAAATCTCTAATTAATTATTAAATTAATTAGAATAACATTATAATTAATAACAACTCAATTAATTTAATAATCTCAATTAAATTCTCACTTTGAACTATAAAATTATTTCACATTAATTTAATCAATGTAACACATTTAATTAAATTAATCTACCACAATTCCATCAAATATTTATTTAAGTCAATAAATAAATTAACAAAAATATTTATTTAATTTAATAAATATTTAATATTAATTACAAAAGTCTCGTTCGTCACAATTATCATTACTTTAAATATAATGATTACCCATTTTCATCCATTATCTTTATTTATTCAAAAAGATTATTATATTATCAATAGTTATTCAAAAAGATATATTCATTATCAAAAAGATTATTCCATTATTCACACCTTTTCAATATATTAAACATCAATTATATATTATTCACATATTATTCATAACTTTTCAATGTATTAACCATCTATTATTTTTACCTTTAATTTCTACCATTCAAAAAAAATATCTATAATCTATTACATATTAATTACCTCACATATTAATTATTCACATTCCAAGATTTCATTTAATATCTTTACTATTTATAATTATTATTATATTATCCGTCTTATTCATTATTGACTTAATGCATTACTATCACAAATATTAGTGTTCTTCAAATAATGAGTATGTCTAATAATTTAATTCTCGTGACTTTCATCTATGCAACTTTCCATTACTACACTTGCTACGATGACAATTATTGATTCAATAATATGAAATATTGTAACAATTATTGAGACATCCCCAAACCTATGTATTTACTACAATGGATTGATGCTCACATTAAACATCAAGTATAAATATTATATACTCGCAATATTGTCAACCAGATCGTTAAGGTCTTCCATATAAACGGCGCGCAATTAAATAGCTCTTTTCTTTGATAAAACTTTCTACACCTTGTCAATAATGTTTACTGGCCTAATAATATCATATCAAATAATATGAGTTACTGTGTCGTATCAATTATTGATATAATAATATAAAATATTGTGCATTTGCTATTGTAGATATTATTGAGTTCAATAATATGAATTACTATGCAGTTGTTACTGTAATAAATATTAAATCAATAATATGATGTACTGTGCAAAACTGTGTGATACTGTGAAATGTTGTGTCATTGTAAAATAATGCGTGCTACTGTATTTTTATCACTGGGTATTTAAACAGTTAAAAGTGATAGTACCGTTAACATTTTTTATTAGAAAAGTTATTTTTGTTGTTTTCTATATCCGAAAATTACGTCATTGTGGGGACTATCAATGATTTGTTGTTTCGGCGCCGTCGCACTTTACCGAATATTTTCTGATAGAAGGAATATTCTCCGTCAGAATGAATATTCCCTGACATACGTTTTATAATTGCACATATCACCTTTAACTTATCATTTTATCAATTTAACACCTTACTATTAAGAATAATAATTACAAGAAAATTAAATTCTCTTTATTAAAAATTCAGGGTCTTACAGACTTGGAAACTCAAGTTGAATTCATTGATTTAAGCTGAATGAACTACAATCTTCCTCCGCAATTTCATATATGATTTCAATCAAAGACGAGCTCATCCTTTCAATTTGGCACTCAAAAGCCTTATATGTATATGTAAGACCCCGAATTTTATAAAATAAAAGTATTTAATTTTTTTATAATTACTATTCAGTAAATGGTTAAATTGATAAAAAGTAAAGTTAAGGGTGATATATAAATTTTTTTTCAAAATAAGCGAGTGGCTATAAAATACTTATTGTTTTCGGGGAATATTCATTTGGTCGTGGAATATTCTTGCTGTCGGAGAATATTCGTACGACGGCGCAACCATTTGTGGACCCCATAACATAATAACTGTTGGATGAAGAAAACGACAAGTTTGAGCTTTTATAAATAACGTCGTAATTGTTACCGTTAACACTGTTGAATTACCTGGTGGTTAAAATACAGTAATACGCATGATTGTACAATAGCACACGGTATTGCACAGTATTTTTGAATTATTGATTCTTACGTAAGAAGACACTACTCAATAATTGTTACAGTAATTACTGTTCAATATTTTACTTTATTGATTCAATAATTGTTGCATTGATATTTTATATTATTGTTGTTTCAATAATTGTCACTGCACAGTATTTCCCATTATCAGATCAGTAATTCATATTATTTGAATAATATTATTAGATAGCATTATTGGCAATGTCTAGCACGTTATGTCAAGGAGATGTTTGGTCACCTAATTGCGCGCCGGTAAGGAGAAATCCTTATTGAAAAGCCCCTTCTTTCTTGGGAACGGCTTGGTTGTCATTATTGTGATTCTGTAATATTATTTGTGAATAATTTAATTATTAATTTATATGATAAGAAAATATATATATATATATATATATATATATATATATATATATATAAATATATATATATTTATATGGATATAAATGAATGAATTAATGCTGAGGTATTTTATTAGTATTTTTTCGAAATGAAGAGCGAAATTTAGAAATTTTCAAAAAATTAGTTTATTACTTGATTTTGTAAAATCTATAACACTTTGTGTATAATGAGTTAGGAGATGAGCCATATATCAAAAGAAATCCCTTGAAGTAAGCTAACCGTAGAAATTGGAATCACCCAAAAATTCATTGTGGATTTTTCGTGGTGACTGTTTGAATGAAATTAGTCCGAAGGACTCATAATTTGAAAAATCAATGTTCTTGAGATATATTGCGTGAGTTATAATTCTTAATCCGACCGTTGGATCGTTGTTATTTTTGTATATATATATATATATATATATATATATATATATATATATATAAATTGAGTACATGTCCACAAATTTTGAACCGTTAAAAATTAACGTATGATTTGTTATGAATTTTAAGAGGTGACTGATTCAGAAATTATGTTTATAAATTATTTTTGGTGAAAAATTCTAGAATGAGTGGGCCCCACCTTTGGTTGGTGAAAAATATGCTAAAATTTTATTTCAAAAGTGATGGGTGGGAATAGTAGCAGGTAAAGCCATCAGGTTGCAGGTCAAGTCTGCTTTGGCGTTCTAACATTTCCTATAAATAGAGTGCTGAGTTAGAATTGAAAATCACACAAGAAACATAAGTTTTCTCTCCTATATTATCGAGCATATTTTTGTGAGTATTTTGATACTTTGAGAGTTGCTAATCAGTGCAAGTTTCCTTCAGCGTTATATCCGATATTCTAGTCAGAAGTACTGTTCTTTTGAAGTAAGGGATTGTACGGGATTTTAAGGGATTGTAAGGGATGTTATTTTCTTCTTAAATGATATTATTTTCTTCAATATCATTAGGGGTGCTCATCAGTAAAAAACCAAACCGAAAAACCTAGAAAACCAAGAACCGGTACCGGTACCGAATAACCAATTTAAGTACCGGTTCGGTACAAAGTCGGTACCGGTTTTTTCGGTTCGATTTTCGGTTATACCGCAATAATTAAATAATTTTTTTTATATTAACAAATTTTTTAAAACTAAGAAATGAGACTAGTAAATATTAAATTAAAATTTGTGTAATAATACCAAAAATATGAAGCAGTTTACTAAACTAAGGCTAAGAGAAATTAAAAAGAGATTTTTTATGACGAAATCAAAAAGACTTGTAAAATAATACATATACCCAGTATATATATATATATATATATATATATATATATATATATATATATATTATTTGCTTGATATCAACATTTAGATTATATTAAAATATTATATATATGATTTGCTTTTCCATGCATGCAATCGTCTTTTTATTTACTAAGAAAATGACTAATGGTTTATGGTATCGCTATGCACATACAAAAAAAAAGAAATTCATAGAGCGAGAGAGACCAGGTCAGTAGGGCGGGCGAGAAATTCATGACTAATGGTCTTTTATACTTTCGATTTTTTTCTGTTTTCGATATTTACCGAATTCAAAATTCTCATTACCGCTACCGGTACCGAAAAATCTAAAAAAACCGAAATCGAAAAAACTGAAACCGAACAAAACCGGTATCGCCAGTACCGGTTTCAACTGGTTCAGTAAAAAAATCAAAAAAACCGAATTTTTTGAGCACCCCTAAATATCATTATGTCGAATTATTGATATGAGTTTTATTGTGAAATTTCTACCTTTTTCATGTCGGGGTTACTATTCATGTATACGACACTATTCACGTATACGACACTATATTCATTTATATGGCACTATTTACGTATATGATATTATTTACGTATACGGTACTATGTACGAATACGGGTTACTATTCACGGGTTACTATTCACGAGTTACTGTTCACGAGTTACTATTCACAGGTACTATTCACGACAAAATTGGTTTCTTTTTCTGACCGAATTATCGTTGATTTATGAATCTTACTCTTGAAATTAAATGCAGTTGTTGATCATATTATTTTTATTATCATATATAATATTTTTATAACCCTAATGATGATATTTCTCTTTGACTTGAGTGTAAAGATGGGTAGATTATTGGTATGATCGTGACTATGAGTTCTCTTTGGCCAGTAGTGCAAAGATGAATTGTTGACTGGTATGATCATGACCATTGAATTTATAATTGAATATCTTTAGCTAAAGTGCAAAGGTGAATTGATCAACATAGTTATAATTATTGTTTATATAAATTCTGAAATGATTATATATTTTTTTGAGATATTAATATCTTTGGCCCGTAGTGCAAATATGACATGTTGTTGAATATCTTTGGCCTGTAGTGCAAAGAGGAATTGTTGATGAATATCTTTGGCCCGTAGTGCAAAGATAACCTGTTGTTGAATATCTTTGGCCTGTAGTGCAAAGATGACCTGTTGCTAAATATCTTTGGCATGTAGTGCAAAGATGAACTGTTAATGAATATATTTGGCCCGTAGTGCAAAGATAAACTTATTAGTATGATTATGAACAGGAACTGTGAGGTATAACCATGATCTTTGATGTTTCAGGTAAAAACAGGTGATGTAAATTATCTTCGTCCTAGATGAGAAGAGAAATTTAGAACCACAATTATGGTTATGAGTTATTCACATGATTGTGAGCAGGAACTATTGATTGATGTTACAGGAATAAAACATTGTTGGTGGACTTTTAACATAGAGAAGATAATAGACTTTATGGTCTATTTGACTCTTCTAATAGATTGCTCGTTCCGCTGCAACTATAGTTGAAAAGTTTTATTATCTACCATATGTTCTAAATCTCTGATTTATTACCGATGAAGGCTATTGATAATTTAATTATCTTTAGTCATGATATTCTTTATTGAGCTAGTCGTGGTCACCCTTTTGCTTCACAATTCCTTTCAGGTAATAAGAGTGTTGCCGGGTCGAGCGGAAATAACAGGGGAATAGAACGGTGGTCTATAGTTGTTGAGGTTCTCTCTAAATAGTATGAAAATAATTTTATTGAGAACTTTAGACAAGTGTGTCGTATTGTATACGTCATTTGATATTTAATTTTGGTGAACCGAATAGGGTGAGGCGAACCCAACTTTGGAAGGGTGTTTTGCCACTATCATACAAGATGTCTAATGACATATAACCTCGTGTTATCATAAGACAGGGTTATGCACATCCAATTGCTGAATATATCTACGAGCACTACCTATATAATCTTGGAGTTTGGTTGAAATATAATTTTCAATTGCAGACAGTGGAGATAGTTATATGTCAAGAGAAGACTCAACATTGGAAATAACATGATAGTAATCTTCTCGTTTTTCTTTGGGGTCTATTGGGTCAACCAAGGATAATTCTGTGGGCATATAATATCTATCATAACCTAGACGCATGGCCTCCCATATACGAAGGTTTTCTTGAGCATTTTCCAAAGATTTTAATTTCTAAAACAGTTATTGACTGTACCTTTATATAAGGTGTCATTGTGACGTGTTATCCAAGTTGGTGTCCAGAGTCACAGTTGGTATATATTTGTATCAAAACTCACAACATATGTGTTATTGTATTTTGCACGACAATTGTAGTAATAAAGTTGTAGTTGTTTTCTGTACCATGTATTTGACGACTCAAAATAGGTTAGATGGATTGAATCTATTTTGGAGTCGTCACAGTATGTATGTGTGTGTGTGTGTATGTGTGTATATATATATATATATATATATATATATATGTGTGTGTGTGTGTGTGTGTGTGTGTATGCGAACCAGTAATCGAGAGAGAAAATAAATAATTTTACTCTTCGTTGAAGAATCGAGAGAGAAAGATGAAATCTTAACTTTTCCCCAAAATGACCTTACATTCGTTTATATAAATGGAGAACGATGTTACCTATACCCCATCATTTAATTAATTTGTCCAGTCATCGTCATATCATCGTTTTTCTTTTGATGTGTTAAAAATTTAAACAAAAGTTAAAACCCTAATAATTAACTTGTAAATTTTTTTTAATACAAATATCAGTTTGTTACTTTTTTTCAATTGAAATACCAACTTGTAAGTTAGATCGATCCTAATGCAAGCACCAAAAATTGATTTATCCCGTTAACATTTGCAACAGTTTCTAAACGCTCTCAATTCCAATTCCAATTCCAATATAAGGCCCTTTATCAAAATGATCATCACTCTATATGGGCCTATGGCTGTAGCCCCCTTCAATTCAACCATTTTCATAGAATCTTTTCTTTCCCCCTTCTCCCTTCCCTTCTTATATATCTCTCCATCAAACTCTCGTATCCCCTCTACTTGCATCTTCAGACCTCTTAAATTCAAACTTTCTTCTTCTCATCATCGCACCATTCAACTGTATACCCAACAGATTAACCCCCACAAACAAAAAGAGAATATCAAGAGCTAGCTTCTTAGTACAAAATGCTCTGTTAAAACCACTTCTTTGACAGACAATAACCTATTGTCCTTGAAACAGCATAAATTTAACTCCATGGGTTTAAAGAAGCAAAACCAGATAAATTCAGTTTGATCTTGAAGCTAGAAATTTAGAAAAACAAGTATTCATAAAGGCAAAAGGGTTGATAAAATTTCAACTAGTTATGTTCAGGAATGGAAGAATTTGGACAAGGCATTGAAAAAAAGATGGATAATTTGAAGATGACGATGTAAAAAAAGTCTATACATTTTTATTTTTATTTTTGCTAATTTCCACGTACACCCACACCACAATCACACACCCGAGAATTGAAAGAATCGAACCTGACCTCATGGAAATCATAAAACAAGAGTTACCGTTGGGCCAAGAACCAAACGGCTAAAACGTCGATACATTTCCAGTCGAGTTATCAGAAAAAAAAAATAACCACTGCCTGACAGTCTTTCGAAGCTTATCTATTAATTTATCAAATTGAAGGCTCTGAATTTAAAGGGAGGTAAACAAAAACATATGCAAGAAATAACATACCCAAAAGTATTGCTGAACGTGACATCTTCGACGATTCATTACAACAAAAAAAGAGACGTCAGATAAAATGAGTTTTAAATCAATCAGAAATGGATGCTTACATCCTAAACCTCAGTCAATAGCCAAAATAAAGAGTGGAGGCTTATCCAACTTGATTCAGCTAAAGCTTAAATATCTTCCTACATCATGTGGTGGTTCGGCCAGGCACCTGCATGTGATTTTAATTATATTTAGCAAGGAACAGAGAAAAAGAACGTTAACGCTAACCCACACTCCAACTAAAACTTTGTATGTTTCTATACTCACCGAGGGACACCAAATATTTGGTTATGTATATTTGCTTTGTTGTAAACCATCCTTTATGAAAGGCAGAACAACGGAAGCTAACTCAGCTTGATGTGAAGTGTAACCATGATTGGCTCCTTCTATAATGTGTAATTTGTGGTTAGGTATGATCTTGTCGAATTCTAAGGCATCTTCAACAGGGATGATTTCATCGGCTGAGCCATGCACTGTCAAGACCCTGTGGACACAATACATAATCAACTCATTGACAGGAAAATTCCAAGCTCCAGGATTTGGTAACAATTCAGATTTTGCAAGAAATATGGCTTTAAAACAATGAAGGGGAAACGCAGATCGATACAGTTGATCAAGAACTTGATAAAGGCTTGTTGGGCCAAAATGAAATGCATATAAGATGAGGAAGACGAAAGAGAACCTAAGGCAAAGGTAAAAAAACACATGCCTTGACACATCAAGAGCTTAAGTAAATACGCCAAGGCATAGTTTTGTAGGATAAATCTTGTAGGGGAAAAAGGACACTGAGCTGTTGCTTTGGCAAAAATATGAAACCCTATGTAGATGAAGCAACAAGGTAAAATTTTATATAGCAAAAAGTAAGTAGTTCGCATAAGGTTCATTACCTTGTTAACTTATAATGTGTCTCATGAGTTTAGCATGGTTGCTTAACGTTTCATTGAGCCAATCTTTCGAGAATCTCCTTTACCCAATGTATGCATTTTGTTTTTTATGAGCAGACAAACTCCATTCAATCTATTTACTGACAGTTTTTGCTACGATTTGAAAATCTGACCTGCAGTCTTTGTTGATATGAAGGCACGCCTCATGCACGTTTGTATTTAAGCGGTCCATTAAACTTTCCTCAGTAACCTGATAAGAAACTTCTCCTGTAGAAGGAAACTATTTGTGTAACTAATATAGCATATGACATGTATAATGCAAACTGTCATCTTCTCGGTATGTTCATATGCAACCCCAAAGGGAAAAGTGTATAAGAGGTACAGGTCAGGGGTTAAAAATTCAGTAGAGGCACTTTGAACCAGAGTTTTACCCAGTGCACACCCGAAGGTTAGTTGCTACGGGTGGCTCAGCAAAAGAGGAGAAGAAAAAAAAAGGAATATGTTGATTTGCCAATGGTTGCTTATATATATATATATATATATATATATATATATATATATATATATATATATATAGGGAGCCCTTCCATAGCAACCGGTTGCTGTGAGTACTGTGCAACATCCCCTTTTTGTACCGTTGATAAACTTATTGGAAGGCTGAGATGAAACATAAATTTATCCCAGCCGGCACAACTTGTACCGGCTTTTATTTTAATATGAGGACCCCACCACAGTCAACATGTTGTCAGTTTATTGAAATAAAATGAATTTTTAATATTAAATAATGCTCGACCGACACAGCTTGTACCGGCTCTGCCTTTTTTTATAAAATACTACCAACCGGGACAAGCTCTAACGGCTGTAAAAAAAAAAAAAAAAAAAAAAAATCAAAACCGGGACAAGTTCTAACGGCTGTAAAAAAAAAAAAAAAAAAAAAAAATCAAAGCCGGTAGAGCCTCTTACGGTTTTGATTTTTTTTTTTTTTTTTTTCCAGCCGTTAGAACTTGTCCCGGTTGGTACCTTTTTTTTAAATTTTTTTTTTCTGTACCGGCCGTAGGAAGCTCATACGGCTGTTGAAGAGATATTTTTTTTTTTTTTTTTCGGCCGGTACAGGCTCATACGGCTGGTACCTTTTTTTAAAATTTTTTTTTTTCTTTTCCGGCCGTAGGAAGCTCATACGGCTGGTATTAAAAAAATTAAAAAAATTATGTTATTCAAGCAACTCGCTGCTAAACAGACTCGAGCACACAACCTCAAACTCCAAACACACGTCATATGACCACCCGAGCACCACGGGCCTAGCTGTCAATATCAGCCAAGGAAATCTCTTTACATTAAAACTTCACCATCCCCCAAAAATTTAAATTGTTGCATTATTATTATTATAGTACGATTTATTATTATTAACAAGTCTATATAATACATATGGGGGTTTGATATTTAGAAATAAGTTAATATCTATATTTATTAAGCAATGATTATTACAAATGATTTTATATATTAAGCAATGATTTTATTATTAAGAAATGATTTTATACAATAATAAAACTAGTGAAGTATAATAATAATGTCACACTATCGAATTTATAAAAGTAGTGAAGTATTATTATAATAATAATAATGTGATTATCAATATTATAAGTTCTAACGATTATACCAATACTAGTACTGCATAAATATATCAAAAGAAATAGTACATATTACATGTTCATTTTCATAAAAAAGAAAAAAAAAACATAGAATGATTAATACAACCGACGCCTATATCTCAGAGGCCGGAAGTAATCTTGCGGATTTCTTGTAGAGCTCCCATGCGACGCGGTAACGAAAGACTGTGACATCTTCCAAGGACCACTTCTCTTCAGAAATATTACCGTTGGCCCTAACGAAACAGTCAACATATTTGCAGACAAAAATGCCACAGTCTGCGTTGTTGTGTTGTTTCGGTCGAATCTTTAATGTCTGCACAGTAGGATTACCGCTGGGCCACTCACGCATCGGATTACCATTTCGCAAACAAAATGGTATCAAATGTACCTGCATGTACAAAGTAGTTGTAAGTGCTGAATGGTATCAAATTGTACCTGCATGTACAAAGTAGTTGTAAGTGCTGAATGGTATCAAATGTACTGCATGGTACATTTGATACCATTTTGTTTGCGAAATGGTAATCCGATGCGTGAGTGGCCCAGCGGTAATCCTACTGTGCAGACATTAAAGATTCGACCGAAACAACACAACAACGCAGACTGTGGCATTTTTGTCTGCAAATATGTTGACTGTTTCGTTAGGGCCAACGGTAATATTTCTGAAGAGAAGTGGTCCTTGGAAGATGTCACAGTCTTTCGTTACCGCGTCGCATGGGAGCTCTACAAGAAATCCGCAAGATTACTTCCGGCCTCTGAGATATAGGCGTCGGTTGTATTAATCATTCTATGTTTTTTTTTTTCTTTTTTATGAAAATGAACATGTAATATGTACTATTTCTTTTGATATATTTATGCAGTACTAGTATTGGTATAATCGTTAGAACTTATAATATTGATAATCACATTATTATTATTATAATAATACTTCACTACTTTTATAAATTCGATAGTGTGACATTATTATTATACTTCACTAGTTTTATTATTGTATAAAATCATTTCTTAATAATAAAATCATTGCTTAATATATAAAATCATTTGTAATAATCATTGCTTAATAAATATAGATATTAACTTATTTCTAAATATCAAACCCCCATATGTATTATATAGACTTGTTAATAATAATAAATCGTACTATAATAATAATAATGCAACAATTTAGATTTTTGGGGGATGGTGAAGTTTTAATGTAAAGAGATTTCCTTGGCTGATATTGACAGCTAGGCCCGTGGTGCTCGGGTGGTCATATGACGTGTGTTTGGAGTTTGAGGTTGTGTGTTCGAGTCTGTTTAGCAGGGAGTTGCTTGAATAACATAATTTTTTTAATTTTTTTAATACCAGCCGTATGAGCTTCCTACGGCCGGAAAAGAAAAAAAAATTTTAAAAAAAGGTACCAGCCGTATGAGCCTGTACCGGCCGGAAAAAAAAAAAAAATATCTCTTCAACAGCCGTATGAGCTTCCTACGGCCGGTACAGAAAAAAAAAATTTAAAAAAAAGGTACCAACCGGGACAAGTTCTAACGGCTGGAAAAAAAAAAAAAAAAAATCAAAACCGTAAGAGGCTCTACCGGCTTTGATTTTTTTTTTTTTTTTTTTTTTTTTTTTTTACAGCCGTTAAAACTTGTCCCGGTTTTGATTTTTTTTTTTTTTTTTTTTTTTTTTACAGCCGTTAGAACTTGTCCCGGTTTTGATTTTTTTTTTTTTTTTTTTTTTTTACAGCCGTTAGAGCTTGTCCCGGTTGGTAGTATTTTATAAAAAAAGGCAGAGCCGGTACAAGCTATGTCGGTCGAGCATTATTTAATATTAAAAATTCATTTTATTTCAATAAACTGACAACATGTTGACTGTGATGGGGTCCTCATATTAAAATAAAAGCCGGTACAAGTTGTGCCAGCTGGGATAAATTTATGTTTCATCTCAGCCTTCCAATAAGTTTATCAACGGTACAAAAAGGGGATGTTGCACAGTACTCACAGCAACCGGTTGCTATGGAAGGGCTCCCATATATATATATATATATATATATATATATATATATATATATATATATATATATATATATATATATACGGGAAGGATCAAGAGCATAATTCTTAAATAGCATAATGCCTTAAGTAGCATAATTTCATCAAAACGACGTCGTTTTAATGAGACGCGGTGGCATTTTTGTAAATACGCGGTGGCATGGTATTTACAAAAATGCCACCGCGTCCCATTAAAACGACGTCGTTTTGATGAAATTATGCTACTTAAGGCATTATGCTATTTAAGAATTATGCTCTTGATCCTTTCTGTATATATATATATATATATATATATATATATATATATATATATATATATATATATATAAACCAGACTATAAAATGTATATGGCGTGAAGTATAGTGCTTCACATACCTTCTTCACCTTTTTTCCTTTTTAGTAGATTTAAAATAGTACTATCTATTATCTAAAAGCCAAAGTACAATTAAAAAGAAAACATCTGGCAGCTAGAAGTGGATGTGTTGCTTCACCAAGTTTACAAAAACACACTTTTTCACAAGAATGGTAAGGAAAAGGTCGAAACAAGAACTACCAAGTTATACCTTCTCGGCAGAAGCAAACAGAAAATTGCACAACATTTCTCCAATTAGTAAGCTAATATAAACTTCTGTTAGCGCATTGGCATTCTTACATATTCTTACCAGGCTTAATGTGAAGACAAGTATATAATGCAATCATCACATATTCACATTGTCCGTCAAATATCCTCAAATAGTTACACATCGGCAAAGGATGCCTATAGATTTAAATCGTTAGAATGAAGCAATAAAATATACATGTAACACTAGGTGGAGAATGTAAGAGCTTGTTTAATTCAAATTCTAAAGACTAAGAGACTCAAAAAAAAGTTGCTCAAATGTCGGAGGATAACCAAAAATTACCTGTTCTAGTTTTAACATCGATAAATCCATCCTTCCTGATTCTTTGTAGAAAATCTATTCCCAAACGATATTCAATGCCTCTCTCCAGATTGTAACGGCCAGAAACATTGACAACTGTGTGGATATCATGAAACTTCGATGCATAAAGAAGCACCACATCTCCTCCTGCATGCAAGAATTGCTCTTAGTAACAACTTTGTACAGAAAATATCACCTTGAAAACTAGTTGTTTTCCCAAATTAAAAATGAGTTTGTAGATGCATTTTTTAAATAAAAAAATGAAAATCAGCAAAGCTAGTAATTCCATTCATAAAAACAGTTTGTCCATATCTTTTAACACTTATGTGCTAAAGACATTTTAATATTCTGTGCAGTTCCTAAGACAAAAAAAATATACGAGGGCATCAATAATTTAGGTAACGGAGGTCATGATTTCTAGCACTGAGTGGAATTAAGGCTAAAATTTGATTTGGGCGCACTTTTAAACCTAATATATGGGTATTCTGAACCTGAAAATAAAATAAATTTTCAACAATAATCCAAACATGGATTTCAATCAGGTAAGAAGATATACCAAGGAAAAAGGAATTGCCACTATACAACAGCGTTAACCCAAAGTTTCTCCGTTGAGCATTAAATATATGAGCATGCTGACTTATATGATCGTAATCAGAAAAAATCATGTATGTTAGGTTTATGTGAGAACATAACATTCCTTTGCTAAATGGGAAAGTTTCAGTATTAATCTTGTAGTACAAAAGCTCAAACCTTTACTATGGCCAAGAATTGCATTTATTACACGCTTCATTCCATTTAAGTGTTGAATTACAGCTTGCAAATCATCAGCCTCTCTCCAGTAGTTACCATACTGAAATGAGCCTTCACTTTCCCTGGGGGTCAATTATTCATTGATAAAATAAATTAACTAAACACCACGGTGTATATATGATCTCAAGATTCACATTCTGAACAAAATTAAACACAACAAAAAAGATAATACAGAATTTTCTTGTAATGGAATAGAAATAATGTGAATGCTATAATGCAAAATGCAACAAAAAATTTGTACTTATGTCTTAGTGCTAAGGTGCCAATGGCTACTAATGTGAATGGCATTCATAAGCATGTTTTGTATCATAATATGCTATGATCAATTACATTTACTTGACACAGTAAAATGTTAGACCCAATATTAAATCTTCCAAAAGTGTTCAATGGATACTATAAGCTTACACAACCTAGTAAATAGCTTCTTCTGCAAATGTATTTTTGTGTGTATTCCCAAAGAACCTAAAAATGTCATCCTTTTTATTCGTACAATACCATAAACTTACCCATTTCCAGCAAAATCAAAGCAGAACGCACTAATCCCTTCTTTTTCTAAAGCAACAGCAAGGTTCATCATAGTATTGTTATCCTGAAGATATATATCCATTATTTGGCAATCATTACGAAATTCAATCAATTATCATGCTTTATGAATGAGCTACTGGTAAATAACTATTTTTGAGAAAAAAACGTAAAATCTCAAATTCCAAAAATGAAAAATAAAAACTATTGCAAAAGTATTGAGTGTGCAGGATAATGTCTATGTGCTAGTCATCAGTGCCTGCTATAGGCCATTCTTATCTCATGACATTCACCCACTTAAAACTTCTCTACCGTGTGGCCCACTCCCATCCACAATTTAGGGACCTCCTTTGCGGAGCAATCAGGATCCATATGTGAATGTAATTTTGCATTTTGAAGAGAAAGAAAACATACTTCCTCGATTTCTCTCATATTCATTAACCAAGTAATATTGAGAATATTTACGAAGCTAAAAAGGATCATCGCATTCATTGTGGCACTCTCTTTCCCTGAGACTGTAGAAGTTTCTAATTTTGTTAACATCAGCTGTACAAGATTTATCTAAGATAACTAAGGATAATACAATACCCTTTGACATAATACCAACTGAGGCATTTCTACAAGATTCATGGCAATTAAAAACACACACACATACCCATATAACTTAACAAACTTCTCAATATATTTATAATTTTGAAAAAGACCAAATAGTCTAGTGACTAGTACATAACATACGCAAACAGAGACACTTTTTTAGAGAATCTCAAACCCAGAATCAGAATTACAAACCTTTGTTGATCGAAAACCGTGACACAAAACTACAATCTCCACAGACCCAGTTTCACGTAATAAACCCACAAGTTTTTCACCATAATTGTTTTGTATTATAATTTTCTGCGGCTGCGGTTCTGAAACATTGCAAACCATGAAAACTAGAAAAAGTCATGATAGTCAGAGATGCAATAAGTACAATTAACAAAACTCAACAACATCTTTTTTCATAAACTAGTTAGGGTACGCTGGAAATGAAGCCCATGTGATAATAGTATTGCTCAATCTCATTTATCACTGATACCAACACTTGAATTGACAGAAATCCTGAAGTCATAAGCTAAAACATTCTGTATAAATTAGGGTAACTATGTTTTACAAATTTTATCAAGAATTATTCATATGGGTCATTTAAAAATACTAGCTTTGGATCAACTAGTAATGGGTACTTTTCAATCTGATCAAGAAATGAAAAGAAAATGAATTAAGAGAAGTTATTACCTGGGTTTTGTTCAAATTGGGTGGAATTGAGCTGAGCCATCCTTTGCGTTTTATTGACGCTGTGATTGCGATAAGGAATAATGCGTACCTGGTTAGGATGCAAAGCTAATGAAGCCGGCTTTTTGGTACTGACAAAATTTGAGAGAACGGAGTGAAAATTATGTACTAGAGTCCCCATTTATTCAGATATTCAAATAAATAAAATAGATACTTAAATAATCAGCAATAGGAGTAGTGACAGACGGAAGTTTGTGCAAGTCTGTCCCTAAATTAACTATTATATTACCATAATTTTTTACCTAATTAAATTTGTTAATACATACTTAAAGAAATTGATATTAAAATGAAAATAACAATGGGTACAAAACAATTTTATTTTTTGGATAATTTTGCCCATGACCCTACTATCAAAAATACCAATTGGATGGATCTTTGTTTAGCCAAGACAATCCAGTCGGTGCTAATTAGAATATGTGATATATGTATTCAATTACCATAAAGTTACCTTGATGGTAAGTTGGCTAATTGATCAATACAGTGTTGATACGCATAGAGAGATCACTCGCAGGTCGACACTGTATTAATCAATTAACCAAAGTTAACTTCATACTAACAACTCCCGTGATATAGTCATACATTGGAAAATGTGTGATAAATTGAGAAACTAGTTAGATTTTTGCCAAAAATACCAATTACTCGTCATATCTTTGTCAGTTTAACAAAAAGAGTCATTTTTTTGTCAATGATGATATAAAATAACACAATATTCTTAAGCTTAACATCACAATTTCATGGATCCAGTAACCATGGAGTTAATTTCATGGTAAGTTGGTCAATTGATCAAAATACAGTTTTGACACGCAGAGAGAAAGATCAACTCCCGGCCTGCGTGTCGAAGTTAACTTTATGTTAACTACTTCTCCAATTTCATTACCATGCCATCATTAATAAACTAAACACTCAATATATTTAAGAATAAGTATGAAAGAAAAATATTTACTTAGAATTTGCAAATTTAACAAATAATAAGACTATTTGCGAAAATGTTACAACATAAATAAGAATAATAGAATAAGATGATAATCATTGCTTAAAGGGATCTGCCAACATTGGTGTAGATAATGCATTTACAATACTTAGGACTCCATACATAATAGTGAAAAAGAAAAAAGGGTGGGGTTGGGGGGAAACTAGGTTAAAACTAACTACACTTGGTACAAGTTACATTTAGACAAACGATCTTTGGTTTCCTTGAAAGATTTATTAGAAATTTGAAAATCTATATCTTTAGCCCAACTGTTATAACAGCAACCCACAGACAGAAAGATAACAATTTAACATTTTCATCCTCAGCACATTTACAAACTAAAGAACAAAAGGTAAACAGCCTATAAATTTAAGAAAAAAAAAACCTCCACCACCTTTATCATCTTTCAAGTGTAAATCCACCTCAAAATTATATCGAGCTACATTTACAACATGAGAATTACAACACATTGAGATCCGGAAAAGTACAAAGCTAAGCACGCCTTTTACTCAAACGCCAAGAATTAGGCTCATGATATCTGTCATAAAGTGGCTCAATACGTTCTTGACGTTTGCGCTTGCTCATTTTTGTAGGATCTGCCACTTTGAAGAATCTAGGTGCCAGCTCCACAAGCCACTTGGGATCAACAACAGTGACCTCACGCATGTATTCTTTTGTTGTCATCACCAACTCGTGGTAGATGACCCAGTCCGGTTGTCTCTGAAAAAGAGCACTGCTGGGGTGGATATAAACTGGTTGGTTCTCTACTAGCGTTCGATATCCCTCCTGTGGATCCTTCCTAGCTGCATGGAAGAAAAATCCTGCTGTCATGGCCTTCCTTATCTTCGTAAAGTTCTTCCCAGCACTAACTACGTCCAATTTGTACCTGAACAACAAAAATACGACTCAGAAACTTGGGAATCTTATATAAATAGACATTTGACATTTTAGAAGTAAACATATTACTGATATTAGAATCTCAGAAATTATTGCACAAAAACAAGCGTTTTTCAGCCATTTGCTCAAAACAGCTTTCTCAATGGAATTGTTACATCATTATTGGGCAATAAAGACCAATGGTTCATGACTAGAATTTCACATATAAACATATTATGCATAAAAAAAGTAGCAAGATTGGAAAATATTAGCCACAGTACAAGACTGTTTAGGAGAAGTGCAAGGCGTTTAACAGTTAACACCCTACATCTAAAGAAACATGTTTGGAAAAAAAATCTAGAGACAACATGCGCTAAAGAACATTTAACAAAATAGAAAAGCCTAAAAAACATCTACAACAACTAGAAAATGCACAAGACTAAATGGCAGTTAAGGGTGTAAACGAGTTCAATATCAGCGAACACCTTAATACTCAGATTCGGCTCCACTCGAAAAAATTGATTCGATAAGAAATTTCTAATTTTGCACCAGATTCGACTCGGACCTACTCGACACGTAGAGTAGTACTGGACTCATTTACAAAACGAGTTACTCATGAGCCTTCAAATCGAGTTTCGAATATGAAACATTTCACTTAATAGTGAACCACTACATACTAAATTGATTATTTAATTAATGTTTACATATTAAAGTTTTTTACTTTTATTTATGTAAAAAAATTACAAAAAATGTAATACAAATTGACAATCAATTCATTGATTTATTTAAATACAAGTTTACACAATTTAATACTACATTTTATAACATATTTAGCTTGTTAGTATGGATCAGACCAGTATTCGAATATTATCCATCGAGCAGATATCGAGTATGGTTCGAGAAAAAATGAAATACACGAACCTTAATTTGAGCCAATACTGGTTTATTCGAATTCGACTCGTGTATCATTAAACAAAAAACGAGTATGAATCAGATTCGACTCAAATCAAGTTCAAATTCAAGTTTTGGATCATATTTTTGAACCGATCTCGAATCGAGTACCGAGCTACTCGACCCGTCTTACACCCCTAATGGCAGTGTCATGTAAGAGAAAACAACACTAGCAATGCCAGAAGAAGAAAAAGGAGAGAGAAAGACCAGCAACTGTAGCTTCTTAATCGACATTTATTTATTTATTTGATAAAAGAAGAAATCTTATTGAAAAGAAAAAAGAGGTTACAATAAACGGGGGGGAAAGAAGTTCACCATCACCAGACTAATATAAAACAAGACCAAAAGAGCACTTGAAAAGTCCAGCCCTCTATTCGCCACAAAAACGTAGCCCTTAAGGGCCCCATAGCACAACAGCAGAATCCCAAAGAGACATCTTTTTGTACAAAATGTCAACACATTGTAAGAGAATTAAAACAAAAAAGGCTACACCCCAATTTTTCAAGAGTCAAAAATCAGAAGTACTTCAACTTTTTTGAGCTCAGAAACTAGGCACATTCAGGATGAGTGTAAGAAGTTAAGAGTCAAGACCTTAGATAATTGCAAGTGCGCAATGAATGAGCAAAATAAAAATATTTATGTTTACTTGAACAACTTCGAAATTCTATAAGAAAATCTACTGGCCTTCTACCGAAGAAATGAAGTACTACACAGTCAAGTTCATCAAAACAAAGAAATTTCTCCAATAAATATTAGATGTCAGAATCTCATCACTAAAAGTCTAAAACTATGATATATACACACAGACACATTCATGCCATAGGTGGCTTGCAACTATGATGTCTATTGTGGTATACATTAATAAGCAAGAGCCACCAACCGAGATCAATTACCTGTAAATTGTAAAAACGAGAAAGCAAGAAAGAGAGACATACCTATCCATGATAGAAAGGAGCTGTTTTCGCACATCTTGAGCCCTCCTTAGAGATCGTGATTGGACGAAATTCTCAAAACACCATGGTCCAGAGAAATTTTTTGCCTTCCAAGCCTCATATACAGCAAGCAAAGTAAGATGATCTCCTTCGGGCTGGAAAAACTTGGCCCTTTTTTGATCAGCTTGAGCTTGTTTTTCTCTGGGCCTGTAGAATATGTTTCCAGTCGTAATCATTGCAATGATTGTCAGAATCTCATCACTACAACCGAGGTCTACACTGGCGAGAAGCATCTTCGATAATGGAGGATCAATTGGAAATTCTGCCATTTTCCTACCCAATTTAGTAAGAAGCCCCTCCTCATCAAGAGCTCCTAGACTGTAAAGCTGTTCCATGGCAGAAATGAGAGCTTGAGGAGAAGGAGGGTCCATAAAGTCAAATGACAGAAGATCATTTATTCCCATTGCTTTCATGTTAAGAGTAGTGACTCCAAGATTTATTCTTTGGATTTCAGGTATTGAGGTGGGGGACATCTCGTTGTGAAAAGCACTCTCTGTGTAAAGGCGGTAACACTTTCCTGGTCCGGTTCGTCCTGCACGCCCAGCCCGTTGCTTTGCTGATGCTTGTGAGATAGGTGTTATGACCAGTGAATCAAGCCCCTGCTTAGGATTGTACACATTCTGCTTTGCAAATCCAGGATCAATGACATAAAATATCCCATCAATTGTCAAAGAAGCTTCAGCAATATTAGTTGCAACTACCACTTTCCTTTTCCCTGGAGGGGCAGGATCAAAAATTCTGGATTGCATTTCACTTGGTAGGGCACTGTAGACTGGTAAAATGATTAGCTCAGGTACATTCTTACCCAGCCCTTTTATCCTCTCATAAAGACACTGGCATGCATGATCAATCTCCTCCTGACCAGTCAAGAAGACAAGGACGTCGCCTTCAGGTTCAGTCAAGTGAATCTGCATGACAGTAATCAGAGCTGCATCTAGGTAGTCACTTTCTGGCTGTTTGGTGTACAGTATCTCTACTGGAAAAGTTCTTCCAGGGATGGTGAATATATTGCAACTAAAGAAATAACCTGAAAATTTCTCAGCATCCAATGTGGCAGATGTGACAATCAAACGAAGGTCAGGCCGCCTTTGCACTAGCTTTTTCAGTAGCCCAAAAAGGACATCAGTGTGGATTGTCCTCTCATGAGCTTCATCAAGCATTATGATAGAATATTGAGATAAATTTTCATCAATAAGAATCTCCCTCATGAGCATACCGTCAGTCATGTACTTTATAACAGTATCCGGACCAGTACAATCCTCAAATCGAATGGCATATCCAACTTCCTCTCCTAAACGACAGCCAAACTCTTCAGCAACTCTCTTAGCCACAGACATTGCTGCCACCCTACGGGGCTGAGTACATCCAATCTTACCGCTTGTAGTGTAACCTGCTTCAGCTAGGTACTGTGTCACTTGCGTTGTCTTTCCCGAACCTGTCTCGCCAATGACAACCAGAACCTGATTTTCATGTACAGCCTGAACCAATTCCTTCTTCAATTTGTAAATGGGCAAGCTCTTCCTCTGGTCTTGGATGGACAGCTTTGATCTCTGCCCAAAAGTGAGGGCTTTACCAAAAGCATCTTTCTTCCATTCGGGCATGTCATATGCAGACAAACCCACACCCCTTAGCTCCTGCGCTAGATGCCTCTCACCCGTCTCAGGCATTGGGTCTTCCCACGGTCTGTTGAGATCTTTTGGGATGGAATCAAGCATGGTCCTCTGCTGCTGCTCCCTTACTTCTCTCCTCTCCTTTATAAGAGCTGACTGAAGGGCTGCTGCACGACTCAAAGACCCCTCAGGGTTCTTGAATATTTTAACCGGTGACATGTCCATAGAATATCGGGTTTGGCCATTCAAGAAGGCCGGTTCATCCTCATTCATCTCAATCTCCAGCTCTTCCTCAGCACCGTCCTCTTCATAGAGGAGACCATCTGTTTCATCATCATACATGGGATACTCCTTCACACTCAAAACACCAGAAGCAATCAGCTGTTGTGCTTCCCATCTTTCGGGCGAACTCATCCTCTTCAAAGGTCGACGTGAGGGAACACCAGCATCCTCTTCAGTAATTCTAATCCCTGAAAGACCAGTCCTAGTAGTAGGCCCCCCATTATTCAAACCTGAAGGATTTGTCCTAAACGAATCATCCTCTGAGCTCTTCTTCAGAGGTAGCAAATCCTGACCTGTATTCTGATCAACATCTCTCATGGATAAACTCAACTTCTGACCCGAAATCGATATCACTTTCACATAAACCTCTTGATCCCGTTTCACAACATCTTTAGCATTTGAAATCCTCCTAGTCGCCATCTGAGACACATGAACCAAACCCTCTTTACCCCTGAGCTCACTGAGCTGAACAAAACAACCTGTGTCCATCACTCTCGACACCCTGCCCTTATAAACCTGATACAGCTCTGGCTCACCAGATTGATACCTATTCGGCTTCTTATCCCCATCTTCTTCATACCCATCTCTCTGATTCTTCGCATTTCGATCTTTGTGCCTTTCTTTACTCCTGAAATCCTCTCTATCATCTTCCTCATCCCTATCTCTACGCCTTTCCCCTCTACTTTCTCGGTCATCTCTATGCCTCTCCCCTCTACTTTCTCGGTCATCTCTATGCCTCTCCCCTCTTCTCTCTCTATCCCTGTCTCTATCTCTATCCCTGCCTCTATATTTCTTTTCTTCTTCTTCACCTTCCATCCGCTGCCTCTCCTTCGCCTCCATCGCGATCTCTCTCTCCAGCTCCTTTACTCTCTCTCTACTATCAGATATATTCAACGCCGGAAAACTTGATTTATTACCCTCCCAGTCTTTCTTCGAGTCTTTGTCGGAATTTGATTTCACATTCGGAGGCAAAATTGCGTGAATTATAGTTAACAACGTACGCACAAAATAATCGGGCATCTCCGCACCATTTTCTTTCAACTTGGAATCAAATTTATCAACCGTTTCGCAATCTCGACCTAATTCAGTTATAAATTCTGCCAAAACTTTATCCCCAAAACCTAAATGAGATTCAAGCTCCGTACAAACCTTCGAGACCAGTGAGAGGTACTCAAGTTTCTTCAAACCGCCCTCTTTCATCTCAGAAGCCATTTTCACACAGTAGGGAAATCTAGTGCGTGTAATAATTTATATAGATATGTGTATATGGATCGCAAATAGAAGAAAAATCGAGCTCTAGGTTTGAGCATACCTGAGAGAAAACCCTAGATTCTTCATAGTTGAGCTGTCCATTGTAACTCGACTCAACTCGGTAACGACTTCAATCGAAAAATAGTTAGGATTTGACAACCAAAAAAATATTTTATATATATATATATATATATATATATAAAAAATAAACTCAAATGTAAGTGAATAATAATTAAAACTTTAAAGGTATATATATATAGGAAAAAATGTGTATACACAGATGTGTATTACACAGTAGGCTATAGCGACAATTTTTTGGGCTATAGCGACGGTTTCACCATCGCTATAACCCAAAAAATCTGTCGTCCTAGGCCTACTGTGTAATACACAGCTGTGTATATACATATAGCCCATATATATATGTATATATATATATATAAGAAAGTTCAAAAGCATAATTCATAACTAACATAAATTCCTTAAGTAACATAACATAACTATTTAAAAACATAAAAACGAGCCTTCTTTGTCCGTGTCTGCGATTCTCAAAATCCAGCCCTAGCCCAAACCCTGCCTTTGAACGCGCTTGTCTTTTCTCTCCAAATACGAAATGCTTCTTATACCCAAGTCCTAGTTTCTCTCTTCTCTTCAAATGCTTCTCTAAGATTCGCGATTTAGGCAATTGCAACTGAGAATCGCGACCTATTTCGATTTGCCCTAGATTCGCTGTTCTCTTTTCTCCTGATTTGGAGAGAAGCGAAACAGGATGTAAGTTCACAGCGAAATAGGCTACCAGTTCTCAGTGATTTGGAGAGAAAAGAGAATAGCGAATCTAGGGCACAGCGAAAATAGGTCGCGATTCTCAGTTGTAGTTGCCTAAATCGCGAATCTTAGGGAAGCATTTGGAGAGAAGAGAGAAACTAGGGCTTGGGTATGAGAATCATTTCGTATTTGGAGAGAAGAGACAAGCGCGTTCAAAGGCAGGGTTTGGGCTAGGGCTGGGTTTTGAGAATCGCAGACAAGGACAAGGAAGGCTCGTTTTTTATGTTTTTAAATAGTTATGTTACTTAAGGAATTTATGTTAGTTAAGAATTGTGCTTTTGAACTTTCCTGTGTGTGTGTGTATATATATTTATATATATATAGAGAGAGAGAGAACGGATTTAAAGCACTCTTTTTAAATAGCATTCTATTTTAAATAGCACTATTCTATTAAAATTACGTCGTTTTGGAGATTTTTTTAAAATACAAAATAGTATTAAAATTAAATGGTCCCACTTACTTTCTTTTTATTTACAAAAATGTCAATCGTGACCTCACTTGTTTTTTAAATAAATCTCCAAAACGACGTAGTTTTAATAAAAGAGTGTTATTTGAAAGAAATTGTTATTTAAGAGGAGTGTTTTAGATCCGTTCTATATATATATATATATATATATATATATATATATATACACACACACGCAAATAAATAAGCTTAAAAAAGAAAAAATATAAAATACTGGGTTACAGTATTTGTTGGGTTATTTCCTCCAGTCCAATTAGTAGCCCATATAATCCATTGACTGATATAGATGATATAACATAAGTTTTATAAAAAATAAAAGTAAATGAGCTTATTAACTCAGTGATCAGAAGGTCATTCGTGGTCCTAACTGGGCTGATTTTTGATGGGTGACGTCGTAACTTGTTTGTCTTCAATCTAAACAGTGGGATGGAACATCGAAGTCTCCTAGTTGTACTTTATTGATACATTTGCGAGAGTTGATGGAGTTTTTAAGTTTTCTCTTGTTATTCTTCTTGTTGAAGATGTTTGCCAAAACTATGTTATTCTTGATGGTTATTGCTGGTTTATACCTCTAGTTGTTGCTAGAGAGAACGTTGTATTGTCCGTTATTATTGATAGTGGAAGATTTGGTGTATTGTCCTGTGGTTTTACTTCTCACATCAAGGAGGGTTTCCACGTAAATATTTAATTGTGTGCTTTATTCTCAATTATTAACTGCTTGAATTATTGTTCTTATTAAGTTTACACAAGAAGAAAAAAATTATCTTGATCCACTATAATAATAGTATTATTTGGTATGTTTTTCTCCCAACAATATTGTAAGACCCCAACTTTTTATAAATAAAATTGAATTTCCTCTAATTATTATTTTGAAATAGTAAGGGGTGGATTTGATTAATGTGGTTAGTTATGGGTAAAATGTGCAAATTTTGCGAAATAAGCAAGTGGCTTCTTCCCTTGTTTTTTTTTTTGCAAAATTTTACTACACCAAAAATAGTAATAATAATAAATATTAAAAATAATAAAATAATTTATAATAAACAATAATTCTACAGTGACCCTCAGATGCTGCTTGGAAATGAAATATGGAAAAGGTTACAGATTGAACCGTTATGCACTACATGCATACTGCTATCATTTGGAATGAGCTAAAACTTTTTACTTTTGGTTGAACACTTGTAGTATATTGTGTATGATCTTCACTCCCATTTTTGAAGACAAAGGTCTCATAGTCTTGCTTTATAGTTATAAGAGCTTTTCACCCTGTAAACTGCTACATTATTATTTGAATGCTCAATTTTTCGTATTCCAATGTTTTTATAGATGAAGACTAAAAAATGCAGCAGTCTTTTTTCGGGTAAAAAAATCGTAAATGGTGGGTGTTGCTAATCAATATAACTTTCAAAGGGTTTGAACTTTTATTTATTTATTTACAAGTCTTGTGTTCAAGCCTCATAATCCACAAGTATCAAAATTTTATAATAAAAAAAGATTAATTCGCGGGCCAGGCCGGGCCAAAACGCCCACATTTTCATGGGCTAAACAACTGAAGCCCAACGCTCGGCCCGTGGCGGGCGGGCCGGCTCAGCCCAGCCCTCGGGCCTGGACCTCTTTTGTTAGGTCTAATGTAAGACCCCAACTTATTATAAATAAAATTAAATTTTCTCTATTTATTATTTTGAAATAGTAAGGGTTGATTTGATTAATGTGATTAGTTATGGGTAAAATGCGCAAATATTTCAAATATGCAAGTGGTTATAAAATATTCACTTTATCAGAGAATATTCGTTTGGTCGTGAAATATTTTTACTGTTGGGGAATATTCGTACGACGGCGCAGCCTTGTGTGGGCCCCATAAAGGAAAGCGATTGGATGAAGAAAACGACAAGTATAAGTTGTTTATAAATAACGGTGTAGTTGTTACCGTTAATACTGTTAGAATACCCGGTGGTTAAAACACAGTAGCACACGATATTGTACCAATTATTGATTCTTACGTAGGAAGGCATTACTCAATAATTGTTACAGTAATTATTGTTCAATATTTTATTTTATTGATTCAATAATTTCTACGTTGATATTTTATATTATAGTTGTTTCAATAATTATCACTACACAGTATTTTTATTATCAGATCAATAATTCATATTATTTGAATAATATTATTAGATAACATTATTGACAATGTCTAAAAAGTCCTGTCTATGGAGAGGTTTGGTCACCTAATTGCGCGCCAGTAAGGAGAAATCCTTATTGGAAAGCCCCTCTTTCCTGGGAACTGCCTGGTTGTCAGTACTGTGATTCTGTAATATTATTTATGAATAATTAATTAATTATTTATATGATAAGGAAAATAATCATTTTATGTGAATATAGATGGAGAAAATTGTTATTTTATCTTTTATGATAAATAATTCATTTAAATATATTATTATATTTTAATAATATAATAATGGTGATATTTTTTCAATGAATGTGGGATATATGAGTATATGAGGAGGAGTAGTATTTTTTTTATAATTAATGTTTAAAACATGTTAACATGTCGGTGGACCCCATTTTTTGACTGAAATTGGTTTATAGCCCATAAAATCGTCCGTTTATAGATTTTGGTCAATTTCTGTTTGAAATTTGGAAAAACTTTCTTCTGAAAAGTTGTAGAGAATGGAATTTTCTATGGAAAGGACATGAGGTTTGATTTTTTTTTATAAAAGGGCTATTTATTATGAATTATTGAAGTTCCAAAATTCCAAAATAATTGATTTTTGAAGTTTTAATTATTTTTTTAAAGAAAAAAGTTTTTGTTAAGGTTGTTGGGCCCCACTTGTTGTTAAACATGCTGAATTCAGATCCTCAAAAGGGGGCGTAAGAAATTTTAAAAAAATAATAATATTTTATTAAATTTTCTGCTTTGGTGTTCTAAGCATTTTCCTATAAATAGGGTGCTTAGGTTAGAATTGAAAATCACACCAGAAACTGAAGTTTTCTCTCTATATATTATCGAGCGTATTCTTGTGAGTATTTTGATACTTTGAGTGTTGTTATACGGTGCAAGTTCCCTTCAACACTATATTCAATATTCCAGTCAGAAGTATTGTCTTTTCGAGGTAAGGGATATTATTTTTTTTTAAATGATAATATTTCTTCTAATATCATTATGCCGGAATATTGGTAAGATTTTTCTTGTGAAATTCTTGTCTTTTAGTGTCGGGGTTACTATTCACGTATACGACATTATTCACGTATACGATATTATTCACAGAAAAATTAAATTTTCATTTTTGTCCAAAATATCTATTGTGGATACTAGCTTTGATTATATCCATGTTTTGATCATTTTTGAATTTTACTTCACTATGATTATTTATGAAGTATTTTTAAACTCGGATTGTTTAAAGTACGAATCCATAATACTTGTTCTTTTGTTTCACTGGATTCGTTTTCTTTAAAATATTTTTCATCATCCTCAGCCCTAAATGATGGTGTTACTGAATATCTTTGGCCTGTAGTACAAAGATGGTTGATTTTCTTATGAATATCTTTGGCCCGTAGTGCAAAGATGTATATGTGTTGAGATGAACATAATCGACTGATGAATATCTTTGGCCTGTAGTGTAAAGATAAATATTTGATTCAAGATGAATATTGGTTGATGTTGCAGGGATAAAATATTGATGATGGACTTTTAAATTCATAGATTATAATAGATTTCATTCTCTACGTAACTCTTCTATGAATTATTATTTCTGCTGCGAATATTGATCTGAAATTTGTTGTCTATTGTATTTTATCAGATTTTTTTTCTGTTGAAGACTAACGATAGTTTGTTTTATATTATCTTAGTCATAATATTCTTTACTGGACTAGTTGAGCTCACCCTTTTTCTTTTTGTTCCATTTTTCTTCTCAGGAGGCGAGAATGTAGCGAGTTCTAGTCGGGGTGTGGAATGATGGTTCTAGAAAGTTGTTTTAGTAGTCCTCACAATTTTTGTAAAATAATGTACCAATAATTATAATGATGACTTATTTGGGTGTGAATATTGTTTAGACGACAATATTTATATTTAAACTCACAGTTTTCATGTTGTATTAATAAAGTTGTAGTTGTTTCTGTACCATGTTATTGACGACTCAAAATGGGTGATGTATACCTATTTTGGGGGCGTCACATCTAATATAAATGAAAGGATTAATGCTGAGACGTTTTATCAGTATTTTGTCGAAATAAAGGTATTAAAAATCATCCGTTTGTGGATTTCGGACATTTTCTGTTTGGAATTAAGAAAAACTTTATTCTACAAAAGTTGTAGAGAATTTAATTTTCTATGGAATGGACATAAAATTCATAATTTTTTTTATAAAGGGCTATTTATTATGAATTATTAAAGTTTCAAAAATAATTGTTTTTTTATTAAAAATATGGGTGGGCCCCACTTTTGGTTGGTGTGGAAAATCTAAATTTTAAAATTAAAAATCACACAAGAATATGAAATTTTCTCTCTCTATATTATCGAGCGTATTCTTGTGAGTATTTAGATACTTTGAGAGTTGTTATTCAGTACAAGTTTCATTCAGCATTACATCCAATATTCCGGTCATAAGTACTATTTTTTGAGGTAAGATGTGAGACCCCTAATTTATGAAATGAAAGTATTCAATTTTCTTATAATTATTATTCTATTTAGTAAATGGTTAAATCGATAAAAGGTTAAAGTTAAGGATGATATTTGAAAATTTTGCAAAGTAAGCAAGTTGATATAAAATATTCGTTGTGTCGGAGAATATTCTTTTTGTCAGGGAATATTCTTACGACGACACAATCATTGGTGAACTCCACAACGGAAGTATTGTCGTAGTTAGAAAATGACAAAAATATCTTTTTATAAAAATAACGACGAAAGTTTTACCGTTAATTGTTGAAATAACCGATGGTAAAAGTACAGTAATACGCGTGGTTGCATAATAGCACACGGTATTGATTATTGTAATTGTTACATAGTATCTCACGTTATTTGATTCAATTATTGTCACAGTATCATCTACATAATATTTTTTATTATTAAATCAATAATTGAGACAATACATTTATTCATATTATTATTTGTAATATTGACGATGTCTAGAAAGTTCTGTCGAGGAGAGGTTTGGGTACCTAATTGCGCGCCAATAGGGAAAAATCCTTATCGAAAAGTCTCCTCTTACTTGGGAATGATCTTGTTGTTGATATTGTAAGTTATAATATTAATGATGAATAATTGTTGAAGTATTAAAAATGTGTTTATTGAAGATAAGTGAATTACAAAAGTTAGAGGGGAATAATGCAAACTTGGAAAACTTTAGGGGTACTAAAGTGTAATAAGTAAACCAATCTGGACCATTGATGGTGATTTTAATAGTAAACCAATCTAGACCATTGATGGTGGTTTTAATAGTTAATCAATTTGGACCGTCGGTGGTGGTTTTAATAGTAAATCAATCTAAACCGTCGGTGGTGGTTTTAATAGTAAATCAATTGGAACCGTTGATGGTGGTTTTAATAGTAAATTAATCTGGACCGTCGGTGGTGGTTTTAATAGTAAATCAATCTGAACCGTCCGTGGTGGTTTTAATAGTAAATCAATCTGGATCGTCGTGGTGATTTTAAAAGTAAATCAATCTGGACCGTCAGTTATGGTTTTAATAATAATCAAAATGGACCGTCCGTTCTAATAGTAAATCAATCTGGACCGTTCGTGAATAAGTTACTATTTAGTCCATTTTCCTATAAATAGAAGCTTAATTTTTCTTTCATTCTCACCAATTCACTAAGACCCACAAGAGAAGCTATAGAGAAAGAAACTATAGAGAGAAAGAAAAAGAGTATTCTGCTACTTCACTATTGCAGTATCCGGTCATTTACTAAGGTAAGGGATGTTATTTTCGTTTGGTAAGGGATAATATTTTCGTTTGGTAAGGGATGTTATTTTCGTTTGGTAAGGGATGTTATTTTTGTTTGGTAATGGATATTATTTGTTATATTCGTAAGGGATGTGACACCCCCAAAATAGGTTCAATCCATCCAACCTATTCTGAGTTTCTAAATACATGGTACAGAAAACAACTACAACTTTATTACTACAATTGTCGTGCAAAATACAATAACACATGTTATGAGTTTAAATACCAACTGTGACTCTGGACACCAACTTATGTCTGTGACGCCCCCAAAATAGGTATACATCACCCATTTTGAGTCGTCAATAACATGGTACAGAAACAACTACAACTTTATTAATACAACATAAAAACCATGAGTTTAAATACAAATATTACCATCTAGACAATATTCACACCCAAATAAGTCCTCATTATAATTATTGGTAGATTATTTTATAAAAATGGTGAGGACTACTAAAACAACTTTCTAGAACCATCATTCCACACCCCGACTAGAACTCGCTACATTCTCGCCTTCTGAGAAGAAAAATAAAACAAAAAGAAAAGGGTGAGCTCAACTAGCCCAATAAAGAATATTATGACTAAGATAATATAGAACAAATTATCGTTAGTCTTCAACAGAAAAAAATCTGATAAAATACAATAGACAACAAATTTCAGATCAATATTCGCAGCGGAAATAATAATTCATAGATGAGTTACGTAGAGAATGAAATCTACTATAATCTATGAATTTAAAAGTCCACCATCTTTATTTTATCCCTGTAACATCAATCAATATTCATCTTGAATCAAATATTCATCTTTGCACTACAGGCCAAAGATATTCATCAGTTGGTCATGTTCATCTCAACACCTGTTCATCTTTGCACTACGGGCTAAAGACATTCATCAGAAAATCATTAATCTTTGCACTACAGGCCAAAGATATTCAGTAATATCATCATTTAGGACTGAGAATGATGAAAAATATTTTAAAGAAAATGAATCCAGTGAAACAAAAGAACAAATATTAAGGATTCGTACTTTAAACAATCCGAGTTCAAAAATACTTTATAAATAATCATAGTGGAGCAAAATTCAAGAATGATCAAAACATGAATACAATTAAAGCTAGTATCCATAATAGATATTTTTGACAAAAAATGAAAATTTAATTTTTCTGTGAATACTGTCGTATTCGTGAATAGTACCGTATACGTGAATAGTGCCGTATATGTGAATAGTAACCCCGACACTAAAAGACAAAAATTTTATAAGAAAAATACTATTAATATTCTGACATAATGATATTGAAAGAAATAATATTATTTTTTAAAAAATAATATCCCTTACCTCGAAAAGGCAGTACTTCTAGCTGGAATACCGGATATAGTGCTGAAGGAACTTGCACCGTATCGCAACACTCAAAGTATCAAAATACTCACAAGAATACGCTTGATAATATAGAGAGAGAAAGAGAGAGAAAACTTCAGTTTCTAGTGTGTTTTTCAATTCTAACCTAAGCACCCTATTTATAGGAAATTGCTTAGAACACCAAAGCATAAGATTTAATAAAATATTATTATTTATAACAAAAATTCCTACGCACACCTTTTGATGATCTGAATTCATCCAAACATGTGCCAACATCACCAAAAACATTTTTCATACAAAAATCACTTAAAACTCCAAAAAAAATAATAATCAATTAATTCGGAATTTCAATAATTCATAATAAATAGCCCTTTTATCAGAAAAATTTGAACCTTATGTCATTCCATAGGAAACTCTATTTTTTACAACTTTACAGAAGAAAGTTTTTCCAAATTCCCAACAAAAATTGACCGAAATCCACAAACGGACGATTTTACAGCTATAATCAAATTTCAGTTAAGAAATGGGGTCCACAAACATTAAAAATATGTTTTAAATATTTTTAGTAACAAAAATACTCTTCCTCCTAATTTATTCATATATCCCACATTTATTGTAAAAATATCACCATTATTATATTATTAAAATATAATAATATATTTAAATGAATTATTTTATCAGAAAAGATAAAATATCAATTTTCAACAATTGTCACATTAAAAAATTTTCTCCATCTATATCCACATAAAATGAATATTTTCCTTATCATAATAATTAATAATTAATTATTCACAAATAATATTACAGAATCACAATACCGACAACCAGGCCGTTCCCAGGAAAGAGAGGGCTTTTCAATAAGAATTTCTCCTTACTGGCGCGCAATTAGGTGACCAAACCTCTCCTTAGACAGAACTTTCTAGACATTGCCAATAATGTTATCTAATAATATTATTCAAATAATATGAATTATTGATCTGATAATGAAAATACTGTGTAGTGACAATTATTAAAACAACAATAATATAAAATATCAACGTAGCAATTATTGAATCAATAAAATAAAATATTGAACAGTAACTACTGTAACAATTATTGAGTAGTGTCTTCTTACGTAAGAATCAATAATTGATGCAATACCGTGTGCTACTGTGTTTTAACCACAGGGTATTTTAACAGTATTAACGGTAACAACTACGCCGTTATTTATAAACAACTTATACTTGTCGTTTTCTTCATCCAATCGCTTTCCGTTATGGGGCCCACACAAGGCTGCACCGTCGTACGAATATTCCCCGACAGTAAGAATATTCCACGACCAAACGAATATTCTCCGATAAAAAATGAATATTTTATAACCACTTGCTTATTTAAAATATTTGCGTATTTTACCCATAACTAACCACATTAATCAAATCAACCCTTACTATTTCAAAATAATAAATAGAGGAAATTCAATTTCATTTAATAATAAGTTGGGGTCTTACAACCTCCCCTTTCTTATGAAATTTCGTCCTCAAAATTGACGGACGTACCTGGTGTTTCGAAAAGGCGAGGATACCTCGCTTTCATTTCTGTTTCCAAATCCCTGGTCATTTCTTCAATAGCATGGTTTCTCCACAAAACTTTAACTTGGGGTATGACCTTTGTGCATAGAACATGCTCCTTCCTATCCAAGATCTTAACAGGTACCTCCTTGTACGTTAAGTCTTCGGCTATCTCATCCGGTTCTAACTCAATAACGTGGTTAGGGTCTTTCACATATTTACGTAGCACAGATATGTGAAAAACATTATGAACACGAGACATACTTGGAGGTAACGCGAGTTTATAGGCCACATTTCCTACTCGGTCAAGAATTTGAAATGGACCAATAAATCGTGGATTGAGTTTTTCTCTCTTCCCGAATCTTGTAACTCCCTTCCATGGAGCCACACGCAACAATACATGATCCCCAATACTAAATTCCACGTCCTTTCGATGAAGATCTGCATAAATCTTTTGACGATTCTGTGCCGTTTGTATACGTTGTCGAATCATTTGGATCTTTTCTGTAGTCATGCGTACCAATTCTGGTCCCAACAATATTGCTTCACCAACCTCATCCCAACATACTGGAGAGCGACACTTACGTCCATATAATGCTTCGAATGGAGCCACACCTATACTTGCCTGATAACTGTTGTTGTAGGAGAATTCCACCAAAGGTAAATATTTATTCCAACTCTCTTTGAAGTCTAGGACACAGAGTCTTAATAGATTTTCAAGAGTTTGAATAGTCCTCTCTGATTATCCATCCGTTTGAGGATAGTATACCGAACTAAATCGTAAATCCGTGCCCATAGCTTTTTGCAAGCTAACCCAAAATTGTGAAGTGAATCTTGGGTCACGATCTGAAATTATAGATACTGGCATGCCATGCAATCTTAAAATCTTATTCACGTATATACGAGCAAGACGTTCAAGGGAATAAGTCTCCCGTATCGGCAAGAAATGAGCAGACTTAGTTAATCTATCAACAATAACCCAAATAGCATTTATGCCTTGAGAAACCGTGGGAAGGCCCATAACGAAATACATGGTAATGTGTTCCTACTTCCATTTTAGAATCTCAAGTGGTTGCAATGGACCCTTAGGCACTTGATGCTCCACCTTTACACGTTGACAAGTTAAACACCTCGAGATAAACTTTGCGATCTCTCTCTTCATATTGTTCCACCAAAATGTATGTCGAAGATCACGATACATTTTGGTACTTCCAGGATGAATTACAAACGGTGTATTGTGAGCCTCCATCATGATTGTATTCTTCAAATCAGAGTCGTTAGGAACACAAAGTCTGGAGTGGACTCAAAGTATTCCTTCTTCATCGATTCTTGTTTCTGGAATAGCACCTTCTTGTACTTTCTTCTTCATACGCATCAGCTCCAGGTCTGTGGCTTGAGCAACTTTAACTTTTTCTGTTAAAGTTGGTTCTATGCGTATACTTGACATCATTGCACTCGTTTCTGCACATGATCTTCTACTCAACGCGTCAGCTACCACGTTTGCTTTTCCAGGATGGTATTGAATGGCGTGGTCATAATCTTTTAATAGCTCGAGCCAACGTCGTTGCCGCATGTTAAGTTCCTTTTGGGTGAAGAAATATTTGAGGCTTTTATGGTCTGAATGTATCTCCAATTTTTCCCCATATAGATAGTGCCTCCAGATCTTTAGCACGAAAACGACTGCTGCCAACTCTAGATCATAAGTAGGATAATTCCACTCATATTCTTTAAGTTGTCGCTAGGCATAGGCTATGAATTTCCCATGTTGCATGAGAACACATCATAACCCTTTGCCCGAAGCATCGCTGTAGATAACAAATCCATCCGAATCAGATGGTATTGTCAGAACAGGTGCCAAAATGAGTCTCCTCTTAAGTTCTTGAAAACTCTTCTCGCATTCCTCGCTCCATACGAATTTTGTATCTTTCTGAGTCAGCTGAGTTAATGGAGTAGCGATTCAAGAAAATCTTTCCATGAATCTCCAATAATAACCAGATAAGCCCAGAAAACTACGTACTTCGGTCACCGACTTTGGTTGCTCCCAACTTTGTATTTCTTCAATCTTCGCCGGGTCGACAGATAATCCATGTTTTGACACCACGTGCCCAAGGAATGCTACTTCCTCAAGCCAGAACTCACATTTCTTCAACTTGGCATATAGTTTGTTTTCACGAAGCCTTTGGAGTACCAGCTTCAAATGGTGTTCATGATCTTCAAGGCTTTTGAAATATATGATAATGTCATCAATAAAGACAACAATGAACTGATCCAAATAATCCTTGAATACTCGGTTCATCATATCCATAAAAGCCGCAGGAATATTAGTCAATCCAAAGACATGACTAAGAATTCATAATGCATGTACCGAGTTCTAAAGGCAGACTTTGGAATATCTTCAGTTCTAATCTTCAGCTTATGATATCCAGAATGATGATCGATCTTTGAAAAGAATTGTACTCCTTGAAACTAGTAAAACAGGTCATCAATGCGAGGTAGCAGATACCTATTCTTGATGGTGACATGGTTCAATTCCCGATAGTCAATACAAAGTCGCATACTTCCGTCTTTCTTCTTTACAAATAAAACAGGAGCACCCCAAGGAGATGTACTAGGACAAATGAAACCGATGTCCAACAATTCCTGTAATTGGACTTTTAACTTCTGAAATTCAATAGGAGCCATTCGATACGGGGTTTTAGAAATGGGCTTTGTACCAGGTTCAAGATCAATAAAGAATTCAAATTCACGTTCTGGGGGTAGACCGGGAAGTTCTTCAGGAAATACGTCATGAAATTTACTAACAACAGGAATATTATTCAAATCCGTCGTGTCTTTATTCAAATCCATAACATGGGCTAAGAAAGCTTGACATCCGTTTTTCAATAAACGAATAGCTTTATGACTTGATATGATAGTGATTGATTTTAGTGGTTTAGTTGCTTGAATTCGTAACACAGGTTGGTTAGGAATATAAAAACTAACAACCTTACGAAAACAATCAATTTTGGCATGATGAGTAGTTAACCAATCAATCCCTAAAATCACATCAAAAGCAAGTATCTTTAAAGAGATAAGATCAACAGGTAATATGATGGTGCCAACTTGGATCAAACAAGATTTATAAACAGTGGATGTCATGAAAGTTTCTCCTAACAGAGTCTCCACAGGTAAATCAAAGTCTAATTTCTCCAGAGTTAAGTTTAAACGTTGAGCACAAGCAGGAGAGATAAATGAATGGGTAACATCGGTATCTAGTAAGGTATAAACTTCATAAGAATTTATGATTAGCTTACCCGTGATCACCTCGTTTGGGTTCCTCGCATTTTGACCAGTCACAACAAACGCTCTTCCAGGAATCGTTGACTTTGACTTTTCTGGGACAGCCTTTTGAGTCACCATCCCCGTTGGACTTGGTTTCGCTACCGTACAATCTCGAGCGATATGTCCTTCTTTTCCACAATTATAGCATACCTTGAACTGTTATAGGCAGTTTGGGCTGATATGTCCCTCTTTTCTACATTTATAGCATACGACCTGTGGTCGTTCTCCTCCCTTAGAACCAGTTGCTGCTAGTGCTGACGTCTTCACATGGTCATTATTGAATCTCTTCTTTTTAAAATCTCCCCCCGACTCGCTTCTTTTATTTTCATGGTCATGATTACCACCAGAGTGGTTACCATTCTTGTCCGTATTTTTCTTTCTCCGCTGGTTATCGTTGTTCTAATGACTGTTGTCACCGGTATGATCCTGGTTGTGGTCCCTCGGTTGAACGTACTCGTTATCTCGCTTTAATAATTGAGCCCTGCTGACAACATCTCAATAGAGAGAAAATTTATAAGAAATGAGATATTAACGTATGTCGGGTTTCAAACCTCTCAGAAACATCCGCGTCATACGTTCCTCATGCTCCACCAAATGAGGTGCAAACCTGGATAACTCTGCAAACTTCATCTCGTACTGGGACACCGTCATGTTGTTTTGTTCCAATCTAATAAACTCCACTTCCTTCATATGACGAATACTTTTAGGAAAGTACTTGTCATTGAACAGTTTCTGAAACGTCTCCCAAGACATGCTGAGTGCAGCTGGATGGGTACGCTTCACAGATTCCCACCAGTAATCTGCCTCATTACGGAACATAAAGGTGGCGAATGAAACCTTCTGTTCCTCCGTGTATCCCAAGACATCGAATATCTTGGTAATTTGCTTGACCCACGTTTATGCCTTAATCGGATCCGGCTTTCCCCAGAATTCTGGTGGTCCCAACTCTTTGAACTGCTTGGCTGTGACAAACCGTGCGTTCTTATCATTTCCACCTGTATTTTGAACACGAGTCTCATTCGTCTGATTTTGCATGAACTGCAAAAAACTTCTAAACATCCCGTCGTTTATCATCTTCTCAGTGGTGTTGTTCACAGGAGGAACATTGCCAGCCTGTTGCACGCTCTCCTCGTGGGTGAGTAAAAGTGTCTCCACGGTCTCATTTACTCCACTGTTAACATTCTCTGTTGACATTCTAAAATACTGCCATAAAACAAGGGTTAATTAAAGAAATTAACATATCACATAATATCCCTATATTCTGACCAACCAACAAATAAGCTTAGGTAGGACACACTAGCGAAGGATTTACTCGTCTCTCCCCTCCTAGTTCTATTCCCCGATCTCCGCCAGAGATCATATCCCTAAGCTCTGATACCAACTGTGACACCCCCAAAATAAGTATACATCACCCATTTTGAGTCGTCAATAACATGGTACAGAAACAACTACAACTTTATTAATACAACATAAAAACTATGAGTTTAAATATAAATATTGTCGTCTAAATAATATTCACACCCAAATAAGTCCTCATTACAATTATTGGTACATTATTTTACAAAAATGGTGAGGAGTACTAAAACAACTTTCTAGAACCATCATTCCACACCCCGACTAGAACTCACTACATTCTCGCCTCCTGAGAAGAAAAATGAAACAAAAAGAAAAAGGGTGAGCTCAACTAGCCCCGTAAAGAATATTATAACTAAGATAATATAGAACAAATTATCATTAGTCTTCAACAGGGAAAAATCTGATAAAATACAATAGACAACAAATTTCAGATCAATATTCACAGCGGAAATAATAATTCATAGATGAGTTACGTAGAGAATGAAATCTACTATAATCTATGAATTTAAAAGTCCACCATCTTTATTTTATCCCTGTAACATCAATCAATATTCATCTTGAATCAAATATTCATCTTTGCACTACAGGCCAAAGATATTCATCAGTTGGTCATGTTCATCTCAACATCTGTTAATCTTTGCACTATGGGCCAAAGATATTCATCAAAAAATCATTAATCTTTGCACTACAGGCCAAAGATATTCAGTAATATCATCATTTAGGATTGAGGATGATGAAAAATATTTTAAAGAAAACGAATCCAGTGAAATAAAAGAACAAATATTAAGGATTCGTACTTTAAACAATCCGAGTTCAAAAATACTTCATAAATAATCATAGTAAAGCAAAATTCAAGAATGATCAAAACATGGATACAATCAAAGCTAGCATCCATAATAGATATTTTGGACAAAAAACGAAAATTTAATTTTTCTGTGAATAGTGCCGTATTCGTGAATAGTACCATATACGTGAATAGTGCCGTATATATGAATAGTAACTCCGACACTAAAAGATAAGAATTTCATAAGAAAAATACTATCAATATTCTGGCATAATGATATTGAAAGAAATAATATCATTTTAAAAAAAATAATATCCCTTACCTCGAAAAGACAGTACTTCTAGCTGGAATACCAGATATAGTATTGAAGGAACTTGCACCGTATAGCAACACTCAAAATATCAAAATACTCACAAGAATACGCTCGATAATATAGAGAGAGAAAGAGAGAAAAAACTTCAGTTTCTAGTGTGATTTTCAATTCTAACCTAAGCACCTTATTTATAGGAAATTGCTTAGAACACCAAAGCAGAAGATTTAATAAAATATTATTATTTATAACAAAAATTCCTACGCACACCTTTTGATGATCTGAATTCATCCAAACATGTGCCAACATCACCAAAAACATTTTTCATACAAAAATCACTTAAAACTCCAAAAAAAATAATAATCAATTAATCCGGAACTTCAATAATTCATAATAAATAGCCCTTTTATCAGAAAAATTTGAACCTTATGTCATTCCATAGGAAATTCTATTTTCTACAACTTTGTAGAAGAAATGTTTTCCAAATTCCAAACAAAAATTGACCGAAATCCACAAACGAGCGATTTTAAATGCTATAATCAAATTTCAGTCATTTATTTTTAGTAATAAAAATATTCTTCCTCCTCATTTATTCATATATCCCATATTTATTGTAAAAATATCACCATTATTATATTATTAAAATATAATAATATTTTTAAATAAATTATTTTATCAGAAAAGATAAAATATCAATTTTCAACAATTTGCTTTTCCAGGATGGTATTGGATGGTATGATCATAATCTTTCAACAGTTCAAGCCAACGTCGTTGTCGTATGTTGAGTTCCTTTTGAGTGAAGAAATATTTGAGGCTTTTATGATCCTTAAAGATCTCCACTTTCTCCCCATACAAGTAATGCCTCCAAATTTTAAGTGCGAAGACAACAACTGCCAACTCTAGATCATGTGTAAGATAATTCCTCTCATATTCTTTGAGTTGTCGAGAGGCATAGGCTATGACTTTCCCATGTTGCATGAGAACACATCCTAATCCTTTGCCTGAAGCATCACTGTAGATGACAAATCTCTCCGAGCCAGATGGTATTGTCAGAACATGTGTTGAAATGAGTCTTCACTTGAGTTCTTAAAAACTCTTCTCACATTCCTCGTTCCAACCGAATTTTGTATCTTTCCGAGTCAACTGAGTTAAGGGAGTAGCGATTCGAGAAAACCCTTCCACGAATCTCCGATAATAACCAGCTAAGCCGAGAAATCTACGTACTTCGGTCACTGATTTAGGTTGCTCCCAGCTTTGAATAGCTTCAATCTTTGTTGGGTCAACAGATATTCCATGACTTGATACCACGTGCCCAAGGAATGCTACTTCCTCAAGCCAGAACTCGCATTTCTTTAACTTGGCATAAAGCTTATATTCACGAAGCTTTTGGAGTATCAACCTCAAGTGTTGCTCATAATCTTCACGGCTTTTGGAATAAATAAGGATGTCATCAATAAAGACGACCACAAAGTGATCCAAATATTCCTTGAATACTCGGTTCATCATATCCATGAAGGCAGTAGGAGCATTAGTTAATCCAAAAGACATGACTAGGAATTCATAATGCCCGTACCGAGTTCTGAAAGCCGTCTTTAGAATGTCATCGGTTCTAATCTTCAATTGGTGATATCCGGAACGAAGATCAATCTTTGAAAAAAATTTGGCGCCTTGTAACTGGTCAAACAGGTCATCAATGTGAGGCAATGGATATCTATTTTTGATAGTGACATTGTTCAACTCCCGATAATCAATACAAAGTCGCATCCCATCTTTCTTCTTCACGAATAAAATAGGAGCACCCCAAGGAGACGTACTAGGACCAATGAAACTGATGTCTAACAATTCCTGTAGTTGAGTCTTTAACTCCTGAAGTTCAATAAGAGCCATTCGATATGGAGCTTTGGAAATGGGTTTGGTACCGGGTTCAAGGACGATACAAATTTCAATTTCACGTTCTGGGGGTAGGCCAGGAAGTTCTTCAGGGAATACGTCAGGAAATTCATTAATAATAACAATATCATTCAAAACTGACGTATTTTTGTTTAGATCCGTGACATGAGCTAAGAAAGCTTGACATCCATTTTTTAATAAACGAATAGCTTTATGGCTTGAGATGATAGTGATTGATTTTAATGGTTTGGTTGCTTGAATTCGCATAATAGGCTGGTTAGGAATATGAAAGCTAACAACCTTACAAAATAATCAATTTTTGCATGATGAGTAGTTAACCAATCAATCCCTAGAATTACGTCAAATGCAAGTATTTTTAATGAAATAAGATCGACAGGTAATGCGAGGGTACCAATTTGAACCAAATAAGACTTATAAACAGTGGATGTAATAAAAGTTTCTCCCAATGGAGTTTTAACAGATAAGTCAAAGTATAATTTCTCCGGAGTCAAATTTAAACGTTGAGCACAAGTAGGAGAAATAAAAGAATGGGTAGAACCAGTATCAAATAAGGTATAAACTACGCTAGAATTTATGATAAGCTTACCCGTGATGACCTCGTTCGGGTTCCTTGCTTTCTGGGAGCTCACGACAAACGCTCTCCCTTACACTACTGGCTTTGACTTTTTTGGGATGTTCTTTGGTGCCTCCATCCTAGCTGAACTTGTCTTCGGTGAACGACAAAATCGGGCTAGGTGACCTTCTCTTCCATAATTATAACATGCTTTGGATGACATCGCGCAGTTTGGACTGATGTGTCCCTCCCCTCCGCATTTGAAGCATATGATATGTGGTCGTTCTCTTTCCTTAACAACGGGTGCTGGTGCTGACGTCTTTCCATCATTGTTGAACCTCCTCTTCTTGAAATGTCCATTCTTATTGTTTTGGCCATAATTACCACTGAAGTGGTTACCATTTTTGGCATGTTGATTCCCTCTACGCTTATTTTCACCGCTTCGATGACTATTATCACTGGTATTATCATTTTGTCGGCTGCTCTCTTTTGGTTGGGTTGACTCATTATCGCGCTCCAATAACTGATCCCTATTAACAACATCGGAATACAAACACAGTTTATGAGAGATAAGATATTAACGTATCTCGGGTTTCAAACCTCTTAGAAACATTCGCGTCATTCTCTCCTCATTATCAACCAAATGGGACACAAACCGGGACAACTCGACAAACTTGGCTTCGTACTGCGACACCGTCATGTTGTTTTGCTCCATCTTGATGAACTCTACCTCTTTCATGTGATGAATACTTTCGGGAAAGTACTTGTCGTTGAACAATTCTTGGAACTTCTCCCATGTCATCTTCAGTGCGGCAGGTTGAGTACGTTTTACAGATTCCCACCAGTAATCTGCCTCTGCACGCAACATGAAGGTGGCAAAGGGAACCTTTTGCTCCTCGGAGCATCCCAAGACATCAAATATCTAGCAGATCTTCTTTATCCACGTTTCCGCCTTAAGTGGTTTTGGCTCTCCAAAAAACTCTGGCGGTCCCAGTTCCTTGAACTGCTTAGCGGTGACCGTCCGAGAGTTGCCAGTGTTTCCACCTGTATTTCGAACAGGAGTCTCTCTTGCCTGATGCTGCATGAATTGCAGAAAGCCTCCGATCATTCCATCGTTCATTATTTGGTCAATGTTGTTGTTTCCATGAGGATTGTTGCCTTCCTGATGCTCATTGTCCTGATTATTGATTTGTGGAGACTCAACGGTCTCCTGTGCTCCATTGATGTTCTCAACATTCTCAGATGCTATTTTCAAATACTGTCACAAAAAAGGGTTAATTAACATATCACATATTATCCCTATACTCTGACCGACCAATTAAATATCAAATAAACTTAGGTAAGTCATACTAGTTAAGGAATTCCACGTCTCTCCCCTCTTAGTTCTTGTCTCACATCTCAACCAGGGATCATATCCCTAAGCTTTGATGTAAGACCCCAAATTTTAAGAAATAAAAGTATTCAATTTTCCTATTTAGTAAATGGTTAAATTGATAAAAAGTTAAAGTTAAGAGTGATATATATAAAATTTTGAAAATACGTAAGTGGTTATAAAATATTCATTTCTGTCGAGGAATATATTCGTTTGGTCGTGAAATATTCTTTTTGTCGGGGAATATTCGTACGATGGTGCAACCATTTGTGGCCCTATAACGGAAAAAGGGTTGGATGAAGGAAAACGACAAAGTATGAGTTTTTATAAATAACGGCGTAGTTGTTACCATGAACACTGTTAGAATACCTGGTGGTTAAAAATACAATAATATGCGTGGTTGTACAGTAGCACACGGTATTGCACAGTATTTTTGAATTATTGATCCTTACGTAAGAAGGCACTACTCAATAATTGTTATATTAATTACTGTTCAATATTTTATTTTATTGATTCAATAATTGCTGCGTTGATATTTTATATTATTGTTGTTTCAATAATTGTCACTGCATAGTATTTCTCATTATCATATCAATAATTTATATTATTTGAATAATATTATTAGATAACATTATTGGCAATGTCTAGAAAGTTCTGTCTAAGGAGAGGTTTGGTCACCTAATTGCGCGCCAGTAAGGAGAAATCCTTATTGGAAAGCCCCCTTTTTCCTGGGAATCACCTGATTGTCATAATTGTGATTCTATAATATTATTTGTGAATAATTAATTATTGATTTATATGATAAAGAAATATTTATTTGATACGGATATAAATGATGGATTTATTTATGTGGTTATAAATGAAGGAATTAATGCTGAGGTGTTTTATCAGTATTTTTGTCAGAATGGAGGTATTAAAAATCAAATCAGTATTTTTACGATATATTGCGTGAGTTATAATTTTTAATCCGACCGTTGGATCATTGTGATTTTTGGATATGTTATACATTATAAGTTGAGTATATGTCCACAAATTTTGAACCGTTAAAAATGAAAGTATGATTTATTATGAATTGTAAGAGGTGACTGATTCGAAAATTAGGTTTATAAATGATTTTGGTGGAAAATTATAGAATTTAGTGGGCCCCACTTGTGGTTGGTGAAAAAATGTGCTAAAATTTTAATTCAAATGTGGTGGGTGGCAATAGTAGCAGGTAAAGCCATCATGTAGTAGGTCAAGTCTGCTTCGGCATGCTAACATTTTCCTATAAATAGAGGGCTAAGTTAGAATTAAAAATTACACCAGAAACATAAGCTTTCTCTCTTTCTCCCTCTATATTATCAAGCGTATTTTGTGAGTATTTAGATACTTTAAGAGTTGCTATTCAGTGCAAGGTTCCTTCGGCTTTACATTTCGGTCAAAAGTACTGCTCTTTTGAGGTAATAAGAGTGTAGTTGGGTCGAGCGGGGGTAATAGGGAAATATAACGGTGATCTATAGCTGTTGAGGTTCTTCCTAAATAGTATGGAAATAATTTTATTGAGAACTTTAGATAAGTGTGTCGTATTGTATACATCATTTGATATTTAATTTTGGTGAACCGAATAGGGTGAGGTGAACCCAACTTTGGAAGGGTGTTTTGCCACTATCATACAAGATGTCTAATGACCTACAAGTTATCATAAGACATGGTTGTGCACATCCACTTGCTGAGTATATCTACGAGCATTACCTATATAATCTTGGAGTTTGGTTAAAACATAACGTTCAATTGCAGACGGTGGAGATAGTTATATGTCAAGAGAAGACTCACCATTGGAAGGAACATAATAGTAATCTTCTCGTTTTTCTTTGGGGTCTATTGGATCAACCAAGGATAATTCTCTGGACATATGATATCTATCATAACTTAGATTCATGGCCTCCTATGTACGAAGGTTTCCTTGAGCACTTCCCAAAGATTTTAATTTTTAAAACAGTTCTAGATTGTACATTTATGTAAGGTATCACTGTGAGGTGCTGTCCATAGTTGGGACATGAGTCACAGTTGGTATTAAAACTCACAGTATATGTGTTGTTGTATTTTGCACGACAATTATAGTAATAAAGTTGTAGTTTTATTCTGTACCATGTATTTGGCGACTCAGAATAGGTTGGATGGACTGAACCTATTTTGGGGGCGTCACATTTGATACCAACTGTGACGCCCCCAAAATAGGTATACATCACCCATCTTGAGTCGCCAAATACATGGTACAAAATTCAAATACAACTTAATTATACAACAGTCGTGTAAAATACGACAAAACATATGCTGTGAGTTTTAATACAAATATTGTCATCTATACAATATCCACACTCAATTGAGTCCTCACTACATTTATTATCACACTATTTAACAGAATAGTGAAGACTACTAATTCTATTATCTAGACCGTCACTCCGTTCTCTGACTAGTCCCTGCTACGTTCTCATTTTCTGAAGAGAACAATGAAAGTAAAAGGGTGAGCTCAACTAGCCCAGTAAGAAATAGTATGACTAAGATAATGCAGAATAATTTATCATTAGCCTTCAATAGTGTTAAACTGATACAATATAACAAACATCAAGTTTAACTGCAGCGGAATAAGCAATCCATTAAAAGAGTCAAGTAGAGAATAAAATCTACTATCTTTTATGATTTAAAAAGTTTTTCATCACTTTTATCGCTGGGACTCAGCTTAATAAATAATCCACATCATCCCTGCACAACGACCAAAGATATTCATTAGTATCACAACCACAAATTATTCATGCACTACGGGCCAAGGATATTCGTGTATTCATCAATGGTCATGATCATTGTGACGCCCCCAAAATTAGGTATACATCACCCATCTTGGGTCGTCAGATACATGGTACATAATTCAAATACAACTTACTAATACAACTATCGTGTACAATACGACAAAACCTAACTGTGAGTTTGAATACAATTATTGTCTACTAGAGATTATACAAACTCAAAAAGAGTCCTCATTACAATTATTAATACATTATTTCACAGAATAGTGAGGACTACTAATGCTATCCTCTGGACCGTCACTCCGTTCCCCGACTAGTCCCTGCTATGTTCTCATTTCCTGAAGAGAACAGTGAAAGAAAGGGTGAGCTCAACTAGCCCAGTAAGAAATATTATGACTAAGATAATGCAGAATAAATTATTGTTAGCCTTCAACAGTATTAAACTGATAAAATATAACAACATCAAGTTTAACAACAGTGGATCAAGTAATCCATTAAAAGAGTCAAGTAGAGAATAAAGTCTACTATCTTTTATAGTTTAAAAGGTTTTCATCAATTTTTATCGATGACACTCAGCTTAATGAATAATCCACATCATTAAATCATCCATGCACTACAGCCAATGATATTCATTAGGGTCACGACCACAAATTCCATGCATTACGGGCCAAGGATATTTGTGTATTCATCAATGGTCATGATTATGCCATAAAATAATTCATCTTTGCTCCCTTGGTCGAAGAGGATCCATAGCCATAATCATACCAAAAACTGTCCATCAATGCACTACGGGCCAATGATGACTTTTAATTTTCATATTATTTGTAACATTACGGTCATGATTATACCGAATAATCCCTGGTCATAATCATACCAAGTCCATCTATGCACTACAGGCCACAGATGACTTTCAACATAACATAAACATGAGGATGATGACAATGATATAAGAATTCAATAAAACAAGTTCAAGAATTAATTTGTCCATGAACTACTAACGTCCAAATTGTCCACATGATACTGCTTTGTAGAGTAAAATTCAAGAATGATCAGAAGAATATTTCCATGAAAAGATACTGGATGAAGCGCAAATATCAAGGATATTCTACTAATTTCATGGAGTATAGAAGTCAAAACTTTAACCAACTGAGTATAATAAAGAATGGAATAACAAAAGAAATCACCATGCATGCGGTACTTCGCATAGACAAGTTATTCCAACAGAATAATAATAACGGAACCAGGTCAGGCAAAATTTGCACCGACAGGATGTTCCAACAGAATAATAAAGACAGAACCAGGTCCGATGTAAAACACAGAGACAGGATGTTCCAACGGAATAATAATAAAGACGGAACCAGGTCCGGTGTAAAACACACAGACAGGATGTTCCAACGGAATAATAATAAAGACGGATCCAGGTCCGGTATAAAACACACAGACAGGATGTTCCAACAGAATAATAGAAGAATGTCACCAAGTATAGGGTAGACCGCGTATACAGGTTATTCCAACAGAATAATAAGAAATGGAATAACAACAGTTCTCTTCATGAATAAGAAAGAATAACACCCCTTAACGTAAAAAAAACTGAATATAAAAGTAGCGAAATACTTTTCTTCTATCTCTCTATAGTCTATCTCTATAGTTTCTCTCTCTAGAGTTCAGTAAATTCGTAAGAAAATAATGAAGGAATGAGCTTCTATTTATAGGAAAATGGAATGCATAGTAACTAATCCATGAACGGTCCAGATTGATTTACTTTAATCTGATGGTCCATATTTAAAGAAAAATCTTTTAAATAAAATATAATATATTCTATTTATATAAAAAGATTTTTACTATACAAACACTATGCAACACTATACAAAACACTATGCAACACTATGCATAATAAAATATAATATATCAACAACGCGTATTACTGTACTTTTACTACCTAGTAGTTCAACAGTATTAACGGTAAAACTTCCGCCGTTATTTTCAATAAAATAATTTTGTCGTTTTCTCAATCCGACAATAATTCCGTTGTGGGGTCCACCAATAATTGTTCCGTCGTACGAATATTTTTCGACACAAAGAATATTTCCTGACCAATCGAATATAATATAACAACTTGCATACTTTGCAAAATTTATAAATACTACCCACAACTATAATATTATCTCAAATTCACACAATAATATTAAAAAATTATTTCGAGTAAATTAATTCTTTATTCATAAAATCTGGGGTTTCAAAATCATGCCAACAACTGTCCATCAATGCACTACGTGTGACGCCCCCAAATTAGGTCCATTCCATCCAACCCATTTTGAGTCGTCAATAACATGGTACTGAAATAATTACAACTTTATTAATACAACCATAAAACAGTGAGTTTAAATACAAATATTATCTTCTAGACAATATCTATACCCAAATAAATCCTCATCACATTTATTGATACATTATTTTACAAAAATGGTGAGGACTACTAAACAACTCTCTCTAGAACCTTCATTCCATACCCCGACTCGTACTCGCTACATTCTCGCCTCCTGAGAAGAAAAATGGAACAAAAAGGAAAAGGGTGAGCTCAACTAGCCCAGTAAAAAATATTATAACTAAGATAATATACAACAAATTATTGTTAATTTTCAACAGGGAAAAATCTGAGAGAATACACTAAACAACAAGTTTTAGATCAATATTCGCAGCGGAAATAATAATTCATAGAATAGTTACGTAGAGGATGAAATCTATTAATATCTATGAATTTAACAGTCCATCATCATTATTTTATCCCTGTTACATCAATCAATACACATCTTGATTCAAATGTTCATCTTTGCACTACAGGCCAAAGATATTCATCAGTTGGTCATGTTCATCTAAAAACCTGTTCATCTTTGCACTACGGGCCAAAGATATTCATCAGAAATCATTCATCTTTGCACTATAGGCCAAAGATATTCAATTATATCATCATTTAGGACTGAGGATGATGAAAAATATTTGAATGAAAACGAATCCAGTGAAACAAAAGAACAAATATTAAGGATTCGTACTTTAAACAATCCAATTTCAAAAATACTTCATAAATAACCAGAGTGGAGTAAAATTCAAGAATAATCAAAATATGGATACAATCAAAGCTAGTATCCATAATAGATATCTTGGTTGAAAAACGAAAATTTAATTTTTTTGTGAATAGTGTCGTATTCGTGAATAGTGCCGTATACGTGAATAGTAACTCTGACACTAAAAGATAGAAATTTCACAAAAAATATCATCATGCTTCGTGAATAGTACTCGTGAATAGTAACTCGTGAATAATAACTCATAAATAGTAACCCCGACATGAAAAGTTCCAAATTTGATAAAAAAAATTCCAACCAATATTTTGGCATAATGATATTGAAGAAATAATATCATTGTTGAATAAAATAACATCTCTTACCTCACAAAGACAGTACTTCGAGTTGAAACACCAGATATAGGTTATGACTTGAACTTGCACCGTATAGCAACACTCAAAGTATCAAAATACTCACAAGAATAAGCTCAATATATATAGAGAGAGAAATAGAGAGAAAACTTCAGTTTCTGGTGTAATTTTCAATTCTAACCTAAGCACCCTATTTATAGGAAAATGCTTAGAACACCAAAGTAGAAAATTTAATAAATTAATATTATTTATTTTTTCTACATCTTCCTACGCATCAAGCATCTGAATTCAGCAACTTGACATGTGTTAAAGATGCCCACCAAACACAAAAAACGTTTTTCTTATTTAAATTATTTTAAACTTTCAAAAATTAATTATTTCGGAACTTCAGAACTTCAATAATTCATAATAAATAGCCCTTTTATTAGAAAAATTCGAAACTCATGAATTTCCATAGGAAATTCCATTATCTATAACTATGCAGAAGGAAGTTTTTCCAAATTCCAAACAGAAATTGATCGAAATCCATAAACGGGCGATTTTACAGGCTATAATCAAATTTTAGTCAAGAAATGGGGTCCACCGACACACAAAACATGTGTTAAACAACTTTTGCAATAAAAATACTCTTCCTCCTCATATACTCATATATCCCACATTCATTGTAAAAAAATATCATCATTATTATATTATAATAATATAATAAAATATTATTTTATCAGAAAAGATAAAATATCGATTTTCAACAATTGTCACTTTAAAAATTTTCTCCATCTATATCCACATAAAATCAATATTTTCCTCATCATATAAATCAATAATTAATTAATCACAAATAATATTACAGAATCACAGTACTGGCAACCAGGCTGTTCCCAGGAAAGAGGGCGTTTTCCAATAAGAATTTCTTCTTACTGACGCGCAATTAGGTGACCAAACCTCTCCTTAGACAGAACTTTCTAGACATTGCCAATAATTTTTTCTAATAATATTATTCAGATAATATGAATTATTGCTTCGATAATGGAAAATACTATGTAATGACAATTATTGAAATAACAAGAATATAAAATATCAACGCAGCAATTATTGAATCAATTAAAATAAACTACTGAACAGTAATTATTGTAACAATTATTGAGTAGTGCCTTCTTACGTAAGAATCAATAATTGGTGCAATACCGTGTGTTACTGTGCAACAACGCGTATTACTGTGTTTTAACCACCGGGTATTCCAACAGTGTTAACGGTAACAACTACGATGTTTATTTATAAACAACTTATACTTGTTGTTTTCTTCATTTAATCGCTTTCTGTTATGGGGCTCACCAAAGACTGCGCCGTCGTACGAATATTCCCCGACAGCAAGAATATTCCACGACTAAACGAATATTCCCCGACAACAATTAATATTTTATAACCACCTGCTTATTTAAAATATTTGCGCATTTTACCCATAACTAACCACATTAATTGAATCAACCCTTACTATTTCAAAATGATAAATAGAGGAAACTAAATTTCATTTATTAATAATTTGGGGTCTTACACTATGGGCCAATGATGACTTTTACCACATCATTTGTAACATTACGGTCATGATTATACCGAATAATCCCTGGTCATAATCATACCAAGTCCATCTATGCACTATAGGCCACAGATGACTTTCAACAAAATATAAACATGAGGATGATGACAATGATATAAGAATTCAATAAAATAAGTTCAAGAATTAATTTATCCAGGAACTAATAACGTCCAAATTGTCAACATGATACTTCTTTGTAGAGTAAAACTCAAGAATGCTCAGAAGAATATTTCCATAAAAAGATACTGGATGAAGCGCAAATATCAAGGATATTCCACTAATTTCATGGAGTATAGAAGTCAAAACTTTAACCAACTGAGTATAATAAAGAATGGAATAACAAAAGAAATCACCAGGCATGCGATAGACAGCACAGACAGGTTATTCCCATAGAATACTAAATAACAGAACCAGGTCAGGCGAAATTCACCCCGACAGGATGTTCCAACAGAATAATAAATAACGGAACCAGGTCAGGCGAAATTCGCATCGACAGGATGTTCCAATAGAATAATAAATAACGGAACCATGTCAGGAGAAATTCACACCGACAGGATGTTCCAACAGAATAATAAAGAATGGAATAACAGAAGAATTTCACCATGTATGCGGTACTTCGCATAGACATATTATTCCAACATAATAATAAAGAATTGAATAACAGAAGAATTTCAGCATGTATGTGGTACTTCGCATAGACATGTTATTCCAACATAATAATAAAGAATGAAATAACAGAAGAATTTCACCAAGTATAGGGTAGTCCGCGTATACAGGTTATTCCAACAGAATAATAAAGAATGGAATAACATAAGAATTTCACAAAGTATACCACGTATACAGGTTATTCCAACAGAATAATAAAGAATGGAAAAACAGAAGTTCTTTTCATGAATACGAAAGAAATAATACCCCTTACCTTATAAAGAAGAGTACTCCGACGGTAGGGCGGAGATATACTTGAAGAAAACTTGCAGTACGCTCAAAGTTTTCTTAAATTGTAAAGAAATACGCTCAAGATTATAGAAGAAGAATTCTCTCTATAGTTTCTCTCTCTAGAGTTTCAGTGAATTTGTAAGAAATAATGAAGGAATGAACTTCTATTTATAGAAGAATGGACTGAATAGTAACTAATTCCTGAACGCTCCAGATTGATTTACTATTAAACGGACGGTTCAGATTGGTTTACAATAAAATATAATATATTATATTTATAATCTAATAAAACGAATAACTTTATAAAAGTATTTTATTTTATATAAAAAGATTTTACTATGCAAACACTATGCAGGCACTATACAAACACTATGCATAATAAAATATAATATATTCTAATTATTGTCTAATAAAACGAATAATTTTATAAAAGTATTTTGTTTTATATAAAAAGATTTTACTATGCAAAACACTATGCATAATAGAATATAATATATTCTATTTATAGTCTAATAAAACGAATAACTTTATAAAAGTATTCTATTTTATAAAAAAAGTTTTTCTGTTTTATTACATTAATAATACTAATAAATTAAAACTTCATCATCAATATTATAATTCACACTATTAATCGACCAGGTCGTTCCCAGGAAAGAGGGGGCTTTTCAATAAGAATTTCTCCCTATTGGCGCGCAATTAGGTGACCAAACCTCTCTTTGGCAGAACTTCTAGACATCGTTAATATTGTAAATAATAATATTAATAACTCTGTCATCTCAATTATTGATTTAATAATATAAAAAAATATCGACAATAATTGAATCAAATAACGTGAGATACTATGCAACAATTACTGAATCAATAATTGAACAAAACTGAGTGACTTCTCACGTAAGCATCAATAATCAATACAGTGTGCTACTATGAAACCACGCGTATTCCTGTACTTTTAACATCGGGTGTTTCAACAGTTAACGATAAAACTTTCGTCGTTATTTTCATAAAAAATTTTTGTCGTTTTCTTAATCCGACAATAATTCTGTTATGGGGTCCATCAATGATTGTGTCGTCGTACGAATATTCCCTGTTAAAACGAATATTCCCCGACCAATCGAATATTATATAACAACTTACGTACTTTGTAAAATTTATAAATATTATCCACAACTATAATAGTATATCAAATTCATTCCACAATATTCAAAAATGATAATTATAGAAAATTCATCTTTATTCATAAAAGTCGGGGTCTTACACTTACAATCTCCCCCCTTATGAAATTTCGTCCCCGAAATTTACGTACCTGGTATTTCGAAGAGTTGAGAATACCTTTCTTTCATTTCAGATTCCATCTTCCTTGTCATCATAATTTTTCCATTGTTCATCTCCTGTATTTCAGATATCATTCTATAATACAGCTTCAAAATAAAGGTTAATTGACATATCACAATTTGTCAACTTAGGTAAGAAATTTAGCTTAGATAGGACACACACTAGCGAAGGATATTACTCGTCTCTCCCTTCCCAGTTCTAATCCCAGATCTCCGCCAGAGATCATTTCCCTAAGCTCTGATACCAAATGTGACACCCCCAAAATAGGTTCAATTCATCCAACCTATTCTGAGTTGCCAAATACATGGTACAAAAAACAACTACAACTTTATTATTACAATTGTCGTGCAAAATACAACAACATATATGTTGTGAGTTTAAATACCAACTGTGACTCTGGACACCAATTTGTGTCAGCACCTCACATTGATACATTACATAAAGGTACAGTCAATAATTGTTTTAGAAATTAAAATCTTTGGAAAATGCTCAAGAAAACCTTCATATATGGGAGGTCATGCATCTAAGTTATAACAGATATCATATGACTGAAGAATTATCCTTGGTTGACCCAATAGACCCCAAAGAAAAACGAGAAGATTACTATCATGTTCTTTCCAATGGTGAGTCTTCTCTTAACATATAATTATCTCTATTGTCTCCAATTGAGAATTATATCTCAACCAAACTCCAAGATTATATAGGTAGTGCTCGTAGATATACTCAGCAAGTGGATGTGCATAACCCTGTCTTATGATAACACGAGGTTGTATGTCATTAGACATCTTGTATGACAGTGGCAAAACACCCTTCCAACGTTGGGTTCACCTCACCCTTTTGGATTCACCAAATATAATTATTAAATGACGTATAAAATATAACACATTTATCTAAAGTTCTCAATAAAATTATTTCCATATTGTTTATGGAGAACCTCAATAACTATAGACCACCGTTCTATTCCCCTGTTATCTCCGTTTGATCCAGCTACACTCTTATTACCTGAAAAGAATTGCGAAGCAAAAGGGTGAGCACAAATAGCCCAGTAAAAAATATCATGACTAAAGATAATTAAATTATCAATAGCCTTCGTCAGTAATAAATCAGAGATTTAGAACATACGGTAGATGATAAAACTTTTCAACCATAGTTGCAGCGGAACGAGCAATCCATTAGAAGAGTCAAATAGACCATAAAGTCCATTATCTTCTCCATGTTAAAAGTCCACCAACAATGTTTTATTCCTGTAACATCAATCAACATTTCCTGTCCATAATCATGTGAATAACTCATAACCATAATTTTGGTTCTAAATTCCTCTTCTCATCCAAGACGAAGATAATTTACATCACCTGTCTTTACCTGAAACATCAAAGATCATAGTTATACCAAATCACAGTTCCTATTCATAATCATACTAATAAGTTCATCTTTGCAGTACGGGCCAAAGATATTCATTAACAGTTCATCTTTGCACTACATGCCAAAGATATTCAGCAACAGGTCATCTTTACACTACGGGCCAAAGATATTCAACAACAGGTCATCTTTGCACTACGGGCCAAAGATATTCATCAACAATTCATCTTTGCAGTACAAGCCAAAGATATTCAACAACATGTCATCTTTGCACTACGGGACAAAGATATTAATATCTCAAAGAAATATATAATCATTTCAGAATTTATATAAACAATAATTATAACCATGTTGATCAATTCACCTTTGCACTTAAGCTAAAAATATTCAATTATAAATTCAATGGTCATGATCATACCAGTCAACAATTCATCTTTGCACTACTGACCAAAGAAAACCCATAATCACGATCATACCAATAATTTACCCATCTTTACACTCAATTTAAAGAGAAATATCATCATTATGGTTATAAAAATGTTATATATGATAATAAAAATAATATGATCAACAAATGCATTTAATTTCAAGAGTAAGGTTCATAAATCAACGATAATTTGGTCAAAAAAAGAAACCAATTTTGTCGTGAATAGTACCCGTGAATAGTAACTCATGAATAGTAACTCATATTCGTAAATGGTACTGTATACGTAATTAATGTCATATACGTAAATAGTGTCATATACATGAATAGTGTCGTATATGTGAATAGTGATATATACGTGAATAGTAACTCCGGCACAAAAAGGTAAAAATTTTATAAAAAAAATCATATCAATATTTCGGTATAATGATATCAAAAGAAATAATATCATTTACGGAGAAAATAACATCCATTACCATACCTTACTATCCCTTACCTCAAAAGAACAGTACTTCTAACTGGAATATCGGATATGACACTGAAGGAAACTTGCACTGATTAGCAACTCTCAAAATATCAAAATACTCACAAAAATATGCTCGATAATATAAGGAGAGAAAACTTATGTTTCTGGTGTGATTTTCAATTCTAACTCAGCACCCTATTTATAGGAAAATGCTAGAACGCCAAAGCAGACTTGACCTGCTACCTAATGGCTTTACCTGCTACTATTCTCATCCACCATTTTTGAAATAAATTTCAGCACATTTCTTCACCAATCGAAGGTGGGGCCCACTCATTCTAGAATTTTCCATCAAAAATCATTTATAAATATAATTTCTGAATTAGTCACCTCTTAAAATTCATAACAAATCATATGTTAATTTGTAACGGTTCAAAATTTGTGGACATATATTCAACTTATATATGTATAACATATCTAAAAATCAAAACGATCCAACGGTCGGATTAAAAATTATAACTAATGCAATATATCTCAAGAACATTGATTTTTCGGATTATGAGTCCTTCGGACCAGTTTCATTCAAACAGTCACTACGAAAAATCCACAATGAATTTTTAGGTGATTCTAGTTTCTACGGTTAGCTTACTTCCAGGGCTTTCTTTTGATATATGGCTCATCTCCTAACTTATTATACACAAAGAGTTATAGATTTTACAAAATCAAGTAATAAACTAATTTTCTGAAAATTTCCAAATTTCGGTCCTCATTTCGACAAAATACTAATAAAACACCTCAGCATTAATTCATTCATTTATAACCATATAAAAATATATATTTTCTTATCATATAAATTAATAATTAATTATTCACAAATAATATTACAGAATCACAATTATGACAACCAGGCCGTTCCTAGGAAAGAGGGGGCTTTCCGGTAAGGATTTCTCCTTACTGGCGCGCAATTAGGTGACCAAACCTCTCATTGACAAATTTTTTTAGACATTGCCAATAATGGTATCTAATAATATTATTCAAATAATATGATTTATTGATCTAATAATGAAAAATACTGTGCAGTGACAATTATTGAAACAACAATAATATAAAATATCAACGCAGCAATTATTGAACCAATAAAATAAAATATTGAACATTAATTACTGTAATAATTATTGAGTAGTGCCTTCTTACGTAAGAATCAATAATTCAAAAATACTGTACAATACCGCGTGCTACTGTGCAACCACACGTATTAATGTATTTTAACCACCGGGTATTCCAACAGTGTTAAGGTAACAACTACGCCGTTATTTATAAAAACTCAAACTTGTCATTTTCTTCATTCGATAGTTATTCTGTTATGGGGCCCACAAATGACTGCGTCGTCGTACGAATATTCTCCGACAGCAAGAATATTTTACGACCAAACGAATATTTCCCGATAACAATAAGTATTTTATAGCCACTTACTTATTTTGAAAAAAATTCATATATCACCCTTAACTTTAACTTTTTATCAATTTAACCATTTACTAAATAAAAAATTGAATACTTGTATTTCATAAAATTCGAGGTCTTACAAGGGATGTTATTTTCATTTGGTAAGGGATATTATTTGTTGTATTCTCGTAAGGGATATTATTTATTTCGTATTCATAAGGAAAACTATTTTTCGTATTCATCCTTTAGTATGTCGGAATAACCTGTCTACGCGGATTACGTACCATATGACAGGTGAAAATCCATTTGCAGTTTTCGTATGTTAATTTTTTTTCATATTCTTAAATATAAACTTACTATGGTAAGTATTGATTCTATAATCCTTGAAATTTATGAAATATCCGTGAGTTTTGCGTTTCATCCAGTATCATTTTATTAGAATATTGATTTGAACTTTCTTATTAAATATCAATATTTTTATCGAAAGTACTATTCACGAGTTACAATTCACGGGTTAATATTCATCCGGTTACTATTCACTATAATATTATTCCTCAAGTATTTAGGGCACTTTTCATGTTGGGGTACTATTCACGAGTTACTATTCACAGGTTACTATTCACCTGATTACTATTTACTCGGGTATTTGGGGCACTTTTTATGTCGGATTACTATTCATGGGGTACTATTTCCGAAGTACTATTCACAGAGTACTATTCACCAAAAAAATTATTTCTTTTCTGTCTAAATTATTTTTGATACATGGATATTATTCTTAAATTTTACTCCACAAAACAGTATCGTGTTAAAAATTTGGACATTATTGAATTCTTGATAAATTAAATTATAAATATTTAAAAATTTATCAATTGCTTTCTTTTAATTGAATTTTTATATCATTGTCATCATTCTCATGCTTATATTGAAAATCATCTTTGGCCCGTAGTGCAAAGATGGATTATTGATTATTTGTTTTACATTGTATATCTTTGGCTTACGTGCAAAGATGGACTGTTGATTATTGATTTTACAGTTATATATCTTTGGCTTACGTGCAAAGACGAACTGTTGATTGATAGCTTTGGCCCGTAGTGCAAAGATGGACAGGTGTGTGACATGATCATGACCACTGGTGATACTTACTAATATCCTTGGCCCGTAGTGCATGGATAATTCGATAATGTGATTGGCAAGATCATGACCATTAGTTAACAGTTGTATGTCTTTAGCCGTAGTGCACTGACAAATAATTGATTGGTATGATCATGATCATTGGTTTTATAGTTAAATATCTTTGGCTCGTAGTGCAAAGATAGACAACTGATTGATATGATCATTATTATTACATTTTAATATTTTTAGCCTTAGGGGTAAAGATGTTGAGTAAATGTTCTATTAAGCCTTTGTGGCAAGGAAAAACTGTTGATTTACATAATTATAAATATGAATTGCGAGTTTAACTATAATCTTTAGTGGTTCAGGTGAAGACAGGTGATGAAAGTTCTCTTTGTCTTGGGTATAAAAAAGAACTGTCGATGAGTATTACAGGAATAAAATATTAACGATAGACTTTTAATTTAAAGGAGATAGTAGACATTATGTTCTACTTGACTCTTCTAATGAATTGTTGATTCCGCTGCAATTATGGTTGAAAACTTTTATTATCTACCATATGTTCTAAATCTCTGATTTATTCTTATGAAGGCTATTGATAAATTAATTATCTTAGCCATGATATTCTTTACTGGGCTATTTGTTCTCACCCTTTTGCTTCACAATTCTTTTCAGATAATAAGAGTGTAGTTGGATCGAGCGGTGATAACAGGGTGTGATGGTCCGAGACTGTCTAAGATTCTCAATACATTATAAAACGGCATGACATGTAATATATAATTATATTGAGGACCTAAGATGTGTGTGTCGTATTTTATACGTCACTTAATAATTGATTTTGGTGAACAACAATAGGGTGATGAGAACCCGACTTTGAAAGCGTCAAAAGTGCACCTCATTAGAATGAACAGGATAGAAATCTTCTCGTTCTTCTTTGGAGTCTTGAAATATTTGCTGCTGTATTTTATATGGCATTGCAATAATTTGAGTTTGGATACTGTCTATAAGACAATATTGTATTAAAACTCACAGTGTAACTGTGGTCGTATTCTGTACGACAGTTCAACAGTTGTATAAATGAAGTTTGTATTTGATTTCTGTAGTGTGATATCTGGCGACTCAGAATGGGTCGTGTGGACCTATTTTGGGGGTGTCACATAAGAGATGTTATTTTTTTCGTAAATAATGTTAGTTCTTCAATATCATTATACCAAAATATTGGTATGCATTTTATTGTGAAATTTTTACCTTTTTATGTCGAGTTTACTATTCACGTATACTGCACTATTCACGAATACGGTATTATTCAAGAGTACTATTCACGAATTATGATTTTTCTTGTGAAATTTCTACCTTTTCGTGTCGGGGTTACTATTCACGTATATGACGCTATTCACGTATACGACACTATTCACAAACACGTCACTATTTATCAAAAAATAAAATTTTCTCTTCTTTGTCTCAAATGTCTATTATGGTTATTATCTTTGATTGTATCCATATTTTGATCTTCATTCTTGAAGTTTACTCTACTATGGTTTATTATGGAGTATTTTTAAACTTGGATTATCTAGAGTACAAATCCTTAATCTTTGTCCTTTTATCTCACTAGATTCGTTCTTTAAAATATTTTTCATCATCCTCAGTCCTTAATGGTTATACTTGATGAATATTTTTGGCCTGTAGTGCAAAGATGAATGATTACCTGATGAATATCTTTGGCCCGTAATGCAAAGATGGACAGGTGTTGAGATGAACATGACCAACTGATGATACAAATGAATATTTTTGGCCCGTAGTGCGAAGATGAATATTTGATTTAAGATGTATATTGATTGATGTTACAGGGATAAAATATTGACGATGGACTTTTAAATTCATAGATGATAGTAGATTTCATTCTCTACTTAACTCTTCTAATGAATTGTTATTTTCGCTGCAGTTGTTGATCTAAATTTATTATCTATTATATTCTATCAGATTTTTCTCTGTTGAGAACTAAGAATAATTTGTTCTACATTATCTTAGTCATAATATTTTTTACTGGGCTAGTTGAGCTCACCCTTTTTTTTGTTCTATTTTTCTTTTCAGGAGACGAGAATATAGCTGGAACTAGTCAGGGTGTAGATTAATGTTTCAAGTCAGTTGTTTTAACAGTCCTCACTATTTTATAAAATAGTGTACCAATAATTGTAATGAGGACTTATTTGAGTTTGGATATATTGTCTAGAAGATAATATTTGAATTTAAACTCATACTTTATGTGTTATCGTATTTTGTGCAACAATTATATTAATGAAGTTATAATTATTTCCGTACCATATATTTGACGATTCAAAATGGGTGGTGTATACTTATTTTAAGAGCGTAACAAATATCTACATCCTAAATAAATAAATAAAAGGGAACTAGATAGTCCATCATATATATAAAGATTTATAGGACAAGTACAAACATTTTTTTTCGATAATTTACTTCAAATTTATTTTATGATAAAAATAAATTATGAAAAATATTATACATTTTCAAATGAAGTGTTTTATATATCGATCGTTAATATTAAGCCTACTTCAAATTATAATAAGTATATGAATAATTGGAGGTGTAGACTGTAGAGAGGATAGCTACGCAGTTATTTACCTTATATTTTACTAAAAATGTTATTTATTTATCGTAACTCATATAATTTTATTATATGATTATACAAATATTTTTAATAAAATAAAAGAAGAAAATCTTGTGTCACATACAATTTTTCTATAATCATATTGTACTTATTAAGAAAATTTAGAAGGGGGAAAGGGATTTTATGTCAAGTCTTTTTTTGGGTATTTTGTAGCTTATTGAATAGTATTATTAGCTTGTTATTTTTGCAATTATATATTTTAAATATTGTTATAAATTATGAAAATAATTAAAACTATATTTCTGAGGCATTAAAATAATTACCTCGATGTGTTTGCATAATTTAAATTTAACGACTCTTAAATCCACGTCACACTAGCCCATAAGAAAAAGGCCAATCAATTTGATATTGATATAATTATAGTCTCAAAAATGATTAATATGTTGAATTAATTATATTCCGACTGAAAAATATTAATTTATCGTTTGAGAATTTCAAGTAAATATTTATTTAATTTTTAATATTATCTCAAATATTAAATATAATTTGATTCTCTCACTATTTTCTGTCAAATAAATAACTCTTTCTTTTTTTAATATAAGGATAATATAGACAATTGATATTATATTTAATGTTATACAATTATTTATTTAATATTTATGCACAACACTAATACGACACATTAAAGTACGGAGAGAGTAACAAATAAAAAATTGATATTTTCACATGACTTTTTGATATTTTCACATATAAAGCGTCGCTATAGATTTTATAGTAATAATTTTTACCGTCGCTATACATCTATAACGACACTTTTCATATAAAAATAACAAAAATTAATATGGAAATATTAATTTCCAAACAAATAATGGTCTTTGTATGTGAGAAGATTTGGGTCAACTAAAATTCTCACTACCACACAATACGCAGACTTTTCTATTCAATTTCTACCACACAATACGCAGACTTTTTTATTCAATTTCTTTATATATAATTTTTCAATTTTATTCTTCATCTTCCAAATTTTAATAGTACGACTGTTTTTACTTATCAATAATGCAAATTATGCAAGAACTTTAAACTATATTATAAAGCCACGATTGTGATGTTCTGTTTAATGTGAACAGATCATGTGGATGCTCTTAATTAATTGATTTCTTTATTATAATTTAAAGTTAATTAAAATAATTTTAAATTAATTAGTAGTTGTAAGACCCCAACTTATTATAAATAAATTAAATTTTCCTCTATTCATTATTCTAAAATAATAAGGTGTTAATTTGATATAATACTTTGGTTATGGGTGAAATGTGAAAATTTTTACAAAATAAACAAGTGGTTATAAAATAATTATTGTTGTCGGGAAATATTCGTTTGGTCGTGGAATATTCTTTTTGTCGGGAATATTCGTACGACGGCGCAGTCAATTGTGGGCCCCATAACAGAATAACGGTCGGATGAAGAAAACGATAAATTTGGATTTTTATAAATAACGGCATAATTTTTACCGTTAACACTGTTGGATAATTGGTGGTTAAAATACAGTAATACGCGTGGTTGCACAGTAGCACACAGTATTGCACAGTATGATTGAATTATTGATTTGTACGTAAGAAGGCACTACTCAATAATTGTTACAGTAGTTACTGTTCATTATTTTATTATATTGATTCAATAATTGCTGCATTATTAGTTTATATTATTATTATTTTAATAATTGTCACTGCACAATATTTCTCATTATCAGATCAATAATTCATATTATTTGAATAATATTATTAGATAGCATTATTGGCAATGTCTAGAAAGTTCTGTCAAGTAGAGGTTAGGTCATCTAATTGCGCGCCAGTAAGGAGAAATCCTTATTGGAAAGCCCCCTCTTTCCTGAGAACGGCCTGGTTGTCATAATTGTGATTCTGTAATATTATTTAAGAATAATTAATTATTGATTCATATGATAAGAAAATATTTATTTGATGTAGATATAATTGATGAATATATTATTTTATGTGGATATAATTGAAGGAATTAATGCTGAGGTATTTTATCAATATTTTATCGGACTGGAAGAATAAAAAATCATCCGTTTGTGGATTTCGGATAATTTCTATTTGGAATTTGGAAAAAATTTCTTCTGCAAAGTTGTAGAGAATTGAAATTCCTATAAAAGGTCGTGAGATTCGAATTTTCTGACAAATGGGCTATTTATTATGAATTATTGAAGTTCCGGAGTTCCGAAATAAAATAATTTTTATTAAATTTATGTGTGGGACCCACTTTGGTTGGTGTTGATTATGCATGAGGGCTGCTGGAGTTTTTGTTCAAGGTTGGCTTGCTTGGTTGGTGGAGACGTAAGAATTGAAAAAGAATAAAAAAATAATATATTTTATTATTTTAGTCTCCTTTGGCGTTCTAACATTTTCCTATAAATAGAGGGCTAAGTTAGAATTAAAAATCACACCAGAAACAAGTTTTCTCTCATTCTCTCTCTATATTATCGAGCGTATTCTTGTGAATATACTTTGAGTGTTGCTATACGGTGCGAGTTTCTGTCAGCACTATACCCGAAATTCAGTCAGAAATACGGTTATTTTGAGGTAAGGGATGTTATTTTCTTCTTAAATGATATTATTTTCTTCAATATCATTATGCCGAAATATTGGTGAACTTTTTAATCAAATTTGGAACTTGTTGTGTCGGGGTTACTATTCACGTATACGGCACTATTCACGAATACGGCACTATTCACGAATACGACACTATTCACCGAAAAATAAAAATTTTCCTTTTTTGTCCAAGATGTCTATTTTAGCTACTATTTTTTATTGTATCCATGTATTGATCGTTATTTTTGAATTCTGCTTCAAAATTAGTTATTATGGAGTATTATTGATCTTAGATAAAACTGTTATACGAATTCCTAATATTTGTCCTTCTATCTCACTGGATTCGTTCTTAAAAATATTTTTCATCATCCTCGGTCTTTAATAATGATATTATTGAATATCTTTGGCCTGTAGTGCAAAGATAAATGATTACTGATGAATATCTTTGGCCCGTAATGTAAATATGAACATGTGTTGAGATGAACATAACCAACCGATGATATAAATGAATATCTTTAGCCTGTAGTGAAAAGATGATTAAAGATGTATATTGATTGTTGTTACATGGATAAAATATTGATGATGAACTCTTAAATATTAGAAGATAGTAGAATTCATCCTCTACGTGACTCTTCTAATGGATTGCTGTTTCCGCTGTATTTGTTTATCTAAAACTTGTTGTCAATTATATTTTATCAGATTTTTTCCCTGTTGAAGACTAACGATAATTTGTTGTATATTATCTTAGTTATAATATTCTTTACTGGGCTAGTTGAGCTCACCCTTTTCCTTTTTATTCCATTTTTCTTCTTAGGAGGTGAGAACATAGCAAGATCGAGTCGGGGTATGGAGTGAGGTTTCTAGAAAGATGTTTTAGCGGTCCTCACTATTTCTGTAAAATAGTGTTTGAATAATTGTAATGAGGACTTATTTGCGTGTGGATATTGTCTAGAAGACAATATTTGTATTTAAACTCACAGTACGTATTGTCGTATTTCACACGACATTTTTATTATTGAAGTTGTAGTTTGTTTTATGTACCATGTATTTGGCGACTCAGAATGGGTGTTGTATACCTGTTTTGGGGGCGTCACAGTGGTATTATCTGGATATTTTATAATTTCTTAAATTTTATTGTCTAAAACAAAATTAATACATTTCAATTTTGTATTTTAATATACGGATGCATATCCCTTTTATTTAACATACTTTGATCACCACTTTTAGCGACGGACTGGACGACGGTTTGGTCCGTCACGTATATCAGAGAACCGTCGTTTTAACTTTTAGCTACGTATCGAACCGTCGCCATAACATATAAATCGTTTATATGTTCTATAGTGACAGATCAAACTATCACATGGTCCGTCGCTAAAGATGATGAGCAAAGTATGTAAAAATAAAGGGTATACAACATAAATGAACTGTTTGAATATATATATATATATATATATATATATATATATATATATATATATATATATATATACTAGTAATTGCACGTGCCTGAAGGCACGATGTAACGAAAAAATAGATAAAAATTCGAAAAATACTATATTACCTAAAGACTTTTTGCAACCTAAAATATTTTACAATCACACAAAACAATTATCAAAATTCACTACACCACCACAATAATTAATTTTCCTTTAAAAATATATATAAAAAAAATCCAAACCTGTCTACAAAACTTATAAATCATCAATAACATTTTTTATAATTCATCACACCACCACAATAACAATTATTATTATTATTATTATAAATAATTTTTAGTGTTAGATGAAATGTGAGCCTTTAGATTAAGTTGGAAGAATTAAGATGATATCTGAATTGTTTTTGTGCTTGGTCAAATGAAAGATTCAAAATGAGTTCTGTTTTATTATATAGATAATTATATACTTAAACACGTGGAATTTTGAAATTAGAACATTCGATGCTAAATAATTTAATGTAGGAATTAACTAGTTGAGTCAAGAATTTAATAAAAATTAAAAAAAACATGCAGAGAATTATTGTATGCTTATACACACGTGTCCATATAATTTTTTTTTTGTTTATTTACACTTGACTAGGTTTAAGGAAGCTCTTGCCGGCAGTCCAACAAGGGATAGAAATCTTCATAACTTTCCAGAAAGTATACTACTCCAACAGGACAAATACTATGGCAACTACATTTTATATATATACTAGTTGGATCCAGTGCCTCCGGCAATGTATGAACGGTGAAATTTATTTTAAATTTTGAACGGCCCAAATGATTTATTAAATGAGCAAAAAATTCAAAATTATTTGTATTTCATTAAATATATATATATATATATATATATATATATATATATATATATATATATATATTATCATCGAATAGCGGATTTAGAATCCGTTCTCAACAGAGACAATTTTTTTTAAATTGAAAATTAAAGTGAATGATTAAAACTTAACAAGTTAGAGAGCGAGAATTTGAATACATTATACACTCGTATATTTAATTTTTTTTATTGTAGTAGTAGTTTAGGTTTTTTCTTCTTCTATAAGTTTAAGTTTATCAAGTTTTATTTTTACTCTTGTCCCTATACCTATAAAAAAAATTAAAACATAGGCACTGCCTACTCTTCCCTCTTAATAGATTCGTCACTTTGAGTTTCATTACCACTTTGAGTTTCGCTTAGTTTATGTACAAATATGGTTATACAATTTTTTACCTTTATCTATTTTTTTAAAATATTAGTGGCTTATTTTAATGTAGAAACAAATATTGCAATTGATTTGCAGCAACATGTGTACTTGGTAACATATCAATTTATATAGCAATGTAAATTATTTAGTCACAAAATTTTAATATAAATTAAAAACCAATAGTTAATTAAATAAATGGAGGTAATATGTACACAATAAAAGTGAGAACTCAATGGGTTTAAAAGTTAATAACAAACATGCATAAATATTTTAATTAACTTAAAAGATGCAACTTATGACCCCCCCCCCCCCCAAAATAGGGTACACACAACCCAATTTGGATCACCAAAACACATACTTCAACAATACATTCTATTAATACAGTGCCGTATAAAATACGACAATATCTAAACTCAAATTATTACAATGTCGTATAAGATACGACAACACATATTACAAGTCTTCAACATGATTATTGTCACACTATTTAACAACATGGTGAAGACAACTATAGAAACTATATCGGATCATCACTCCATACCCCGACTAGTCCCAACTACACTTTCATTTTCTGAGAAGAATAATGAAACAAAAAGGAAAAGGGTGAGTTCAAATAGCCTAGTAAAACATATCATGACTGAGATAATGAAAAATATATTATATTTAGCCTTCAATAGTGAAAAATTTGATAGAATATAATAGACAACAAGTTTTAGATCAATAGCTACACCGAAAATATCAATCAATTAATTAAGAGAGTAAAATTGATCATGATGTTCACAATCTTCTCCAAATTAAAAGTTCACCATCAATATTTTATCTCTGTAACACAATCAATATTTTCTGATCATAATCATGCAAATCAACAGTTCATCTTTTCACTACGGGTCAAAGATATTCAATTGTAACACCAATACTGGTCATGATCATACCAATCAACAGTCCATCTTTGCACTACGGGCCAAAGAGAACTCTTCACCCCGTGTCCTTGCCAAACCGACCAAAGACACTCAACAATTATATCGTCTTTGTACCCAGGCCAAAGACATTCACTATAACTTTATTCTTTGATGATTAGTACAAATAACAGTGATATAAAGAATGAACGGATGTTGTAAGAATTATAAGATAAAAGAATCAACATCCGAGATTTGACGTTTAATTTACACGGAGTTCAATAATTTTATCTAGAAATTCAATTATAGTTCAAGAATAAGATAAATAAGATTCACAATTCAACTATCGCGTGTAAAATGAAATAGGAAGATTCAGGTAAAAAAATATTAGATTAAACACGTGTAAAGTGCAATAAGAAGATTCATATAAAAATATAATAGACGAAGCGCAAACTATTAAGAAATTTCTAAATAGTTAAGGACTTTTCATCGTTTAATAAAAAATTTATCATAACAAATAACAATTTCTTACCATAATATAGAGTATGAAAGAAAATGATATCCCTTACCACAATTAACAAGTGATTGGATGTTGCTTTCTATGAATTTTATCAACCTAAATATATTTATATTTTAATTAGTAACTATCATATATGTTGTATACTAACTCGTATATTATGAAATTATCAAAAGTGACTATCTAGTATAAATTTATGTAGTGCACATAATAAGCTTCAAAATAATATTTCAAAATAAAATCTTCCGAATGAAGTTTTTCAAAATAACTCTTCTAAAGGAAGATTTAAACATCGTGTGATGTGTGTGTGTGTGTTTGACCAACTTTTATAGAAAATACTTACATGAATAATACTCGTACTCTAACTAATCTTCACAAATACTCAAGATAAGCTGACACACTTAGAGAGAAATATTTAGAGAGTGGAAGGAAGTATAAGTAAGGAAGTTATGAATTTCCTTATGTTAAGCCTTCCTATTTATAGCCAAAATATCCCACATTTTATAAATATATTATTCATCCATTATCATTATCTTTAAACATAATGATTACTCATTTTTGTATAGCCCCCAAAACAGGTCCAATCCACCCAACCCATTCTGGGTCGCCACGAAATACATCAACACAATTTTCAAATACAAATCTTCAAATTCTAACTTTTAAACTGTCGTACAGAATACGACTACAATTAAACTGTGAGTTTTAATACAAATATATGTAACTCTCATGGTGCCTCGACCACAACACCTTACAATGGCACTTTACATAAAAGTAAAGTCAATAACTGTTTTAGAAATTAAAATCTTTGAAAAATACTCAAAGAAACCTTCGTACATGGGAGGCCATGAATCTAAGTTATGACAGATATCATATGACTCGAGAATTATCATTGGTTGACCCAATAGACCTCAAAGAAAAACGAGAAGATTACTATCATGTTTTTTCCAATGGTGAGTCTTATCTTGACATATATTTATCATCATTATCTCCAATTGAGAATTATATTTCAACCAAACTCTGAGATTATATAGGTAGTGCTCGTAGATATACTCAGTAAGTGCATGTGCACAACCCTGTCTTATGATAACGCGAAGTCGTCTGTCATTAGACATCTTGTATGATAGTGGCAAAACACCCTTCCAAAGTTGGGTTCACCTCACCCTATTTGGTTCACCAAAATCAACGGTTAAAATAACGTATAAAATATGACACACTTATCTAAAATTCTCAATAAAATTATTTCCATACTATTTTAGGGGAAACCTCAACAGCTATAGTGTAAGACCCCAACTTTCTTGAATAAAGAATAATTTTTCTCGAAATATATTTTTGAATATTATGGTGTGGATATGATATAATTTTATAGTTGTAGGTAATATTTGGAAAATTTTACAAAGTAAACAAGTTGATATAAAATATTCGTTGTGTCAGTGAATATTCAATTGGTCGGGAAATATTTGTTTTAACAGGGAATATTCGTATGATGACACAATTATTGGTGGAAGCCATAACGGAAGTATTATCGTAGTTAGAAAACGACAAAAATATCTTTTTATAAAAATAACGACGGAAGTTTTACCGTTAAACTGTTGAATTACCTGATGATTGGGTAATATAGCCATGAATTGGATATATTTGGGCTTAATTTATTGTATTCTCAAAGTATTTAGATTCGTTTTACTGTGTTTAGTTGTCATATTGCAGATTTATGAGCTGTAAGAACACTTGGGAGATTTTGAGTTGAAAAAGGGCATAATGGCCACTTTCTGCATACCAGCGCCAGGGCGCTCTAGCCAGTACTAATCCCAGCATCGGGGCGCTGGGCCGGGAAGTCGGTTGACCAGGGTTTGCGCGTTGACCATTCGGTTGACTTGATTATTAGAGGCTATTGGAGGGGTTGTTTTGGAAAAGGATTGGGGGAAAAATTAAGATGTATATAAGGATTATTTCTATTGGATAGGGGACGAATCTACACGCTGATCAAGGAGCAAGAAGAGAATTTGAAGATTTTCACTTGGAGTTTTTTCTCTTCTTCTTTATTCTTTCAATTTGTGTAATTCATTAAGGATGATTTTTCAAATATTGTTGGTTTTAATTTCTGCTATGAACTAATTTCTTAATTTAAGATTCCAATTGAACCTTTTATGATTATAAATTAATTATTTGATTTATTCCAATTATTTATGTTGAAGTGAATTGTTCATCTTGCCTTGCATTTATTGATTAATTATCTGGTCAATAATTACCTTGTTATTCTAGAAGGAATTGAAAGAGGAATTCTAGGGTTAGAACTGGACATGATGACATGTGACTTAGTTATTTGCACAGTGAATAATTAGGTTTGTGAATAGAATGAAAATATCTGTTTGCCGCATGTAACACATAAGGAATTGGGATTGAAAAGAGTTTAATTCAATTGTTTTGCATAGGAATATAGCAAGATTAATCTGGATTAAATAGAAGGCATTTGATCACTTGGAAAAGGACTTTTGGCATTTGAGAATTCCTGTTAATAATTCAGTAGACATAGTAATTGAGATAATTGGATAATTGATTTATAGTTCATAATTGGGGATATTGGAGTCTTAATCCTTATTTATCTGAATTCAATCAAATCTTAGTTTGGTTTATTTTCTTTCTTTTAGATTAATTTCTTTTAATTGTTTAATTTAATTTTCTTAATTCAAAAAATCACAATTATTGGTTGTTTAAATAAAATTGAATTGATATAGTGCTAGTAGTTGGAATTTATTAATTAGAATTCTCTGCGGGATCGACACTCTATCTTATCACTCTATTACTTGTTGACTGTATATACTTGCACGTTTGCTTTGATTGTGAAATCAACCAACAAGTTTTTGGCGCCGTTATCGGGGACTTCTTTATTAGTATTAATTCCATATTAGTTATAATCAATTCGGTCTTAATTTAAATGTTACTTATTTTTCTTCTTGTATTTGTAGAAATTCTTTGCGAGTGTATGCACACTAGATCAAGGGCGAAAAGGAGCTTTTTCCTTATACAGACGATATTGAAAGGAAGTTCCAGAAATTACAGTCGACTAGTGCAGTGTCACCTGTGGAAGAAGAACTGGCAGAACAAGAAATTCCAGCGAACATGGAAGAGAACGACCAGAAATCGCTTAGGGACTATGCTATGCCGAATGTCACGGATATACAATCAAGTATTAGGAGGCCGACAATCAATGCAAATAGTTTCGAAATAAAATCGGGAATAATTCAGATGCTACAGAATACGTGTTAGTTTGGGGGTAGTTCGATAGATGATCCGAATGAGCATATCTTAAGTTCTTGGAAGTTTGCGACACCTTCAAATTCAAAAATGTATCGGAGGATGCTACAAGGTTGAGAATGTTCCCGTTTACCTTGAAAGATAAAGCGCGAAGTTGGTTACACTCTTTGCCTCCTGGCTCAATCACCACTTGGGATGACTTAGCTCAAAAATTTCTAGTTATGTTTTTCCCACCCGCGAAGTCGGCAAAACTACGGAACGATATTTACACCTTCACACAGTTTGACTCTAAATCATTATATGAGGCGTGGGAAAGATTTAAAGATATGCTCCGTAAGTGCCCACACCACAGAATTCCGCAGTTGATGCAATTAGGGATATTTTGTGATGGTTTGCACACTTCCACGAGGGCCAGTATTGATGCAGCAGCAGGGGGATCGATCATGTCTAAGAGTTTTGATGAGGCATATCAGCTGTTAGAGATAATGGCCACCAACAACTATCAGTGGCCCATGACTAGGTCTAACCCTCCGAGAACACCGGGAAAGTTTGACGTAGATGCGATGACAGCATTAACATCACAAGTGGCCGCAATGACTAAGCAGATAGAAACATGGCGTCCACAATCCACACAGCAGGTAGCAATGGTTTATGAATTATGTGCTAGGGGTCGCTACGGATCAATGTGATATAAATTCTGAATCAGCTCAGTTCGTAGGGAGCTATAATCGATCTACCCAACCTTACCCAAATCAAAACGTATATAATCCGGGTTGGAGAAATCATCTAGGGTTTTCATGGAGTAACAATCAAGCTCAAGCTCAAGCGTCGAGACAACAAAACATATCTAGATTTCAGAATCAGACACAACAACTAGAGCGGAAAGCAAGTTGGGAAGAAGCCTTGAATAGATTTGTTAAAGCGTCTGAAAAAATGTACGAGGCAAATGAGAAAAAATTTAATCAAATAGAGCTGAATATGCAAAGCCAAAGTGTGTTGATCAAGAATCTGGAAAATCAAGTGGGGCAGATATGTTGAATAAGCGACAACTTGGAACACTTTCGAATGACACAGAGAAAAATCTGGGCAGAGATGAGCATTGTAAGGCCGTAACTCTACGAAGTGGAAAGGATTTGTAAGATATAGTTACAGATAGGGAAAAGAAGGACAACACATCAAGTACAATAGAGGAAGTTCTGGACATCGAAAAAAATCAAGATGAGACCTTAGAGCAGAAAGAACCGAAACCAACCAGCGCAATGCCTCCCATACCGTATCCACAGAGGTTTCAGAAAGCCAAGTTAGACAAGCAGTTTTCATGATTCTTGGATATCTTCAAAAAGCTGTATATCAACATTCCATTTGCCGAAGCCTTGGAACAAATGTCGAGTTATGACAAGTTTATGAGGGAGGTTTTGTCAAGAAAAAGGAAATTGGGTGAGTTTAAAACAGTGGCATTGACCAAAGAATGCAGCGCAATCATTCAGAATAAGTTACCACCGAAGCTTAAGGACCCAGGTTGCTTTAATATTCCATGTGAAATTGGAAATCAATTTTCAGGTCGAGCATTGTGTGATTTGGGGGCCAGTATAAATTTGATGCAATTGTCCGTCTACAGCCAGTTTGGGCTTCAGGCTCCACGACCAACAAATAAATGTTTGCAGTTAGCGGATAGATTGGTTACATATCCACGAGGTATTTTTGAGGATGTTTTAGTTAAAGTGGATAAATTCATCTTCCCCGCGGACTTCTTTATTTTGGATTGTGAAGTGGACTGCGAAATTCCAATAATTCTTGGGCGAACATTCTTAGCAACGGGTAGAACTTTGATTGATGTGCAAAAAGGTGAATTGACGATGAGAGTTAAATATCAACAGGTCACCTTTAATGTTTTTAAGTCAATGTCTTACCCGAAAGAAAAAGGTGAATGTTTGCGGGTTGATATCATGGAGGAATTGGTTAATCACAAGTTCAGTGGAAATTATTCGGAGGACCCGCTTAATCCATTTTGCTTGGGACAGACGATTACGGCATTGAAGAGGACATTGAGTATGTCAAATGGCTAGATATAACATTAGTCTTCCGGAAAAACAATCAATTATTTGACACCCTTGAGAGGCCCAAAACGGAAGGAAAAAAGTTTAAACCCTCGATAGAAGAGCCACCGGTGTTGGAATTAAAGCCACTACCATCTCATCTGCAGTATGCTTATTTGGGAAAAGACGCTACCCTACCTGTTATTGTTTCGACAGAGTTAACTGACACGCAAAAGGAGAAACTGCTACATGTCTTGCGAGAGTTCAAAACAGCAATTGGGTGGTCTATAGCGGATATTCGGGGAATTAGTCCATCTTATTGTATGCACAAGATTTTAATAGAAGAGGGGGGAAAAACCAACCATTGAGATGCAAAGAAGGCTAAACCCCATTATGAAGGATGAGGTTAAAAAGGAGATCATAAAATGGTTGGATGCTGGCATTATTTACCCTATATCGGATAGCTCATGGGTAAGTCCTGTACAATGTGTACCAAAGAAAGGGGGTATGACAGTGGTGAAGAATGAAAGTAATGAGCTCATCCCTACTAGAACTGTTACAGGATGGAGAGTATGCATGGACTACCGCAAGCTGAATAAAGCCACACGCAAGGATCACTTCCCCTTGCCGTTCATTGATCAAATGTTGGATAGGCTCGCGGGACATTAGTTTTACTGTCTTTTGGATGGATATTCTGCGTATAATCAAATTGCCATAACACTGGAGGATCAAGAGAAAACTACATTCACGTGCCCCTACGGTACGTTTGCATTCCGACGCATGTCTTTTGGGTTATGTAATGCACCGACAACCTTTCAATGGTGCATGATGGCGATCTTCTCCGATATGGTCGATCAGAATTTGGAGGTATTTATGGACGATTTTTCTGTGTTCGGTGATAGTTTTGATTTATGTTTGAAAATTTTGATTTTAGTGTTAAAGCGATGCATGTAGACTAATTTGGTTCTTAACTGGGAAAATGTCACTTTATGGTCAAAGAAGGGATTATTTTGGGAAATAATGTTTCTGCAGCAGGGTTAGAGGTGGATAAAGCGAAGATTGAGACAATTACGAAATTACCCCCTCCATCATCTGTGAAGGGAATTCGGAGCTTTTTGGGACATGCGGGTTTCTACAGATGCTTCATTGAAGATTTTTCCAAGATTTCAAAACCCTTATGTTCCCTGTTGGAGAAAGACGTGCCTTTTAAGAAGGATCAGTCATGTATCAATGCATTTGAGGTCTTAAAGAAGAAGTTGGTCTCTGTTCCAATTATTATGGCGCCTGATTGGTCTTTACCATTTGAATTGATGTGCGATGCCAGTGACTACGCAGTTGGAGCAGTATTGGGACAACATCACATCAAGATTTTTCACACTATCTACTATTCCAGCAAGACATTTACAGATGCTCAATTGAACTACATAACCACCGAGAAAGAATTACTTGCAGTTATGTTTGCCTTCGACAAATTCAAAGCATATCTGATTGGGACCAAGGTAATTGTCTATACGGATCATTCTTCCATTAAGTGTCTGATTGAGAAGAAGGACGCTAAACCAAGGTTAATACGGTGGGTGTTTCTGCTACAAGAGTTTGATTTGGAGATTCGAGATAGAAAAGGTACAGAAAATTAGGTGGCGGAACATCTTTCTCGGTTGGAAAACACAGAGGTACAAAAGAAAGACAACGTCATGATCAATGAGAAATTTCTGGATGAACAACTTCTTTGAGTAACCCCAATATTACCATGGTATGCTGATTATGTTAATTACGTGGTTGCTAAAGTGTTAACCCCAGAGTTGAACTCACAGCAACGTAAGAAATTCCTCCACGACGTGAAGCAATACTATTGGGATGAACCATTTCTGTTTAAGGCCTGCGCGGATCAAATGATTAGACGTTGTGTGCCACATGAAGAGATGGACAACATTCTAGGCCATTGTCACTCATTGGATTACGTAGGCCATTATTTTGGTGATCGAACAGCGGCCAAAGTGTTACAATCGGGATTTTTTTGGCCTTCTCTACTCAAGGATGCTTACCTCTATGTGCTAAAGTGTGATCGGTACCAACGCGTAGGTAATATCTCCAAGCGCAATGAAATGTCACTCAACTCAATTTTGGAGGTAGAACTATTCGACGTATGGGGAATCAATTTTATGGGACATTTCCCATCTTTATTTAATAATCAATACATTCTATTGGCGATCGATTATGTTTCCAAATGGGTAGAAGCCGCAGCTTTACCCACGAATGATGCCAACGTTGTCCTCCGATTCTTAAAGAAAAACATCTTCACACGATTTGGGACGCTTAGGGCAATAACAAGTGATGAGGGAACTCACTTCTGCAATAAACAGTTCACAAAGTTGCTCACAAAGTATGGGGTTCGTCATAAAATTGTTGTCGCGTATCATCTACAAACGAATGGTCAAGCGAAGGCCTCGAATAGGGAGGTCAAGCGAATTCTAGAAAAGGTGGTCAATCCGTCACGAAAAGATTGGTCAATGCGTCTTGACGATGCTCTATGGGCATATCGAACAACATATAAGAATCTGATCGGCATGTCACCTTATCGAATGGTCTATGGAAAGGCGTGTCATCTCCTAGTTGAACTAGAACACAGTGCACACTGGGCCATTCAGAAACTTAATTTTGATCTACAAACAGTGGGTGAGAAAAGGTTGATGCAATTGAATGAGATGAATGAATTCCGGTTCAATGCCTACGAGAACGCAAAACTCTACAAGGAGAAAGTTAAAGCCTGACATGATAAGAAAATTCTTGATCGGACATTTGAACCGGGCCAAAAAGTCCTGCTTTTTAACTCACGATTGCGTTTATTCCTAGGGAAATTGAAATTTCAGTGGTCCGGGCCGTTCGTGATAATCTCTGTCGCTCCACACGGAAACATTGAAGTCGAAGAACCGAATTTAAAACACAAATTTAAGGTCAACGGTCAACGATTGAAACATTACTGGAGTGGACCCATTGAACGTCAATCAACAGTCATGTACCTCTCCGACCCAGTGGACAACTGAGCACAACAGCAAAGTCGGGCTGACGACATAAAACCAAGCGCTTTAGGGAGGCAACCCAACAAATTTTAGTTTAATATGTTTTCATTTTTCTTCAATTAGTATATTTGTTGTGTACTCAGTTTCATTCTTTTTATTATTGGTTAATATATGCTCCGCCTAACAGTCTTTCTGTATCATGTCTACGCAGCGCATGTTGAGAGTTCAGAATATGGCCACAAGAGAAGAGTGAGGACAGCGCCCCGGAGCTTGATTTTACCACAACATAGCGCCCCGGCTCTTGTCCCATTCAATAATCCCTGACATGCAGCGCCCCGGCGCTACATTTCCTATATAACTCAGCGCCACGGCGCTGAGGATTGTCATAATTCCCTATTGCCCAACGCCCCGGTGCTCCTCACAAGTCATGCCACAGTGCCCCGCCGCTGCACGACCCTTGAAATCCCTGACCCCTAGCTCCCCGGTGCTCTGTCCAGTCCCTGGCGCTGGGGTCGGTTATGAAGATGAGCAATTTTGTTTAGCATGAACTCCTCAACCCCCATAACTCTCACTCCCTTTTGAATTCTAATTGATCTACCACACATACGCACGTTTGAAGTTTAAAGTTTATCCCTGTAGTTACATATCTAATATATCATATATCTTTTGCACGACATATTGCATCCTAACTTGGTAATTTGCACACTTTCGCTCCATATCTACGTTCAGTTCAATCTCTCCAAGTACAAGGTATATGTACCCCCACATTTATCTTACATCTTCTTCTATCGCGCTATGAATTAAAGGTATCCAGTACATTATGCCCAAATTCTTCTTATTATCATTACAATCTTTTACACTTATGCATGTCAGTCGAATTTGTCAACTCTTATGGACTATTTTTAGTCTGAAGCGGATCATGTGGATGATGTTGATACTAGCGGTTGAATTAATGTATATATGATGTACCCCTATGTGTGAATATATAGAGATTTACACCACGCCTACAAGGTGTTTGGCATATTGCCTCAATGAACTTTAATTGAAATTTCACTTCTTAAGACATGTATATCTCTTTCTCTACTCCTGTGGCGATCTCTGTTCAATAATTTACATGCTTATCTGAGTTTCTGGTATCAATGTATTGCGTTATTTAAGTCACGATTGTATGCCCTCGGTTGCCATATAATTATTATACATCAAATTCTTTGTTCTTTTTTGGGCATATCATGAATTTCTTTGACCATTATGCTCTGCAATGTGGCTACTTGATACAATTTCTCTGCGAATATATGTCTCCTATTAACCCCAACCATGTACTCACCGTGCACTTATGTGAAAATTTGGGGGTAGTGATATTTATACATATGTTCCTCTTCGATTTTTGTCCAACTCTAATACTTATTGATGCAAATTTTTGCAGAATTGTATAATGGCATCCAAGAGACAATGCGGCGAACGTTCAGGGTCCGCCTCGACTCCACCCCCAAAATTTGATAGCCAGCATTTCGTCAGTGCCGCGGCTCAAGAACGTTATAACCGCATGGTTACCCGCTCGTTGGTCCCCGAACGCGGTTTGAGATCCGATCAATCAAAAGATGGAGAAATGGCAGTTATGATAGCTGAGAGGAATTGGTTCACACTCACCGAGTAGCCCGATCGAGCCGTGATTGCAGTTGTAAAAGAGTTCTACGCTAACGTGTCCGATTACTACCATTATTGGGTCTTTGTGAGGGGCAAAACTGTTAAAATCGGCAAAGAAGACATTAACGGGTGCTATCAATTGCCATTAGAGGGACTGAACGATGAATATGCACGTCTTGTAAGTGATGGACCAGACTATGAGAAGATAATTCGCGAGCTTTGCCAATCGAGCACCACATGAATATTGCATGAACGTGGCAGCATGACCTTTCCACTCTCTAACCTTAGTCTATATGGAAAGGCGTGGTATGTTTTCATTTGCGCTAAACTCATGCCATGCACACATGTGAGCCATGTCACCAAAGAAAGGGCTGTTTTGCTATATTCAATTATTCAAGGCCTAAAAATTGATGTGGGCCACCTTATTCAGCAGTCTATTCTCCGAGCATCCCGAGGAGGGACTACAAGAGGGTTACCACATTCGTCTCTTATATGTGTTTTGTGTGCTAAGTTTGGAGTCAAATAGAAATCAGATGAGATGATTCAAACGCCAATGCCCGTTTTGGACCACAAGTTGATCAGTAGGTATAAAGTGTGGACAGGTGGGGAGAACCACCCTAGGGGATTGGGTTTCATAATTCCCCAAGTTGAAGCTACACAAGCTCCACCACCACAAGCTCCACCACCTAAAACTCCACCTACTTATGGCCCTTCCTCCACAGCTCATCATGGTGTGGTTCCTGAAGCGGTCCAGCATGAGATAGATGGTTGGTTCTACAATCTCGAAGCCTAGAATGTCCGCCTGTCTGAACGTCAAGATGTGATCTATAAATATTTGGTCAATCAATTTGCTGCTCAAAATGCCATGAACGCCCAGCTGTTCCCGGGCGTCAATCTTAACCAGTTTCCCACTGCTCTTATTCTGCCTGTGTTTCTCCCTTCTGATCTAGAGATGAGCGAGGATGATGATGCTCTACCTGAGACATAAGCTCGTCAGGGAAGTCCTCTATTTTCTTTTTTTTTTCTTTTTCGCATGAGGACATTGCTCTAGATAAGTTTGGGGGTAATTTTTATTATTATTTTTAATAGTCTGTGATTTGAATTGTGTTTGTTGGTTAAATGTTGAATTTAGGTTTGCATGTTAATTCCAGCTTTTGATAGTACGTATGTTTGGGGCCAATGATGAAATTAAAATTACATGAACAAGTCTAGTAAGGATTGTTAAGCTAGTGATATAATTTTCTTGACTTGATTTAAATCTTTATCTGTTTGACACTGATATTATAATGATAGCACGTTTTACAAAATGACCATGTTGGCTATGATAGTTTAAATGGATAGATAATAAACTTCTAAAGGAGGAATACTAGTGAATGAAGGAACAATTTAAATAGCTAGTGAAGACTGAATTTAGATATAAGCTCAAGTTTGGGGGGAAAATATTTGGAGTATATAAGCTTTGAAAAAAAAAGAAAAAAAAATTGTGGCATGCTTGTCTAGTTTTGTGGCCTTTGTTACTTGAATAAGTAAGCCCGAGGGGATTGTCTCTACACCTAGCGCCCTAAGGTCTTAATAGCTTGGGAGTCGTTGGTCGAAAGCTCGTTAAGGTAACACTGAAAAGCCTAAGGGAATAAGACAATGCATAGTCATGAAAAAAATATATATAATAAAGCGGGAAAAGTGCAAAAAGCCCCCATATAACAAAACAAGCATAAGTATTCCATTTTGACACTTGGACTTTGGTGATTGTTTAATGTCAGTTGAATCAAGTTTATTTGATGAGTTCTCGAGTTTAAATTGTACGATGCCTATTAAGAAATTTATTATCTTTCATATTTTGTTTTTCATTGGTTAGCATGGTTGTTGAACACACACTCACAGTATCAGTATTAACAGATTTAGATTCATTGATTGTTGAGATATTATTGACCTGCCTACACATGATGTATTAGCACATTTGTGTGATTTTTCTGAGGCTTAAGATTATATGTGTGCTATTCGATTGTTGGAATTAAGAATACTTAGATAGTTTGCATTTGCATGATATTTAGTATTTCTTGTTGTTTAGTGTTTTGTTGCTTGAGGACAAGCAATGATTTAAGTTTGGGGGTACTTGATGATTGGGTAATATACCCTTGAATTGGATATATTTAGGCTTAATTTATTGTATTCTCAAAGTATTTAGATTCGTTTACTGTGTTTAGTTGTGATATTGTAGATTTGTGAACTGTAAGAACACTTGGGAGATTTTGAGTTGAAAAAGGGCATAATGGCCACTTTCTACATACCAGCACAGGGGCGCTCTAGCCAGTACTAATCCCAGCGCCAGGGCGCTGGGCCGGGAAGTCGGTTCACCAAGGTTTGCGCGTTGACCATCCGGTTGACTTGATTATTAGAGGCTATTGGAGAGGTTGTTTTGGAAAAGGATTGGGGGGACAAATTAAGATGTATATAAGGATTATTTCTATTGGAGTAGGGGACGAATCTACACGCTGATCAAGGAGCAAGAGGAGAATCTGAAGATTTTCACTTGGAGATTTTTCTCTTCTTCTTTATTCTTTCAATAATTCATTAAGGATGATTTTTCAAATATTGTTGGTTTTAATTTCTGCTATGAATTAATTTCTTAATTTAAGATTCCAATTTAACCTTTTATGATTATGAATTAATTATTTGATTTATTCCAATTATTTATGTTGAAGTGAATTGTTCATCTTGTCTTGTATTTATTGATTAATTATCTAGCCAATAATTACCTTGTTATTCTAGAAGGAATTGAAAGAGGAATCTAGGGTTAGAACTGGGCATGATGACATGTGACTTAGTTATTTACATAGTGAATAATTAGGTTTGTGAATAATATGGAAATATCTGTTTGTCGCATGTAACACATAAGGAATTGGGAATGAAAAGAGTTTAATTCAATTTTTTTGCATAGGAATATAGTAAGATTAATCTGGATTAAATAGAAAACATTTGATCACTTGGAAAAGAACTTTTGCCATTTGAGAGTTTCTGTTAACAATTCAAAAGACATAGTAATTGGGATAATTGGATAATTGATTTATAGTTCATAATTGGGGATATTGGAGTCTTAATCCTTATTTATCTAAATTCAATCAAATCTTAGTTTGGTTTATTTGCTTTCTTTTAGATTAATTTCTTTTAATTGCTTAATTTAATTTTCTTAATTCGAAAAATCACAATTATTGATTGTTTAAATAAAATTGAATTGATATAGTGCTAGTAGTTGAAATTTATTAATTAGAATTCTCCGTGGGATCGACTCTATATCTTATCACTCTATTACTTGTTGACCGTGTATACTTGCACGTTTGCTGTGATTGTGAAATCAACCAACACTATCCGGTGGTAAAAGTACAGTAATACGCGTGGTTGCATAGTAGCACACGGTATTGATTATTGATTCTTACGAGAGAAGTCACTCAGTTATACTCAATTATTTCTACAGTAATTATTGCACAGTATCTCACGTTATTTGATTCAATTATTGTCACATTATCATCTGCATAATATTTTATATTATTAAATCAATAATTGAGACAACAAAGTTATTCATATTATTATTTTCAATATTGACAATGTCTAGAAAGTTCTGTCGAGGAAAGATTTGGTCACCTAATTGCCCGTCAATAGAGAGAAATCCTTATTGGAAAGCCCCCTCTTTCCTGGGAACGATCTGGTTGTTAAATATTGTGAGTTATAATATTAATGATGAATAATTGTTGAAGTATTAAGAATGTGTTTATTGAAGATAAGTGAATTACAAAAGTTAGAGGAAAATAATGCAAACTTGAAAAACTTTAGGGGTACTAAAGTGTAATAAGTTAAATCAATCTGGACCATTGGTGTAAGACCCCATATTTTTTTCATAAAATGGAATTTCCTCTATTTATTATTTTGAAATAGTAAGAGGTTGATTTGATTAATGTGGTTAGTTATGGGTAAAATGCGCAAATATTTCAAATAAACAAGTGGTTATAAAATATTCATTGTTGTCGAGGAATATTCGTTTGGTCGTGGAATATTCTTGTTGTCGGGGAATATTCGTGCGACGGTGCAGCCATGTGTGGGACCCATAACGGAAAGCGATTAGATGAAGAAAATGACATGTATAAGTTGTTTATAAATAACGGCGTAGCTGTTACCGTTAATACTGTTGGAATACTCGGTGGTTAAAACACAGTAGCACACGGTATTGCACGGATTATTTATTCTTACGTAAGAAGACACTACTCAATAATTATTACAGTAATTACTGTTCAATATTTTATTTTATTGATTCAATAATTGCTACGTTGATATTTTATATTGTTGTTGTTTCAATAATTGTCACTACACAGTATTTTTCATTATCAAATCACTAATTCATATTATTTGAATAATATTATTAGATAGCATTATTGGCAATGTCTCGAAAGTTCTGTCTAAGGAGAGGTTTGGTCACCTAATTACGCGCCAGTAAGGAGAAATCCTTATTGGAAAGCCCCCTCTTTCCTAGGAACGGCCTAGTTGTCAGTATTGTGATTCTGTAATATTATTTGTGAATAATTAATTATTGATTTATATGATAAGGAAAATATACATTTTATGTGGATATAGATGGAGAAAATTTTTAATGTGACAATTATTGAAAATTGATATTTTATCTTTTCTAATAAAATAATTCATTTAAATATATTATTATATTTTAATAATATAATAATGTTGATATTTTATAATGAATGTGTGATATATGAATAAATGAGGAGTAAGAGTATTTTTATTATAAAAAATGTTTAACGCATGTTTATGTGTTGGTGGACCCTATTTTTTGACTGAAACTTGATTATAGCCTGCAAAATCGTCCGTATGTGAATTTCGGTCAATTTCTGTTTGGAATTTGGAAAAGCTTAAACTTACAAAGTTATAGAGAATTAAATTTCCTATGGAATGGACATAAGATTTGAATTTTTCTGGTAAAAGGGCTATTTATTATGAATTATTGAAGTTCTAAAATATTGGGTCTGAATTGATTTTGTTACAAAAATTGTTTAAAACATGTTTTTCATGTTGGCGGGCCCCACTAGCATGTGCAAAATACTGAATTCAGATTTCAAAGTGGGCGTAGGAATTTGTTTTATAAATAATATTATTATATTCAATTTTCTTCTTTGGTGTTCTAGGCATTTTCCTATAAATAGTGTGCTTAGGTTAGAATTGAAAATCACACCAGAAACTAAAGTTTTCTCTCTCTATATTATTGAGCGCATTTTTGTTAGTATTTAGATATCTTGAGTATTGTTATACGGTGCAAGTTTCCTTCAGCATTATATCTGATATTCCAGCGAGAAGTACTATTCTTCTGAGGTAAGGGATGTTATTTTTTTTATAATGATATTATTTCTTTCAATATCATTATACCAGAATATTGATAAAATTTTTCTTGTGAAATTCTTATATTTTCGTATCGGGGTTAGTATTCATAAGTTACTATTCACGAGTTACTATTCATGAGTACTATTCACGAAGCAAGATGATTTTTCTTGTGGAATTTCTACCTTTTAGTGTCGGAGTTACTATTCACGTTTACGGCACTATTCATAAATACGACACTATTCACAGAAAAATTAAATTTTCTTTTCTGTGTCCAAGATTGTCTGTTATGGTTCCTATCTTTGATTGGATCTATGTTTTGATCTTTATTTTTGAATTCTGCTCCACAATAGTTTGTTATGGAGTATTTTTAAACTTGTATTGTCTAAAATACGAATCCTTAATATTTATTCTTTTGCCTCACTGGATTCGTTTTCTTTAAAATATATTTTTCATCATCCTCAATCCTAAATGATGACATTACTGAATATCTTTGGCTTGTAGTGCAAAGATGAATGATTTCTTGATGAATATCTTTGGCTCGTAGTGCAAAGATGAATAGGTGTTGAGATGAACATAACTGACTTATTAATATCTTTGGCATGTAGTGCAAAAATGACTATTTGATTCAAGATATATATTGATTGATGTTACAGGGACAAAATATCGATGATGGACTTTTAAATTCATAGATGATAGTAGATTTCATTCTCTACTTAACTATTTTAATGAATTGTTGTTTCCGCAGATGTTGTTGATCTAAAACTTGTTGTCTATTGTATTCTATCAGATTTTTCCCTGTTGAAGACTAAGGATAATTTGTTGTATATTATCTTAGTCATAATATTCTTTACTGGGCTAGTTGAGCTCACCCTTTTCCTTTTTGTTCCATTTTTCTTCTCAGGAGGCGAGAATGTAGCGAGTACTAGTCGGGGTGAGGAGTGATGGTTCAAGATAGTTGTTTTAGTAGTCCTCGCTATTTTTATAAAATAGTGTATCAATAATTGTAATGAGGACTCATTTGAGTGTTGATATTGTCTAGAAAATAATATTTGTATTTAAACTAACAGTATATGTTGTCGTATTTTGCACGACAATTATAATAATGAAGTTGTAGTTGTTTCCGTACCATGTATTTGGCGACTCAGAATAGGTTGAGTGGATTGGACCTATTTTGGGGGCGTCACAATTGGTGGTGGTTTTAATAGTAAATCAATCTGGACCATTGAAGGTGGTTTTAATAGTAAATCAATCTGGGTCATTGTTGGTGGTTTTAATAGTAAATCAATCTGGACCATTGATGGTGGTTTTAAAAGTAAATCAATCTGGACCGTCGGTGGTGGTTTTAAAAGTAAATCAATCTAGACCGTCGGTGGTGGTTTTAAAAGTAAATCAATATGGACCGTCGGTTGTGGTTTTAATAGTAATCAATATGGACCATCCGTTCTAATAGTGAATCAATCTGGACCGTTCGTGAATTAGTTATTATTTAGTCCATTCTCCTATAAATAGAAACTTAATTCTTCTTTCATTCTCACCAATTCACTGAGATTCACAAGAGACACTATAGAGAGAAAAACTGTAAAGATCAAGAAGAAGAGTATTCTGCTACTTTACTTTTTCAGTATCCAACTTTCTACTAAAGTAAGGGGTATTATTTATTTTGTATTCATAAGGAATACTATTTTTGTATTCATCCTTTAGTATGTCAAAATAACTTGTCTACGCGGATTACGTACCGTATGACAGGTGAAAATCCATTTGCAATTTTTGTATGTTAATTCTTTTCATATTCTTAAATCTAAACTTACTATGGTAAGTATTGCTTCTATAATCCTTGAAATTAGTGGAATATCCTTGAGTTTTGCGCTTCATCCAGTATCATTTTATTGGAATATTGATATGAACTTTCTTATTAAATATCAATATTTTCACCCGAAGTACTATTCATAGGGTACTATTCATGGGTTACTATTCACCAAGATACTATTCATTATAATATTGTTCACTCGGGTATTCGGGGTAATTTTCATGTCGGGGTACTATTCACCCAATTACTATTCACTCAAATATTGTTCACTCGGGTATTTGGGGCGCTTTTCATGTTAGGGTAATATTCACGGGGTACTATTCCCGAAGTACTATTCACATGGTACTATTCATGGGGTACTATTCACCGAAAAATTTATTTATTTTTTGTCCAAATTATTTTTGATACATGGATATTAATATTGAATTTTACTCCACAAAGCAGTATCATGTTGATAATTTGGACATTATTGAATTCTGGATAAATTAAATTATAAATTTTTAAAAATTTATCCTTTTCTTTCTTTTAATTGAATTCTTATATCATTGTCATCATCCTCATGCTTATATTGTGATGAAAGTCATCTTTGGCTTACGTCCATAGATGGACTGTTGATTGGTATGATTATGACCAGGGATAATTTGGTATGATCATGACCATTGATGATTACACGAATATTCTTGGCCCGTAGTAAAGGAATAATTTGTGGACCTGATACTAATGAATATCCTTGGCCCGTAGTGCAGGGATGATTCGATGATGTGATTTATTTACTAAGCTGAGTTCCAGCGATAAAGTTAATGATAAACTTTTTAAATTATAGAAGATAGTAGATATCATGCTTTACTTGACTCTTCTAATGGTATGCTTATTCCGCTGCAGTTAAACTTGTTGTCTATTATATTCTATCATTTTAACATTGTTGAAGGCTAATGATAACTTATTCTGCATTATCTTAGTCATAATATTTCTTACTGAGCTAGTTGAACTCACCCTTTTACTTCCATTGTTCTCTTCAGGAAATGAGAACGTAGCCGGAACTAGTCGGGGAACGGAGTGATAGCCCGAGATGATGTTATAGTAGTCCTCACTATTCTATAAAATAGTGTGCCAATAAATGTAATGAGGACTCCATTTGAGTTTGGATATTGTCTAGAAGACAATATTAGTGTAAAAACTCTCAACTCATGTTGTATAATTAAGTTTGTATTTGTATTCTGTACCATGTATTTGGTGACCCAAGATGGGTGATGTATACATATTTTGGGGGCGTCACAGTTGGTATCAAAGCTTAGGGATATGATCCCTGGCTGAGATGTGACACAAGAACTAGGAAGGGAGAGACGGGGAATTCCTTCGCTAGTATGACCTACCTAAGTTTATTTGGTATTTAATTGGTCGGTCAGAGTATAGGGATAATATGTGGCATGTCAATTAACCCTTGTTTTGTGGCAGTGTTTGAAAATGGCATCTGAAAATATCAAGATAAGCAATGAAGCACATGAGACCGTTAAGTCACCAACGATCAATATCCAGGATAATGTGCAATATGAAGACAATAATCCTCAGGTAAACAACAACATCGATCAAATGATGAACGATGGGATGTTCAGAGGCTTCATGCAATTCATGTAACATCAGGTGAGAGCGGCTCCTTTTCAAAATACAGGTGGAACACTGGCAACTCACATATGGTCACCACTAAGAAATTCAAGGAGCTGGGACCATCGGAGTTTTGGGGAAAGCCAGAACCACTTAAGGCGGAGACGTGGATAAAGAAGATCACCAAGATATTTGATGTCTTGGGATGCTCCGAGGAGCAAAAGGTTCCCTTTTCCACCTTCATGTTGAGAGGAGAATCAGATTACTGGTGGGAATCAGTAAAGCGTACTCAGCCTGCCACATTCAAAATGTCTTGGGATAAGTTCCAAGAGTTGTTCAATGACAAGTACTTTTCCGAAAGAATTCGTCACATGAAGTAGGTGTAATTTATCAAGTTAGAGCAAAATAATATGACCGTGTCGCAGTACCAGGCTAAGTTTGCCGAGTTATCCCGGTTCACATCCCATTTGGTTGATAATGAGGAGAGAATGACGTGAATGTTTCTACGAGGTTTGAGACCTGAAATACGCCAATACCTCATTTCTCATAAACTGTGTTTTTATTTAGATGTTGTAAATAGTGCTTAGTTATTAGAGCGCGATAATGAGTAAACCCAACCAAGAGAAAACAGCCGGCAAGTCGATAATATCAGTGGTAGCAGTCATCGAAGCGGTGACAACTAACGTGGAGGGAATCAACATGCCAGAAATAGTAACCACTTCGGTGGTAATCATGTCCAAGATAATAAAAGTAGAAATTTCAAGAAGAGGAGATTCAATAATGATGGAAAGACGTCAGCACCAGCACCTGTTGTTAAGGAAGGAGAACGACAACCGATTGTATGTTACAAATGCGGAGGAAAGGGATACATCAGTCCAAACTGTACGCACCATTCCAAAGCATATTATAATTGTGGAAGAGAAGGTCACCTAGCCCAATTTTATCGTGCACCAAAGTCAAGTCCAGTTGGGATGGAGGCATCAAAGGCCGTCCCAGACAAGATAAAACCGGTAGTTCAAAGGAGAGCATTTGTCGTAACCTCTCAAAAAGCAAGGAATCCGAACGAGGTGATCACGGGTAAGCTAATCATAAACTTTAGCGAAATATATACCTTATTTGTTACCGGTTCTACCCATTCTTTTATTTCATCTACTTGCGCTCAACGTTTAAATTTGACTCCAGAGAAATTAGACTTTGATTTATCTGTTGAAACTCCGTTGGGAGAAACCTTCATTACATCCACTGTTTATAAGTCTTGTTTGATTAAAATTGGTAACCGCACGTTACCTGTTGATCTTATTTCTTTAAAAATACTTGCATTTGATGTGATTTTAGGAATTGATTGGTTGACTACTCATCATGCTAAAATTGATTATTTTCATAAGGTTGTTAGCTTTCATATTCCTAACCAACTTATTATGCGAATTCAAGCAACCAAACCACTAAAGTCAATCACTGTTAACTCAAGCCATAAAGCTATTCGTTTATTGAAAAATGGATGTCAAGCTTTCTTAGCTCATGTCACAGATTTAAACAATAATACGTCAGTCTTGAATGATATTGATATTGTTAATAAATTTCCTGACGTATTCCCTGAAGAACTTCTTGGCCTACCCCTAGAGTGTGAAATTGAATTTTGTATTGACCTTTAATCTGGTACAAAACCCATTTCCAAAGCCCCATATCGAATGCCTCCTAGTGAACTTTAGGAGTTAAAAACCCAACTACAGGAATTGTTAGACATCAGTTTCATTCGTCCTAGTACGTCTCCTTGGGGTGCTTCTGTTCTATTCGTGAAGAAGAAAGATGGAAGTATGCGACTTTGTATTGATTATTGGGAGTTGAATCATGTCACCATCAAAAATAGGTACCCGTTGATGATTGGGTAATATACCCATGAATTGGATATACGTGGGCTTAAATTGTTGTATTCTCGAGTCTTTTAGAAGCATTTTTACTGTGTTTAGTTGTTATTTTGCAGATTCGGGAGCTGTAGGGGCAATTTGGTATTTTTGAGCTAAAAATGGCATTTTGGTAAATAACTCAAAGAGTAGCGCCGGGGCGCTGAAGCCTGGTCTCATTTGACTAAGTGGTGTGCGTGGACCAACGGTGTGACCAGGGATTTTGGAGTTGATTGAGAGGTTGATTTGAGAAAGGATTGTGGTGAGATGAGAAGAGTATATAAAGGCTATTTTGCTGAATTAAAAGGGGATCAACCATATTGAAGGCTAAGCAAAGGGATTACTTGAAGATTGAAGGATTTACTTTAGAGTTTTCTCTTCTCCTTATTTTTAATTTGTGTAATTCTTTAAGGATGTTTTTCAAGAGATTGTTGGTTTTTATTCCTATTATGAACTAATTCTTTTATTAAGACTACAATTGAACCTTTTATGTCTATAAATTAATTATTTGATTTATTCCAATTATTTATGTCAAGGTGAATTGTTTATTATGTCTTGTGCTTATTGATTAATTATTTGGCCAGCAATTACCTTGTTACTCTAGAAGGATTCGGGAGAGGAGATCTAGGGTTAGAACTGGGCATGATAACATGTATGCTTAATTATTTGCATGACGAATAATTAGGGTCGTGAATTGAATAGGAATATATGTTCACTGCATGTAACAAATTGGGAATTGGGATTGAAGGAGTTTAATTTAATTATTTTGCATAGGAATATCGCAAGATTAATTGAATTAAATAAAAGTTAATTGATCACTTGGAAAAGGGCTTTTGACACTTAGAATTCTTGTTAACAATTCGGTAGGCATAATAATTGGGATAATTGGATAATTGGTTTATAGTTCATAATTGGGGATATTGGAGTCTTAACCTTTAATTATCTGAATTCATTCGTTAACTCTTAGTTGTTATTTAGTTGATTTGATTTTAGAATAATATATTTTTAATTGATTAATTTAGTTGCCTTATTTCAAAAATTCAAACTTGTGGTTGTTTAAATAAAATTGAATTGATATAGTGCTAGTAGTTGGAATTTATTGATTGAAATTCCCTGTGGGATTGACACTTTATTTTATCACTTTATTACTTGTTGACTGTGTACACTTGCACATATATTTGATTGTGAAATCAACCAACACCCGTTACCTCATATTGATGACCTGTTTGACCAGTTGCAAGGCGCTAAATTCTTTTCAAAGATCGATCTTCGTTCCAGATATCATCAGTTAAAGATTAAAACCGATGACATCCCAAAGACTGCTTTTAGAACTTGGTACGGGCATTACAAATTCCTAGTCATGTCTTTTGGATTGACTAATGCTCCTGCTGCCTTCATGGATATGATGAACCGAGTATTTAAGGAATATTTGGATCACTTTGTGGTCGTCTTTATTGATGACATCCTAATTTACTCCAAAAGCCGTGAAGATCATGAGCAACACTTGAGACTGATACTCCAAAAGCTTCGTGAGAACAAGTTATATGCCAAGTTGAAGAAATGCGAGTTCTAGCTTGAGGAAGTAGCATTCCTTGGGCACTAATATCAAATCATGGAATATATTTTGACCCGGCAAAGATTGAAGCAATTCAAAGCTGGGAGAAACCTAAGTCAGTAATCGAAGTACGTAGCTTTCTCGGCTTAGCTGGTTATTATCGGAGATTCGTAGAAGGGTTTTCTCGAATCGCTACTCGATTAACTCAGCTGACTCTAAAAGATATAAAATTCGGTTGGAGCGAAGAATGTGAGAAGAATTTTCAAGAACTCAAGAGGAGACTCATTTCAGCACATGTTCTGACAATACCATCTGGTACGGAGGGATTTATCATCTACGGTAATGCTTCAAGCAAAGGTTTAGGATGTGTTCTCATGCAACATGGGAAAGTCTTAGCCTATGCCTCACGACAACTCAAAGAATATGAGAGAAATTATCCTACTCATGATCTAGAGTTGGCAGCTGTCTTTTTTGTGCTTAAGATTTGGAGGCATTACCTGTATGGAGAGAAGGTGGATATTAATACGGATCATAAAAGCCTCAAATATGACTATGGCGAATATACGAGTAGAACCAACTTTAATCGATAAAGTTAAAGTTGTTCAAGCTACAGACCTGGAGCTAATGCGTATGAATAAGAAAGTGCAAGAAGGTGCTATTTCGGAAGTAAGAATCGATGAAGAAGAAATACTTCGAGTCAACTCCAGACTTTGTGTTCCTAACGATTCTGACTTGAAGTATAAAATTATGATGGAGGCACACAACACACCGTTTGTAATCCATCCTGGGAGTACCAAAATGTATCGTGATCTTCGACATACATTTTGTGGAGCAATATGAAGAGAGAGATAGTGGGGTTTATCTCAAGGTGTCTAACTTGTCAACGAGTCAAGGCAGAGCATCAAGTGCCAAAATGTCCATTGCAACAACTTGAAATTCCAGAATGGAAGTGGGAGCACATTACCATGGATTTTGTTACTGGTCTTTCCAAGGTTTCTCAAGGCATAAATGCAATTTGGGTCATTGTTGATAGATTGACCAAGTCTGCTCATTTCTTACCGATACGAAAAACTTATACACTTCAACGTCTTGCTCGTATGTACATAAACGAGATTGTAAGATTGTATGCTATGCCATTATCCATAGTTTTTGATCGAGACTTAAGATTCACGTCAAGATTTTGGGTTAGTTTGCAAAACGCTATGGGCATGGATTTACGATTTAGTTCGGCGTATCATCCTCAAACAGACAGACAATCAGAGAGGACTATTCAAAATCTTGAGGAATTTTTAAGACTCTGTGTCCTTGACTTCAAAGGAATTTGGGACAAGTTCTTACCATTGGTGGAGTTTTCCTACAACAACAGTTATCAAGCAAGTATTGGCATGGCTCCATTTGAGGCGTTGTATGGAAGAAAATGTTGTTCTCCAGTATGCTGGGATAAGGTAGGTGAAGCAATGTTGTTGGGACCAGAGTTGGTACGTATGACTACGGAAAAGATTCAAATGATCTGACAATGTATAAAAACCTCACAAGATCGACAAAAGAGTTATGCTGATCTTCATCGAAAGGACGTGGAATTCAATATTAGAGATCATATGTTGTTACGTGTTGCTCCATGGAAAGGATTTAGAAAGAGAGGAAAACTCAATCCTCAATTCATTGGCCCATTTGTAATCCTTGATCGAGTAGAAACTGTGGCGTATAGACTCGCCTTACTGCCAAGTATGTCTCGTGTTCATAACTTTTTTAACATATCTATGTTACGTAAATATGTGAAAGACCCGAACCACATTATTGAATTAGAACCGGACGAGATAGCGGAAGATTTAACGTATGAAGAGGTAGCCGTTAAAATCTTGGATAAGAAGGATCATATTCTACGCTCCAAGGTTATACCTCAAGTAAAAGTTTTATGGAAAAACCACGATGTGGAGGAAATGACATTGGAGTTAGAATCTGAAATGAAATCAAGGTATCCTCACCTCTTAGACATATCAGGTACGTACCCTAATTTTGAGGACGAAATTTCATAAGAAGGAGAGGTTGTAAGACCCCAACTTTCTTGAATAAAGAATAATTTTTCTCGAAATATATTTTTGAATATTATGATGTGGATATGATATAATGTTATAGTTGTGGGTAATATTTGGAAAATTTTACAAAGTAAGCAAGTTGATATAAAATATTTGTTGTGTTAGTGAATATTCGATTGGTCAGGGAATATTCGTTTTAATAGGGAATATTCGTACGACGACACAATCATTGGTGGACCCCATAACAGATGTATTGTCGTAGTTAGAAAACCACAGAAATATCTTTTTATAAAAATAACGGTGGAAGTTTTACCGTTAAACTGTTGAACTACCCAGTAGTAAAAGTACAGTAATATGTGTGGTTGCATAGTAGCACACGGTATTGATTATTGATGCTTACGTGAGAAGTCACTTAGTTATACTCAATTATTGCTACAGTAATTGTTGCATAGTATCTCACGTTATTTGATTCAATTATTGTCACATTATCATCTGCATAATATTTTATATTATTAAATCAATAATTGAGACAACAAAGTTATTCATATTATTATTTGCAATATTGACAATATCTAGAAAGTTCTGTCGAGGAGAGGTTTGGTCACCTAATTGCGTGCCAATAGGGAGAAATCCTTATTGGAAAGCCCCCTCTTTCCTGGGAACGATCTGGCTATTAAATATTATGAGTTATAATATTAATGATGAATAATTGTTAAATTATTAAGAATATGTTTATTGAAGATAAGTGAATTACAAAAGCTAGAGGGGAATAATGCAAACTTGGAAAACTTTAGGGGTACTAAAGTGTAGTAAGTTAAATAAATATGGACCATTGGTGGTGGTTTTAATATTAAATCAATCTGGACCATTAATGATGGTTTTAATAGTAAATCAATCTGGACCATTGATGGTGGTTTTAAAAGTAAATCAATTTGGACCATCGGTGGTGGTTTTAAAAGTAAATCAATCTGGATTGTTGGTGGTGGTTTTAAAAGTAAATCAATCTGGACCATCGGTTATTATTCCCTATAATATTGTTCACTCAGGTATTCGGGGCACTTTTTATGCCGGGATATTATTCACGAGTTACTCTTCATGGATTACTATTCACCTGATTACTATTTACTCAAATATTGTTCACTCGGGTATTTGGGCACTTTTCATGTCAGGGTACTATTCCCAAAGTACTATTTATAGGGTACTATTCACAGGGTACTATTCATGGGGTATTATTCACCGAAAAATTTATTTCTTTTCTGTCCAAATTATTTTTGATACGTGGATATTATTCTTGAATTTTACTCCACAAAGCAGTATCATGTTGAAAATTTGGACATTATTGAATTCTGGATAAATTAAATTATAAATCTTTAAAAATTTATCCTTTGCTTTCTTTTAATTGAATTCTTATATCATTGTCATCATCCTCATTCTTATATTGTGATGAAAGTCATCTTTGGCTTATGTGCATAAATGGACTGTTAATTGGTATGATTATGACCAGGGATAATTCGGTATGATCATGACCATTGATGATTACACAAATATTCTTAGCCCGTAGTGAAGGAATAATTTATGGACGTGATACTAATGAATATCCTTGGCCCGTAGTGCAGGGATGATTCGATGATGTGATTTATTTATTAAGTTGAGTCTCAGCGATAAATTTAATGACAAACTTTTTAAATCATAGAAGATAGTAGATATCATGCTCTACTTGACTCTTCTAATGGATTGCTTGTTCCGCTGCAATTAAACTTGTTGTCTATTATATTATATTAGTTTAACATTGTTGAAGGCTAATGATAACTTATTCTGCATTATCTTACTCATAATATTTCTTACTGGGCTAGTTGAGCTCACCCTTTTACTTCCATTGTTCTCTTCAGAAAATGTGAACGTAGCCGAAACTAGTCGGGAAACGAAGTGATGGCCCAAAATGATGTTCTGGTAGTCCTCACTATTCTATAAAATAGTGTGTCAATAAATGTAATGAGGACTCCATTTGAGTTTGGATGTTGTCTAGAAGACAATATTCGTGTAAAAACTCTTAGCTCATGTTGTATAATTAAGTTTGTATTTGTATTCTGTACCATGTATTTGGCGACCCAAGATGTGTGATGTATACCTATTTTGGGGGCATTACATATAGACCGTCGTTCTATTCCCATGTTACCCCCGCTCGACCAGCTACACTCTTATTACCTGAAAGGAATTGTTAAGCAAAAGGGTTCGCACAACTAGCTCATTAAAGAATATCATTACTAAAGATAATTAAATTATCAATAGCCTTCATCAGTAATAAATCAGAGATTTAGAACATATGGTAGATGATAAAACTCTTCAACCATAGTGGCAGCGGAACGAGCAATCCATTAGAAGAGTCAAATAAACCATAAAGTCTATTATATTCTCCATGTTAAAAGTCCACCAACAATATTTTATCCATGTAACATCAATCAACAGTTCCTGTCCACAATCATGTAAACAACTCATAATCATAATTGTGATTCTAAATTCCTCTTCGCACCCAGGACGAAGATAATTTTCATCACCTGTCTTTACCTAAAACATCAAAGATCATGGTTATACCAAATCACAGTTCCTGTTCATAATCATACTAATAAATTTATCTTTGCACTATGGGCCAAAGATATTCATTAACAATTCATCTTTGCACTACAGGCCAAAGACATACAACTGTATTTTAGAAGAGTCAAGTAGAGCATGATATCTACTATCTTCTACGAATTAAAAGTTTATTATCAATATTATATCGTTGAGACTAAACTCAATAAATAATTCATATCATTGAATTATCCATGCACTACGGCCAATGATATTCGTTAGTATCACATCCATGAATTATCCATATACTACGGGCCAAGGATATTCATTAGTATCACGACCACAAATTATCTATGCACTACGGACTAAGGATATTCGTGTTTTCAGCAATAGTCATGATCATGCCAAACAATAATTCATTTTTGCACCCTTGGCCGAAGAGAACGCATGGTTATGATCATACCAACATGTGTCCATCAATGAACTACGGGCCAATGAAGACTTTTACCATAATATTTGTAACATTACGGTCATGATTATATTGAATAATCCCTGGTCATAAACCACAGATGACTCTCATTACAATATAAGCATAAGGATGATGACAATGATATAAGCATTAATCAAACGAAATCAAGGATAAATATTAAAGACTTTAAATTTATCTAGAGTTTAAAAATATCCAAATTGTCAACATGATACTGCTTTGTGGAGTAAAATTCAAGAATAATATTCATGTATTAAAAACAATTTGGACAGAAAAGAAATATATTTTTCGGTTGAATAATACCCCGTGAATAGTACTATATGAATAGCATTTTGGGAATAGTACCCCGGGAATAGTACCCCAGCATGAAAAGTGACCCAAATACCCAAGTGAATAATATTTGAGTGAATAGTAACTCATGAATAATACTCTAGCATGAAAAGTACATCGAATACCCGAGTGAATAATATTTGAGTGAATAGTAACTGAGTGAATAGTAACCCATAAATAGTAACTCATGAATAGTATTCCGGCATGAAAAGATCAATAATTATCAAGAAAGATTAGAATAATATTTACACGAAAAGATACTGGATGAAGCGCAAATATCAAGAATATTCTACTAATTTCATGAAGTATAGAAATAATACTTTAACAGAATGAGAGTATAATCAGGAATATGAGATGAAATAATATTACTCACATACTACAAAGTATGGAAGAAAATATTATTCCTTATGAATACTGAACAAAAATAATATCCCTTACCTCAGAAGAAGACTGGATACTGGAATAGTGAAGTAGCGGACTTCTCTTCTTCTTTCTCTCTATAGCTTCTCTCTCTATAATTGCCCTTGTGAGTCTTAGTGAATTAGCGAGAATGAAAGAAGAATGAGTTTCTATTTATAGGAAAATATAGTTTCAATAATTACACGTTTTGGGGCTTAAAATACTATAGTATAATACCTTCATCTTTTCCTCTATTTTTAATTTAGTCCTACAAGTATCATGAAACTTGCACCACCTCCCCTAATAGTACATCATGTGAATCAATAGTTCAGTCATGCGAATCAATAGTTCTATACATGTGAAAAAAATAGTTACAGTATAATACCTTCATCTATACCTCCATTTTTAATTTAGTCATGCAAGTATTATCAATCTTGCACCACCTCCCCTAATAGTACATGCATGTGAATCAATAGTACATACATGTGAACAAATAGTTATAAGCATGTGAATTAATAGTAATTAATTACCTGAATGGTCAATATAACCTCTAAAAATCAATTATTATCAAAATAAATATCGATTTTCACTAACACTAATAATCCCAACACAATGGAAATATCAATTTCATCTTTAATCAACACGAACTTATTCATCATTAATATTATAACTCAAAATATTTAACAACCAGATCATTTCCAGGAAAGAGGGGGCTTTCCGATAAGAATTTCTCCCTATTGGCGCGCAATTGGTGACCAAACCTCTCCTCGACAGAACTTTTTAGACATTGTCAATATTGCAAATAATAATATGAATAACTTTGTTGTCTCAATTATTGATTTAATAATATAAAATATTATGCAGATGATAATGTGATAATAATTGAATCAAATAACGTAAGATACTATGCAACAATTACTGTAGCAATAATTGAGTATAACTGAGTGACTTCTCATGTAAGCATCAATAATCAATACCGTGTGCTACTATGCAACCACGCATATTACTGTACGTTTACCACCGAGTATTTCAACAGTTTAACGGTAAAACTTTCGTCGTTATTTTATAAAAAGATATTTCTGTCATTTTCCAACTACGACAATACTTTCGTTGTGGGGTCTACCAATGATTGTGCCGTCGTATAAATATTCCCTGTTAAAATGAATATTCTCCGACCAATCAAATATTCTATAACAACATGCTTATTTTGCAAAAAAAAATCACATATCACCCTTAACTTTAACCTTTTATTAATTTAACCATTTACTAAATAAAATAATAATTATAAAAAAATTGAATACTTTCATTTTATAAAATTCAGGATCTCACAATTTTTATCTATTATCTTTACTTTAAACATAATAATTACTCATTTCATCCATTATCTTTACTTTAAACATAATAATTACTCATTTTCATCCATTATCTTTACTTTATACAATATTTATTCAAAAAGATAAATCTATTATCAAAAAGATTATTCTATTATCATTATTTATTTAAAAAGATAAATCCATTATCAAAAATATTATTCCATTATCAAAAAGATAAATCCATTATGAAAAAGATTATTTCATTATCCTTATTTTATTTGTTTCCTACATTATTGAATTAATGTATTAATATCACGGACGTTATTGTTCTTTAAATAATGAGTCGACCTAACTATTTAAAATTGGCCCGTGACTTCCATTTATGTAACTATTTATTACCACCCTTGTTGCGATGTTAGTTTTTTGGTTCAATAATATGAGATACTGTGATAATTATTGTGACATCCCTAAATCCATGTGCTTGCTATAGTGGACTGATGCTCACTAATTTCTTCTGAGTATAATTATTATAGACTTACAATATTGACTACTAGATTGTTCCTAGGAAAGAGGGTGTCTTCCGTATAAACGACGTACAATTAAATAATCCCTTTATTTAACAGAACTTTCTAGACATTGTCAATAATATTTATTAGCCTAATAATATCATATCAGATAAAATGAGTTACTGTGTTATGTCAATTATAATTGAAGTATTTTGCAATACCGTGTGATACTGTAGAATGTCGCATGTCAGTGTAAAATACCGTGTGTTATTGTTCTTTTATCACTGGGTATTTAAACAGTAAAAATGATAGTACCGTTGATTATATTTTTTTATTAAAAATGTTATTTATGTTGTTTTCTACATCTGACAATATTTCACTGTGGGGCCCACCAATGATTGGTTATTTCGACGCCGTCGTACTTTTGCCTAATATTCCTGACAGAACGAATATTCCCCGACATACTTTTATATTTACACATATCACCCTTAACTTTAACCTTTTATCAAGTTAACCATTTACTGAATAGAATAATAATTATAAGGAAAATTAAATAATTTTATTTCATAAAATTCGAGGTCCTACAACATCCCCTTCTTATGAAATTTCGTACTCAAAATTGACGTACCTGACATTTCGTCTTGCATTTTGAATAGGTAAGGATATTTAGCTTTCATTTCATATTCTAGTTCCCAAGTCATTTCCTCTGTATCTTGGTTTCTCCACAAACTTTGACTTGAGGTATAACCTTTGAGCGTATAATTTGTTCCTTTTTATTTAAGATCTTGACAGGCACCTCTTTATACATTAAATCTTCTGCTATTAAATCTGGCTCCAACTCAATGATGTGATTTGGATCCTTCACATACTTACGTAGCATGGATATGTGAAAAATATTATGAATGTGAGACATGTCTGGCAGCAGGGCAAGTCTATAGGCCATAGTTCCTACTTGATCCAGAATTTCGAATGGCTAATAAATCGAGGGTTGAACTTTCCTCTTTTTTTGAATCTCGTAACTCCTTTCCATTCAGAAGCACGTAAAAATACATGATCTCCAATATTAAAATTCTTGTCCCTTCAATGAAGATCAACATAACTCTTTTGTCGTTCATTAGCTGTTTGTATTCGTTGTCGAATCATTTGGATATTTTCTGTTGTCATGCGCACTAACTCGGGTATCAATAATTTGGTTTTTCATACCTCACTCCAGCAGATTGGAGAGCGGCACTTTCGTCCATATAAAGCCTCGAACGGGGTCATGTCTATACTTGCTTGATAACTATTTTTGTAGGAGAATTCAACTAATAGTAATTATTTGTCCCAAATTCCTTTGAAGTCTAGTACACAAAATCTTAATAGATCTTCAAGAGTTTAAATATTCATTTCTGATTATCCATCCGTTTGGGGATGATATGCAGAACTGAATTGTAGCTCGGTGCTAATAGCTTTTTGTAAGCTAATCCAAAATCGTGAAGTGAATCTAGGATCTCGATCAGAAACTATGGACACTGGCATGCCATACAATCTCATAATCTCACTTATGTATATATTGGCAAGATGCTCTAGTGAATAGTTTTCTCGTATGGGTAAGAAATGAGTAGATTTGGTCAATCTATCCACAATGACACGAATTGCATCCAAGCCTTAAGAAACATTGGGAAGACCCATCACGAAATCCATATTGATGTGTTCCCACCTCCATTCTGGGACTTCGAGTGGTTGCAATGGACAGTTAGTTACTTGATGCTCTACCTTGACACGTTGACAAGTTAAATACCTTGACATAAACTGTGTGATCTCTTTCTTCATGTTGTTCCACCAAAATGTATGTCAAAGGTCATGATACATTTTAGTACTTCCAAGGTGGATTGCAAATGGTGTGTTGTGTGCCTCCATCATGATTTTATGTTTCAATTCGGGGTTGTTAGGGATACAGAGTCGAGAATTAACTCGAAGTATCCCTTCCTCGTCAATTTTTGTTTCCGGAATAGCACCTTCTTCATCATATTTATCAATTCTGGGTCAGTTGCCTGAGCAGTTTTAATTTTATCGATTAAAAAGGGTTCTATTCGTACATGTGCAATCTTCATATTGGTCCCTGGTGTCTTTATCTCTATATCCATCTTTTGTAAGTCGCACAAAATGCTTTCTATTGTTATTAGTATTCTATTTTTACTTACATAAGATCTTCTACTTAATGCGTCATTTATCACGTTTGCCTTTCTTGGGTGATATTGAATGTTGTGGTCATAATCCTTTAACAGTTCAAGTCAATGTCATTGTCGCATATTGAGTTCTTTCTGAATGAAAAAATATTTGAGGCTTTTGTGATCTGTAAAGATCTCTACTTTCTCTTCGTACAAGTAGTGTCTCTAGATTTTCAATGCAAAAACGACCGCTGTCATCTCTAGATCATGAGTAGGGTAATTTTCCTCATAAACTTTGAGTTTTCGGGAGGCATAAGCTATAAATTTTTTGTTTTACATAAGAATGCAATCTAAACCTCTTCTTGAAGCATCCCTATAGATGACAAATCCTCCCGATCATGATGGTATGGTCAGAACAGGGGTTGAAACAAGTCTCCTCTTGAGTTCTTGGAAGCTCTTCTCACATTCCTCGTTCCATTTAAATTTTTTACTTTTCTGACTTAACGGAGTTAATGGAGTGGCAATTCAAGAAAAGTTTTATACAAATCTTCGATAATAACCAGTTAATCCCAAAAAGCTTTGTACTTCAGTTACTGTCTTAGGTTGTTCCCAGTTTAAAATCGCTTCAATCTTTGCAAGATCAATCGTTATTCCTTGTTTAGAAATTACATGACTAAGGAATGCTACTTCCTCAAGTCAGAACTCACATTTCTTCAACTTGGCATACAACCTATCCTCACGTAGCTTTTGGAGTATCAATCGCAAGTGTTGTTCATGATCCTCGCGACTCTTAGCGTATATGAGGATGTCATCAATAAAGACAATCACAAAATGATCCAAATATTCATTGAATATTCGGTTCATCATGTCCATGAAAGCTGTAGGAGCATTGGTTAATCCAAAAGGCATGACTAAGAACTCGTAATGCACGTAGTGAGTTCTAAGGGCAGTCTTAGGAATGTCATCAGCTTTAACCTTCAACCGATGATACCTTGAACGAAGATCAATCTTTGAAAAGTATTAAACACCTTGTATTTGATCAAACATGTCATCAATTCTAGGTAATGAGTACCTATTTTTAATAGTGACATGGTTTAAGTCTCGATAATCAATACACAGTCTCATACTCCCATCTTTCTTCTTCCCAAATAGAACATGAGCACCCCAAGGCATTGTACTCGGACGTATAAAACCAGTATCCAATAATTCTTGAAGTTGGATTTTTAACTCTTGAATTTCAACGAGAGCCATTCGGTATGGGGCTTTGGAAATAGGTTTGGTACCGGGTTCTAGGTCAATACAAAATTTAATTTCATAAATTGGGGGTAAGTCAGGAAGTTCTTCAGGAAAAATGTCAGGAAATTCATTAACAATGGGAATATCATTCAACTTCGACGTATTTTTGTTCAAATCAATGATATGGGCTAAGAAGGCTTGACATCCGTTCAATAAACGAATGATTTTATGACTAGAAATGACAGCTATTAATTTCAATGGTTTAGTTGCTTGAATTCGAGTAATAGGTTGATTAGGAATATCAAAACTAATAATTTTATGAAATCAGTCACTTTTAGCACGGCGGGTAGTCAACCAATAAATTCTAAAAATTACATCAAATTCATGCATTTCCAAAGAAATAAGATCAACGGGTAATGTGAGATTCTTGATTTAGACCAAACAAGATTTATAGACAATAGATGTAATGGCTATATCTCCTAGTGGGGTTTCAACTGATAAGTCAAAGTCTAATTTTTCAGGAATCAAGTTTAAACGTCGAGCACATGCAGGTGAAATAAAAGAGTGGGTAGCACTAGTATCTAACAAGGCATAGACTTCACAAAAGTTGATAAGTAGCTTACCAGTGATAACTTCATTCGGGTTCCATGCTTTTTTGGGACTGCGCAACAAAAGCTCTACCCTGAACTACAAATTTTGTCTTGTCCGCGCCAGCCTTTGGTGTCGTCATCACTTCAGGACTTGATTTTGCTACAGGACAAAATCAAGCTATACGACCTTCCTTTGCACAACTGTAACATACCTTGGATGTCTGTGTAGAGTTTGGGCTTATGTGTCCTTCCTATCCACAATTGTAACATTTGACCGGTGGTCACTCTCCTCCCCTTGAAACTGATGATGGTGCTGATGCCGATGTCTTTCCATGGTCATTATTGAATCTCCTCTTCTTAAAGTTGTTTCCACTCGACTCACTTCTTCTTTTATTTAGGCCAGGATTTCCACTGAAGTGATTACCATTTGTAGTATGATGATTTCCTCCTCTCTGGTTCTCATTTCTCTGATGATTTTTGCTACTGTTACGATTATTATTGTAATTTCTCTCTCGTTGTCGATCATTGTCTCTTGGTCGCAATGTTTCTTTCTCTCGTTCTACTAATTGAGCTCTATCCATGATATCTGAATATAAATGAAGTTTATGAGAAATAAGATGTTAACGAATCTCAAATTTTAAACCTCGTAAGAAAATTCGTGTCATGCGCTCTTCGTTGTCCACTAGATGAGGAGCAAATCGAGACAGCTCAGCAAATTTGGCCTCGTACTGCGAGACATTCATATTGTTCTGCTCTAACTTAATAAATTTCACCTCATTCGTGTGGCGAATGCTCTCCAAAAAATACTTGTCATTAAAGAGCTCTTGAAACTCTGCCCAAGACATTTCAAGTGCTGCGTGATTTGTACGCTTCACTGATTTCCACCAGTGATCTGCCTCTCCTCGTAACATAAAGGTAGCAAAGGGAACCTTTTGATCATCAGCGCAACGCAGTACATGAAATATCTTCATAATTTGTTTGAGCCATGCCTCTGACTTGAGTGGGTCTAGCTTTCCGTTAAATTAAGGTGGTCCTAACTCCTTGAAATGTTTGGCATTGACCCTTCGTAAGTTACCAGCGTTTCTACCGGCATTATGGGTAGGAATTTCTCTCGCCTGATTCTGCATGAATTGAATAAAGTTCCTAAAAAATCTGAAAGTAGTATGCACACAAGCCAATCATGTTTGATAATAAAACATATACTTTGAAATAATCTTATTCATTTATTAATAAAAAGTATTAATTTATTAAAGGCTTTTAACTATCTACATGATGTTGTTTTATAATATGTGATAAACCCATAGTTTTAAGCAATGCTTTTAGAATAATGATAATGATCATTCTAATGAGATCTAAATTCTTAGAAAGCTTAAAACTAAAATAGTTTCCAATCGTTGGATTACTAAATTGGGGATTAGTGAATCCGGATAGATTGGTACATACGTTGCTTGCTTATTGGATGAGGATAATTGATCTCATAATCATTTGTGTGGAGACACTAAAGCAAGTATGTAGGTGCTTATTAGAGAATAAGTTCACTGAACGTGGCTCGCTAAGGAATACCTAATGGAGTTTTACTTGCATGTCAATAGAAATTCCGGTAGTGATAGTAGTACAAGTGATCCTTGGACTTGAGATCATCATAGTATCTTGTGTATGATGAGTTATACTTTGACTTATTCCTTAAGACCCTTAGGATATATCAAAGGGTATGCTTGGGTATAATAAGTTGTACATGGAGATAATACATGATCAATAAAGAATCTACCACTTCTAATAAAAGAAGAGAAATGTCCTATGTGATTCGATAAATGACAACCCAGTAGTCATTGGCCAAGGCATAATGAAATTAGAAAGGAGTTTCTAATTTGTATTATTTGGAGTTGTGCATTTAAGAGTTGAAATACATATAATTAAATAAAATAAGACTTGGCAGTAATTCCATGTCGTATATTTAATTGGGACATTGTATGGTGGAAGGATTGAATTATACGGTAACTATTTACTCAAAGGTTTTTTTATGATTAATGTTGAAATCTATATTATCTGTAAAGTCGTTAATCGCTGGGGAGGCTTATCCCTATTGTAGAATAAATATTATTTATTTAAATAAATTAATAGTTTAATTTATTTATTTAAATAAGATTGGAATTGTTCTAATTGATTTATTCACAATCGGTTTAATATGGAGAACCTAAAGGGTCACGCCATAAAAGGAAGAATGATTATTTAAGAAGTTAATGACATAATCATAATAATAAATTAAGTATATTTAATTTAATCTATGGTGATAGAATAAATTAAATAGCTTAATATTTATTATTTAATATTTTGGAAATATTAAATATAAATTAATAAGAAGAGTCTTATTATTATTATTACTATTATTATTATTTAATTCTTAAAGAAGTTTGTAAATTAATTAATAAAAGTACTCTCATATATTCCTAATAAGATTAGGAGGTTAAATTAATTAAAAGAGTTTAATTAATTATCCCTAATAAGATTAGGGAGCTTAATTAATTAAATAATACCCCTATTTTCTAATTAGATTAGAAGGGTTAATTGATATCTTTATAAGAGGAGTCTTATATCAGATATCAAAATAGACGTGATTTAATTGTTGGAATGTACGCTCTTTTTCTATGAGAGATAAAAAAATTAGGATTTTGCCAAACACCCATCTTCATGAATCTTTCTTCTTCATTGGTGGATTACCTCTAGAGGCCAAACACTTGGGTAGCTAATATTAATCAAAGGAAGGAACCAAATCCGGTGGATTCAAGTTGAACGCGAAAAGATTAGAGGTGAACTTGTACTTGAGGAAGCTCGAAACTTCAAGGGTATGATTCTTGTTATTCATATTTTCGTTTAATTATTATAATTGTGCATAAAGGATGATCCGGATATATGGTTTGTAAAATTTTAAAACTCTGATTTTCCATGCTTCCACTTAATTTGTGCAATTTGATTGCGTTCATGAATATTACAAACCTAACAAAATCATGATCATGCATCATGTTGTCAGCATCATTATTTCTTGAGTCGCAACAAGATTATCCATAACTTCCTGATTCTCAGTCACATTTGCCTCATAGTTCACTTCTTGATTTACAGATGCCATTTTGAAATGTGGTCTCAAAATAAAGATTAGTTTAATCAACTGACACATCCCTTCTCGTCCCCACATCCAAGACAACTAATTAGATAACATTTTTAACCATATAGGACACACTAATGACTGATTCTATCTCTTCTCCTAGTTTTCACCCCAGATATTCATCAGAGATCATATCCCTAAGCTCTGATACCAACTGTGACGCCCCCAAAATAGGGTCAACACAGCCCAATTTGGATCGCTAAAATACGTACTTCAACAATACATTCTCTTAATACAGTGTCGTATATAATACGACAATATCCAAACTTAAATTATTACTATGTCGAATAAAATATAACAACACATATTACAAGTCTCCAACATGGTTATTATCACACTATTTAACAACATGGTGAAGATAACTATTGAAACTATCTTGGATCATCACTCCATACCCCGGCTAGTCCCAGCTAAACTGTGACGCCCCCAAAATTAGGTATACATCACCCATCTTGAGTCGCCAGATACATGGTACAGAATTCAAATACAACTTATTAATACAACTGTCGTGTACAATACAACAAAACATAACTGTGAGTTTGAATACAATTATTGTCTACTAGAGATCATACAAACTCAAAAGGTGTCCTCAATACAATTATTGTCACACTATTTAACAGAATAGTGAGGACTACTAATACTATTCTCTGGTCCATCACTCCGTTCCCCGACTCGTCCCAGCTATATTCTCATTTCCTGAAGAGAACAGTGAAAGAAAGGGTGAGCTCAACTAGCCCAGTAAGAAATATTATGACTAAGATAATGCAGAATAAATTATCATTAGCCTTCAACAGTGTTAAACTGATAAAATACAATAAACATCAAGTTTAACTACAACGGAACCAGCAATCCATTAAAAGAGTCAAGTAGAAAATAAAATCTACTATCTTTTATGATTTAAAAGGTTTTTCATCATCGTTATAGCTGAGACTCAGCTTAATAAATATTCCACATCATCGAATCACCCCCGCACTACGGCCAAGGATATTCTTTAGTATCACGACCACATTTATTCATGCACTACGGCCAAGAATATTTGTGTATTCATTAATGGTCATGATCATGCCAACAACTGTTCATCAATGCACTACGGGCCAATGAGGATTTTTAATTTTTACATCATTTGTAATATTACGGTCATGATTACACCGAATAATCCCTGGTCATAATCATACCAAGTCCATCTATGCACTACAGGCCACAGATGACTTTCAACCAAATATAAACATGAGGATGATAACAATGATATAAGAATTCAATAAAACAAGTTCAAGAATTATTTTATCCAGGAATTATTAACGTCCAAATTTGTCAACACGATACTGTTTTGTGGTGTAAAATTCAAGAATGATCAGAAGAAGATTTCCATGAAAGGATACTGGATGAAGCGCAAATATCAAGGATATTCCACTAATTTCATGGAGTATAGAAGTCAAAGTTTTAACCAACTGAGTATAATAAAGAATGAAATAACAAAAGAAATCACCATGCATGTGATAGACCGTACAAGCAGGTTATTCCAACAGAATAATAAATAATGGAACCAGGTCCGGCGTAAAACGCACAGACAGGATATTCCAACAGAATAATAAAGAATGGAACCAGGTCCGGTGTAAAACACACAGACAGGATATTCGAACATAATAATAAATAATGGAACCAGGTCCGGTGTAAAACACACAGATAAGATATTCCAACAGAATAATAGAAGAATGTCACCAAGTATAGGGTAAACCGCGTATACAGGTTATTCCAACAGAATAATAATGAATGGAATAACATAAGGATTCACCAAGTATAGGGTATACCGCGTATACAGGTCATGTATAGGGTATGCCACTTTTACAGGTTATTCCAACAGAATAACAAAGAATGGAATAACATAAGTTCTCTTCAAGAAGAAAGAATAACACCCCTTACTTTATTTAGGAGATTGAATACTGCAGTAGTGTAGTAACCGAATACTCTTCTTCTTTCTCTCTTATTCTCTCTATACTTTCTCTCTCTATAGCTTGAGCGAATTCGTGAAAAATAATGAAGCCCTAGGCCTCTATTTATAGAAGATTTATTACTATTTACGAAAGTATTTACTATTTACGAAGGTAATTACTATTGACGAAGGTAATTACTATTTACGAAGGTAATTACTATTGACGAAGGTAATTACTATTTATGAAAAAGACTCTTAGATGATGACATATGCCCCCCCCCATAAATAATTAAACTTACCACAAACGTCTAATAATAGACTCTTTATATACATCAAGGATTGAATAAAAATGACCAGAAATCATTTTATTTTTAATCAACACATATTTAATCTTTCAACAATTATTAATCATTTATAACTTGTCGTCTCAATTATTGTTTAAATAATATAACATATTATACAGATGATACTGTGACAATAATTGAATCAATAATATAAGAGATATGATGCAGCAATTACTGTAGCAATAACTGAGTATAGCTGAGTGACTTTTCACGTAAGCATCAATAATCAATACCGTGTGCTACTATGCAACAACGCGTATTACTGTACTTTTACTACCGAGTAGTTCAACAGTTTTAACGGTAACACCTCCGCCGTTATTTTATAGAAAGATAATTTTGTCGTTTTCTAACTACGACAATACTTCCGTTGTGGGGTCCACTAATGATTGTGCCGTCGTACGAATATTCCCCGACAAAAAGAATATTCCCCGACCAAACGAATATTTTATAACAACTTGCGTACTTTGCAAAATTTATAAATATTACCCACAACTATAACATTATATCAAATTTATTCCATAATATTCAAAAATAATAATTATAGAAAATTTATCTTTATTTATAAAAACTGGGGTCTTACAACCTCCCCTTCTTATGAAATTTCGCCCTCGAAATTAGGGTACGTACCTGGTATGTCAAAGAGGTAAGGATACCTTGATTTCATTTCAGATTCTAACTCCCAAGTCATTTCCTCAACATCGTTGTTTCTCCACAAAACTTTGACTTGAGGTATAACCTTGGAGCGTAGAATATGTTCCTTCTTATCTAAGATTTGAACAGGAATCTCTTCATACGTCAAATCTTCCGCTATTTCGTCCGGTTCTAACTCAATAATGTGGTTCGGGTCTTTCACATATTTTCGTAACATGGATATGTGGAAAACGTTATGAACACGAGACATACTTGGCGGTAAAGCGAGTCTATAGGCCACAGTTCCTATTCGATCGAGGATTAAAAATGGACCGATGAATCGAGGATTGAGTTTTCCTCTCTTTCCAAATCTTGTAACTCCTTTCCATGGAGTAACACGTAACAACACATGATCTCCTATATTGAATTCCACGTCCTTTCGATGAAGATCAACATAACTCTTTTGTCGACTTTGTGAGGTTTTTATACGTTGTCGGATCATTTGAATCTTTTCTATAGTTATACGTACCAACTCCGGTCCCAACAACGTTGCTTCACCCACCTCATCCCAGCATACTAGAGAACGACACTTTCTTCCATACAACGCTTCAAATGGAGCCATGCCAATACTTGCTTGATAACTGTTGTTGTAGGAAAACTCCACCAATGGTAAGAACTTGTCCCAACTTCCCTTGAAATCAAGAACACAGAGTCTTAATAGATCTTCGAGAGTTTGAATAGTCCTCTCCGACTGTTCATCCGTCTGAGGATGATATGCCGAGCTAAATCGTAAGTCTGTGCCCATAGCTTTTTGCAAACTAACCCAAAATCGTGAAGTAAATCTTGGGTCTCGATCAGAAACTATGGATACCGGCATACCATGCAGTCTTACAATCTCGTTTATGTACATATGAGCAAGACGTTCAAGTGTATAAGTTTATCGTATAGGTAAGAAATGAGCAGACTTGGTCAATCTATCAACAATAACCCAAATCGCATCTATGCCTTGAGAAACCTTAGGAAGACCGGTAACGAAATCCATGGTAATGTGCTCCCACTTCCATTCTTGAATTTCAAGTAGTTGCAATGGACCTTTTGGTACTTGATGCTCCGCTTTAACTCATTGACAAGTTAGACACCTTGAGATAAACAACGCTATCTCTCTCTTCAGATTGCTCCACCAAAATGTATAACGAATATCATGATACATTTTGGTACTCCCAGGATGGATTGCAAACGGTGTATTGTGCGCCTCCATCATGATTTTATACTTTAAATCAGGGTCATTAGGAACACAAAGTCTGGAGTTGACTTGAAGTATTCCTTCTTCATCGATTCTTGCTTCCGGCATAGCACCTTCTTGCACTTTCTTCCTCATACGCATCAGCTCCAGGTCTGTAGCTTGAGCAGCTTTAACTTTATCGATTAAAGTCGGTTCTACTCGTATATTCGCCATCGTCACATGCGTCCCTGGAGTCTTTAACTCTATCTCCATCCTTTGCAAGTCACACAAAATAGGCCCTTGCGTTGACAATATCGCACTCGTACTTGCATGTGATCTTCTACTCAATGCGTCAGCTACCACGTTTGCTTTTCCAGGATGGTATTGGATGGTATGATCATAATCTTTCAACAGTTCAAGCCAGCGTCTTTGTCGCATGTTGAGTTCCTTTTGAGTGAAGAAATATTTGAGGCTTTTATGATCCGTAAAGATCTCCACTTTCTCCCCATACAAGTAATGCCTCCAAATTTTAAGTGCAAAGACAACAGCTGCCAACTCTAGATCATGAGTAGGATAATACTTCTCATATTCTTTGAGTTGTCGCGATGCATAGGCTATGACTTTTTCATGTTGCATGAGAACACATCCCAGCCCTTTGCCTGAAGCATCACTGTAGATGACAAATCCCTCCGAGCCAGATGGTATTGTGAGAACAGGTGCTGAAATGAGTCTCCTCTTGAGTTCTTAAAAACTCTTCTCATATTCTTCGCTCCAACCGAACTTTGTATCTTTCCGAGTCAGCTGAGTCAATGGAGTAGCGATTCGAGAAAATCCTTCCACGAATCTCCGATAATAATCAGCTAAACCGAGAAAGCTACGTACTTCGGTCACTGATTTAGGTTGCTCCCAGCTTTGAATAGCTTCAATCTTTGCTGGGTCAACAGATATTCCATGACTTGATACCACGTGCCCAAGGAATGCTACTTCCTCAAGCCAGAACTCGTATTTCTTCAACTTGGCATAAAGCTTATATTCACGAAGCTTTTGGAGTGTCAGCCTCAAGTGTTGCTCATGATCTTCACGGCTTTTGGAATAAATAAGGATGTCATCAATAAAGACGACCACAAAGTGATCCAAATATTCCTTGAATACTCGGTTCATCATATCCATGAAGGCAGCAGGAGCATTAGTCAATCCAAAGGACATGACTAGGAATTCATAATGCCCGTACCGAGTTCTGAAAGCCGTCTTTGGAATATCATCGGTTCTAATCTTCAATTGGTGATACCCGGAACGAAGATCGATCTTTGAAAAGAATTTGGCTCCTTGCAACTGGTCAAATAGATCATCAATTCGTGGCAATGGATACCTATTTTTGATGGTGACATGATTCAACTCCCGATAATCAATACAAAGTCGCATACTCCCATCTTTCTTCTTCACGAATAGAACAGGAGCACCCCAAGGAGAAGTACTAGGACGAATAAAGCCAATGTCTAACAATTCCTGCAGTTGGGTTTTTAACTCCTGAAGTTCAATAGGAGCCATTCGATATGGGGCTTTAGAAATGGGTTTTGTACCGGGTTCAAGGTCGATACAAAATTCAATCTCACGCTCTGGGGGTAGGCCAGGAAGTTCTTCGGAGAATACGTCAGGAAATTCATTAACAATAGAGATATCGTTCAAAACTGACGTATTTTTGTTTAAATCTGTGACATGAGCTAAGAAAGCTTGACATCCGTTTTTCAATAAACGAATAGCTTTATGGCTTGAGATGACCGTGATTGATTTTAATGGTTTGGTCGCTTGAATTCGCATAATAGGTTGATTAGGAATATGAAAGCTAACAACCTTATGGAAACAATCAATTTTTGCATGATGAGTAGTTAACCAATCAATCCCTAGAATCACATCAAATGCAAGTATTTTCAATGAAATAAGATCTACAGGTAATGCGAGGGTACCGATTTGAACCAAACAAGACTTATAAACAGTGGATGTAATGAAGGTTTCTCCCAACGGAGTTTCCACAGATAAGTCAAAGTCTAATTTCTCCGGAGTCAAATTTAATCGATGAGCGCAAGTAGGAGAAATAAAAGAATGGGTAGAACCGGTATCAAATAAAGTATAGACTTCGTTAGAGTTTATGATAAGCTTACCCGTGATGACCTCATTTGGGTTCCTTGCTTTCTGGGAGGTCACAACAAACGCTCTCCCTTGCACTACCGGCTTTGACCTTTCTGGGACGGCCTTTGGTGCCTCCATCCTAGCTGAATTTGTCTTTGGTAAACGATAAAATCGGGCCAAGTGACCTTCTCTTCCACAATTATAACATGATTTGGACGGCATCACGCAATTTGGACTGATGTGTCCCTCCCCTCCGCATTTGAAGCATATGATAGGTGGTCTTTCTCCTTCCTTAACAACGGGTGCTGGTGCTGACGTCTTTCCATCATTGTTGAATCTCCTCTTTTTGAAATGTCCATTCTTATGATTTTGGCCCTGATTACCACCGAAGTGGTAACCATTTCTGGCCTGCTGATTCCCTCCACGCTTGTTGTCACCGCTTCGATGACCACTCTCGCTGGTATTATAATTTTGTCGGCTGCTCTCTCTTTGTTGAGTTGACTCATTATCGCGCTCCACTAACTGAACCCTATTTACAACATCTGAATATAAACACAGTTTATGAGAAATAAGATGTTGACGTATCTCCGGCTTCAAACCTCTTAAAAACATTCGCGCCATTCTCTCTTCATTATCCACCAAGTGGGACGCAAACCGTGATAACTCTGCAAATTTTGCCTCGTATTGCGACACGGTCATATTATTTTGTTCCAACTTAATAAACTCCACCTCCTTCATGTGGCGAATACTTTCTGGAAAGTATTTGTCATTGAACAGCTCCTAGAACTTCTCCCAAGATATCTTTAGCACAGCAGGTTGAGTACGTTTTACCGATTCCCACCAGTAATCTGCCTCTCCGCGCAACATAAAGGCGGCAAAGGGAACCTTTTGCTCCTCGGAGCATCCCAAGACATCAAATATCTTGGTCATCTGCTTTATCCATGTTTCCGCCATAAGTGGTTTTGGCTCTCCATTAAACTCCGGTGGTCCCAGCTCCTTGAACTATTTAGCGGTGACCGCCCGAGAGTTTCCCGTGTTTCCATCTACGTTTTGGACAGGAGTTGCTCTCGCCTGCAATTGTATGAATTGCATAAAACCTCTGAACATTTGATCATTCGTCATTTGGTCAGTGTTGTTGTTTGCATGAGGATTTTCGCATTCCTGATGCACATTATCCTGATTATTGATATGTGGTGAATCAACGATCGCCTGTGCTCCATTGCCATTCTCAACATTCTCAGATGTCATTTTCAGATACTGCCACAAAATAAAAGGTTAATTGACATGTAGCATATTATCCCTATATTCTGACCGACCAATAAAATAGCACATAAACTTAGGTAGGTCATACTAGCGAAGGAATTTCCCGTCACTCCCCTCCTAGTACTATTCTCACATCTAAGCCAGGGATCATATCCCTAAGCTCTGATACCAACTGTGACGCCCCCAAAATTAGGTATACATCACCCATCTTGAGTCGCCAGATACATGGTACAGAATTCAAATACAACTTACTAATACAACTGTCGTGTACAATACGACAAAACATAACTGTGAGTTTGAATACAATTATTGTCTACTAGAGATCATACAAACTCAAAAGGTGTCCTCAATACAATTATTGTCACACTATTTAATAGAATAGTGAGGACTACTAATACTATTCTCTGATCCATCACTCCGTTCCCCGACTCGTCCCAGCTATATTCTCATTTCCTGAAGAGAACAGTGAAAGAAAGGGTGAGCTCAACTAGCCCAGTAAAAAATATTATGACTAAGATAATGCAGAATAAATTATCATTAGCCTTCAACAGTGTTAAACTGATAAAATACAATAAACATCAAGTTTAACTACAACGGAACCAGCAATCCATTAAAAGAGTCAAGTAGAAAATAAAATCTACTATCTTTTATGATTTAAAAGGTTTTTCATCATCGTTATAGCTGAGACCCAGCTTAATAAATATTCCACATCATCGAATCACCCCCGCACTACAGCCAAGGATATTCTTTAGTATCACAACCACATTTATTCATGCACTACGGCCAAGAATATTTGTGTATTCATTAATGGTCATGATCATGCCAACAACTGTCCATCAATGCACTACGGGCCAATGAGGATTTTTAATTTTTACATCATTTGTAATATTACGGTCATGATTACACCGAATAATCCCTGGTCATAATCATACCAAGTCCATCTATGCACTACAGGCCACAGATGACTTTCAACCAAATATAAACATGAGGATGATAACAATGATATAAGAATTCAATAAAACAAGTTCAAGAATTATTTTATCCAGGAATTATTAACGTCCAAATTTGTCAACACGATACTGTTTTATGGTGTAAAATTCAAGAATGATCAGAAGAAGATTTTCATGAAAGGATATTGGATGAAGCGCAAATATCAAGGATATTTCACTAATTTCATGGAGTATAGAAGTCAAAGTTTTAACCAACTGAGTATAATAAAGAATGAGATAACAAAAAAATCACTATGCATGTGATAGACCGCACAAGCAGGTTATTTCAACAGAATAATAAATAACGGAACCAGGTCCGACGTAAAACGCACAGATAGGATATTCCAACAGAATAATAAAGAATGGAACCAGGTCCGGTGTAAAACACACAGACAGGATATTCCAACATAATAATAAATAATGGAACCAGGTCCGGTGTAAAACACACAGAAAGGATATTCCAACAGAATAATAGAAGAATGTCACCAAGTATAGGGTAAACCGCGTATACAGGTTATTCCAACAGAATAATAATGAATGGAATAACATAAGGATTTCACCAAGTATAGGGTATACCGCGTATACAGGTCATGTATAGGGTATGCCACTTTTACAGGTTATTCCAACAGAATAACAAAGAATGGAATAACATAAGTTCTCTTCAAGAAGAAAGAATAACACCCCTTACTTTATTTAGGAGATTGAATACTGCAGTAGTGTAGTAACCGAATACTCTTCTTCTTTCTCTCTTATTCTCTCTATACTTTCTCTCTCTATAGCTTGAGCGAATTCGTGAAAAATAATAAAGCCCTAGACCTCTATTTATAGAAGATTTATTACTATTTACGAAAGTATTTACTATTTACGAAGGTAATTACTATTGACGAAGGTAATTACTATTTACGAAGGTAATTACTATTTACGAAGGTAATTACTATTGACGAAGGTAATTACTATTTACGAAGGTAATTACTATTTATGAAAAAGACTCTTAGATGATGACATATGGCTCCCCCATAAATAATTAAACTTACTACAAACGTCTAATAATAGACTCTTTATATACATCAAGGATTGAATAAAAATTACCAGAAATCATTTTATTTTTAATCAACACATATTTAATCTTTCAACAATTATTAATCATTTATAACTTGTCGTCTCAATTATTGTTTAAATAATATAACATATTATACAGATGATACTGTGACAATAATTGAATCAATAATATAAGAGATATGATGCAACAATTACTGTAGCAATAATTGAGTATAGCTGAGTGACTTCTCACGTAAGCATCAATAATCAATACCGTGTGCTACTATGCAACAACGCGTATTACTGTACTTTTACTACCGAGTAGTTCAACAGTTTTAACGGTAACACCTCCGCCGTTATTTTATAAAAAGATAATTTTGTCGTTTTCTAACTACGACAATACTTCCGTTGTGGGGTCCACCAATGATTTTGCCGTCGTACGAATATTCCCCGATAAAAAAAATATTCCCCGACCAAACGAATATTTTATAACAACTTGCGTACTTTGCAAAATTTATAAATATTACCCACAACTATAACATTATATCAAATTTATTCCATAATATTCAAAAATAATAATTATAGAAAATTCATCTTTATTTATAAAAACTGGGGTCTTACATAAACTCATTTCCTGAGAAGAACAATGGAACAAAAAGGAAAAGGGTGATCTCAAATAGCCCAGTAAAGAATATCATGACTGAGATAATGAAGAATATATATTATCCTTAGCCTTCAACAATGAAAAATCTAATAGAATATAACACACAATAAGTTTTAAATCAACAACGGCAGCGAAAATATCAATCAATTAATTATGAGAGTAAAATAGATCATGATGTTCACAATCTTCTCCAAATTAAAAGTTCAGCATCAATATTTTATCCCTGTAACACCAATCAATATTTCCTTATCATAATCATGCAAATCAACAGTTCATTTTTGCACTATGGGCCAAAGATATTCAATTGCAACACCAATGGTCACGATCATACCAATCAACAGTTCATCTTTGAACTACATGCCAGAGAGAACTCTTCACCACGTGTCCTTGCCATACTGACCAATTACACTCAACAATCATATCGTCTTTGCACCCAGGTCAAAGACATTCACCATAACTTCATTCTTTGATGATTAGTATAAATAACAATGATATAAAGAATGGAAGGGTGGTCTAAGAATTATAAGATAAAATAATCAACATCCGAGATTTGACGTTTAATTTACACGGAGTTCAATAATGTTATCCAAAAATTCAATTATAGTTCAAGAATAGGATAAATAAGATTCATAATTCAACTATCAAGTGTAAAACGAAATAAGAAGATTCAGGTGAAAAGATATTAGATGAAGCGTAATCTATTAAGGAAGTTCTAAATAGTTTAGGACTTTTCACCTTTTAATAAAAAAGTTATCGAAACTAATAACAATTTCTTACCATAATATGGAGTATGAAAGAAAATGATATCACTTACCTCAATTAACAAGTGATTGTTTGCTGCTTTCTATGAAGTTTATCAACCTAAATATATTTATACTTTAATTAGTAACTATCACATATGGTGTATACTAACTCGTATATTATGAAATTATAAAAAATGACTATCTAGTATAAATTTGTGTAGTATACAGAATAAGCTTCAAAAAAATATTTCAAAATAAAATCTTCCAAATGAAGTTTTTCAAAATAACTCTTCTAAAGGAAGATTTAAACATCGTGTGATGTGTGTGAGTGTTTGACCAACTTTATAGAAAATACTTTAACAATACTCGTACTCTTAGGAATCTTCACAAATACTCAAGATAAGCTAACACACTTAGAGAGAACTTACACTAAGAAATTTTTAGAAGTGGAAAAGGAAGTTTAAGCAAGGAAGTTATGAATTTCCTTATGTTAAGCCTTCTTATTTATAGCTAAAATATCCCACATTTTATAAATACATTATTCATCGATTATCATTATATTTAAACATAATGATTACTTATTTTCATCCATTATCTTTACTTTAAACATAATTACCCATTTTCTATCTTTACTTTATACAATATTTATTCAAAAAGATAAATTCATTATCAAAAAGATTATTCCATTATCATTATTTATTTAAAAAGATAAATTCATTATCAAAAAGATTATTCGATTATCATTATTTATTTAAAAAGATAAATTTATTATCAAAAAGATAAATCCATTATCCTTATTTTATTTGTTTCCTTCATTATTGACTTAATGTATTAATATCACAGATGTTATTGTTCTTTAAATAATGAGTCGACCTAACTATTTAAAAGCAGTTCGTGACTTCCATTTATGTAACTATTCATTACTTCCCTTGTTGTGATGTCAGTTATTGGTTCAATAATATGAGATATTGTGATAATTATTGTGACATCCCTAAATCCATGTGCTTGCTATAGTGGACTGGTGCTTGCTAATTTCTTCTGAGTATAATTATTATAGACTTACAATATTGACAACCAGATTGTTCTCAGGAAAGAGGGGGTCTTCCGTGTAAACGACACACAATTAATTAAATAACTCTTTTACTTGACAGAACTTTCTAGACATTGTCAATAATGTTTATTAGACTAATAATATCATATAAGATAAAATGACTTACTGTGCCGTGTCAATTATAATAATATAAAATATTGTGCATTTGCTACTGTGATAATTATTAAGTTCAATAATATGAAATATTATGCAGTTGCTACTATAACAATTATTGAACCAATAATATGAAGTATATTTTGTAATATTGTGTGATACTGTAGAATGTCGTGTGTCACTGTAGAATATCGTGTGTTACTATACTTTTATCATCGGGTATTTAAACAGTAAAAATGATAGTACTGTTGACTATATTTTTTTATTAAAAAGATTAGTTATGCCATTTTCTGCATCCCATAATATTTTGTTGTGGGGCCTACCAATGATGGGTTATTTTGGCGCCGCTGTACTTTTATCTAATTTTCATGACAGGACGAATATTTCTCGACATAATTTTATAATTTACACATATTACCCTTAACTTTAATATTTTATCAATTTAACTATTTATTGAGTAAAATAATAATTATAAGGAAAATTAAATACTTTTATTTCATAAAATTCGGGGTCTTACAGTCTATCTGTATTCATTTAAACTTTTTATAAATCTCTCATCCATCGCATGTACTTTTGATTTCGATCTAGTTTTTACATTTCTAAGTGTTGATTCTCCATCTATATTTTTTGTATATATTTGATTGTGAATATTCATCAGCGTGTGAACTGTGAGTGATTATTTGATTTAAGTTTAAATATTTTTTTGTTATTGTTTTGGTTGACTATGGTTACTGTTTGTTTAGTTTAATTGAGTTTTTGTTTTTGGGTTGTTTTATCTTCAATTGAAAATAGGATCAGGTTGGTTTAATAGTTTTTGCCTTTTATTGTGATAGCTTACAATAATTTTGTCTTATTTTTTAATGAAAAATGACTATGAGCCTTTAGCAACCTCTTATTTCTAGTTGTTATAATCACTTTACTTCCCTACATCTAACTAACGGACCCTGTATAATTTTTGGTGTTCTGAGTATAAATTTTGGATGATTTATTTCTCTTATTTCAAGTAAAACTTATTTAAAACTTATAAAAAGATACCAAAATTATTTTATGATTTGAAATTAATTAATGATTTTGTTTGAATATAGAAAGTAAATTTAGTTTGAGGCTTTGAGCATTTGGAAAAATCATTCAAATTGAACTATGACAAGTAACCGATCGAAGTAAATTTTTAAATATTTTTTATTTAAAATTTATTTTTTAGTTTGAATTATGAATATTTATTGTAATTTGTAAATATTATTATGATTAATTAGCTCAAAATTTTTTATTTAATATTAAAAAAATTAATTAAAATACTTCGGTGCTGAAAAAATTTATTGGATCCTCCCCGCCATGTTGTTTAATTTCTATTAAGCAATTTCAACAAATACTAATAGATACGTACATAGTAACAATTGTAAATTAATAAAAAAGAACTTAAAAAGAAAAAGAGACAATGACCGTTTGCCTTCCTAGCTTGACCCTTTTAAAATTCAACTTGCTAGCGTGGACTTTGACCATTACTTTTCTAACCTAACCCCTTGCATGGTTTGGCTGCTATATATATATATATATATATATATATATATATATATATATATATACACACGGAAAGTATCAAGAGCACTCTCCTTAAATAGTACTCCACCTTAAATAGCACTTTTTTATCAAAACGACGTATTTTTGGAGGGACGCAGTGGCATTTTTATAAATACAATGCCACCGCGTATTTACAAAAATGTCACCGCGTCCCTCCAAAATTACGTCGTTTTGATAAAAGAGTGTTATTTAAGGCGGAGTGCTATTTAAGGAGAGTTCTCTTGATCCTCTCCGTATATATATATATATATATATATATATATATATATATACTTTATATTCTCCTTTTTGAATATCATCCTATATACTTTTCAAACTCTCTAGCTTGCTCTAATATATAGTTGGAATGGTTCCTTTGATTTGCAGGCTCACCTTACTTCTTCATTAACTCGATCATGATCTAGAGCTAATCTTTTACCCATAATTAAATAACCACCATGCCATATACTTGTTCAATAAAAACAGCTCCCAATTTGGACTCTTTCTTATAGTACTTCATCATTTATATCTAATTACAATGTACTCTTTCTGTACATATTTCTTCATATATATATATATGGAACATATGCATGTATACTGACGAAAAGCCAACAAACAATATCATGATCATGGTCATCAACACAAATAGAGAGTGCTGGAATATAATTTGCTATCTAGATCTCATGCAGCAGCAAATTAAGCTTAATTAGCTAGCTAACTGCCTGCTATAACTATCTATGGACTCCATCTTCCACCTCAGTGAAGGTGACCGTGTCGCCTTTCTCCAGCACCTATCCCACTCTTTTGGCTGCACTTTCATTTGCCTTTGGTCTTACTTGCCTCAGCCATCCAAGTAATTACGTACTACTTAATTCTCACTTCTCTTTCTCAATATACATATACATACATACTTGCATATTAATTTAATTAATATGTATATATATTATACATATACATACATACTTCGATGAATCCATCTGCAGCTGCTTGCTCTTTATGGATGGAATCTACCATGGAGAAAACAAACAATTACCAAGCTCGTCATCTGGAAATACTCGCACTCAGACCCTTTTCGAGGAGTATCAAAAATCAGTATTCATAGTTGATAATAGGTATATATATATATATATATATATATATATATATATATATATATATATATATATATATATATATATATATATATGCATCAAAATTATATATGCATGTGAATACGTACTATACATGCATAAACAAAGTTTCATGTTCATGTTTGAATATGATTTTATGTTTTTCCACTTTTTTAGAAGTGCTCCGGGATTTGCTTTCAAGAACAGTCTTCCTTACATTGAGTTCAAGGAATTAGAACTTCAAACACTAGCATCCACCAAAACCCAGTTGCAATTCTATCAGGTAATCATAATATGTATAATTATTAATTTCATATATAATTATCATATATAATTAATGATCACATTATTATATATATGGAATTGTTTTTGATTTTCTGGAAACAATATTGAGTAACTAATTAATTGTTAAATTCTTATACATGCAGGAAGCTCGGATCAAGGTTTGTTAACCAACAATTAAAAAATCATGTTTTCCTTAATTTAATTTGAAATGTTAACCTTACAACCAAGAATTCTTTACCTTCTTGTGTTTTACTAAATATGTCCGTACAGACTGCTATATTCATGGGGTGCAAAACTGGAGAGATTGAGCTAGGCATGTCCATTGACACCCAAGTAAGAATTACAGTTACTTTTGTATGTTGGTTTCATGTGGTTTAATTCATCGAGTATATATATATGCATTAATTGTTAGCTCTACCTCTATGTAACAGCTTAAGCTTTTGAAGTCATTAATAACTAATTAATTAACAATATATGTACAAATTAATTCGCAGGCTGATTTTGAAATGAAAATGAGGAATTGTTTTCCGGAAGATTTTTCTCAGCTACAATCCATTCCAATCCAGCAGCTCCCCCAGCCAACTGATCAAAATCCACCATCTTCATCTTCATCCTCATTGAGATCACTATCCATTGATAGCCCCAGTAGCACCATGCCTAATTTTCTATTTAACAACAACAATATAAGCACTAATCCCTATCCCTTAGAACCTTCTGTTAAACCAGTTCAAACCTTGAGCCAAATCCGGAACAACATTCAATTCCCAACATTATTACAAAGTGAGGAAGATGATGCAATGACACGAGCCATTCTGGCGGTGATTTCTTCTTCTTCTTCTTCGCCTTCTTCTTCTACTAATTCATCGCAAAAACCACAGCAAAATTCCAGTGCATTCAAGAGTTACAGATCAGTTTTAGCCCCCACAAGCAGAGTAGCTCAAAATCAGAATATGTTGAAACGAGCAATCGCATTTGTCACAAGTACTTCGAATACTCTAATGCGAAATCAAGAACAAACCCAAAATGAAAATCGACCAGCCAGCAATCAGTTGCATCATATGATATCTGAGCGAAGAAGGAGAGAAAAGCTTAATGAAAGCTTTCAAGCATTGAGATCACTACTTCCTCCGGGATCTAAGGTATGAAAAATATTCATTCTACACCAACTTCCTCTTATATAATTGATATATCTTAATGTCAGAATCGGATCACACACACGCATGCATATGACAGTAAAAAATTAGCACAAAGAATTACGTGATTTCCCAATTCGATCGCTTCACTTCCCTAACTTTTTTTAGAAACTTCTCAATACCTCTCATACACACCATATGAGCTACAAATTTCAATATATATTCTGTATAAATTCTGTATAAATATTCTGTGTGTGTGTTGTGTGTGTGTATATATATATATATTCTTGATTTATGGCTTGTGTGAGTACGTACAGAAAGACAAAGCATCAGTACTTAGTAGCACAAAGGAGTACGTGAACTCTCTGAAAGCTGAAGTTGAGGAGCTAAGAAGAAAAAACCAGATTTTGGAGGCACAACTGCTACAAAATGATGACCAAGAATTAGGGCAGATGATCACTGGTACTGACTCCTCAACTACTGATCAAAGGGTCGTCGATGTTCGGATTACAAACATTATTAATGCCGAAACAACCAGCTCGGAGGCGGCGCGAATCTTGGACTTAAGAGTGATTGTAAGATCAGGAGGAGAATATTATTGCAGCATGTTGGACTTGGCAATTAGGGTTCTTGAGTTCTTGAAACAACTTAGGAATGTGATCACCTTAATATCTGTAGAAGCCGATACGCCCATGCTACTTGAAACAACTTCAGTTAATCGCTTAGTTTTGAGATTGAAGATTGAGGTATGTATAGTATGTAGTTGATTGATTAAATTTAAGCACAAACATTACTAATTTTGCATGAATGCCACATAATAATAGATAGTGGTTAGTATAAAATTAATTTTGGTCAATTTATATGGACATGCATGTTATGTTGAGAGGTCATCTTTCTCTCTACGTGTTAGTATTGTATTAGTCAATTAACCAATTTATTATAAAGTAAACTTCATGATAACTGGATCCCACATAATAGGTGCACAAATTAAAAGGAGATGTATATTAATTAGTCTAATATCACTTTAGGACTAACGCATGCATATTTCACCAATTAAAGTTTAATTTATTTGTTCTGGTCTTAGGGAGATGAATGGGACGACACCACCTTCCAAGAAGCGGTGAGAAGGGTGGTTGCTGACCTGGCACAGTGACAATATATATATATAATTAATTGGACCATCTGCCACGTGTCAAAAAGAAAGCAAGCAAGCAAGCTAGCTAACTAGTTAGTACCGGCGCCTCATCATCATCTTTCATGTGGTTGAGCCAATCATGGTCACATCAAAGGTTGTAAACCACGTTAAATTTTGAGTCTTTAGCCACCACCTGCAACATCTATTCTTTTAAATGATTGAGATTCATCAGGTACTGTCGCCCTTATTGAATATTGACTAAACACAAATAATACTACTACTAGTTGTTGACTATAATATATATATATATATGGTCCAACTTTAATCAATTTACCTTTTTTCGTGGGTTCGTACCACGTACATATGTGTATGTATAGGGATATATTATTTTAACTAATTGATTTATGATTGTCTATTATATAATTTAAGAGGTGAGGTGAGATTGAATAAAATTTGGGTATGATCGTTAGTAGGATCTGCGACCACAGTAACTCTTTGTAGTTACCAGACTAGTGATTATTATGTTTTTATTTTAACTTTTCAAACTGTCCGCTAGTAGAATTTGCATGCGATAAAATATAAGGAAATAAAAAGAAAATGGGTATGGTCGTAGATGAGTCTGACTGCCACAATAGAACGCTTACTAGTTATGAACATGTCATACAAAATCGACATACTAGTTGATCATAATTATAATTACAAGAATTGTGGAATAGTGATAAATTTGTTACGTGATTGTGGTCGCGGGATGGTGTAGTAAACTGTTCACCATTATTATATCTTTAAAAGAATTCTCGTCCAAAAAAATTTAATAAATACAAGGCTTAAATATGAATTAGTACTTTAAACTATAGGTCATATTCCACTTCGGTGATCCACCTTTCAATTTTGTCAATTAAGTTATTAAACTATCAATTTTTTTCAATTACACAAATTAAACACGCCACGTAAGCGATTGCTGACGTGGCTATCTGAGTGGGTCATTAGGCAGCTGATGTGTAAATAAAAAAAATTATTTTAATATCTATTTACTTTTTTATTATACATTAAGGGCATATTCGTCAAATCACTTATATTAATCATTTAAATTAAATAAAAACAACAAAACAGGTCATGTACATCTCAGATTTATACATCTCAGATCATCAAAAACTCCTACCAATATTAAAGATCTAAAATCTGAAACCAAAATTTATACATCTCAGATTTAAAAATCATATACAACTCAGATCATTCTCCCTGATGCTCGCCGGCCATGGACGCCCCTTCCAACTCCGACCTTCTCTACATGTCGCCCCGGAAGTTCTCGTATACATCATAGTTCTCGCCCTGGAACTCAACCGTGTTGCCGACAACGAGGTGGTCCCGGCCTCCCTCCAGTCCATCACTCCCATTCTGGAGAAAAAGCTTTCTTCGTTCACACCTTTTAGCCTCTGTTACAGAAGCGGAATGATCAACCAGTGAACTAGAGAGTGGAGTATGAAAGCGATGTCTTAAGAAGCCTTCTGTCTAGATCTCAGATCTCAGATTTATCGAATAGCCGAGCTTGGAATCGGCGGTGTCGAGGAGAGGAGTTGTCGTTGCCGATGAGGAGAGGCGTTGTCGTCGCCTACCATACGGATCTGTGCAACTTCGATAAAAGCTATTCACTGGATCTGTGCAACTTCAATCAAAAAAATTTGATTTCTCACATAACCCAACGGTCTCTGGTTCCAGCCAAACAAACATACAGATTGATCTCATCTTTTTTGGAGGGCTCTTAGTTGTTTTGGGTCAAGTGTAGAAGTGGTATGTTGTGTTGGGGTTGGAGGTAATGGTGGTTTGACGACGGTGGACGGCGGAAACAGGGAGGACGTGAGGGCGATGGAGCTGAGTAGGAGATTTCCGACGAACGAGAGGGTGGTGGTCGTCGGTCAAAGCAGCGAAGAGGCTAGACTTGTCAAGCTGAAATGGAGGGTGTTGGTGGTTTAGGTGGAGGTGGTGATCGATGGTGGTGGCGGCGGAGAGTGGTGGGGGAACCGAAAAGGATGGGAGGATAGTTGATCTGGATCTGGATGTAGGATTTGTTTTATTTTAATTAATTAAGGATTGGATGAAATATAAGGATTTGTTTTATTTTAATTAATTATGTTATTTTTTGTTTTGACCATTTTGCCCCTATTAAATCAGACTTATTTATTTTATGATTAAAAAATTGTTTTTTTGCCATGTAAGCTTGTTACGACCCCACTTAAATTAGCCACGTCAGCAATTGCTGACGTGGTGTGTTCAATTTGTGTAATTGGAAAAAATTGATAGTTTAATAACTTAATTGACAAAATTGAAAGGTGAATCACCGAAGTGGAATATGTGTAACACCCCAGTCCCACATCGAAAGATAGGGGAAAAATTTGTCTGTATATAAGGAATTAAGTAACTACCAATAGTACCTTCAAGTCATGACCTTTTGGAAGCCTGTGGTGGGCTAGATGACCCAAGAAGATACTATTGGGCCAGTAGTTTGAAACCTTATTTGGATGGATTTGATTCGATTCGGACTTGGGATTTGACCCAAGATTTGTTCCGGACTCGGGATTTGACCCGGGTTGTTTCATATGGTATCAGAGCCGACTCTCGAAAGCTCGGGTCGGGTCATCCGATCGAGTTGCCGGAGGTGGGGACACGAAGGCTGGTGGTATTATCCCACAATGGAGAGATGAAGGTCCGGAGGTGGGGACACGAAGCCAGCCGGTATTATCCCACAATGGCTAGAGAGGCAAAGATCTTTGGGGCCGTGTGTGTGATCGGTTCTGACGGGGACGTCAGAAATTTAAGTGGGGGAGTTTGTAACACCCCAGTCCCACATCGAAAGATAAGGGAAAAATTTGTCTGTATATAAGGAATTAAGTAACTACCAATAGTACCTTCAAGTCATGACCTTTTGGGAGCCTGTGGTGGGCTAGATGACCCAAGAAGATACTATTGGGCCAGTAGTTTGAGGCCTTATTTGGATGGATTTGATTCGATTCGGACTTGGGATTTGACCCAAGATTTGTTCCGGACTCGGGATTTGACCCGGGTTGTTTCAATATGCCCTATAATTTAGGGTACTAATTCATATTTAAGCCTAAATACAATTGTTCAAACTTGGATTGATGTACAAATCTAACGAGACAAATTTTGGAAGAATCGATCAAAATATTGAGGATGGAACCGAGGAATAATATATTTAGTATACTCTAATATTGATTATTGTGTTGTATTCTAACTGCATGTCCTACATGCGGCCAGATCTATCTACTTTTTATTTTTATATATTTTGATCACATATCCTACTAATAATTAAATTATAAAATTTATTCAATTTCATCCCTTAAATTATATAATTAAGAGTGTAATGTATAATTAAAATGTTGTTTTAATTCCATGTCATGTTGGGGTATGACTTATAATAAGACTAGTCAAGTTTCCTCAGTGGAATTCAATTCAAATAGCTTCGAGACGAAACCTTTGACCCAAGACTGATGTTTAATTTAATACTTATTTAGTAAAATAAAGAAGAAGAATATAATAGAGAGGCAATCCGTTCATGTACAAGTAAATTTATACGTCGTAACTTTTTAAATTTATTTTACATCCCACTCAAAAACTCACGTGTTCATTTGGATATGTCAATACACAGTCACTTCGGAAGTTAGTAAAATTGAATTTATAAATCATTTATTAATATTCATATGTTCCGAAATGATTTATTTTTCTATTTATAAGTTAAGTTTTAAATCAAAAAAATAATTAAGTATTTATAACTTATTTGAAAATGATTTATAAATCATTTTAAAATTAGTTAGTTTGACTAAATGTAATGTCTATTTTGTCCCTCTTCTATTTTATCCCTCTTTTTATTAAGGAAAAAATGTATATACACAGCTGTGTATTACACAGTAAACTATGACGACGGTTTTTTGGGCTATAGCGACGGTTTCATCCGTCGTCATAGCTATTCTGGGCTATAGCGACAGTTTACCGTCGCTATAGCCCAAAAAATCTGTAGCCATAGACCTACTGTGTAATACACAGCTGTGTATATACATATAACTCTTTTATTAATTTCTTTTTTAGTAATCTTTACATTTATTTTAACTTATAAGTCTTTATGAACCGAAAACTTTCATAACTTATTTTAACTTAATTTTTGACTTATAAATAAATTAATGCCGAACACTTTAATTTATTTAAAAGTCACAACTTAAAAAACACTTATAAGTCGATTTATATTTTAACTTTTAAGTCATTTAAAATAAATCATTACCGAATTCAACTTAATTTTTTGTAGGAGAAAACTAATTATAATAATGATTGAATAATTAACTAATTAATAAGAGTTTTTTATATTGATCAAAATCCAGTTTAATTGAAAAACATGCAGAATGATAAAATTAGGAATTACTAATTAAGTGAAAATTACTAATGATAAAACTAAATTTTCTATTTTTTAATATTTTAATAATTACCCTCTATATAATAAATTAAGAAAGTCGATGGGAAAGTGTCTCATTTACAAATATCTAACTAAAAAAATTACTTATTTGTTAGTTTAGTAATTGAATTTGATACTAAAGTTATGATAACAAATATTATGTTATTTTATACAACTATTTCAAAAAAACAAATCTCTTTTACAAAATAAAAGAAATTAGTAAATGAGATTATTTTTTTTGTCGGGGATGGTGGGAGGTAGGAGTGTTCATCGGTAAAAAATCGGATCGAAACAGTCCAAATCGAACCGTATCGAATACCGATAGTAGCCAATTTCATGAACCGATACCGGTACCGGTTGAACTGGTATACCGAACCGGCGGTACCGGTTCGGTACCAATTTTTACTCAAAATTAATATAATTATTATTTTATTATTTTTATTATTATTTTATTATTATTATCATTATTTTATTATTAATAATAATAAAAAATTAGAAAACCGGTATATACCGGTCCGGTTCGGTAAAACCGAACCATAAAAACGTCAGACCGAAATTGGTACCAAAAAATCGGTATATACTGGGTTTTTTATACTAACCGGATCGATTCTTTTTTATACCGAACCGACCGGTTCGGTTTTGTCCGAAAAACCGAAAAACTGAAAAAACCCATTATTTTGAGGAGAGAGAGTATAGAGGTAAATAAGAATATAAGAGTAGAAGGACAGGGTTCCAAGAAGGAGAGAACAGCAGCCATCAACGGCAAAAGAAAATCATTATTTGCTGATCAATCACAAAGACAGAGGAAGCAGGCAAGAAATGACTGGAAATTAACTTAAATAAGAATCAAGACTGATGAAGAAGAAAGTGGAAGTAGTCTCTCTCTTTCTCTAAATTATATATGCAAGAATAAGAATTTCATCACGTGGTATATATAATGTTTGCACGACCAGGAAATTGAATTCACCAACTTTCTTGACCAATATATATATCTTACATTAAATTTATTCTCTAGGCGATGACACGTGGTACTCGTACAAGAGAGGCAAAAGACATTCAAAATTGGGCTGCATTAGAAGCCCAATGTAGCCCCGAAATGATAATTTGGGCCTATAAACACTGTTGGCCCACCTCGAGATGAACTTATGCTGCTATCAGTCTATCACGTTTATGGTGTTTAATCTCTTTCGGATAATGGCATTAGGCCTGTACAAGTTATGGGTCCAATACTCTGTAATTTGAGTATACACCTATTAACAACTTCACATCTGATTCGGTAAAAGAATAAAGTTATTTGATAAAATTTTGTTTGTTTCCTATCGTTTCTTAATCAGTAAAGAAAAATATAAATATAAATCATGAAGAGATGTCTTTTAATAAAAAAAAATTAATATATATAGCCTCTATAAATATTGTACTCCTTCCATTTCAAATTTTAAGATCATTATTAATTTTTAAAAAGTTAATTTAAGATATTTTAAAATTTAAAATTGATATTTTTAAATTTAAAAATCATTCAAATATTTTATACATATATTCCTTCTTGAGTTTTCTAGTTATAACATATGAGATTCTTGAAATAATGTCACTGGATTTTAGACTTGATGACCCAAAAAATCCTTGAACTCTTTCACTTTTTTACAATATAATCCATGAGCTCTTTTTATTTCACAAAACCTTGAAATTCTAATAATTAGGCAAAACTGCCATTAAAACCATACCAAAACAAGGAAAGAACACAACACCAGAAGGAATATATGCATTCTATTGCTAGTTCACCTCGATTCCAATCACCAGTGTACAACACCAACCTCGTTATCATACAATCTTGACCAAACCAAATTTGGAAATAATATGAGGATGAACAAGGACCCTTCAGCTTTCTCAGCTTGTTCATTTTGAATCAACAAAACTTTGATCTAAACCCAAATTATATATATAATTACGAATAAAACTTACAGTGCTGTTGTTTGGAAAAACTATCATCTGACCGCTCTTTGGATAACAAGTGACAAAAATTCCAGCTCATTTGAGCGCCTCCCACCGTCGTGTGGACCAGACGTACCCCAGATCTAGCAATCAATCACATGGCTACTTGTAAAGCTCAACGAAAAAGGGTAAATCCCATTCAAATCCTGAGGCATTCTCACAGTAATGCCTCAACTGCAGTTGTTACTTCTTCATCAGTTGTATCAGATGAATCTATAACATCAGTAGAATCTCCATCTACAGCCGCCTCGGTTTCAATTTCCATTTCCTTGTCCGGTTGAGTGTCCGTTAGTTTCTCCCTGAGCTTCATCATAAGCTCCTTTTTCACACTTTCATTTTTAGCTAGGTAAAGCTTAATAGCATCCTTACCTTGGAAATTCAGACCATTCAAGTTGTAATATGCATTTCCAGCCCAAGTAATAAACTTGTATTTGCATCCCAACTCTAGGATCTCGGCTTCTTGACAAATCCCCTTTCCAAACTCAAGCTCAAATTGTGCAGATCTAAATGGAGGGGCATGTTTGTTCTTCACAATCTTCACTGTAACTTGACTTCCAATAGTCTGTAAAACAGAACGCAAGGAGATAGAAAGTAAAAAAAAAGGGCATTGCCATAGACAAAGTTTGCAGTCAGTAACGATACTTAAATTCCTTCACGGTCTATGGAATGAGCAAACACTAATACTCCCAAAAAAAATCCCATACAAAATAAGTTCAACAAATAGATGGGGATATATACCTCCTCTCCCTTCTTCACGAGCCCGGTCATCCTAATATTTAAGCGCATAGAAGCATAGAACTTCAAGGCATTACCACCGCAAGTAACTTCAGTGGGTCCACCAAATCCAAAAGTAGATATCTTTGCCCGCACCTGGAGTAAAATGACTCACATCAAGGGAAGTTATACCAATAAGGGTGTCAAACATGTTTCATTGACACTAAAGGATCACCAACTGTTTTGCCAAAACACAAATAAGGTCCAGTTTTTCTTAATTCTGGAAGTGTATATCATTGAAAAAATATAGAAAAGACAAATCACAATTGGAGACTCCCTATGTTTGGACAACTTGTAAAGATTAACTAGGTTACTTGAGAATTACAACGTATTCGACAGAAGTACAAAAAGGGAGGGACCAACTCCTCAGATTGAATGGTTGTAGGATAATAGCTCAAGTAAGGCTTTTTAGGATAACGAGAGGCATAACAAAACCAAGATGGTCTATGAGGTTCAAGAAGAGAGCACAAGGCAATAATATATAATAATAAAAAAAAATTGGGGGGGGGGGGTTGGAGGGGGTAGAGAGAGAGAAGAGACAAGTAGATGACCATTACAGAAAGTGAGACTTAAACGTTTCTCAAACAAGATTGTCGAGAGCTTCATTAGTAATTGGTTGTGAGTTCCACTCGACTTCAATGTGAGGGTATCCTGCATAACCATGGAGTTGCTACTCCAATTAACAAGCACATATATAGCAGGCCTCTCTCTCTCTCTCTTCACACGTGGGATGGCCTTTGTGTGATCCACATTTAACCATTATACTCGTGATACATTAGTTAACTTATAACGAAAGATAAATGGGGGTAGACTTATAACAAAAAAATAAATGGGGGCCAAAATGAAGGGAGGGAGGAATAGAAATAGCGGAATAGTGAAGTCATCTTAAGTAGTTAAGAGGGTCTAAAACAAGCTCTCACCTAAAATGCAGAGAATTCAAACAGAGAAAGTTGAAAGTAGAGAATATACTGTAAAGTGGTGTACAATTCATACCATGAATCAGTTTTTTGGAGGTTAGGAACACGTACATACCTGATTTATAAAGATCAATATAGTCTGTGACATAGATAAAGAATGGCTTAACTTGCGTAATGCCTGGCTCATAAGTCTAGCTTGCATTGCCATGTGTGCATCGCCCATCTCGCCATCAAGTTCACTCTTAGGCACAAGGGCAGCTACCTACCAGTAAGAAAACAGAGAGTATAGCTAGGGTAGACTTGCATTCCAGAAACCAACTCAAATCAGATGATAAAAAAATGATATGTAACTTGAATGCAACACATGGTGATTTAAATCTGAATGTATGATATTTGACCAGCAAAAAACCTTACACTGTCCACAACAACAATGTCAACCGAACCACTCCGGATAATAGTATCCACTAGACTCAGAGCTTGTTCGCCACAATCTGGTTGTGAGAGAAGCAAATTTGCAGTGTTTACGCCAATAGCCTTGGCTAGTGCTGGATCCAGAGCATGCTCAGCATCAACAAAAACACAGTAGCCTACATAAACATAAATGGAAAATGAAATTATTGAAATTAAACAATCGCATTCAGTCAGCAAGATGAGAAAATCATTATTTGCAAATATTTGAAGGAAAACCTCCTTGTTTTTGTGCCTCGGCTATTACATGTAGAGCAAGAGTAGTTTTTCCAGAAGCCTCCGGACCATAAATCTCTACAACACGTCCCTGCAGAATACCATAGGACATTAGAGACGCGGACAGAGATTAGTGAGCAAACCCGATGCCTACTCCACCCCCACACAGCATTCACACACAAAAAGTCAAATGCATGTCGATATGGTGTGATGTTCCATAGTAGGAAGATATCCAAAACATAAATCACAACAAAGTAAAAACGATACCATGTGCTCATTTCCAATAGTAAAAGGGGGTGCAAAGATAAAAATGCAAGCAGTAGTAACAATATCTCTTACAAGCACAGCTGTACAAAAATTTGTAAGAAAATCAGCTGATCTTTGTTCATTGGATGCCAAGAAGCGTTCATATATGTCCTAATGAAGAATTACACTTTCAAATTACGAACACATCCAAAATTGTTGAGCGAAGTATCCACGAGAATCCAGGAGTATTGGTATTTGATAAAAACACCTCATGGTCTTAGAAGTATCCGTTCTTCTTAGATTCTAATTGATGCCTCAAGTCCAAAAATAAATTTAGATTCTAATTTAACTAAGGTCCACCATTAGCACAAACTGAGCTAGAGATTGTTTTGAAACAGAATGTAATTGATATCCAAAGGAAATAAAAGAGACATGTGCATTGTATATGAGCCCTTCATAAGAAATCAGTGAAAAAGATACATCACCAATGGCAATCGAGCTATATCCAAATACTTGTTACTTTCAAGGGGAAAAAATAAACAGAATATGCCTCAAGTAGAAAAATGACATAAGAACGTCATTGAGAAACTTTTGTCCCAATATTTGTTAGAAGAGACTTTAAGCAGGAAACAGACCAATCATATGGCTCCAAATATGCAAGATACCTTTGGAAGTCCTCCAATTCCCAGTGCTATATCTAAAGCGAAAGATCCTGTAGAAACCACTGGAACTTCCTTAGGAGAGACAGAACGACCAAGCCACATGATAGACCCCTTCCCAAATGCAGTAGTAATCTGCTCCAGTGCTTGCTTTAGGGCCAGATCTTTCTTGGACATATTCTCTTCTCCTAAATCACTTCCATCTGACTTAGATTTCTTTTTACCTTCAAATAGAGTTAAATTTAATGGTAATTAGCTCACTTAGCAATGCAAATGGATATTGCATTCATGCTTCTTGTCCATGTACAATTAGTAGACTCAGTCATCTCAATCAAGGTACAATAAACACCTTGCAAACAAGACAGCTCAAATGCTATTGTCTTTAAAAGAAAAAGAGAAAACACAGAGAAGGGGATGTAGAATAGAAATGCAATTTCAGGAGCTTCATCCAATTCTAAAATTAGAAAAGACTCATTACACTAAAACAAATAAGATACACTCAGATACTGACTGACTGTATCAGCACCAATCATAAAAGTTAAGGAAAAAGTATAACGGACAAAGAAGAAAAATTTAGACTTTTGTGCCCCAATGAATTCACCAATTTTAAAGACTTGACAGTCAAGTCCAACATAGCCAACTATTCAGCTTATCATACAATGAAGTTTAGAATACCCATTTCAATGTGTTACTTCATATTTTATGCTACATTTACTTGTTTTAGTTCCTTTTCCTAGCTCGACAATTTGCAAAATTAGTGTTACCAACTACCAAGCACAAGTTAGATGACAACAGCAAGTATTGTATAGTTATTTAAAAGTATGTCATATTCAAAAATCCAACAAGCACAATACACTATAGAAATCAGCAGTGAACTTAAAAAGAAATGAAAGAAGTTACTTAATAGTGCCATAGAGGCTAATAGGTAAACCCTATCTTAAATTAATACAGCAAGAAAGCTTATATGCAAAAACTCGGAGTACCTTTAGAAGAAAAGTTGCTTAGCTGGGACGACGTTCCCAATAACCCCCTTCTTAAACCCTGCAGGCCAAGAAAAAAAGATCAAAAGAAAAGCAATTTGAAAAAAAAATGTTAAGTCAAACTGTGACTTTCATTCTTCTCTTCCCAGTTGCAATAAGATAGAGCTGCACCCATTAAAAGAGTTCCGAAATCAAATCTCAGCTCTCTTTTTTTCTTTTTTTGGTTTCGCTTTTATTGGCCCTGGACCCCTGGTTCATCTTCAGTAATAAAATTAGCACCCAATTTTTCCCAATCTTTTTAAATGAAATTTAACATGAAACAAAAGTATGTTCTTGAGTGATTTAATAGAAAGGATAAATGACATGCATGGCCCCTTTGCAATTCAGGTCACTGAATGCAGTACAGTGTCTTCAGAGGAAGCTCCCTATGGTAAATTTTAGGGCACAGGTTGGTCTTAACTAACAACCCCAATACATCAATTAATATTAACTTTGCCAATGGCATAGCTTGTTATCCAACGAAAACCTTAATCTACTGCATTATAAAATTGATTACAAAGCTGAAAGAGGGATAAGTATCAAATTTACAAAAAACAGAAAATAGCAAGAAATAGCATGTGAATGGGAAAACAAAAGGGCAGGCTAAGGCCTCATAACTAAATTACTATAATAGTTTCAAATTATTTTCTTGCTTCAAAAAAGAAAATTTTGCATCGATTTTAACTTCCAAAAACTTTTTTTTAAAAAAACACAACCACCACCACCACCAACTGAAGAAATGGAAAACCTATATTAGTATTAATAGCACAAAAACTGCAAGTAGTTAATATATATATAACCCCTAAAAAGACCATGCTAGTGAAATTCAGACTACTTTTGCTTAAAAGTATAACTATTTAATGACAAAGAACTGATAATAATGTCTTTAAATGTATTAGTATTTTTCTTTGCATTTTTTGAAGTAAAATTCCTGCTTCTGAGAATTTTTTTTAAGAAAAAAAAAGTAAAAATAAAAAGAGGTTCTAAAAGACTAAAAACAGTTAGCTAATCATAGAAGTATTATTATTGCCTAAAAGTTTAGCATTTTGAAAAGAAAAAAATTTCTACTCCATGTCTTTGCATTTTTTATTTGAGAAAGCTAAAAAAAATTAGGAGTTTTAACATAAATTAGAAGAACAGTAAAAGAAAAACGTGATAGAAGATAAATAAAGAGGGTTTTGACCAAGATTACCTGTGGAGACAAAAGAGAGTGTTTCAGAAATGAAACATTTCGAATAATCCTGGCCATAATTACTTGATTTCAGTGAAAATATTCAAAATCCCTTCACACCCAAAACCCAATTAATTAGGAATTGCATCAAAAGGGAAATTCATCCCCCACAAGTATATATATATTTAGTGAGAGAAAGGAAACGGAACGATTTGGAGGGGTACATATATGGACGAAGAAGGAAGAGGGAAGAAGGAAGAGGGTTTTCTTGTTTCGTACTAGGGTTTATGGTTTTTCCCTCCTTTTTGAGATCTTTCTGGGCAGAGTATCATTGAAAAATAAATAAATTAACTTTGATAGTAGTAAATTACCAATGGTCTCAACTCTCAATAACCTGTTTGTTTCGGCTTATTCATATGTTCGGGAATGACTTATTTTAAATGAATTAAAATATAAATTAATTTATAAATTTTTTTAAAATTATGACTTATAAATAAAAACGTTCGGCATCAATTTGATTTATAAATCAAAAATTAAGTTAAAACAAAATATGAATATTTTCGGCTCATAATAATTTATAAGTTATAATAAATATAAGGGCTATATGTATATACACAGCTGTGTGTATTACACAGTCGGGCTATAGCGACAGATTTTTTTGGCTATGACGACGGTTCACCCGTCGCCATAGTCAGAATAGCTATGGCGACGGGTGAAACCGTCGCTATAGTCCAAAAACTCGTCGTCATAGCCGACTGTGTAATACACATATATTTTTCTCTAAATATAAATATTACTAAAAAGAACATTAATAAAAAAAAAGCAAAATACACATTATATTTGATCAAATTAACTTATTTTAAAATGATTTATAAATCATTTTAAAACTCAACTTATAAATAGATATTGTTAGAAATCAAAATGTGCAACGATCATTATGTGTTTATGAGAACTAAAATAATATTATTTTAATTATAAAATAATACAATTTATAATTAGTAGTAATATTTTTTATAAAAATGATCAAAATAAAAATTTGACTGAGTTTTTTTTATAGTTCTCTTTCTTCTCTAAATCCAATGTTTAAAAAATAAAAATGAGTGAATTTGATAGGCATATCCAAATCAGCAATTAAGTGAGATAAGATCATTTAACCAACATAAGATAGGGTGTGAAATGTCATTTTATATATATAGGGAACACTCTTTTGATTCCCTCACCCTGAGGAGTCAAATCATATATAGGGATTAAAATAGAGAATTATATAAGGATAAGAAAATTGTTGGATACTGATTTATTGATATATTCTTCAAATATAGAGATAAAGAGTCTATTGAGGAAACTGTTGTGAATGCTCTAAGTGAGTTACAAATACTTACTTATTTTTTTGTTGACTTAAAACTAAACTTATAAGTAAAAAAATAAATTATTTTTGAACAGGTGAATAGTAACAAATGATTTATAAATTGGTTTGACCAACTTATAAGTTATTTAGGCTACAATTCAGCTTACGATTTATTTAATATATATATATATATATATAACAAAATACAATTGATTTTGAACCACTCACCTTAATAAATTATCTGAATCGTCCAAAATTTAGGATAAATTTTACCGTTTATATAGTGTCGGAGACACGGGACACAGCTAGTATATATATATTACACCTAAAACAAAAATTATTTAAAAAATAAGTTGGAAAATAGCGCTTGTTTCAGATTGTTTTAAATAAGCTAAGCTATAAGTTTAGTACAAAACTTTCAATTCACCAAAGCAAAAAAAAGTGGACATCTAGGTGTTTGTATTCCAATTTCCAATTAACAAATGGACAAAAACATGAAGGGAAAAAATAAAAAATAAGATATACTTTTTATATAAGAAAAAGGAAGCTTAAAGAGTTGTTTTTCAGTTGACTTTCTTATGACTTGTTTTTTTCATGGAACATATATATTTTTTAATGTCAAATTAATATGAATTAATTTATAACTCAAAAAGAAAAATGTGTATACATATACATGTGTCATACTTGATCTGAATTCAAGATGCTATTATTAATAAATTCACTTATAATTTTTTTTGAATAAATTTGTAGTTATTATATGTGATTGAGTTCGAACTCGAGATTTCAAAACCAACCACCTCACAACAGTTAAATACGCAATTATCGAGATTTCAAAATGCAATTATCGAGATTTCAAAACGAACAAGATATTACCCCACAACAGCTAAATACGCAATTAGCCTATAAAACCTGTACAAATCTGACACACACATTCCCTTTTCTTATATTTTATTATGTTTCTACTATTGTAATATTAAAGAGAAAGAAAGAAAAAATTAAAATCCATGTCATATTTTACTCAAATATGTTTAAAGAGTGTTCTGAAAGAAAATATATATTTTTAAGAAAGCAGAATTTCTCGACCAGCCATATCTTGCCTCTTAATTCGCTTGATAAAAAGCCAAGTCAAAAGTGAGATTCTCATCCATGAACACTTGAACAGAGACCATTCATATGAATTATCCATAAATGCTCATAAACAGTAATACAATACGAGTATGCTCTATAAATTTGTCATTACTATACAGCCGAAGAAGAACAATTAGAAGATATTTCTGTGAAACAATCGATTAGCGGGAACAAAATTACAATCCAATCATACTATCAGTACTATGGGACAGAGGTTGAAATGAAAATTTCAAATCAGCAAGGAAATCTGGAATTTATGATACAACAAGATGAAGAGGTAAAACCCCAACAATTGGAGCAGAGACCCTGGACGAGACGTTTTGGGTTCAAATACCACCAGTTTTAATTTGTCAAGTCAATAAAATAATCATGGGGCCACGGGGACGCGGGAGCAAACCCCAGGGTGGAGTGGGGAGATTAGTCATACTGCGGACCGGATACTCCACATTATAAATAATAAAAAAAAAAGATGAAGAAGATGCTTAACCGCATTTGTCATCTTGACCAATGTTATTTCTTGAAAGTATGCCTACCATTACGCTTAAATCCCAAGGATGTCGATGATGAGGATGATGATAGGCTGTTAGCCCTGCGAAATTCCTCTCTATCCTCACTGAATGCCTCACTCAAAAGTTCTTGAATTTCCATGCATCTTTGCTTTTTCATTTCTCGCTCATCTTGAGTGTCTTTACCCAGGTAAGCTAGCTGTGACAGATCATCGGTATCCATGATTTTGTCGAGTACTTGTGAACAGCGAGGAAAAAATCGCTTCCCTAGTTCCACTGCCCACACAAAAGCAGACCACAGATCAAATTGTTGTAAAGATCAAATATGGCGATGATAAATTGGGAGATTTAACTTAATTTCCTTTCTTGTGCGAATTGTGAAATTCTACTTTCTTAAATTACTAAAGTAAGATTATGCTCCATCAAAGTTGAGAGAACCAACAATCTGCTGGGAATAAAACTTGAAATGATATCTGTGGGTCATAAAAAAATGGTGGTTATATAATGTACTCCAGCAACTTTTTCTTTTGGAGAATTTATATTCATCGCTTATAGAAGTTAATTACTCGGTTTATGACTATTTATGGGATTTATAAATATTTGCTAATCACGTCATTTTATGTTTATGACATGAAGCCAGGACGCTACTTTGTCATTATGGCACTTTTAAGATCACTTTCTATATTAAAATTTATTTACGAAGAGAAGTTCTATTATTATACGGAACTGTTCTACAGAATTCTGCATATGCATCAGCAAGGTCATTAAAATAACTACCAATTCAAATTTTCTGGAGTTTTTAAGTTAACAAAACATTCAGTATCTACTTTCTTATATCTTTTCTGTTCGTTTTATTAGTGCATGTCCAAGCAGAAAGTACATGAAAGAACTAAACATGCAAGTAGTCATGGATCAAAAAGCATTATTACCAGTTTTCGATAGTGCCCTTAGCCTATTCAGATGTTCCTCTTTAAGTTTGAAAGGTGCCTCATTCAAATCCACTGTTGTCCTCTGAGCATCTGCCATAACTTTAGAACTTGTACCAGCTACAGAGATTTCTGAGGTGCCTTCAACTTGAGCAATATCCATCGCAACTTTTGCTTCCATAGGGAACAGTAGTTTTACCAGTCCAACTGAAAGTGCAACAGGCTAATCATCATCTTCATAGCTGGTCTAAAATGATTAATCATATGTGATTCTCCAACATATTAATGCAAAAGCATGTGATAATATGGAGAAAGCAAATATAATTGGTGTTACAATGTAATGCATTACAACATTACGGATAATAGAAGGAAAAGAAGGTAAAGATTTTGGAGTCGAGTCAATAATTGCCTTGAGCAGTTTTTTTTGTGAAACAACCATTTTTCCATAATAAACTGGAAGTTCCTTGCAGAATGGAAGAAGGTCGACAACATAATTCGTCCGTTAAAGAAATAAGAAATGGTTTTTCCATGGGAAATTTTAATTTGGATTATTTATTTATTTTTTATTTTTGGGGTTGGGCAGTAGGCCACAGCATAATGGAGTGCACATGCATCATCAAGACTGGTATGCCCTCTTTCAGAAGCATTCTGACTAGCTCAACATCATCTGAATCCAGAGCCCTATGTATTCTTTTCACATGTTTGTTAGGATAGTTACTATTTTCAGGTCCAACCAGGCCAAGTTCCAAACGTGAATCCATAATTTGTTTTACCATATTCTCAGGCAAGACCTTATCAAGAGTTACAAAATCAACATCAGAGTTGACAACAATCTCAATACCACCTTGCAAGCAAGCTCTCACATGCATTGCTGCAAGTGTTTGCCACAGATAGAACCACCAGAATGTCATCTGCTGCAGCCTTATCAATAATGTCTAGTAGGTGACTCTGTAATTAATGAAAGAGGTGAAACTTTTCAGGAAAGAACTATTTGCAATATCGAAACTAGATAGCAGAGGATCTCATTGCAAGCCATAACTATAACTAATTCAAGGTCAATGCAAAAGTTGGAAAGCTTTTGTTGGTCAATGCGAATTAGTCTTTATTTTATACTTGATAAGTCATGGCCAATTAGACTTTGACTATCACAGTTGAGACAATTGAGGCAAACAATAGTAACTATATATAACAAGTTGATCAAGTTATAATCTTTAATAGCAGGGTAATGCTCGGAAGCTCTAATGCACCAACAATAGGATGCCAAAATTGTAAAGCGTTTTCATTAGAGCTTAAATTAACATTCTGTAGATCACATTTCAAGATACTTCCTTTACTTTCTACGGCAAAAAAGGCAATACAATTTCACCTTTCCCCTTTACCTTTTTTTACAGCAAAAATCCAATACAGTTTTTGCTTTTCTAACAAACTGCTAATAAATTGCTACTTAACCATAATTGAAGTCTTTTATATCTGAGAAATCATGGAGTGTTTATCTAAGATCAATGATGTGTTGATAATATTCTGAAATTTAATGAAAGTGTCCATTATTTATCTCCATTAGAACAATTAAGCAAAGCTACCACATAAAGAAAAAACTATCTAATTGAGAGAGTTAGCTACCTGAGACAGAGTAACTAATTCAGAGATCTGAAAAGTGAAAGAAGCATATAAAACCTCCACCATAAAATCCACCACCGGCCGGCAAGCGACGTGATGACACTCCTCGTCCACACAAACACAAACACCCTTCGGAAACGGCCTCACTTTACCACTATACACATACGCCAATACAGTCACCAAAGCCTCAAAGCTCACTTCATAGTCTTTCGCCAATTCCTTCATTTCTAACTTCACGTCTCTTTCCGCCTCTTTATTACCGCCGCAAAATGCCTTCTTAAAAAACGGACTCCTCGCTGATAAAATGCACCGGTGAACCGGCACCTCCCGGCCGCCGGCCGCCACGATTTTAGCATCGGCGAAGTAATCGAAGTCCGTCGACGAGACGACGACGAATCAAATATCGATTCTATATTCTCGGACAGTCGCCTCATAGCAGCTACATCCGGAGGCGAGGGTTCCGGTGAGACTAATTCGGTGTTGCCGATACAGGATATGCTGCTACTCCCGCCGCTCATATCATTCGAATCAGAGAAAGCTGTCCGACTATCCATACTATAAATTAGTTATATTTATATATACACACAGAAAGAAAAAAAAAAGGAAATGGCGGTGGAATTGCAGAGGAAGGAAAAAATAGATAAGAATAGAATGGAGAAGGGAGATGAAGTCAGAGGAGAGAGAGAAAGGAAAGACATGGGTGACGACGGTAACAAGACAAATAGGGAGTAAATCCGACTGTCTGAGTCGAGCATGGAGTATTGAATTATTTAGATTTGGTCAATAAAGGGAATGGTTAGGATGATGTATCGGTCAATTGAGCATTTTATTATAAAATTAATTTTATGATAAGGTGATTCGACCTCTATTATTTAATATAAGATTTTTTTAAAGGTTATATATAAATATTAAAAAAATATTGTATAACATTAAATATAATTTTAATTATATATATTATCTTTATATTTATATTTAAAAAAGATAGTGTCATTTATTAGGCAAAAAATAGTGTGAAAACTAAAGTTATATTTAATATTTGGGGTAATATTAGAAATTAAACAAATAATGCTTACTTGAAATTTTCACATACGGTCCAAGTTAGAGACCAAGTCGGAAAAGGAAGGAAATCCAAATTTTAGAAGGATTGATATTATTTTCGACGTAACTTTTGTTCCGTTTTGAATTACGGGGCCCATAATATATCAAAATGAAGCTAACGACGAGCTCTACAAAATTCATCGCCTTTGGCCATGACGTATACCGTTTGAAGCCCAAAAGAGGCTTGGAAAGGGGCGTTTTGGGCTTTTGAAGTTTTTCCCAATTTTAAGTTTAGTTGAATATTTTCGTAATTTCATTAGTCCTTTCATAATTAGGTTTTCCTGCTTATAGTTTAGTATTTATATGATATTTTCAGATGTTTTAGGGACAACTCTCATTATAATGGATTTGGTTATCATGAAGTTAACTTTATGGTAATTTGGTCAATTGACCAATACAGTGCTAACACGCAGAGAGAAAAATCACTTCTCACCTGCGTGTCGACACTATATTGGTTAATTGACCAAAATTAATTTCATGCTAATCACTCCCCATTAATATTATTCTTGTGACGCTCCCAAAATAGGTCCACACGACCAATTCTAAGTCGCCAGATATCACACTATAAAAATCAAATATAAACATCATTTATACAATTGTTAAATTATCGTATAGAATACGACCACAGTTAACTGTGAGTTTTTAATACAAATGTATGTAACTCTCATGGTGCCTCGACCACATCCTTACAATGATACTTTACATAAAAGTATAGTCAAAAACTGTTTTAGAAATTAAAATCTTTGGGAAGTGCTCAAGGAAACCTTCGTACATGGGAGGTCATGCGTCTAGGTTATGATAGATATCATATGTCCACAAAATTATCCTTGGTTGACCCAATAGACCCCAAAGAAAAACGAGAAGATTACTATCATTTTCTTTCCAATGGTGAGTCTTCTCTTGACATATAACTATCTCCATTGTCTCCAAGTGAAAATTATATTTCAAATAAACTCCAAGATCATATAGGTAGTGCTCGTAAATATACTCAGCAAGTGGATGTGCACAACCCTATTTTATGATAACACGAGGTTGTATGTCATTAGACATCTTGTATGATAGTGGCAAAACACCCTTCCAAAGTTGGGTTCACCTCACCCTATTCGGTTCACCAAAATTAAATATCAAATGACGTATACAATACGTGTGACGCCCCCAAAATAGGTTCATTCCATCCAACCCATTCTGAGTCATCAATTACATGGTACAGAAATAACTACAACTTTATCAATACATTACAACATATAAACTGTGAGTTTAAATACAAATATTGCCATCTAGACAATATCCACATACAAATAAATTCCCATCATAATTATTGATACATTATTTTACAAAAATGGTGAGGACTACTAAACAACTCTCTCTAGAACCATCATTACATCCCCCGACTCGTACTCGCTACATTCTCGTCTCCTAAGAAGAAAAATAGAACAACAAGAAAAAGGGTGAGCTCAACTAGCCCAGTAAAGAATATTATGACTAAGATAATGTACAACAAATTATCCTTAGTCTTCAACAGGAAAAAATCTGATAAAATACAATAGACAACAAGTTTTAGATCAACAACTGCAGCGGAAACAATAATTCATTAGAGGAGTTAAGTAGAGAATAAAATCTACTAAGATCTATGAATTTAAAAGTCCATCATCAATATTTTATCCCTGTAACATCAATCAATATATATCTCAAATCAAATCAAATATTCATCTTTGCACTACAGGCCAAAGATATTCATCAGTTGGTCATGTTCATCTAAACACCTGTTCATCTTTGCACTACGGGCCAAAGATATTCATCAATTGTTCATGTTCATCTCAACACCTGTACATCTTTGCACTACGAGCCAAAGATATTCATAATAAAATCAACCATCTTTGTACTACAGGCCAAAGATATTCAGTAACACCATCATTTAGGACTGAGGATGATGAAAAATATTTTAAAGGAAACGAATCCAGTGAAACAAAATAACAAGTATTAAGGATTCGTACTTTAAACAATCCGAGTTCAAAAATACTTCATAAATAATCATACTGAAGTAAAATTCAAGAATGATCAAAACATGGATACAATCAAAGCTAGTATCCAGAATAGATATTTTGGACAAATAGAAGAAATTTTATTTTTCGGTGAATAGTGCCGTATTCGTGAATAGTGCCGTATACGTGAATAGTATCGTATACGTGAATAGTATCGTATACATGAATAGTACCTCCGACACCAAAAGATAGAAATTTCACAAAAAATATCTCCACGCTTCGTGAATAGTACTCGTGAATAGTAACTCGTGAATAGTAACACATGAATAGTAACTCGTGAATAGTAACCCCGACATGAAAAAGTTCCAAATTTGATAAAAATTTCCAACCAATATTTTAGCATAATGATATTGAAGAAATAATATCATTTGAGAAGAAAATAACATCCTTTACCTCGAAAGACAGTACTTCTAGTTGAAACACCGGATATAGGCTATGACTTGAACTTGCACCGTATAGCAATACTCAAAGTATACTCAAAATACTCACAAGAATACGCTCGATAATATAGAGAGAGAAAACTTCAGTTTCTGGTGTGATTTTCAATTCTAACCTAAGCACCTATTTATAGGAAATTGCTTAGAACACCAAAGTAGAAAATTCATTATATTATTATTATTATTTCTACAACTTCCTACGCCAACCTAGAATCTGAAAATCTGCATTCAACACATTCAAATCACATGCTAGACCCACAAAAAACGTTTTTATTATTAAAAATATTTTAAACTTCCAAAAATTAATTATTTCGGAACTCCGGAACTTCAATAATTCATAATAAATAGTCCTTTTGCCAGAAAATTCGAATCGCGCTAGTTTTTATAGGAAATTCAATTCTTTACAACTTTGCAGAAGAAAGTTTTTCCAAATTCCAAACAGAAATTGACCGAAATCCACAAACGGGCGATTTTACATGCTATAATCAAATTTTCAGTCAAGAAATAGGTCTACCGACACACAAAACATGCTTTAAATATTTTTGGTAACAAAAATACTCCTCCTCCACATATACTCATATATCCCACATTCATCGTAAAAATATCATCATTATTATATTATTAAAATATAATAATATATTTAAATGAATTATTTTATCAGAAAAAGATAAAATATTAATTTTTAACAATTGTCACATTAAAAATTTTCTTCATCTATATCCACGTAAAATCAATATTTTCCTCATCATATAAATCAATAATTAATTATTCACAAATAATATTACAGAATCACAGTACTGGCAACCAGGCCGTTCCCAGGAAAGAGGGGGCTTTCCAATAAGAATTTCTCCTTACTGGCGCGCAATTAGGTGACCAAACCTCTCCTTAGACAGAACTTTCTAGACATTGCCAATAATGTTATCTAATAATATTATTCAGATAATATGAATTATTGATTCGATAATGAAAAATACTGTGTAATGACAATTATTGAAACAACAGTAATATAAAATATCAATGCAGCAATTATTAAATCAATAACATAAAATACTGAACAGTAATTACTGTAACAATTATTGAGTAGTGCCTTCTTACGTAAAAATCAATAATTGGTGCAATACCGTGTGCTACTGTTCAACAACGCGTATTACTGTGTTTTAACCACCGGGTATTCCAACAGTATTAACGGTAACAACTACGCCGTTATTTATAAACAACTTATACTTGTCGTTTTCTTCATCCAATCGCTTTCCGTTATGGGGCCCACAAAAGACTGCGCCGTCGTACGAATATTCCCCGACAACAAGAATATTCCACGACCAAACGAATATTCCTCGACAACAATGAATATTTTATAACCACCTGCTTATTTAAAATATTTGCGCATTTTACCCATAACTAACCACATTAATCAAATTCACCCTTACTATTTCAAAAAAAATAAATAAAGGAAATTCCTTTTTATTTAAAAATTTTCGGGGTCTTACAACCTCCCCTCCTTATGAAATTTCGTTCTCGAAATTGACGTACGTAACTGGTGTTTCAAAAAGGTAAAAATACCTCGCTTTCATTTCCGTTTCCAACTCCATTGTCATTTCCTCTATAGTATGATTCCTCCACAAAACTTTAACTTGTGGTATGACCTTCGTGCGTAGGACATGCTCCTTCCCATCCAACATCTTGACAGGTACCTCCTCGTACGTTAAGTCTTCAGCTATTTCGTCCGGTTCTAACGCAATAACATGGTTCGAGTCGTCCACATCGGTACATAAAAAAACGTTATAAACACGCGACATACTTGGCGGTAAAACGAGTCTATAGGCCACAGTTTCTATTCGATCGAGAATTTCAAATGGATTAATAAATCGAAGGTTTGAGCTTTGCTCACATCGCCAATTCTCGCTTTTGGAATAACAACTTCTTGCACCTCCTTCTTCAAATTCATCAGCTCTAGTGTGTAGCTTGAACAACTTTAACTTTATCGATTAAAATCGATTATACTCGTATATCATCACGTGGATACCTAGAGTTTTCATCTTCATCTCTATTATTTGTAAATTATACGAATTGAGTCTTTGATAATATCGTACTCATACTCGTATACGATCTTCTACTCAACACGTCAGCTACCACGTTCGCTTTTCTAAGACGGTATGGTCAGAACATGTGCCGAAATGAGTCTCCTCTTGAGTTCTTCGAAGCTCTTCCCACATTCCTTGCTCCATTCGAATTTTGTATCTCTACGAGTCAACTGCGTTAATGGAATAGCGATTCGAGAATATCCTTCAACGAATCTCCGATAATAATCAACTAAGCCTAGAAAGCTACGTATTTCGATTACTGACTTAGGTTATTCTCAACTGTGACTCATATCCCAACCTTGGATAGCACGTTACAATGACATCTATCAGTTTACTACCGTACAAATATGGCGTCCCCTACGGAGAGTCTGGCTTCTGTGTATTCCACAAAGGAAGTCACCAGATAAAGGCTCGAGTATCAACTTTTACAGTTGGGTTTTTTAACTCCTGAAGTTCAATAGGAGCCATTCGATATGAGATTTTAGAAATGGGTTTTGTACCGGACTCAAAGTCGATACAAAATTTAATATCACGCTCTGGGAGTAAGCCAAGAAATTCTTCAGGAAATACATCAGGAAATTTACTAACAACAAAAATATCATTCAAATCTGATGTACTTTTGTTCAAGTCCATGACATGGGCTAAGAAAACATGACATCCATTTTTTCAATAAACGAATGACTTCATGGCTTGATATAAAAATGTTTGACTTCAATGGTTTGATTGCTTGAGTTCGAATATCAGGTTGCTTAGGAATATGAAAACTAACAACCTTACAAAAGCAATTAATTTTGGCATGATGAGTAGTTAACCTTAAAATCATATCAAAAACAAATATCTCTATAGAAATAAGGTTAACAGGTAATGTGATAGTGCCAAATTGAATCAAGCAAGATTTCTAAACAACGGATGTAATGAAAGTTTCTCCTAACGGAGTCTCCATAAATAGGTTAAAGTCTAATTTCTCCGTAGTCAAGTTCAAACGTTGAGCGCAAGCAAGAGAGATAAAAGAATGGGTAGAACTGGTATCTAGTAAGGTATAAACTTCGCAAGAATTTATAACTAACTAACCCGTGCTAACTTCGTTTGGGTTCCTCATATTTTGACCGGTCACGACAAACGCTCTTCCAGGAACCGTTGACTTTGACTTTTCTGGGACATCCTTTTGAATCACCGTCTCCGCTGGAATTGGTTTCGCTACCGTACACTCTCGAGTGATATGTCCTTCCTTTCCACAATTATAGCATAACTTGAACTGTTGTGGGCAGTTTGGGCTGATATGTCCCTCTTTCCCGCATTTGTAACATACGACCGGTGGTCTTTCTCCTCCCTTGGAACCAGTTGCTACTGGCGGTGACGTCTTAACATGGTCGTTGTTGAATCTCCTCTTTTTAAAATCTCCTCGTGACTCGCTTCTTCTATTTTTATGGCCGTGATTACCACCAGATTGGTTACCACCATTGCCCGTATTCTTCTTTCTTCGCAGGTTATCGTTGTTCTGATGACTACTGTCACCAGTATGATCCTGGTTATGGTCTCTCGGTTGAACGTACTCGTTATCTCGCTCTAATAACTGAGCCCTGTTGACAACATCTGAATAGATAGAAAATTTATGAGAAATGAGATACTGACGTATGCCGGGTTTCAAACCTCTCAGAAACATCCGCGTCATACGTTCCTCATTCTCCACCAAATGAGGTGCAAACCTGGATAACTCCGTGGACTTCGCCTCGTACTGGGACACCGTCATGTTATTCTGCTCTAGTCTAATAAACTCCACTTCCTTCATATGGCGAATACTTTCAGGAAAGTATTTTTCGTTGAAAAGTTTCTGAAACGTCTCCCATGACATACTGAGTGCGGCTGGATGTGTACGCTTCACAGACTCCCACCAGTAGTCTGCCTCGCCACGGAACATAAAGGTGGCGAATGGAACCTTCTGTTCCTCCGTGCATCCCAAGACATCGAATATCTTGGTAATTTGTTTGACCCACGTTTCCGCCATGATCGGATCCGGCTTTCCCCAGAATTCTGGTGGTCCCAACTCTTTGAACTGCTTGGCTGTGACCACCCGTGAATTGCTATCATTTCCTCATGTATTTTGAACACGAGTCTCCCTCGTCTGGTTTTGCATGAACTGCAAAAAGCTCCTAAACATCTCGTCGTTCATCGTCTGCTCAGTGGCGTTGTTCACAGGAGGTACATTGCCAGCCTGTTACACGTTCTCCTCGTTGGTAAGTACAGGTATCTCCACGGTCTCATTTACTCCACTGTTAATATTCTCAGTCGACATTCTCAAATACTGTCATAAAACAAGGGTTAATTAAGGAAATCAATATATCACATAATATCCCTATATACTGACCAACTAACAAATAAGCTTAGGTAGGACATACTAGCGAAGGATTTACTCGTCTCTCCCCTCCTAGTTCTATTCCCCGATCTCCGCCAGAGATCATATCCCTAAGCTCTTATATCAACTGTGACGCCCCCAAAATAGGTTCATTCCATCCAACCCATTCTGAGTCATCAATTACATGGTACAGAAATAACTACAACTTTATCAATATATTACAACATATAAACTGTGAGTTTAAATACAAATATTGCCATCTAGACAATATCCACATACAAATAAATCCCCATCATAATTATTGATACATTATTTTACAAAAATAGTGAGGACTACTAAACAACTCTCTCTAGAACCATCATTACATCCCCCGACTCGTACTCGCAACATTCTCGTCTCCTGAGAAGAAAAATAGAACAACAAGAAAAAGGGTGAGCTCAACTAGCCCAGTAAAGAATATTATGACTAAGATAATGTACAACAAATTATCCTTAGTCTTCAACAGGGAAAAATCTGATAGAATACAATAGACAACAAGTTTTAGATCAACAACTGCAGCGAAAACAATAATTCATTAGAGGAGTTAAGTAGAGAATAAAATCTACTAAGATCTATGAATTTAAAAGTCCATCATCAATATTTTATCCCTGTAACATCAATCAATATATATCTCAAATCAAATCAAATATTCATCTTTGCACTACAGGCCAAAGATATTCATCAGTTGGTCATGTTCATCTAAACACCTGTTCATCTTTGCACTACGGGCCAAAGATATTCATCAATTGTTCATGTTCATCTCAACACCTGTACATCTTTGCACTACGAGCCAAAGATATTCATAATAAAATCAACCATCTTTGCACTACAGGCCAAAGATATTCAGTAACACCATCATTTAGGACTGAGGATGATGAAAAATATTTTAAAGAAACGAATCCAGTGAAACAAAATAACAAGTATTAAGGATTCGTACTTTAAACAATCCGAGTTCAAAAATACTTCATAAATAATCATACTGAAGTAAAATTCAAGAATGATCAAAACATGGATACAATCAAAGCTAGTATCCAGAATAGATATTTTGGACAAATAGAAGAAATTTCATTTTTCGGTGAATAGTGCCGTATTCGTGAATAGTGCCGTATACGTGAATAGTGTCGTATACGTGAATAGTAACTACGACACCAAAAGATAGAAATTTCACAAAAAACATCTCCACGCTTCGTGAATAGTACTCGTGAATAGTAACTCGTGAATAGTAACTCATGAATAGTAACCCCGACATGAAAAAGTTCTAAATTTGATAAAAATTTCCAACCAATATTTCAGCATAATGATATTGAAGAAATAATATCATTTGAGAAGAAAATAACATCCTTTACCTCGAAAGACAGTACTTCTAGTTGAAACACCGGATATAGGCTATGACTTGAACTTGCACCGTATAGCAATACTCAAAGTATACTCAAAATATTCACAAGAATACGCTCGATAATATAGAGAGAGAAAACTTCAGTTTCTGGTGTGATTTTCAATTCTAACCTAAGCACCTATTTATAGGAAATTGCTTAGAACACCAAAGTAGAAAATTCATTATATTATTATTATTATTTCTACAACTTCCTACGCCAACCTAGAATCTGAAAATCTGCATTCAACACATTCAAATCACATGCTAGACCCACAAAAAATGTTTTTATTATTAAAAATATTTTAAACTTCCAAAAATCAATTATTTCGGAACTCCGGAACTTCAATAATTCATAATAAATAGTCATTTTGCCAGAAAATTCGAATCGCGCTAGTTTTTATAGGAAATTCAATTCTCTACAACTTTGCAGAAGAAAGTTTTTCCAAATTCCAAACATAAATTGACCGAAATCCATAAACGGGCGATTTTACAGGCTATAATCAAATTTTCAGTCAAAAAATAGGTCTACCGACACACAAAACATGCTTTAAATATTTTTGGTAACAAAAATACTCCTCCTCCACATATACTCATATATCCCACATTCATCGTAAAAATATCATCATTATTATATTATTAAAATATAATAATATATTTAAATGAATTATTTTATCAGAAAAAGATAAAATATTAATTTTCAACAATTGTCACATTAAAAATTTTCTTCATCTATATCCACATAAAATCAATATTTTCCTCATCATATAAATCAATAATTAATTATTCACAAATAATATTACAGAATCACAGTACTGGCAACCAGGCCGTTCCCAGGAAAGAGGGGGCTTTCCAATAAGAATTTCTCCTTACTGGCGCGCAATTAGGTGACCAAACCTCTCCTTAGACAGAACTTTCTAGACATTGCCAATAATGTTATCTAATAATATTATTCAGATAATATGAATTATTGATTTGATAATGAAAAATACTGTGTAATGACAATTATTGAAACAACAGTAATATAAAATATTAATGCAGCAATTATTGAATCAATAACATAAAATACTGAACAGTAATTACTGTAACAATTATTGAGTAGTGCCTTCTTACGTAAAAATCAATAATTGGTGCAATACCGTGTTCTACTGTTCAACAACGCGTATTACTGTGTTTTAACCACCGGGTATTCCAACAGTATTAACGGTAACAACTACGCCGTTATTTATAAACAACTTATACTTGTCGTTTTCTTCATCCAATCGCTTTCCGTTATGGGGCCCACAAAAGACTGCGCCGTCGTACGAATATTCCCCGACAGCAAGAATATTACACGACCAAACGAATATTCCCCGATAATAATGAATATTTTATAACCACCTGCTTATTTAAAATATTTGCGCATTTTACCCATAACTAACCACATTAATCAAATTCACCCTTACTATTTCAAAAAAAATAAATAAAGGAAATTCCTTTTTATTTAAAAATTTTTGGGGTCTTACAATACGACACACTTATCTAAAGTCATCAATAAAATTATTTCCATACTATTTAGAGAGAACCTCAACAGCTATAAACCACCGTTTTATTCCCCTGTTATCCCCGCTCGACCCAGCTACACTCTTATTACCTGAAAAGAATTGTGAAGCAAAAAGGGTGAGCACAACTAGCCCAATAAAGAATATCATGACTAAAGATAATTTACATCATCAATAGCCTTCATCAGTAATAAATCAGAGATTTAGAACATATGGTAGATGATAAAACTTTTCAACCATAGTTGCAGCGGAACGAGCAATCCATTAGAAGAGTCAAATAGATCATCAGATCAATTATCTTCTCTATGTTAAAAGTCCACCGATAATATTTTATCCCTGTAACATCAATCAACAATTCCTGTCCACAATCATATAAATAACTCATAATCATAATTGTGATTCTAAATTCCTTTTCGCACCCAGGACGAAGAAAATTTTCATCACCTATCTTCACCTAAAACATCAAAAATCATGGTTATACCAAATCACAATTTCTGCTCATAATCATAATAATAAATTCATCTTTGCACTACGGCCAAAGATATTCATTAACAATTCATCTTTGCACTACTGGCCAAAGACATACAACTGTATTTTAGAAGAGTCAAGTAGAGCATGATATCTACTATCTTTTACGAATTAAAAATTTATTATCAATATTTTATCGCTGAGACTCAGCTTAATAAATAATCCACATCATCGAATCACCCCTGCACTACGGTCAAGGATATTCGTTAATATCACATCCATGAATTAATATTTCATTACTGAGACTCAGCTCAATAATTAATCTACATCATCGAATCATCCCTGCACTACAGGCCAAGGATATTCGTTAATATCACGACCACGAATTATCTATGCACTACGGGCCAAAGACAATCATGTTTTCATCAACGGTCCTGATCATGCCATAAAACAATTCATCTTTGCACCCTTGGACGAAGAGAATCCATAGCCATAATCATACCAAAAACTGTCCATCAATGCACTACGGGCCAATGAGGACTTTTAACACATCATTTGCAACATTACGGTCATGATTATACCGAATAATCCCTGGTCATAACCATACCAAGTCCATCTATGCACTACAGGCCACATATGACTTTCATCATAATATAAGCATGAGGATAATGACAATGATATAAAGAGTAAATCAAATAAGATAAAGGATAAATATTAAACATTTATAATACAATTTATCCAGCGTTCAATAATAACCAAATGTTATTAATCACTTAATAATCTCATAATCTAATATCATTAATATTATAACAATATTTTATTCATTTCTTAAACTTATAAACAATTTATTTCAATTGTTTACACTGTATCAAATAATGCATTTAATCATTCAAAAATGCCATACTCATAAGATTTCATCATCAATGATCAAATCCCTCATCAAAAAAATTTGCATGTACCCTATATAGGATTTCCAAGCCATAAAATCCTATTTTCCAATTTTATTACTTCACTTAACATATTTAATTCATTTACTTATAACTAGTTTATTTTCATGAAAAATACCAAATCAGTCCCAAAAATATTTCTTTTCAGGGATTTAGCAGAATATAGTCCCATATTGAACATATATTTTTCTCAGAATTTTTAAAATTTATTTACTATTTTTTATATGGCTAAAACTACTGAATATTTAGACATTTATCATAAATTGTACTTTTGTCCAAAAATTCCAAAATTTATAGGATATACTCATGTTATATACATGTACTCACAATAAAAATTTCACAAATTTTGGAGTTAACCACAAGGAGTTATAAGAGTTTACTTTTAAAATAGTCTTTTCCTATAAAATTCATAACTCCTAATCTATACATCCAAAAATCGCCATTTTTGGACACAATCTATAAAACTCATCAAATTATCATTTCAAATTTTTTCAGAATTTTTGATGGTCAAAAAATTACGAAACTGCCCCTGGCAGAAACCCCTTTTGAATGAAAATACTATTCATATGAATACGAAAGATCATTCACCATGCATGCGGTAATCCACATAGACATGTTATTCCAACAGAATAATAAAGAATGGAATAACAGAAGAATTCCCCATGCATGTGATAGACCGCACAGACAGGTTATTCCTAACAGAATAATAAATAATGGAATAACAACGGAATTCACCATGCATGCGATAGACCACACAGACAAGTTATTCCAACAGAATAATAAAGAATGGAACCAGGTCATGCTTAAATGCACAGACAGGATATTCCGACAAAATAATAAAGAATGAAACCAGGTCATGCATAAACGCACAGACAGGATATTCCGACAGAATAATAAAGAATAGAATAACAGAAGAATTTCACCATGTATACGGTAGTTCGCGTATACAGGTTATTCCAACAGAATAATAAGGAATGGAATAACAATAGTTCTCTTCACGAGTACAAAAGAAATAATACCCCTTACGAGTACAAAAAATAATATCCCTTACCGTAGAAAGAAGAGTATTCCGACTGCTGGGCGAGGATATTCTTGAAGAAAACTTGCACTATTTCTACGCTCAAAGCTTTCTTAAACTCTAAAGAAATACGCTCAAGATTATAGAAGAAGAATTCTCTGAACTTCTGGTGTGATTTTCAATTCTAACTAAGCATCCTATGTGACGCCCCCAAAATTAGTATTCATCACCCATCTTGAGTCGCCAGATACATGGTACATAAATTCAAATACAACTTAATTATACAACAGTCGTGCAAAATACGACGACATATATACTGTTAGTTTTAATACAAATATTGTAACGTATATAATACAAAAATATTCATACTTCAAATTAATGCATGCCATATAAAGTACAGCAACAAATATTTCAAGTCTCCAAAGGGACACGAGAAGATTTTTGTTCTCTTCATTTTACTGCGGTGCACTTTTGACGCTTTCAGGGTTGGGTTCTCATCACCCTATTGTTGTTCACCAAAATCAATTATTAAGTGACGTATAAAATATGACACACACATCTTAGGTTCTCAATACAATTATATATTGCATGTCATGCCATAGGGAGGACTACTAATGCTATCATCTGGACCGTCACTCCATTCCCCGACTAGTCCCAACTATATTCTCATTTTCTGAAGAGAACAATGAAAGAAAGGGTGAGCTCAACTAGCCCAGTTAGAAATATTATGACTAAGATAATAAAGAATAAATTATCATTAGCCTTCAACAATGTTAAACTGATAAAATACAATAGACATCAAGTTTAACTGCAGCGGAACAAGCAATCCATTAGAAAAGTCAAGTAGATCATGATATCTACTATCTTCTATGATTTAAAATATTTTCATCACCGAATCATCCTTGCACTACGGGCCAAGGATATTCATTAAATCATCAATGGTCATTACTATACCGAATAATCCCTGGTTATAATCATACCAAGTCCATATTTAACTCATATGTTCGTAACTAAACCATTTTCATGAAAAATACCAAATCAGCACCATATAAGCATGAGGATGATGACAATGATATAAGCATTAATCAAACAAAAATAAGGATAATTATTAAAGATTTTAAATTTATCCAAATATTATCAACCACTCATAATCTAATATTATTAATATCATAACAATATTTTAATCACTTCTTAAACTTATAAACAATTTTTTTTTCAATTGTTTACACTTTACCAAATAATGCATTTAATCATTCAAAAATGCCATACTCATAAGATTTCATCACCAATGATCAAATCCCTTATAAAAAAAAATCTGCATATACCTTATATAGGATTTCCAAGCCATAAAATTCTAATTTTCAACTTTGTTACTTCACATAACATATTTAACTCATATGTTCGTAACTAAACCATTTTCATGAAAAATACCAAATCAGTCCCAAAAATATTTCTTTTCTAGGATTTAGCAGAATATAGTCCCATAATGAACATATATTTTTTTCGAAATTTTTAAAATTCATTTACTATTTTTCAAAAATCAATTTCTAATTAATTCATTAAGAAATTAGCTACCTCAAGTTTAACTCCAGAAATTTCCAAATCTTGGCAGGATCTTACACATGTTAATGTGAGCTTCCAGTTTAAATTTCATGGTCATCGAAGTTATAGAACTCCGGTTATAGCATTTTTTGTCAGAAAAACCTAAATATTGAAATAGTCATAACTTGCTCATTTTAAGTCGGAATGAGCTCATTTTTGGACAGGAGGTACCTTATACCATATACTTTCATGTCCCAAAAGGACAGATTTTTTCTCATAAATTAAGTGGCCGAAACAGCCCCTTCAAATTTATGGGCAGTAGCTTTTTTCGAAATTGGCAGTTTTTTGACTCCTTTGCTAAAATCAGTCCACACGAAAATCTACAACACTTTTTTCAGTGATTCCACTTGGATAAGTTATATAACTCATAGATCTAACTCTAGAACTTGACCACACTCAAAAATTCGAAATATAATAGGAGATATGATCAGTTGAATTTCATGTTCCATTTTCACCAAAATCTAATTTTCAACCCTTTGTGATTTCTAAAAAACTTTCATGTTTTCACATAATAACCAACTCATCATGACAATGACATAATAATTCAATAAAATAAGTTCAAATTTATAAGTTAATTTATCCTGAACTCAATAATGTCCAAATTGTCAACATGATACTTCTTTGTAGAGTAAAATTCAAGAATGCTCAGAAGAATATTTCCATGAAAAGATACTGGATGAAGCACAAATATCAAGGATATTCCACTAATTTCATGGAGTATAGAAGCCAAAGCTTTAATCAACTGAGTATAATAACGAATATATGAAACTGCAAATGAATTTTCACCCGCCATGCGGTAATCTACGTATACAGATCATTTCCACAATTTAATAAGGAATGAATACAAAGGATCATTCACCATGCATGTGGTAATCCACATAGACAGGTTATTCCAACAGAATAATAAAGAATGGAATAACAGAAGGATTCATCATGCATGCGATAGAGACCGCACAGACAGGTTATTCCCAACAGAATAATAAATAATGGAACTAGGTCCGGCGTAAATGCACAGACAGGATATTCTGACAGAATAATAAATAACGGAACTAGGTCAGGTGAAATTCGCACCGACAGAATATTTCAACAGAATAATAAAGAATGGAATAATAGAAGAATTTCACCATGTATGCGGTACTTCGCATAAACAGGTTATTCCAACATAATAATAAGGAATGGAATAATAGAAGAATTTCACCATGTATGCAGTATTTCGCATAGACAGATTATTCCAACATAATAATAAGGAATGGAATAACAGAAGAATTTCACCAAGTATAGGGTAGTCCACGTATACAGGTTATTCCAACAGAATAATAAAGAATGGAATAACAGAAGTTCTCTTCATGAATATGAAAAAAATAATACCCCTTACCTTAGAATAAAACTGGATACTGGAATAGTGAGGTAGCAGACTTCTCTTCTTCTTTCTCTCTATAGATTTTCTCTCTATAATTTCTCTCTCTAGAGTTTCAGTGAATTCATAAAAAATAATGAAGGAATGAACTTCTATTTATAGGAGAATGGACTGAATAGTAACTAATTCATGAACAGTCCAGATTGATTTATTTTTAAACGAACGGTCCATATTGATTTACTATTAAAACTTTAAACCAACGGTTCATACTGATTCACTATTAAACTTTAAACCAATGATCCATATTGATTTACTAATATAATTTCAACCAACGGTCTGAAAATTAGCATATCTCCTCATGGAATAATATTGTACCCAAAAATAATTTGGACCGAAAATAAATATATTGTTCGGGTGAATAGTACCCCGTGAATAGTACTCGTGAATAGTAACTCATGAATAGTAACTCGTAAATAGTAACTCATAAATAGTAACTCGTAAATAGTAACTCGTGAATAGTATTTCAACACGAAAAGTGTCCTAAATACTCGAGTGAACAATATAACCTCCAGATATCAATTATTATCGAAATAAATATCGATTTCTACTAACACTAATAATTTCCACACAATGGAACTATCAATTTCATCTATAATCAACACGACTTATTCATCATTAATATTACAACTCACAATATTTAACAACCAGGTCATTCCCAAGAAAGAGGGGGCTTTTGAATAAGGATTTCTCCCTATTGGCGCACAATTAGGTGACCAAACCTCTTCTTGACAAAACTTCTAGACATTATAAATATTGCAATTTAATAATATGAATAACTTTGTCGTCTCAATTATTGATTTAATAATATATCATATTATACAGATGATACTGTGATAATAATCGAATCAATAATATGAGAAATATGATGCTGCAATTACTGTAGCAATAATTGAGTATAACTAAGTGACTTCTCACGTAAGCATCAATAACCAATACTGTGTTCTACTATGCAACCACGCGTATTACTGTACTTTTACTATCGGGTAGTTCAACAGTTTTAACGGTAACACTTCCGCCGTTTTTTTAATAAAAAGATAATTCTGTCGTTTTCTTACTACGACAATACTTCCGTTGTGGGGTCCACCAATGATTGTACCGTAGTATGAATATTCCCCGACAAAAAGAATATTCCCCGGCCAAACGAATATTATATATAACAACTTGCGTACTTTGCAAAATTTATAAATATTACCCACAAATATAACAATATATCAAATCCACACCATAATATTAAAATAAATATTTCGAGAAAATTAAATATTTAATCATAAAATCTGGGGTCTCAGATCCTATTTATAGGAGAATGGAAAGGATACTATGATGTGCTATTGTGACGCCCCCAAAATAGGTATACATCACCTATTTTGAGTCGCCAAATATATGGTACAGAATACAAATATAATCTTAAATATACAACATGAGCTGTGAGTTTTAATACAAATATTGTCTTCTAGACAGTATTCAAACTCAAAATAAGTCCTCAATACATTTATCAACACACTATTTCATAGAATAGTGAGGACTACTAATGCTATTCTCTGGATCGTCACTCCGTTCCCCGACTAGTCCTTATTACGTTCTCATTTCCTGAAGAGAACAATGAAAGCAAAAGGGTGAGCTCAACTAGCCCAGTAAGAAATATTATGACTAATATAATGCAGAATAAATTATCCTTAGCCTTCTATAGTGTTAAACAGATACAATATAACAAACATCAAGTTTAACTGCAGCGGAACAAGCAATCCATTAAAAGAGTCAAGTAGAGAATAAAATCTACTATCTTTTATAATTTAAAAAGGGTTTTTATCTCTTTTATCGCTGAGACTAAGCTTAATAAATAATCCACATCATCCCTGCACTACAGCCAATGATAATCATTAGTATCACGACCACAAATTATCCATGCACTACGGACCAAAGATATTCATGTATTCATCAATGGTCATGATCATGCCAACAACTGTCCATCAATGCACTACGGGCCAATGAGGACTTTTACTACATCATTTATAACATTACGGTCATGATTATACCGAATAATCCCTAGTTATAATCATACCAAGTCCATCTATGCACTACAGGCCACAGATGACTTTCAACAAAATATAAACATTAGGATGATGACAATGATATAAGAATTCAATAAAACAAATTCAAGAATTAATTTATCTAGGAACCAATAGCGTCCAAATTGTCAACATGATACTGCTTTGTGGAGTAAAATTCAAGAATGCTCAGAAGAATATTTCCACGAAAAGATACTGGATGAAGCACAAATATCCAGGATATTCTACTAATTTCATGGAGTATAGAATCCAAAACTTTAACCAACTGAGTATAATAGAATATATGAAACTGCAAATGGATTTTCACCCGCCATGCGGTAATCCACGTAGACAGATCATTTCCACAATTTAATAAGGAATGAATACGAAGGATCATTCACCATGCATGTGGTAATCCACATAGACAGGTTATTCCAACAGAATAATAAATAATGGAATAACAAAAAAATTCACCAGGCATGCGATAGACCGCACAGACAGGTTATTCCCAACAGAATAATAAAGAATGGAACCAGGTCATGCGTAATCCGCATAGACAGGATATTCAAATAAAATAATAAAGAATGAAATAACAACAGAATTCACCATGTATGCGGTACTTCGCATAGACAGGTTATTCCAACAGAATAATAAATAATGGAACCAGGTCATGCGTAATACGCACATACATGATATTCCAACAGAATAATAAAGAATGGAATAACAACAAAATTCACCATGTATGCAGTACTTCGCATAGACATGTTATTCCAACAGAATAATAAATAATGGAATAACAGAAGAATTTCACCATGTATGCGGTACTTCGCATAGAAAGGTTATTCCAACATAATAATAAAGAATGGAATAACAGAAGAATTTCACCCAGTATAGGATAGCTCGCGTATACAGGTTATTCCAACAGAATAATAAAGAATGAAATAACAGAAGTTCTCTTCATGAATACGAAAGAAATAATACCCCTTACCTTAGAAGAAACTGGATATAGGAGTAGTGAAGTAGTAGAATACTTTTCTTCTTTCTATCTATAGTTTCTCTCTCTAGAGTTTCAGTGAATTCGTAAGAAATAATGAAGAAATGAGTTTCTATTTATAGGAGAATGGACTGAATAGTAACTAATTCATGAACGGTCCAGATTGATTTACTTTTAAACGGACGGTCCATATTGATTTACTATACAGTATTAATAAAATATTCTAATTAAACAAAATCTTTTAAATAAAATATAATATATTCTATTTATAATCTAATAAAACGAATAACTTTATAAAAGTATTCTGTTTTATATAAAAATATTTTACTATGCAAATACTATACAGGCACTATGCAAACACTATACATAATAAAATATATTATATTCTATTTATAGTCAAATAAAATAAATAACTTTATAAAAGTATTCTGTTTTATATAAAATGATTTTACTATGCAAAACACTATGCATAATAGAATATAATATATTCTATTTATAATCTAATAAAACAAATACCTTTATAAAAGTATTCTATTTTATATAAAAAACTTTTCTGTTTATTACATTAAAAATACTAATAAAATAATATATATATATATATATAAACTTCCGTGACTTCATAAAAAGACACCTCAATATATTTAATAACATTTATCATCATTATTATAATTCACAATATTAATCGACCAGGTCGTTCTCAAGAATGAGGGGGCTTTCCAATAAGAATTTCTCCCTATTGGCGCACAATTAGGTGACCAAACCTCTCATTGACAGAACTTCTAGACATCGTTAATATTGCAAATAATAATATTAATAACTTTGTTATCTCAATTATTGATTTAATAATATATAAAATATCGACAATAATTGAATCAAATAACGTGAGATACTATGCAACAATTACTGTAGCAATAATTGAACAAAACTGAGTGACTTCTCACGTAAGCATCAATAATCAATACAGTGTGCTACTATGCAACCACGCGTATTACTGTACTTTTAACACCGGGTGTTTCAACAGTTAACAGTAAACTTCCGCCGTTATTTTCATAAAATATTTTTGTCGTTTTCTCAATCCGACAATAATTCCATTATAGGGTCCACCAATGATTGTGTCGTCGTACGAATATTCACTGTTAAAACAAATATTCCCCGACCAATCGAATATTATATAACAACTTGCGTACTTTGCAAAATTTATAAATATTACCCACAACTATAACATTATATCAAGTTCACTCCATAATATTCAAAAAAATATTTTGAGAAATTTAAATCTTTTTTAATAAAATTTGGGGTCTCACAATCTCCCCTCCTTATGGAATTTTGCCCTAAAAATTTACGTACGTACCTGGTATGATAAGGATACCTTGACTTCATTTCAGATTCTAACTCTTGAGGTATAACCTTTGAGTGTTGAATACGATCCTTCTTATCCAAGATTTTAACACGTATCTCCTCATACGTTAAATCTTCTGCTATCTCGTCTAGTTTTAATTCAATAATGTTGTTCGGGTCGTCCACATATTTAAGTAACATCGATATGTGAAAAAGGTTATGAACACGCTACATACTTGGCGGTAAAACGAGTTTATAGGCCACAATTCCTACTCCATCGAAGATTTCAAATAGACCAATAAAATCGAGGGTTGAGATAACGCCTTCTTAAACCTTTTTCTTCACATTAATCAGTTCCGGGTGTGTAGCTTGAGCGGCCTTTAACTTTATCGATTAAAGTCGATTCTACTCTTATATTCGTTATCTTCACGTGGGTCCCTAGAGTCTTTAACTCTATCTTCATCATCTGTAAGTTATACGAAATGAGTCTTTATGTTAACAACATCGCACTCGTAAACGCATACGATCTTCTACTCAACGCGTCAGCTACCACGTTCGCTTTCCCACGATGGTATTGAATGGTACGATCGTAATCTTCAACAGCTCGAGCCAACGTCTTTGGCGCATTATATGTTCATTTTGGTTGAAGAAACATTTAAGGGTTTTAGAAATGGGTTTTGTACTGGGGTCAATACAAAATTTGATTTCACGCTCTAGGGGTAGGCTAAAAAGTCTTCAAGAATACGTCAGGAAATTTATTAACAATAGAAATATTATTTAAAATTGTGACTCTCATCCAAGACTTGGATATTACATCACATTGATACCTATCAACTTGCCATCGTCATTCACGACGTCGCCTACAGAAAGTCTGGCTTTGGTGCATTCCACACAAGGTAGTCAACAACGGAAGGATCGGGGTTCTTTACTTATGGCTTGATATAACCGTGATTAAATTTAGTGGTTTGGTTGCTTGAATTCGCATAATAGGTTGGTTATGAATATGAAAGCTAACAAACTTACGAAAAGCATGATGAGTAGTTAACCAATCGATTCCTAAAATCGCATCAAAGGCAAGTATTTTCAAAGAGATAAGATCGACAGGTAACGTGAAAGTGTCGATTTGAATCAACAAGATTTATAAACAGTGGAGGTAATGAAGGTTTCTACTATTGAAGTTTCAACCAATAAGTCAAAGTCTAATTTCTCCGAAGTCAAATTTAAACGTTGAGCACAAGCAAGAGAGATAAAAGAATGGGTAGAACCGATACCTAATAAGGTATATACTTCACAAGAATTTATAATTAACTAACCCGTGCTAAATTCGTTCGGGTTACTCGCTTTTTGAGAAGTCATGAAAAACGCTCTTCCTGAAACCACCGACTTTGTTTTGTTCGTATCTCCTTTGGTGCCACCGTCCCAGCTGGACTTGACTTTGGTGCACGACAAAATCAGGATAAGTGACATTCTCTTCCACAATTATAACATGCTTTGGATGGCATCACACAGTTTGGACTGATATGTCCCTCTCCTCCGCATTTGAAGCATATGATAGGTGGTCGTTCTCCTTCCTTAATAACAGGTGTTGGTGCTGACGTCTTTCCATCATCGTTAAATCTTCTCTTCTTGAAATTTCCAGTCCTATTATCTTGGCCATGATTACCACCGAAGTGGTTACCATTCTTGGCATGATAATTTCCCCACGATGGTTATCATTGTTCCGATGACCACTTCCACCGGTACGATTATTATCGTGTTGTTGGTCGTTGCCTTTTGGTTGTGCTGACTCATTATCGCGCTCCAATAACTGAATCCTATTAACAACATCTGAATACAAACACAGTTTATGAGAGATAAGATATTGACGTATCTCGGGTTTCAAACCTCTTAGAAACATTCGCGTCATTCTCATCTCATTATCAACCAAATGGGTCGTCGCAAACTGGGAAAACTCGACGAACTTGACTCCGTACTGCGACACGGTCATGTTATTTTGCTCCAGCTTGATGAACTCTACCTCTTTCATGTGACGAATACTTTCGAAAAAGTTTTTGTCGTTGAACTAATAAAATAAAATTTATATATATATATATATATATATATATATATATATATATATATATATATATAAACTTCCGTGACTTCATAAAAAGATACCTCAATATATTTAACAACATTTATCATCATTATTATAATTCACAATATTAATCGACCAGGTCGTTCCTAGGAAAGAGGGGGCTTTCCAATAAAGATTTCTCTCTATTGGCGCGCATTTAGGTGACCAAACCTCTCTTTAACAGAACTTCTAGACATCGTTAATATTGAAAATAATAATATTAATAAATTTGTCATCTCAATTATTGATTTAATAATATATAAAATATCGACAATAATTGAATCAAATAACGTGAGATACTATGCAACAATTACTGTAGCAATAATTGAACAAAACTGAGTGACTTCTCACGTAAGCATCAATAATCAATACCGTGTGCTACTATGTAACCACACGTATTACTGTACTTTTAACACCGGGTGTTTTAACAGTTAACGGTAAACTTCCGCCGTTATTTTCATAAAATATTTTTATCGTTTTCTCAATCCGACAATAATTCCATTGTGGGGTCCACCAATAATTGTGCCGTCGTACGCATATTCCCCGATAAAACAAATATTCCCTGACCAATCAAATATTATATAACAACTTGCGTACTTTGCAAAATTTATAAATATTACCCACAACTATAACATTATATCAAGTTCACTCCATAATATTCAAAAAAATATTTTGAGAAATTTAAATCTTTATTCATAAAATTTGGGGTCTCACAACTATGCAATAAAATATAATATATTCTATTTATAATCTAAGAAAATAAATAACTTTATAAAAGTATTCTGTTTTATATAAAAAGATTTTACCATGCAAACACTATGCATGCACTATGAAATACTATGCATAATAAAATATAATATATTCTATTTATAATCTAATAAAACAAATAACTTATAAAAGTATTCTGTTTTATATAAAAATTTTTACTATGTAAACACTATGCAGGCACTATGCAAATACTATGCATAATAAAATATAATATATTCTATTTATAATCTAATAAAATAAATAACTTTATAAAAGTATTCTGTTTTATATAAAAAGATTTTACTATGCAAATACTATGCAGGGACTATGCAAACACTATGCATAATAAAATATAATATATTCTATTTATAATCTAATAAAACAAATAACTTTATAAAAGTATTCTGTTTTATATAAAAAGATTTTACTATACAAATACTATGCATGCACTATACAAACACTATGCATAATAAAATATATTATATTCTATTTATAATCAAATAAAATAAAACTTTATAAAAAATATTCTGTTTTATATAAAAAGTTTTCTGTTTTATTACATTTATAATAATAATAAAACAAACTTATCACCATTATTATAATTCACAATATTAATCGACCAGGTTGTTCCCAAGAAAGAGGAGGTTTTCCAATAAGGATTTCTCCCTATTGGCGCATAATTAGGTGACCAAACCCCTCCTTGGCAGAACTTCTAGACATCGTCAATATTGCAAATAATAATATGAATAACTTCATCGTCTCAATTATTAATTTAATAATATATAAAATATTGGCAATAATTGAATCAAATAACGTGAGATACTATGCAGCAATTACTATAGCAATAATTGAACAAAACTGAGTGACTTCTCACGTAAGCATCAATAATCAATACCGTGTGCTACTATGCAACCATGCGTATTATTGTACTTTTACTACAGAGTAGTTCAACAATTTTAACGGTAAAACTTTCGTCGTTATTTTCATAAAAATATTTTTGTCATTTTCTCAATCCGATAATATTTCTGTTGTGGAGTCCACCAATGATTGTACCATCGTACTGATATTCCCCTACAAAAAGAATATTCTCCGACCAATTGAATATTATATAACAATTTTTATACTTTTCAAAATTTCTAAATATTACCCACAACTATAATATTATCTCAAATCCACACCATAATTTTGAAAAAATATTTCGAGAAAATTAAATCTTTATTCATAAAATTTGGGGTTTCACAATCTCCCCTCCTTATGAAATTTCGCCCTCGAAATTTACGTACGTACCTGATATTCAAAGAGATGAGAATACCTTGCTTTCTGTTCTGATTGTACCTTCCCGGTAATTTCATCGCTATCATAATTTTTCCATTTCTCATTTCTTGTATTTCAGATATCATTGTAGAATATAGCTTCAAAACCAAGGTTAATTGACATATCATAATTTGTCAACATATCAAGTAAACAATTTCAGCTTAGGTAAGTCACACACTAGCGAAGTATATAACTCGTCTCTCCCCTCCTAGTTCTAGACTCTTATCTCCGCCAGCGACCATATCCCTAAGCTCTGATACCATTTGTGACGCCCCCAAAATAGGTCCACACGACCCATTCTGAGTCGCCAGATAACACACTATAAAAATCAAATACAAACTTCATTTATACAACTGTTGAACTGTCGTATAGAATACGACCACAGTTAACTGTGAGTTTTAATACAAATGTATGTAACTTTCATGGTGCCTCGACCACATCCTTACAATGATACTTTACATAAAAATATAGTCTAAAACTGTTTTAAAAATTAAAATCTTTGGGAAATGCTCAAGGAAACCTTCGTATATGGGAGGCCATGCGTCTAGGTTATGATAGTTATTATATGTCCACAGAATTATCCTTGGTTGACCCAATAGACCCCAAAGAAAAACGAGAAGATTACTATCATATTCTTTCCAATGGTGAGTCTTCTCTTGACATATAACTATCTACACTGTCTCCAAGTGAAAATTATATTTCAAATAAACTCCAAGATCATATAGGCAGTGCTCGTAGATATACTCAGTAAGTGGATGTGCACAACCCTGTCTTATGATAACACGAGGTTGTATGTCATTAGACATCTTGTATGATAGTGGCAAAACACCCTTCCAAAGTTGGGTTCACCTCACCCTATTCGGTTCACCAAAATTAAATATCAAATGACGTATACAATACGACACACTTATCTAAAGTCATCAATAAAATTATTTCCATACTATTTAGGGAGAACCTCAACAGCTATAGACCACCGTTTTATTCCCTTGTTATCCCCGCTCGACCTAGCTACACTCTTATTACCAGAAAGGAATTGTGAAGCAAAAAGGGTGAGCACAACTAGCCCAATAAAGAATATCACGACTAAAGATAATTTACATCATCAATAGCCTTCATCAATAATAAATCAGAGATTTAGAACATATGGTAGATGATAAAACCTTTCAACCATAGTTGCAGCGGAACGAGCAATCCATTAGAAGAGTCAAATAGACCATCAGATCTATTATCTTCTCTATGTTAAATGTCCACCGATAATATTTTATCCCTATAACATCAATCAACAATTCCTGTCCACAATCATATGAATAACTCATAATCATAATTGTGATTCTAAATTCCTCTTCGCACCCAGGACGAAGAAAATTTTCATCACCTATCTTCATCTGAAACATCAAAAATCATGGTTATACCAAATCACAATTTCTGCTTATAATCATAGTAATAAATTCATCTTTGCACTACAGCCAAAGATATCCATTAACAATTCATCTTTGCACTACAGGCCAAAGACATACAACTGTATTTTAGAAGAGTCAAGTAAAGCATGATATCTATTATCTTTTACGAATTAAAAATTTATTATCAATATTTTATCGTTGAGACTCAGCTTAATAAATAATCCACATCATCGAATCACCCCTGCACTACGGTCAAGGATATTCGTTAATATCACATACATGAATTAATATTTCATGCTTAGACTCAGCTCAATAATTAATCCACATCATCGAATCATCCTTGCACTACAGGCTAAGGATATTCGTTAATATCACGACCATAAATTATCTATGCACTACAGGCCGAAGATAATCGTGTTTTCATCAACGTTACTGATCATGCCATAAAATAATTCATCTTTGCAGCCTTGGACGAAGAGAATCCATAACCATAATCATACCAAAAACTGTCCATCAATACACTACGGGCCAATGAGGACTTTTACTATATCATTTGTAACATTACGATCATGATTATATCGAATAATCCCTGGTCATAACCATACCAAGTGCATCTATGCACTACAGGCCACAGATGACTTTCATCATAATATAAGCATGAGGATAATGACAATGATATAAAGAATAAATTAAATTAGATAAATGATAAATATTAAACATTTATAATACAATTTATCCAGCGTTCAATAATAACCAAATGCTATTAATCACTTAATAATCTCATAATCTAATATCATTAATATTATAATAATATTTTAATCATTTCTTAAACTTATAAACAATTTATTTCAATTGTTTACATTTTATCAAATAATGCATTTAATCATTCAAAAATACACACTCATAAGATTTCATCATCAATGATCAAATCCCTCATCAAAAAAATCTACATGTACCCTATATAGGATTTCCAAGCCATAAAATTCTAATTTTCAATTTTATTACTTCACATAACATATTTAATTCATTTACTCATAACTAGTTCATTTTTATGAAAAATATCAAATCAGTCCCAAAAATATTTCTTTTCTGGGATTTTGCAGAATATAGTCCCATATTGAACATATATTTTTCTCAGAATTTTTAAAATTCATTTACTATTTTTCATATGACTAAAACTACCGAATATTTAAACATTTATCATAAATTGTACTTTTGTCCAAAAATTCTGAAATTTACAGGATATACTCCTGTTATATACATGTACTCACAATAAAAATTTTACCAATTTTGGAGTTAACCACAAGGAGTTATAAGGGTTTACTTTTAAAATAGTCTTTTCCTATAAAATTCATAACTCCTAATCTATACATCCAAAAATCTCCATTTTTGGACACAATCTATAAAACTCATCAAATTATCATTTCAATTTTTTCTAAAATTTTTTAGGGTCAAAAAAATTACGAAACTGCCCCTGGCAGAAACCCCTTTTGAATGAAAATACTATTCATATGAATACGAAGGATCATTCACCATGCATGTGGTAATCCACATAGACATGTTATTCCAACAAAATAATAAAGAATGGAATAACAGAAGAATTCACCATGCATGCGATAGACCGCATAAACAGGTTATTCCCAATAGAATAATAAAGAATGGAATAACAACAGAATTCACCATGCATACAATTGACCGCACAGACAGGTTATTCTAACAGAATAATAAAGAATGGAACCAGGTCATGCGTAAACGCACATACAGGATATTCCGACAGAATAATAAAGAATAGAACCAGGTTATGCGTAAACGCACAGACAGGATATTCCGACAGAATAATAAAGAATAGAATAACAGAAGAATTTCACCATGTATACGGTAGTTCGTGTATACAAGTTATTTCAACAAAATAATAAGGAATGAAATAACAATAGTTCTCTTCGTGAATAGAAAAGAAATAAAACCCTTACAAGTACAACAAATAATATCCCTTACCTTAGAAAGAAGAGTATTCCGACTGGTAGGGCGATGATATTCTTGAAGAAAACTTGCGCTATTTCTACGCTCAAAGCTTTCTTAAACTCTAAAGAAATATGCTCAAGATTATAGAAGAAGAATTCTCTGAACTTCTGGTGTGATTTTCAATTCTAACTAAGCATCCTATTTATAGGAGAATGGAAAGGATACTATGCTGCACTATGCAATAAAATATAATATATTCTATTTATAATCTAATAAAACAAATAACTTTATAAAAGTATTCTGTTTTATATAAAAAGATTTTACTATGCAAACACTATGTATAATAAAATATAATATGTTCTATTTATAATCAAATAAAACAAATAACTTTATAAAAGTATTCTGTTTTATATAAAAAGATTTTACTATACAAACACTATGTAGACACTATGCATAATAAAATATAATATATTCTATTTATAATCTAATAAAACAAATAACTTTATAAAAGTATTCTGTTTTATATAAAAAGATTTTACTATGCAAACACTTTGCAGGCACTATGCAAATACTATACATAATAAACTATATTATATTCTATTTATAATCAAATAAAACAAAACTTTATAAAAAGTATTCTGTTTTATATAAAAAGTTTTCTGTTTTATTACATTTATAATAATAATAAAACAAACTTATCACCATTATTATTGTGAGACCCCAGATTTTAAGAATAAATATTTAATTTTCTCGAAATATTTTTTTAATATTATGGTGTGGATTTGATATAATATTATAGTTATGAGTAATATTTATAAATTTTGCAAAGTATGCAAGTTGTTATATTATATTCGATTGGTCAGGAAATATTCTTTGTGTCGGGAAATATTCGTACGACGACACAATCATTGGTGGACCCCACAACGAAATTATTGTCGGATTGAGAAAACGACAAAAATATTTTATTAAAAATAACGGCGGAAGTGTTACCGTTAATACTGTTGAACTACTCGGTAGTAAAAGTACAGTAATACGTGTGGTTGCATAGTAGCACACGGTATTGATTATTAATGCTTACGTGAGAAGTCACTCAGTTTTCTTCATTTATTGCTATAGTAATTGTTGCATAGTATCTCACGTTATTTGATTCAATTATTGTCGATATTTTATATATTATTAAATCAATAATTGAAATGACAGAGTTATTAATATTATAAATTGCAATATTAACGATGTCTAGAAGTTCTGCCAAGGAGAGGTTTGGTCACCTAATTGCGTGCCAATAGGGAGAAATCCTTATTGGAAAGCCCCCTCTTTCTTGGGAACGACCTGGTCGATTAATATTGTGAATTATAATAAAGATGATAAATGTTGTTAAAATTATTAAGGAGATTTTTATAAAGTTTGCTTATTTTATGGATTCCTATTTACCCATTTTTCAAAATAATCGGTAGAAAATTTTTAAAAGTGGGGCCCACATGTGGGGCCCATATGTGTTGGAAAAATGATTTTGGAAATGGAAGAGTATACGTATGGAAGTATATGTATGTATTGAGTATATGGTGGGAGAAAATGATATGTGAAAGTGATAGGTGTGTGATGTGTGTGTGAGTGAAAAATGGTGGAAAAGTGGTAGTGTGATAGTGATGTGTAAGAGTGTAGTGAAAGTGATTATTGGGAGAGTGGGGGATTGATGTTGGATATGGGGGGATAAAAAAATCTAGTGGTATATATAATGTTGATATATATAAATTGAAAACATGTGTTTATATATATGTATTATATTTTAATTTTTGTTGAAATCTTATTGGTTAGTTGTTTGACTTAGTTATTAGTTGATTGAAGAAATAATTCTGCCAAATTATTTCGTACTTGAACAGTGCCCTTCCATTCTCCTATAAATAGAAGCTCATTCCTTCGTTATTTCTTATGAATTCACTGAAACTCCAGAGAGAAAAATTATAGAGAAACTATAGAAAAGTATTCTGCTACTTCCCTACTCTTATATTCAGTTTCTTTTACGGTAAAGGGTATTATTTTTTTCATATTCATGAAGAGAACTTCTGTTATTCCATTATTTATTATTCTATTGGAATAACCTGTATACGCGGTCTACCCTATACTTGGTGATTTCTGTTGTTATTCTATTCGTTATTATTCTGTTAGAACATCCTGTCTGTGCGTTTTACGCCGGACCTGGTTCCGTCTTTATTATTCTGTTGGAATACCCTGTCTGTGCGTTTTACGCCGGACCTGGTTCCGTCTTTAGTATTCTGTTGGAATATCCTCTCTGTGCGTTTTACGCCGGATCTGATTCCGTTATTTATTATTCTGTTAGAATAACCTGTCTATGCGAAGTACCGCATACATGGTAATTTCTATTGTTATTCCTTTCTTTATTATTCTGTTGGAACATCCCGTCGGTGCGAATTTCACCTGACTTGGTTCCGTTACTTATTATTCTGTTGGAATAACCTGTCTATGCGAAGTACCGCATGCATGGTGATTTCTTTTGTTATTCTATTCTTTAATATACTCAGTTGGTTAAAGTTTTGACTTCTATACTCCATGAAATTAGTGGAATATCCTTGATATTTGCGCTTCATACAGTATCTTTTCATGAAAATATTCTTCTGAACATTCTTGAATTTTACTCTACAAAGTAGTATCATGTTGACAATTTGGACGTTATTAGTTCCTAAATAAATTAATTCGTGAACTTGTTTTATTGAATTCTTATATCATTGTCATCATCCTCATGTTTATATTTTTTTGAAAGTCATCTGTGGCCTGTAGTGCATAGATGGACTTGGTATGATTATTACCAGGGATTATTCGGTGTAATTATGACCGTAATGTTACAAATGATGTGATAAAAGTCCTCATTGGCCCGTAGTGTATTGATGAACAGTTGTTGGCATGATCATGACCATTGATGAATATAAAAATATCCTTGACCCGTAGTGCATGGAATTTGTGGTCGTGACCCTAATGAATATCCTTGGCCGTAGTGCAGGGATGATGTGGATTAATTATTAAGCTGAGTCTCAGCGATAAAAGTGATGAAAAACTTTTTAAATCATAAAAGATAGTAGATTTTATTCTCTACTTGACTCTTTTAATGTATTGCTTGATCCGCTGCAGTTAAACTTGATGTCTATTGTATTTTATCAGTTTAACATTGTTGAAGGCTAATGATAATTTATTTTTCATTATCTTAGTCATAATATTTCTTGCTGGGCTAGTTGAGCTCACCCTTTCTTTCACTGTTCTCTTCAGAAAATGAGAACGTAGCTGGGACTAGTCGGGGAACGGAGTGATGGTCCGAGATGGTGTCTTAGTAGTCCTCACTATTCTATAAAATAGTGTGATAATAAATGTAAAGAGGACTCTATTTGAGAATGGATATTGTCTAGAAGACAATATTTGTATTTAAACTCATAACATATGTTTTGTCGTATTTTACACGACTGCTATATTATTAGTTTGTATTTGAATTTTGTACCATTTATTTGGCGACTCAAGATGGGTGATGTATACCTATTTTGGGGGCATCACAATTATAATTCACAATATTAATCGACCAGGTTGTTCCCAGGAAAGAAGGGGCTTTCCAATAAAGATTTCTCCCTATTGGCGCGCAATTAGGTGACCAAATCTCTCCTTGGCAGAACTTCTAGACATCGTCAATATTGCAAATAATAATATGAATAACTTCGTCGTCTCAATTATTGATTTAATAATATATAAAATATTGACAATAATTAAATCAAATAACGTGAGATACCATGCAACAATTACTGTAGCAATAATTGAATAAAACTGAGAGACTTCTCACGTAAGATTCAATAATCAATACCGTGTGCTACTATGTAACCACGCGTATTACTGTACTTTTACTACTGAGTAGTTCAACAGTTTTAACGGTAAAACTTCCGCCGTTATTTTCATAAAAATATTTTTATCGTTTTCTCAATCCGACAATAATTCCGTTGTGGGGTCCACCAATGATTGTACCGTCGTACGGATATTCCCCGACAAAAAAAAATATTCCCCGACTAATCGAATATTATATAACAACTTGCATACTTTTCAAAATTTCTAAATATTATCAACAACTATAACATTATCTCAAATCCACACCATAATTTTGAAAAAATATTTCGAGAAAATTAAATCTTTATTCATAAAATTTGGGGTCTCACAATTCTGATTTATAAAATACTTGGTTATTTAGTCAATGTATCCCACGCTTTGTGAATTCCTGTGATTACAAAGTATATAGATCCAATTCCTGTGATTTCTTCTTTTTATTGTCTTTTCGCTATGTCAGTTGGTATCAAAGCAAGGACTCAAGCCTGTGAATTGATGGGGGCTAAACGTGTGCAAGACAACCCACTTCCTTGTAACGACGAGGGGATGGCAGTCATCTGGACTGCGCTGCAGAATCTAGAGGCCACAACTGGGACTCTAATTGGCATGATCAATAGGTTGTGTGACGTCCTCAAATTCAGACACTCATACCTCGAATTTAATTCGTCACGTACTAACTCAAATAATAAATTAAAATCTCACACAACAGAAAACAAAATAATTTATATTGTGATAACATAAATGTGACGCCCCCAAAATAGGTATACATCACCCATCTTGAGTCGCCAAATATATGGTACAAAATTTAAATACAACTTAATTATACAACAGTCGTGTAAAATACGACAAAACATAATCTAAGAGTTTTAATAAGAATATTGTCATCTAGACAATATCCACACTCAATGGAGTCCTCATTACATTTATTGTCACACTATTTTATAGAATAGTGAGGACTACTAAAACAACCATCTGGACCGTCAATCCGTTTCCCGACTCGTCCCAGCTATATTTTCATTTCCTGAAGAGAACAGTGAAAGAAAGGGTGAGCTCAACTAGCCCAGTAAGAAATATTATGACTAAGATAATGTAGAATAAATTATCATTAGCCATCAACAATGTTAAACTGATAGAATATAATGGACAACAAGTTTAACTACAGCGGAACAAGCAATCCATTAGAAGAGTCAAGTAAAGCATAAAATCTACTATCTTCTATGATTTAAAAAGTTTTTCATCAACTTTATCGCTGAGACTCAGCTTAATAAACAAAATCGAATCATCCCTGCATCACGGCCAAGGATATTCATGTAATCATCAGTGGTCATGACTATACCGAATAATCCCTGGTCATAATCACACCAACAACTGTCCATCAATGAACTACAGGCCAATGAGGAATTTTACCACATCATTCGTCACATTACAGTTATGATTATATCGAATAATCCCTGGTCATAATCATACCATGTCCATCTATGCACGTAAGCCAAAGATGACTTTCATCACAATATAAGCATGAGGATGATGACAATGACATAATAATTCAATAAAACAAGTTCAATGATAAATTTTAAAGATTTAAAATTTTAGTTTATCCAGAAATCAATAACGTCCAAATTGTCAACATGATACTTCTTTGTGGAGTAAAATTCAAAAATAATATTCATGTACCAAAAATAATTTGGACAGAAAAGGAATATATTTTTCGGGTAAATAGTACCCCGTGAATAGTACTTCAGGAATAATACCCTGTGAATAGTATCCCGACACAAAAAGTATCCCGAATACCCGAGTGAATGATACTAGAGTGAATAGTAATTGGGTCAATAGTAACCCGTGAATAGTAACTCGTGAATAGTACTCCGGCACGAAAATTACCCCGAATACCCGATTGAATAATACTAGAGTGAATAGTAACTGGGTGAATAATAACTCATAAAAGAAAAATACCAAAGAAAATGATATTCCATGACGAGTACAAAAGAAATGATATCTCATACGAGTATAATAAAATATACAAAACTGCAAATGGATTTTCACCCGCCATGCGGTAATCCACGTAGATAGATCATTTCTACAATTTAATAAAGAATGAATACGAAGGATCATTCACCATGCATGCATTAATCCACATAGACAGGTTATTCCAACAGAATAATAAAGAATGGAATAATAGAAGAATTAACCATGCATGCGATAGACCGCACAGACAGGTTATTCCAACAGAATAATAAAGAATGAAATAACAGAAGAATACATCAGGCATGCGATAGACCGCACAGACAGGTTATTCCCAACAGAATAATAAAGAATAGAACCAGGTCATGCGTAATCCTCACAGACAGGATATTCCAACAGAATAATAAAGAATGGAACCAGGTCATGCGTAATCTGCACAGACAGGATATTCCAATAGAATAATAAAGAATGGAATAACAACAGAATTCACCAGGCATGCGATAGACCGCACAGACAGGTTATTCCAACAAAATAATAAAGAATAGAATAACAGAAGAATTTCACCATGTATGCGGCACTTCACATAAACAGGTTATTCCAATATAATAATAAAGAATGGAATAACAACCCTTACGAGTATTGAAAGAAAATAACTCTTTTCATGAATACGAAAGAATAATACCCCTTACCTCAGAAGAAGACTGGATACTAGAATAGTGAGGTAGCAAACTTCTATTCTTCTTTCTCTCTATAATTTCTCTCTATAATAATTGCTCTATAGCTTTAGTGAATTGGTGAGAAATGAAGGAAGAATGAGCTTCTATTTATAGAAATATATTTTTTGATAATTGCACGATTTGAGGCTCAAAATATTACAGTATAATACCTTCCTCTTTTTCTTTATTTTTAATTTAGTCCTGCAAGTATTATCAAACTTGCACCACCTCCCCTAATAGTAAATAATATGAATCAATAGTTCAATCATGTGAATCAATAGTTATAATCATGTCAAAATACGAATTACAGTATAGTACCTTCAACTACACCTCCATTTTTAACTTAGTCATGCAAGTATTATCAATCTTGCACCACCTCCCCTAATAGTACAAGAATGTGAATCAATAGTACACACATATGAATAAATAGTTTTAATCATATGAATTAATAGCAATTAATTATTCATTTATCGAGTTAATTGCCCGATTGGTTAATATAACCTCCAGACATCAATTATTATCGAAATAAATGTCGATTTTCACTAACACTAATAATTCCAACACAATGAAACTATCCAATTCATCTTTAATCAACACGAACTTATTCATCATTAATATTATAATTCACAATATTTAACAACCAGGTTGTTCCCAGAAAAGAGGGGGCTTTCCGATAAGGATTTCTCCTTATTGGCGCGCATTTAGGTGACCAAACCTCTCCTTGACAGAACTTCTAGATATTGTCAATATTGCAAATAATAATATGAATAACTTTGCCGTCTTAATTATTAATTTAATAATATAACATATTATACAGATAATACTGTGATAATAATTGAATCAATAATATGAGAGATATGATGCAATAATTACTGTAGCAATAATTGAGTATAACTGAGTGACTTCTTACGTAAGCATCAATAATCAATACCGTGTGCTACTATGCAACCACGCGTATTACTGTACTTTTACTACCGGGTAGTTTAACAGTTTTAACGGTAACACTTTCGCCGTTATTTTTATAAAAAGATAATTATATCGGTTTCTAACTACGACAATACGTCCGTTGTGGGGTCCACCAATGATTGTGCTGTCGTACAAATATTCCCCAACAAAAAAAATATTCCCCGACCAAACGAATATTTTATAACAACTTGCTTACTTTGCAAAAATTTTACACATATCACCCTTAACTTTAACCTTTTATCAATTTAACTATTTACGAAATAAAATAATAATTGTAATAAAATTGAATACTTTTATTTCATAAAATTCGGGGTCTTAAAATCTCCCCTCCTTATTAAATTTCGCCCTTGAAACTTATGTACGTACCTGGTATGCCGAAGAGGTGAGGATACATTGCTTAGATTCTAACTCTTGAGGTATAACCTTTGAGTGTAGAATATGATCCTTCTTATCCAAGATTTTAACACGTATCTCCTCATACGTTAAATCTTCTGCTATCTCATCTAGTTCTAATTCAATAATGTGGTTTGGGTCGTCCACATATTTACGTAACATCGATACATGAAAAACGTTATGAACACGTGACATACTTGGCGGTAAAGCGAGTCTATAGGCAACAGTTCCTACTCGATCGAGGATTTCAAATGGGCCCATTAAATTGAGGGTTGAGATTTCCTCTCTTCTTCGATTCTCGCTTCTAGAATAATGCCCTCTTGAACATTCTTCTTCACATTCATTAGCTCTAAGTATGTAGCTTGCACAGCTTTAACTTTATCGATTAAAGTCGATTCTACTCGTATATTTGATATCACCACGTGGATCCTTAGAGTCTTTAACTCTATCTTCATCATTTGTAAGTTATACGAAATGGGTTTTTGTGTTAACAACATCGTACTTGTAAACGCATACGATCTTCTACTCAATGCATCAGCTACCACGTTCGATTTTCCCACGATGGTATTGAATGGTATAATCGTAATCTTCAACAGCTCGAGCGAACGTCTTTGGTGCATTATACGTTCGTTTTGGTTGAAGAAAAATATTTGAGGGTTTTAGAAATGGGTTTTGTACTGGGGTCAATACAAAATTTGATTTCACGCTCTGGGGTAGGCTAGGAAGTCTTCAGAGAATACGTCAGGAAATTTATTACCAATAGAAATGTCATTCAAAACTGTGACTCTTATCCAAGACTTGGATAGCACGTCACATTGATACCTATCAACTTGCCATCGTCATTCACAACATCGCCTACAGAAAGTCTGGCTTCGGTGTTTGCCTTTGATATGACAATGATTGACTTTAGTGGTTTGGTTGCTTAAATTCGCATAATAGGTTGGTTAGGAATATGAAAGCTAACAACCTTACGAAAAACTTGATGAGTAGTTAACCAATCGATTCCTAAAATCACATCAAAGGCAAGTATTTTCAAAGAGATAAGATCGACAGGTAACGTGAAAGTGTCGATTTGAATCAAACAAGATTTACAAACAGTGGAGGCAACGAACGTTTTTGCTAATGAAGTTTCAATCGATAAGTCAAAGTCTAACTTCTCTAGAGTTAAATTTAAACGTTGAGCGTAAGTAAGAGAGATAAAAGAATGGGTAGAATCGGTATCTAATAAGGTATAGACTTCGCAAGAATTTATAATTAACTAACCCATGCTAACTTCGTTCGGGTCACTCGCTTTTTGAGAAGTCACGAAAAAACGCTTTTCCTGAAACCACCGACTTTGTTTTGTCCGTATCCGCCTTTGGTGCCACCGTCTCAGCTGGACTTGACTTTGGTGCACGACAAAATGGGGCTAGATGACCTTCTTTTCCACAATTGTAACATGCTTTGGACTGCATCGTGCAGCTTGGACTGATGTGTCCCTCCCCTCCACATTTGTAACGTACGACTGACGGTCGTTTTCCTTCCTTAACAGGTGCTAATGTTGTTGTTTTTCCATCGTTGTTAAACCTTCTCTTCTTGAAATTTCCACTTCTATTATCTTGGCCATGATTACCACCGAAGTGGTTACCATTCTTGGCATGATAATTTTCCCCACGATGGTTATCATTGTTCCGATGGCCATTGCCACCAGTACGATTATTATTGTGTTGCTGGTCATTACCTTTTGGTTGTGCTGACTCATTATCGCGCTCTAATAACTAAGCCCTATTCACAACATCTGAATACAAACACAATTTGTGAGAAATGAGGTATTGACGTATTTCGGGTTTCAAACCTCTTAGAAACATTCGCGTCATTCGCTCCTCATTATCGACCAAATGGGATGCAAACCGGGATAACTCTGCAAATTTAGCCTCGTATTGCGACACGGTCATATTGTTTTGATCCAACTTGATAAACTCCACCTTCTTCATGTGACGAATACTTTCGGGAAAGTACTTGTCGATGAACAGCTCTTGGAACTTCTCCCAAGACATCTTGAGTGCGTCAGGCTGGGTACGTTTTATAGATTCCCACCAGTAATTTGCCTCTTCACGCAACATAAAGGTGGCAAAGGGAACCTTTTGATCCTCGGAGCATCCCAAGACATCAAATATCTTGGTGATCTGCTTTAACCACGTCTTCGCCTTAAGTGGTTCTGGCTTTCCCAAAAACTCCGGTGGTCCCAGTTCCTTGAACTTCTTAGCGGTGACCACCCGTGAGTTGCCAGTGTTTCCACCTGTATTTTGAATATGAGTCTCTCTTGCCTGATGTTGCATGAATTGCATAAAGCCTCTGAACATCTCATCGTTCATCATCTGATCTGTGTTGTTATTTACCTGAGGATTATTGTCTTCCTGTTGCACATTATTCTGGGTATTAATCGTTGGTGACTCAACGGTCTCGTGTGCTTCATTGCTGATCTCAACATTTTTAAATGCCATTTTCAAATACTGCCACAAAATAAGGGTTAATTAACATATCACATATTATCCCTATACACTGTGTAGACACTCAAAATTTTTTGCACGCCTTTACTAACATTGCAGGAGGGCAGATTCGTCTTTCGAAGATAACCCTGGAAGACAGCTTACATCCATTCTGGATACTACTGGAAGTTTAGTTCCAACCCGGAACACAAACCGGGAATTTCATCTCGAACCTAAAACACACACCGGGAATGTCATTTCCAATCTCGGAGATAACCCCGAGGTACGGAGATCAAAAGACCAGAAACAACACCGGAGAGGACAGTTCTGTCTCGGCGATAACACCGCGATGCTCAGTTCCAGTCCCAGAAACAACACTGGGAGTAGCGACTCCATCCTTGGTGATAGCCCTAAGGGATGCCATGTCAGTTCCGGCGATAACTCCGTAAATGCTTGTTTCAAATACATGTGAATAACTTCAAGCTCAGACCTCCTGCCGAGGCACTCATACCTCAGACCCGGAGCTAACAACGGGCAGACATGCATACCCACAGATGACACTGAGGCATACAAACAAGCATTCCACTCTCAGATATAACCCTGAGCAATGTCTGCTTTCAGCTCAAACTAGCGATGACCCCGGTGAAGAGTCGAAACGTCATCTTACCGCCTCAACGTTTTCTCTCACAAGATGATATCGCGACATACAAACAAGTAGTCCAATCTCAGATGTAACCCTGAGCAACGTCTACTTTCAACTCAAACTGGTGATAACCCCAACGAAGAGTCAAACGTTATTTTGCCCCTTCAACACCTGTGCGTCGTCTCAACACTTCATACATACATACATCTAACGATGTCCCACAAGAACCGAGGAGTAACAATCCCGAGTGACTATTACGCATGACAGTACTTTGGATAGAATTTGAAGCTTGAAGACCATGGGCATGGACTCTTCTTCTTGATTTCGTACAACCTCTAATCCATGTCATTCCGTAACTCTCGACACAAGCGGTCCGAAGAAGGTCAGATATACCTCGTTCAGATGCTCGGATTGAAGTTCTGCAAGTTCGAGCAGATATTACAGTGCACGAGTGCACGTACTTTAAGACGACGGGACCTGCAAGGCCCGGATGCACCACGACCAGCCGCAGGTATAACTGCGGCTGCCGCAGGTGTACCTGCGACCATCAGTCTATAAATATGAGCCTTGGGGTCAGCCATTTGAGAGAGAGAATGAGAGAAAAAGGCGAGGAAACCCTGTCCATTTTACTCTGTATACACCCTTATTGAGTGTTTCCTCTTCTATAAACATCTGTTAGCTCACATATAGCTATCTTTTTATCCGGCGGGAGCTGAGTGTTTATCCACATAAAGTCATAGAAGTCTACTTTGGCAGCCCACTGTAAGCCTTCTCACATTTTATAAAGTTTTCTTCTCATATTAGCACACACTGTTATACACGTTGAGAGTCATGTTGTGTGCATTTGCCCAGACTTCGGTCCGTGGTTTTCATTTCTGTCTGTATATATATACTTATATATGTATATATCTCATATATGGACTAACATTATCGATTTATGCCTCAATTGAGCCTAGACTTCGGTCTGGAGCGTTTATCTACTTTTGTATATATATATATATATACTTATATATATAATTGTTGTCAGACATATCTGATGAGCCTGGATTTTACATCCGGTGCATTTACTCGCTTTATATATATATATATATATATATATATATATATATATATATATATATATATATATATATATACATTTCTGTTAGGCCTGGAGTTTCCTCCGTGGCCTTTTACAGCTTTATTTATATTTCGTCCTGCCTGGAGTTTACTTCGTGACAGTTGATTGCTTTTACAGCTTTATTTATATTTCGTCCCACCTGGAGTTTACTTCGTGGTGGTTGATTATGTCCATATATATATATTTACCGCTTTTATATATTTACATTTTTGATCCCCCATGGAGTTGCTTCGTGGTGGTTGATCAAGTCTGTATATATATATTTACAGCTTTTATATATATAACTGCTTACTACTTTCCATACAAACTGCAGTATCATGTGAGCCTAGGAATCATGTGATCACAGATTCAGTCTACTGAATTTAGATTCGGTTCCCATGATGAACATTTTTCAGCTGTGAGCAGCTTGTACATTACTTTTCAGTGTCTGAATTTCCTTGGATGGATGTCATGTCCGTGAGGAGTTTGGCACTGCTGTATATTATTTTCTCGAGAATGCCTCGCATCTCAAAAATAAAAGCAAACAAGCCGAACATTTAATAATAAAATAGAAGTATCAAAGGCCTCAATTACTATTGAGCACAGGGTTTCAAAAACCTCTTTTTATAAAACTTCATTGCTATATCTTATTTAAAATTGAATTTTTGTATAAATTCAAACCCTATGTATATAGGTGCGAACGAGGTACAACACTACTTCTAAATAATTGCACATTGATCCACACACACACACACATATTCATATAATAGTTTCTTTAAAAAGTGACAGTCATCGTGGTAACACAGATGTCGGGGGGTGCCTAACACCTTCCCTCCACATAATCAAGCCCCCGGACCCAAAATGAATCTCGATTTCACAGACCCGTTTAGTAGTGTCAAATCACTAGGTTAATGTGCAAACCTTTTTCAATTGCGTTGGTGCAACCAGTTAAATACACCAACTAGTGACTCTTAAAGTCAAATCGTCGACATTATACATGTCAGACCTTTTTCACTTATTTTTTCAAACAAATCTCACATTAACATGAGAACACCAAAGAACAAGTAATGAAAAGGGACACTCAAAAATCCCGACGTCGACAGGTGGCGACTCTGCTGGGGACTCCAGTAAGAGGGCTTAAGCCGCTATTACAAGCTTTTAAAAACTGGTATATGCTTGTGTGTGAATGTTGCATTTACATTTTTAATGAATGTGTACGAATGCATTTTTACTTACTGCACTATACTATATCTATATGCGATATTAGTGCTTCGCACATGTCATCATTTTCATAAACGGTGAGACACATTGTATGTGAATATATGTTGTGTGGTTCCTCCATCAGGAGACTATCCTGTCGGTGTTTAATTACTGGACTCGCAGGAAGAATAATTCCAGTGAGGCTCAGGAAAGGCACCACCCAGATTCGCTCCAATTGAAAGGCCGGATTACCTTCCCGTCAAGTAAATTGTGATGGTCTGGGAACCTTCATGCCAAAAAGCCGCGAGAGTAACCCTAAGATATATCAACCTCTGATAAACCAAATATGGAGGGAAGTTTCTTCATACTTTTCATTTTCAATTACTTGTAAAAGCATTTACTTATAATTTTATTCCATGTTCATCCATATGTAATGGAAAATATGAAGAATATTTGTGCATGCATGACATGTTATCAATTAACACCCGGTTTTGCAGGACAAAATTCCTAAAACAGACATGTTATGATAACATTTACATTACCCTAAGACTAAACTACGTAAGTCTTTTGTAGGGAAGCAATTGGGCCTGTTACCCGCTCAAAATCCAAAAAGGCCACGAGCCTACAGCCACTCATGTCTTCTTCTAACCAGTCTAATGCTGTTTCCCGAGAAGAATTTGACGGATTGAGTAAACAAATTACACACTTGGCTGTTCTACTGAAAGAATTGCACCAGTCCACTCAGGGTACGAAGATACCTACACATATAGCATCCTCTACACAAGGAGGAGTTCAAGGTCTGGAAAAAATAATTCCAGAACCTCAGTTGGATACGACTAACAAAGACCCTGAAAACACCCATCTTAAAGGAGATCCAGACACCGGTGATATCAGGAAGAAGGTCCTTCAAATGGAGGAAACTATCCGTGTTCTCAAAGGGATTGGAACACATGGCAGTGTTTCATATGCAGACCTTTTCATATTTCCTGGTGTTCATTTTCCAGAGAAATTCAAAACCCCTGATTTTGAAAAGTATGACGGATTAGGGGATCCTTATACACATTTAAAAGTGTTCATTGGAGAACTTGGATCTTATGAGGAAAATGAAAAGCTCAGAATGCAGCTGTTTCAGAAAAGTCTGACTGGAGAAGCCCGTTCATGGTATACAAGATTAGACAACTCAAAGATCCATAGCTGGGAAGAGCTGGCTCACGCCTTCCTCACTCAATATAGTTTTCAATCTCAGATGGCTCCTGACCGGTACCAAATTACCAAGGTCAAGAAACAGTCTAATGAGTCTTTCAGAGAGTACACTCAAAGGTGGAGGCGCCTTGCTGCTCAAGTTATTCCTTCTATGACGAAATCAGAAATGGTCATGACATTCATAGATGTACAGGAAGCTCCTTTCTATGAAAGAGTCTTAGCTGGTATTGGCAAACCATTCTCTGAAATGATTAAGCACGGAGAAATGGCTGAAATGGGATTGAAGTCCGGTAAAATTCAAGACCTAGCCGCTTTTAAAGCTGTTGTTGAGCACATCCAGTCTGGATCTTATGGAAACAATCCCCGGAGGGTCCATAAAAAGAAAGAGGAGGATGTTTCCTTGATACTACAAGGTCAAAAAGGCAATCAAAGCATGCCTATGCAAAGTAGAAACTACTCCCCTTTTCAATTACAATCTTCAAATCCTCCATTACCTAAAGGTGGAGATGCAAAGCATCCTCGAACTTTCACACCCTTAAGGGACTCACTCAAGAATATTCTTGCTCTTCTGACTGCTCAGAAGAAAATTACACATCTTCTTCCACCAGCCAACCCTAATGGGAGGGGTTTTAATGCTACTCGGAAATGTGCTTATCATGTCGGAGCACCTAGACATGATACTCAAGATTGTTGGGCCTTGAAACATAAGATCCAAGATTTAATAGACAACGGGGAGATCGTGGTCACCAAACTAGATCAACCTCATGTACAAGACAACCCTCTTCTTCAACACAAAGAAGAAGAGGTCAACATGATCAGTTGGAGCACTGGACAGGGTTCCAATTCTAATGGCGAGTCATCCCAAACCATCAAAGATAGTGTTGACAGATGGTATTATGCAAAGTTCCAATTTACAATGGAACGAAAGATGAAAGCTCTTTATAAACAAATTGAGCAACTGGCAGAACTGGTGACCCACCATCATTAAGTCACACGCCAATTAATCAGGCAAGAGAATGCCTTTCTCCTTCCTTTTGTTATGAATGCCTCTTCACCACCTTCAGAAAGTGAAGCTATGGAGGATAAGGTCGCAAAGAGAGCAATGCTAAAGCCCGTCGGGATTTTGCAAATCAAAGGGAATTTACCTATCTTGGCCAATATATGGAGGAGATACTGCAGATGTTGATCAACGAAGGAAGAATTACTTTCCTTCCCCCTCCAATCAATCCCCGCTCAAGACGTTTCAATTCTGATGAAGTGTGTCAATATCATTCACATTCTCGCGGTCACAGCACAGACAAATGATGGGAACTCCGCCATCTCATTCAGAATCTTATTGATAGCGGTGTCCTGCAAATAGCAGATGATTACACTGTGCAACTTAAGGGTGGGAATGCATGTCCTACCAAATGGAAGGGATCAGTAGCAGTTATATCTGAAGTGAATGATGAGACTGTCAAAGTATTTTCCATACAACCAATTCAACTCGAAGGAGCTGACAAACCTTTGAAAGTGGTCGCACCAGAGCCAATTTCTTTACCTTTCAGACCACAATATCCTGTTGTCAGCTTACATAAAGTTCCATGGAATTATGGAGAAGCTAAAGGATCCACGTCTCATACTACTGCTACAGTGTCGAAGGAAAATCCACTGTATTTTCCTCAACGGGTTATGAAACCTACTTGCGAAGCAAAGGGGAAGATTCCCATGGAGAAGATTGAAAAATTCCTCCGCACTATGGGCCACAATGAAGCCAAAGTGGTTTTAAGCTTGCGAGAAGCTCCACACCAGATATCTATACTGGACTTGGTTTTCTCTTCCTAGGATCATCGGAAGATCTTACTGAAGGTTTTGGAAGAAGCCTACTTGCCAAAATCAGTGGATATGGAAAATTTTTAACATTTGGTTAACCACATTTTCAACAACAATGTGATATCCTTCACTGATGATGACATACCGCTCGAAGGGACCGGTCATTGCAAGCCATTGTACATTATAATTTTGTCTTCCGGGTACATGGTAGCTGAAGTTTTGATAGATGGAGGCTCATCTCTAAATATCTGTCCTTATGCCACCTTGATAAAGATGAATGTCAATCTCAAGCGGATCCAAAGCAGCCATACGGTTATCAGAGCTTTTGATGGATCCTGACAAAATACCATTGGAAAGATTGAGTTGCCAATTGAGATTGGTCGAAATACATTCAATGTATCCTTCCACGTCCTCAAGATAGATTCAGGATACAACCTTCTATTGGGGAGACCATGAATACACATGGCTGGAGCCGTTCCCTCCACGCTACATCAATAGCTCAAATACATTATCAACAACAGTCTAGTTACTGTCAACACTGAGCCGGAATGTCTTGAACAAGGAGATCTGCCAATCATCAGTTTCAACTCTAAATTTGAGCCGGCCAGTTTTCGTACTCTGGAAGTGAGTACCACGCAATACCATTCTATTGGAGCGCCACTTCCCATACCCAGGATTTCTGCCGAAGTTATGCCGGCCACTCAAGAAATGATGTCATTGATTATCAACCTGGACAAGGGCTTGGTAAAGATAAGCAGGGTATTAAGCACCCTATCCAAGTGTTCAGCCAAATTGGAACAACCGGACTAGGCTACTCTGTCAGTTCCAGTCACATGAATCCTCATAAGCACAAGCAAAAGAGGTGCTGATTCCTGATCCTGAAGTGAAAGAAAAGGAATGAAAATGAAAACATGACATTGCCTTGATGATGACAGGCATACGCATCATTGCTCATGATGAACATACAAATAGATACACCCCAGACGATGATTGCCCAGATGTCATGGTTATCATTTGGGAAAAGGAGGACAATGACGATCCTTCCATCACTGCAGTCCATCAAGACTTTGCCCTCGACAATTGGAGCAGCACTCCATACATTGGTCGTCGAGGGTAAAATGGGCAAAAAAATCCCTCTGCCTTGTAGATAACTTTAATTGCTTGCTTTCCTTTACAGTACTAGCAGTTATTTTATCAAGTACATGTTAACACTTTTGTATGATCGAACAGTTGCATATATTAAATGAAAGCATATTCTGTTTCAGGACTCTGAATTTAGATGTGTCTGTGTTTGCTGATGAGGTGCCTTCTCTCCACAAGGACTGTAACTTTGATGAAAAGTTGGATTCAGACTTGATGGACATCCAAGAGGACATTGAGACACCTCAGGAGATTAAGGAATGGGTCGCAGACAAACCCAAACCCAATCTTGATCAAACCACTTCTTTCAATCTTGGAACATTAGACAACCCTAAGCTAATCTAGATTGGTTCAGACCTTACCACAAATCAGCGGAATGACATGGTTGCACTATTAACCCAATTCCAGGATGTGTTTGCATGGTCTCATGAAGACATGGTGGGTTTATCCATTGACATTGTTCTTCATCGCCTTCCCATCAAAGAAGGATTCAAGCCAGTTAGGCAAAAACTCAGGCGATTGAAACCTAAATGGAGTTTAAAAGTTAAAGAAGAAATTGTGAAACAATTTCAAGCTGGCATCATCATGGTGTCTACATATCCAGAGTGGATATCCAACATTGTTCTCGTGCCTAAACCAGGAGGAAAGGTGCAAGTCTGCGTGTATTACCGGGATTTGAACAAAGCTTGCCTTAAAGATAGCTTTCCCGTGCCATTTATCCTCATTCTTGTTGACAATACTGCTCAATAAGGCATGTACTCCTTTTCTGATTGCTTTGTGGGGTACCATCAAATTATGGTCGCTGAGGAAGATCGTGGGAAAACTGCTTTCATCACGCCTTGGGGAATATTTTGCTACAGACGGTTGTCATTCAGCCTCATCAATGCCAGGGCAACCTATCAGCGAGCTATGATGGCTATTTTACACGATTTAATGCACAAAGAGATAGAGATCTACATGGATGACATCATCGTTAAATCCCGGAAGGAGGATGACCACTTAGACCATCTTAGAAAACTTTTCAACAGGTTGCGTAAGTACAACTTGAAGTTGAATCCAGCCAAGTGCGCATTTGGTGTTAAGTCAGGCAAGTTGTTAGGTTTCCTAGTCAGCCACAAAGGGATTGAACTGGATCCTACCAAAATCCAGGCCATCAAAAAAATGCCCATTCCTCAGACAGAGAAGGAAATACGAGGATTTTTTGGAAGAATTAACTTCATTAGCAGGTTCATTTCTCAACTCACAGCAACCTGTGAGCCTATTTTCAAGCTGTTAAGGAAGAACTCCTCCATGAAATGGAACGATGAGTGCCAGAAAGTCTTCCTTACCATTAAAGAGCAACTGATTAACGCTCTTATTTTGGTACCTTCCAGGGATGATATTCCCTTATTCATGTACCTGTCCATAAATGACAATGCCATGGGCTGTATGCTGGGGCAAAAAGACGATAGAGGCTAAGAACGAGCTATCTATTACCTCAGCAAAACATTCAGCATCAGTGAACATAAGTACACTCTGATTGAGAAGACTTGTTATGATTTAGCATGGGTTTCCATGAGGTTACAACATTACCTCTATGGTTATACAACCCATCTCATATCCAGCATGGATCCTCTCAAGTATGTGTTCAGCAAGCCCATACTGAATTATCGTCTACGTGACGCAAAAGTCTGTCAAAGGTCAAGGAATTGCGGATCAACTGGCCGCCGCACCTGCAGGGGACTACAAACCCTTGGAAACATACTTCCCCGATGAGGGGGTAATGATAGTTCAGCTGCAACATCAGTACGATACATGCCGTACATGGAAAATGTATTTTGATGGAGCTGTTAATGCAGAAGGCTCTAGAGCTGGAGCAGTTCTAATATCCAGTACGGGGGAGCAGTATCCCGTCGCCATCAAATTGCAGTTTGTCAGCACCAACAACTCAGCTGAGTATGAAGGCTATATCATGGGATTAAAACTTATCTGTTCAATGGGCGTCAGGCGGTTAAATGTCTTTGGGGATTTTGAATTGGTAATCAGACAATCCACAGGAATCTATCAAACCAAAGAATTACATTTGTTGCCTTACCATCGAAAAGTTTTACAGATGGCTTTGGAGTTCAAAGAAATCTCCTTTCTACACATTCCTCGTAATAGGAATGATTTTGCAGATGCATTAGTAACATTGGCCTCCTTGGTTTACATACTTGACAAGGAAAATATGCCAAGCATCACGTTTGCTCTGAAAAAAGCCCCAGTCTATGGGAATTATGTCAGAGAAGTATCGGATGAACTACCTCCCATCCATAACCCTTGGTATCAATGAATCAAGGAGTATCTACGAAATGGATCTACACCCGCTGAGGCGAGCCTAACTGAGAAGAGGCGGATTCATCGACTTGCTATGAAATTCTACCTGAGCGGAGATGCACTCTATAAAAGAGATGCTGGATTAGGTCTCCTCAGATGTCTAGATAAAGACCAAGCTCAGAGACTCATGGATGAGATCCATGGTGGAGTATGTGGCCCTCACATGAGCGGACCCCTACTTGTCAAGAAGATCCTCAGGACAGGGCATTATTGGCTTACACTCAAGGCTGACTGTGATGATCACGTCAAGAGGTGTTATCAATGACAGATTCATGGGAATGCTATCCACGCCCCTCCAAGGGAACTCCACAATATGAGTTCGCCATGTCCCTTCTCAATGTGGGGAATGGAGGTGATCGGGCCCATTGAGCCCAAAGCCAGTAATAGACATCGATTCATATTCACCATGATCAACTACTTCACCAAATAGGTAGAAGCAGCCTAGGGTTACTAAAGAAGTTATCATTGTTTTCATCAGAAACAATGTCATCTGTCAATATGGACAACCAGAGGTCATTGTGTCAGACAATGCTAAGAACCTCAACAACAAAATAATGGAGGAGTTATGCAAAAAATTCCACATCAAACACCTCAACTCCGTCATCTACCATCCAAAGATGAATGGTGCTGTTGAAGCGGCTAATAAAAACATCAAAAAGATCATGCAGAAAATGTCCGCCAATCACAAAGGATGGCCTGACCTCTTGCCTCTGACTTTATTAGCCTACAGAACTTCCATGCGAACTTCCACTAGGGCAACCCCCTACTCATTAGCCTATGGGATGGAAGCAGTGCTCCCCATAGAGGTGGAAATGGAATCCCTCAGAGTATTGATGGATGCTCAGTTAAGTGAAGACCAATGGGTACAAGACAAGTATCACCAATTGTCTCTAATAGACGAAAGGCGAACCGCGGCGATCTTCCATGGTCAGTTATATCAACAAAGGATCGCACGATCCTACAACAGAAAAGTCTGACTGCGGCAGTTCAAACAATATGACTTGGTTTTAAAGAAGATCATTGACAACTAAGATCAATCTAAGGGAAAATTCGCTCTTAACTGGGAAGGCCCATTTGTTGTCAGGAGGTATTGACAGGAGGTGCTCTCAGATTGCAGGAAATGGATGACGATGAATTTCCACAACTTATCAACTCGGAGACCATGAAACGGTACTATGTCTGAAGTTACCATCAAATAAACATCTTGGTTTTGATCATCAAATCACCAGTCATCCCGGTTTTGAACCCTCTCTTTTTTATATAATCTTCTGCCCCTCAGGGAAACATACACTTCAAGCCAGCAGCCTGATTTTACCTCAGTTCAAACCTTTCACAATTTCGATTATCCTGAAGACGGGATTAAACTTTCACATCTGCAGTTTATCCTGAAGACGGGATTAAACTTTTTCACCTACAGTTTATCCTAAAGACGGGATCAAATTTTTCTACGCTTGCAGTTTGTCCTGAAGACGGGATCAAACTTTTTACACACCTGCAGTTTGTCCCCATTATGGGATCAAACTTTCTTCTCCCCGCAGTATAGCCTGCACATGGGATTCACGTTTCTCTTTATCTGCGATTCGTCCTGAGGGGCGAACTATGTCGACCTGATCTCCTCTTCAATAGGAGTACGTAGGCAACCATATGCTATATGGCCCGGCCACAACAAAAAAAACAACAAAAACATTTCTGCCCTTTCTTCACAAAAAACAACAAAAATATTTCTACACCTATCTGCCTTTCACATTCAGCGTTGAACCTCTTACACCAGCTTCGAACTACGCAGACTTGATTTCCTCTTCAATAGGAGTACGTAGGCAACCATTTATGGTTCAATCTAACCCCTACCAAAACAAAAATTCTTGTCACACGGTACTGGGGTCAACCTTCAATTCACCACATTTCATCAGTTTCAGATCAAAGGGATGGAATTACCCAACCTTTTCTCACAAATAGAAGATTCGATGACCATCTAAGCTACGATCACGCCTCAAAGAGCAATTCCAACCCATAAGAGATGGAATTAACTAGGCTTCTCACAAATAGAAGTAATGGCGACCATCTGTGGTATGGTCAATCTCAGTGAGGAAGAAACCACCCTCCTCTCCACTTTTCCATACAGATACCAGTCCCAAGACACCAAAGATGGTAGGGATATATAGAAATCAATGATCCATTCTGAGAGATCTTGCGACGTCTCAATGTCCACCTATCAAGGATAAGTTCAGAATGCATCATGATCACAAGGCCCTGAAGAAACAGGCAAATATCAAGCAAGTATCAAGGCATAACTAAAAGGGAAGTGAATCAAAATATATTTCCCTGCCATACACAATACTGTTTGATATATACATCTGTGTAGTACATGAAAAAATGGCTAAGCTAGTCTGTGCAGGCTATCTACAGATCTGTGTGCATGCGAACTATCAGATCTAACATGTAAGACCCCAACTTTTTAATAAATATGATTTTTTTTATAAATATCATTTTTAAATATTATGAAATGAATTTGATATAATGTTATAGTTGTGGGTAATATTTATAAATTTTGTAAAGTACGCAAGTTGTTATATAATATTCGATTGGTCGGGGAATATTCATTTTAACAGGGAATATTCGTACGACGACACAATTATTGGTAGACCCCACAACGGAATTATTGTCGGATTGAGAAAACGAAAAAAATATTTTTATGAAAATAACGGCGAAAGTTTTACAGTTAAAACTATTGAACTACTCGGTAGTAAAAGTACAATAATACGCGTGGTTGCATAGTAGCACACGGTATTGATGATTGATGCTTACGTGAGAAGTCACTCAGTTTTGTTCAATTATTGCTTCAGTAATTTTTGCATAGTATCTCACGTTATTTGATTCAATTATTGTCAATATTTTATATATTATTAAATCAATAATTGAGATGATAGAGTTATTAATATTATTATTTGCAATATTAACGATGTCTAGAAGTTCTGTCAAGGAGAGGTTTGGTCACCTAATTGCGCGCTAATAGGGAGAAATCCTTATTGAAAAGCCCCCTCTTTCCTGGGAACGACCTGGTCGATTAATATTGTGAATTATAATAATAATGATAAATGTTGTTAGATATACTGAGGTGTCTTTTTATGAAGTCACAGAAGTTTATATATATATATATATATATATATATATATATATATATATATATATATATTATATATAAATTTTGTTTTATTAGTATTATTAATGTAATAAAACAGAAAAGTTTTTTATTTAAAACATAAAACTTTTATAAAGTTATTTGTTTTATTAGACAATAATTAGAATATATTATATTCTATTATGCATAGTATTTTGCATAGTAAAATCTTTTTATATGAAACAGAATACTTTTATAAAGTTATTTATTTTATTAGACAATAATTAGAATATATTATATTTTATTATTCATAGTGTTTGTATAGTGCATGCATAGTATTTGTATAGTAAAATATTTTTATATAAAACAGAATACTTTTTATAAAGTTTTATTTTATTTGATTATAAATAGAATATATTATATTTTATTGCATAGTGCAGCATAGTATCCTTTCTATTTTTCTATAAATAGGATGCTTAGTTAGAATTAAAAACCACACCAGAAGTTCAGAGATTTTTTCTATAATCTTGAGCGTATTTCTTTAGAGTTTTAAGAAGCTTTGAGCGTAGTGCAAGTTTTCTACAAGAATATCCTCGCCCTACCAGTCGGAATACTCTTCTTTTACGGTAAGGGGTATTATTTCTTTCTTTTGTCTTCATGAATAGAACTTCTGTTATTCCATTCTTTGTTATTATGTTGGAATAACTTGTCTATGCGAAGTACCTCATACTTGGTGAAATTCTTCTGTTATTCCATTCTTTATTATTATGTTGGAATAACCTGTCTATGCGAAGTACCGCATACATGGTGAAATTCTTCTGTTATTTCATTCTTTATTATTCTATTGGAACATCCTGTCTGTGCGTTTACGCATGACCTGGTTCTGTTGTTTATGATTCTATTGGAATATCCTGTCTGTGAGTTTACGCATGACCTGGTTCCATTATTTATTATTCTGTTGGAATATCATGTCTGTGCGTTTACGCATGACCTGGTTCCATTATTTATTATTCTGTTGGAATAATCTGTCTGTGCGGTCTATCGCATGCCTGGTGATTTCTTTTGTTATTCCATTCTTTATTATACTCAGTTGGTTAAAGTTTTGGCTTTTATACTCCATGAAATTAGTGGAATATCCTTGATATTTGCGCTTCATCTAGTATCTTTTCATGGAAATATTCTTCTGAGCATTCTTGAGTTTTACCCCACAAAGCAATATCATGTTGACAATTTGGACGTTATTGGTTCCTGGATAAATTAATTCTTGAACTTGTTTTATTGAATTCTTATATCATTGTCATCATTCTCATGTTTATATTATGTTAAAAGTCATCTGTGGCCTGTAGTGCATAGATGGACTTGGTATGATTATGACTAGGGATTATTCGGTATAATTATGACCCTAATGTTACAAATGATGTGGTAAAAGTCCTCATTGGCCCTTAGTGCATTGATGGACAGTTGTTGGCATGATCATGACCATTGATGAATACACGAATATCCTTGGCCCGTAGTGCATGGATAATTTGTGGTTGTGATACTAATGAATATTCTTGGCCGTAGTGCAGGGATGATGTGGTTTATTTATTAAGCTGAGTCTCAGCGATAAAAGTGATGAAAAACCTTTTTAAATCATAAAAGATAGTAAATTTTATTCTCTACTTGACTCTTTTAATGGATTGCTTGTTCCGCTGCAGTTAAACTTGATGTCTATTGTATTTTATCAGTTTAACATTGTTGAAGGCTAATGATAATTTATTCTGCATTATCTTAGTCATAATATTTCTTACTGGGCTAGTTGAGCTCACCCTTTTACTTTCATTGTTCTCTTCAGGAAATGAGAACGTAGCAGAGACTAGTCGGGGAACGGAGTGACGGGACAGACGATAACATTAGTAGTCCTCACTATTCTATGAAATAGTGTGTTAATAAATGTATTGAGGACTTATTTTGAGTTTTAATACTGTCTAGAAGATAATATTTGTATTAAAACTCATAGCTCATGTTGTATATTTAAGATTGTATTTGTATTCTGTACCATGTATTTGGCGACTCAGAATAGGTGATGTATACCTATTTTTGGGGGCGTCACAGTTAGTATCAAAGATTATGGATATGATCCCTGGCGAAGATGTGAGACAAGAACTAGGAGGGGAGAGACGGGGAATTCCTTCGCTAGTATGACCTACCTAAGTTTATTTGGTATTTAATTGGTCGATCAGAGTATAGGGATAATATATGATATGTTAATTAACCCTTATTTTGTGGCAGTATTTGAAAATGACATCCGAGAATGTTGAGAACATCAATGGAGCACAGGAGACCGTTGAGTCTCCACAGATCAATAATCAGGATAATGTGCATCAGAAAGGCGACAATACTCAGGCAAACAACAACACGGACCAGATGATGAACGATGGAATGTTCAGAGGCTTTATGCAATTCATGCAACATCAGGCAAGAGCGGCTCCTGTCCAAAATGCAGGTGGAAACACTGGCAACTCTCGGACGGTCACCGCTAAGCATTTCAAGGAACTGGGACCACCGGAGTTTTTTGGAGAGCCAAAACCACTTAAGGCGGAGATGTGGATAAATCAGGTCAACAAGATATTTGATGTCTTGGGATTCTCCGAGGAGCAAAAGGTTTCCTTTGCCACCTTCATGTTGCAGGCAGAGGCAGATTACTGGTGGGAATCTGTAAAGCGTATTCAACCTGCTGCACTGAAGATGTCTTGGGAGAAGTTCCAAGAACTGTTCAACGACAAGTACTTTCCTGAAAGTATTCGTCACATGAAAGAGGTAGAGTTCATCAAGCTGGAGCAAAGCAACATGACCGTGTCGCGGTACGAAGCCAAGTTTGCCTAGTTGTCCCAGTTTGCGTCTCATTTGGTTGATAATGAGGAGAAAATGACGCGAATATTTCTAAGAGGTTTGAAACCCTAGATACGTCAATATCTTATCTCTCATAAACTGTGTTTGTATTCAGATGTTGTTAATAGGGCTCAGTTATTGGAGCGCGATAATGAGTCAACCCAACTAAAAGAGAGCAGCCGACAAAATGATAATACCAGTGATAATAGTCACCGAAGCGGTGACAATAAGCATGGAGGGAATCAACATGCCAGAAATGGTAACCACTTCGGTGGTAATCATGGCCAAAACAATACGAATGAACATTTCAAGAAGAGGAGATTCAACAATAATGGGAAGACGTCAGCATCAACACCTGTCGTTAAGGAAGGAGAATGACCACCTATCATATGTTTCAAATGTTGAGGAGAGGGACATATCAGTCCAAACTGCGCGATGCCATCCAAAGCATGTTATAATTGTGGAAGAGAAGGTCACTTGGCCCGATTTTGTTGTGCACCGAAGACAAGTCCAGCTGGGATGGAGGCATCAAAGGTCGTCCTAGACAAGACAAAACCGGTAGTTCAAGGGAGAGCGTTTGTCATGACCTCCCAGAAAGTAATGAACCCGAACGAGGTCATCACAGGTAAGCCTATCATAAACTCTAGCGAAGTTTATACCTTATTTGATACCGGTTCTATCCATTCTTTTATTTCTCCTATTTGCGCTCAACGTTTAAATTTGACTCCGGAGAAATTGGACTTTGATTTATCTGTTGAAACTCCATTGGGAGAAACCTTAATTACATCCACTGTTTATAAGTCTTGTTTGGTTCAAATCAATACCCTCACATTACCTGTCAATCTTATTTCTTTAAAAATACTTGCATTTGATGTGATTCTAGGGATTGATTGGTTAACTACTCATCATGCAAAAATTGATTGTTTTCGTAAGGTTGTTAGCTTTCATATTCCTAACCAACCTATTATGCAAATTCAAGCAACTAAACCATTAAAATCAATCATTTTCATCTCAAGCCATAAAGCTATTCGTTTATTGAAAAATGGATGTCAAGCTTTCTTAGCTCATGTCACGGATTTAAACAAAAATACGTCAGTTTTGAATGATATCTCTATTGTTAATAAATTTCATGACGTATTCCCTGAAGAACTTTTTATCGACCTTGAACCTGGTACAAAACCTATTTCCAAAACTCCATATCGAATGGCTCCTACTGAACTTCAGGAGTTAAAGACCCAACTGCAAGAATTGTTAGACATCGGTTTCATTCGTCCTAGTACGTCTCTTTGGGGTGCTCCTGTTCTATTCATGAAGAAGAAAGATGGGAGTATGCGACTTTGTATTGATTATCGGGAGTTGAATCATGTCACCATCAAAAATAGGTACCCATTGCCACGTATTGATGACCTGTTTAACCAGTTGCAAGGAGCCTAATTCTTTTCAAAGATTGATCTTCGTTTCGGATATCACCAATTGAAGATTAGAACCGACGACATTCCAAAGACGGCTTTCAGAACTCGGTACGGGCATTATGAATTCCTAGTCATGTCCTTTGGATTGACTAATGCTCCTGCTGCCTTCATGGATATGATGAACCGAGTATTCAAGGAATATTTGGATCACTTTGTGGTTGTCTTTATTGATGACATCCTTATTTATTCCAAAAGCCGTGAAGATCATGAGCAACACTTGAGGATGATACTCCAAAAGCTTTGTGAATATAAGCTTTATTCCAAGTTAAAGAAATGCAAGTTCTGGCTTGAGGAAGTAGCATTCCTTGGGCACGTAGTATCAAGACATAGAATATCTGTTGACCCATCAAAGATTGAAGCTATTCAAAGATGTGAGCAACCTAAATCAGTGATCGAAGTACGTAGCTTTCTCGGCTTAGCTGGTTATTATCGGAGATTCGTAGAAGGGTTTTCTCGAATCGCTACTCCATTAACTCAGCTGACTCGAAAAGTTATAAAATTCGGTTGGAACGAGGAATGTGAGAAGAGTTTTCAAGAACTCAAACCGAGACTCATTTCAACACCTGTTCTGACAATACCATCTGGCTCGGAAGGATTTGTCATCTACAGTGATGCTTTGGACAAAGGGTTAGGATGTGTTCTCATGCAACATGGGAAAGTCATAGCCTATGCCTCTCGACAACTCGAGGAATATGAGAGGAATTATCCTACTCATGATCTAGAGTTGGCAGCTGTTGTTTTCGCACTTAAAATTTGGAGGCATTACTTGTATTGGGAGAAAGTGGAAATATTTACGGATCATAAAAGCCTCAAATATTTCTTCACTCAAAAGGAACTCAACATGCGACAACGACATTGACTTGAACTGTTGAAAGATTATGATCATACCATCCAATACCATCCTGGAAAAGTGAACGTGTTAGCTGATGCATTGAGTAGAAGATCATATGCGGTTACGAGTGCGATATTGACAACGCAAAGGCCCATTTTGTGTGACTTGCAAAAGATGGAGATAGAGTTAAAGACTCCAAGGACCCATGTGATGATGACGAATATACGAGTAGAACCAACTTTAATTGATAAAGTTAAAGCTGCTCAAGTTACAGATCTGGAGCTGATGCGTATGAGGAAGAAGGTGTAAGAAGGTGGTATGCCGGAAGCAAGAATCGATGAAGAAGGAATACTTCGAGTCAACTCCAGACTTTGTGTTCCTAACAACCCTGATTTAAAGAATAAAATCATGATGGAGGCGCACAATACACCGTTTGCAATCCATCATGGGAGTACCAAAATGTATTGTGATCTTCGTCATACATTTTAGTGGAGCAATATGAAGAGAGAGATAGCGCTATTTATCTCAAAGTGTCTAACTTGTCAACAAGTCAAGGCGGAGCATCAAGTACCAAAAGGTCCATTGCAACCACTTAAAATTCTAGAATGGAAGTGGGAGCATGTTACCATGGATTTCGTTACTGGTCTTCCCAAGGTTTCTCAAGGCATAGATGCAATTTGGGTCATTGTTGATAGATTGACCAATTCTACTCATTTCTTACCAATACGAGAAACTTATACACTTGAACGTCTTGCTCGTATGTAAGCAATTTTGATCGTCTTTGAGCTGAGAATCTTTCTTTCCGCATATGTAACCACACCCAATCTCCCGGTTCAAATATAACTTGATGTCGACCCTTGTTGGCCTGTTTAGCATATTGCTCTATCTTCCACTCAATGTTGAGTCTAACCTTCATATGTATCTGCTTAAAAAATTCAGACTGAAAGTCGAATAATAATCTAGAAGGGGAGTTGAATATATTATTGCAGGTTAAAAATTATATTAGGCCTTTTTTGAATTTTTTAGTAATTAATTTGTAGTTTTAGTAATTAATATGCAAGATAATTAAAATTCAATCACATAATGCGCAGAGATTTATATGGTTCACAACATACACTCCTTGGTATGTTGCTACATCCAGTCTCAAGTCCCTACTTGGAACTTGAGATCCTATTACTATCAGTAATAACAACACCTTCAATAGGCGGAGAAACTTTTACAAAGTTTTATAGACAAACTTCTAACTTTTTCAACTATTCTATCTTGGACAGCAAGCTCCCCGCTCCCTGCTCCCTCCTCAAGTTTAGTTGTTCCTCCTTTCGAGTTCAGTTCTATTCTATGATTTGATCTTAAAACAACAGCTTCTTCCTTACCTCGCAAGTACACTAGAGACCCAATTTCCCACTAACTTCTCTAAGACTCTGGTCTTGGTCGAATAATTACTCGTCTTTCTCACAGGTACATAAAATAAACTAACTCTGACTTTTTTTCTTTTACAAATAAATGTACAGATGGGTGCTGTGACGCCCCCAAAATAGGTATACATCACCCATCTTGAGTCGCCAAATACATGATACAGAAATCAAATACAAACTTCTTTAATACAACTGTCGTGTAAAATACGACAAAACATAGCTGAGTTTTTACATGAATATTGTCTCATAGATAATATCCAAACTCAAATTCAATCCTCATTACATTTATTATCACACTAAGTAGTGAGGACTACTAAAATAACCATCTCAGACCGTCACTCCATTCCCCGACTAGTCCCGGCTACGTTCTCATTTCCTGAAGAGAACAATGAGAGTAAAGGGTGAGCTCAACTAGCTCAATAAGAAATATTATGACTAAGATAATGCAGAATAAATTATCATTAGCCTTCAACAGTGTTAAACTGATAAAATACAATAAATATCAAGTTTAACTGCAGCGGAACAAGCAATCCATTAGAAGAGTCAAGTAGAGCATGATATCTACTATCTTCTATGATTTAAAAAGTTTTTCATCCACTTTATCGCTGAGACTCAGCTTAATAAATAAACCACATCATCGAATCATCCCTGCACTACGGGCCAAAGATATTCATGTAATCATCAATGGTCATGATTATACCGAATAATCCCAAGTCATAATCATACCAACAACTCTCCATCAATGCACTACGGGCCAATGAGGACTTTTACCACATCATTTGTAACATTACGGGTCATGATTATACCGAATGATCCATGGTCATAATCATACCAATCAACAGTCCATCTATGCACGTAAGCCAAAGATGACTTTCATCATAATATAAGCATAAGGATGATGACAATAATATAAGCATTAATCAAACGAAATCAAGGATAAATATTAAAGGTTTTAAATTTATCCAGAGTTTAAAAATATCCAAATTGTCAACATGATACTGCTTTGTGGAGTAAAATTCAAGAATAATATTTATGTATCAAAAATAATTTGGACAGAAAAAAATATATTTTTCGGGTGAATAGTACCTTGTGAATAGTACCCCGACATGAAAAGTGCCATAAATACCCGAGTGAATAATATTTGTGTGAATAGTAATCGGGTGAATAGTAACTCATGAATAGTAATTCGTAAATAGTACTCCGGCATGAAAAGTGCCCCGAATACCCGAGTGAATAATATTCGAGTGAATAGTAATTGGGTGAATAGTAACTCGTAAATAGTAACTTATGAATACTATCCTGGCATGAAAAGATCAATAATTATCAAGAAAGCTCAGAATAATATTTTCATGAAAAGATACTGGATGAAGCGCAAATATAATGGATATTCTACTAATTTCTCAGAGTATAGAAGCAATACTTTAACAAAATGAGGGTATAATCAGAAATATGAGACGAAATAATATTACTCACATATTGCAGAGTATGGAAGAAAATATTATTCCTTATGAATACTGAACAAAAATAATATCCCTTACGAATACGAAAGAAATAATACCTCGTACCTTAGTAGAAGACTGAGTAATGCAATAGTGAAGTAGCAGAATACTCTTCTTCTTTTCCTCTATAGCTTCTTTCTCTATAGCTTCTCTCTCTATAATTGCTCTTGTGAGTCTTAGTGAATTGGTGAGAATGAAAGAAGAATGAGCTTCTATTTATAGGAAAACATAGTTTCGATAATTACACGTTTTGGGACTCGAATTATTACAGTATAGTACCTTCATCTTTTCTTTTATTTTTAATTTAGTCCTACAAGTATTATCAAACTTGCACTACCTCCCCTAATAGTACATCATGTGAATCAATAGTACAGTCATGTGAATCAATAGTTCTATACATGTGAAAAAAATAGTTATAGTATAGTACCTTCATCTATACCTCTATTTTTAATTTAGTCATGCAAGTATTATCAATCTTACACCACCTCCCCTAATAGTACATGCATGTGAATCAATAGTACATACATGTGAATAAATAGTTATAAGCATGTGAATTAATCGCAATTAATTGCTCATTTATCCAATTAATTACCCGATTGGTCAATATAACTTTATCGAAGTAAATGCCAATTTCCATTAACACTAATAATCCCCACACAATAAAAATATCAATTTTATCTTTAATCAACACGAACTTATTCATCATTATTATTATAACTCACAATATTTAACAATCAGATAATTCTCAAGAAAGAGGGGGCTTTTCGATAATGATTTTTCCCTACTGGCGCGCAATTAGGTGATCAAACCCCTTTCCTCGACAGAACTTTTTAGACATCGTCAATAATGCAAATAATAATATGAATAACTTTGTCGTCTCAATTATTGATTTAATAATATAAAATATTATGCATATGATACTGTGACAATAATTGAATCAATAATATGAGAGATATTATGCAACAATTACTGTAGCAATAATTGAGTATAATTAAGTGACTTCTCACGTAAGCATCAATAATCAATCCTGTGTGCTATTATGCAACCACGCGTATTACTTTAATTTTACCACCGGGTAGTTCAACAGTTTAACGGTAAAACTTTCGCCATTATTTTTATAAAAAGATATTTCTGTCATTTTCTAACTACGACAAAACTTCCGTTGTGGGGTCCACCAATGATTGTGTCGTCATACGAATATTCCCTGTTAAAACAAATATTCTCCGACCAATAGAATATTTTCTAACAACTTGCTTACTTTGCAAAATTTGTAAATATTACCCACAATTATAACATTATATCATATCGACACCATAATATTCAAAAATATATTTCGAAAAAAATTATTCTTCATTTATAAAAGTTGGGGTCTTACATGTGCTTCTCAAATAAGCAGATATTAATTTAAGAACAAATATATAAAAGTTCAAAGACTTTTATTTAAAAAAAAATTACTTCTTTGAAAGCAGATAGAAATTTATGTTTAGATCAAATGATGCTTCTGATTAAGCAAAAATATAAAATATGCACAGTTATAAAAGTTCAAGTAACTTTTATGTTTTCGAGAGATGCTTCTTGAATAAGCAGATATGTCAATTTTAGCTTTAGCTCAATAATGCTTCGGTTTAAGCAGCTAAATTTTTTAATGCACTTTATAAAGAATTATTAACTCTTTAAAATAAAGTGGATTAAATAAAATTGTTTCTCAGATAATCCTTAACAAGCATTATATGAAAGATGTTTATATATCAATACTTGTATAAAAAGAATAAATCAATTCAAACAACATTTATCAAGTATAATATTTAAATCAGTTAAGCACAAACTGATATAACAAATATTATTGTTTAACTCAGATAATATATAAGAATATTTTATCTATTATGTGAACTTTATAAATAATGTCACTTAGTACTATAAGGAATCGTACGGTTCGAATTCCTCTTGGTAGAGATCTTCGTAGCCTTGTGGCGTCTAAGTAGGATAAAATTTATAATTTTCAAAATTGATATTTATATAAATATTTTTAATAAATCACAACGATTCTCAAATTCAGTTCGGATGACTACTTTTTTTTGGAGTAGTATCTCAATGTCGTTTTGAGCTATCAAGTGTCGTATCTATTTTACGATATTTATATAAATACTGTCGATAAAAGATTACTAAAGACTATAAGGAATCGTACGGTTCGAATTCCTCTCCGTAGAGGTGTATCTCCGTAGCCTTGTGGCGCCCAAATATCCTTTTATTTGACAAATAGATAAAATATATATATATATATATATATATATATATATATATATATATATAAAGCAAGTAAAAAATAATTCAACAGAAGTAAAATTCAAATGACTTATCTCAATACTTGGACCAATTTTCTCCTCTAAAAATAATTAGAATTTTTGTAAGAAGAGATATAAAGCTTTTAGAGAGAATGTAGGCAAGGAGAATATGCTTTGTTTTTCACTGAATTGGTAAAACCAAATAAATGAAATACTCTCCATTTATAGAATTTTTTAGTTGGGGCAAAAATATAATTTTAAAAATCTGATCGAGTGTACGGTTTGGATGAACAATTTTTGAATTGATCGGTCCAGATTAGAAGAAATTTTACGCGAAAGTAGTTCCAATTTCGCCCGGGCAATTCTTCATCAACTTAGCAATTAATGAGCAATTTGACCACATGGATTAAAATCAATTTGCCAACACATGTATGCAAACATTAAAAGCTGCTAGCACATACACGATTTTGTCCCAAAAAGAGTATTATGGTTTTGAAAAATAATCTGCCAGCTCATGCTTATACACGTTTTCTAAGTCCCAACACATTACTCACACACATGCATACGCATGCCTGCATGATTTTTAATATATATATATATATATATATATATACACGGTCCGGATCAAGAGCATACCCCTTATCCAACTCACCCGAGCTCACCCTCCTTTTAGCGACGGACCCGGCGACGGTTCGGTCATAAAACCGTCGTCTATACTTTTAGCGACGCTATATGTTGTCCGTCGCTAAAAGTATAGACGACGGTTGTATGACCGAACCATCGCCGGGTCCGTCGCTAAAGGGGGGTGAGCTCGGGTGAGTTAGATAAGGGGTAAGCTCTTGATCCTTGCTCTCTCTCTCTCTCTCTATATATATATATATATATATACACCACGGATCCAGTCCGGTCTCCCGGACTGGACTTAAAATACGGACCCCAAAATTTTTTTTTTTTTTTGCTTTTTTTTTTTTGAAACAACTAAAAAAAAAAAAAAAAATTTATGGAACTGAAATTTTTCCATAATAAAGTGTTTTGGGCGTGTTTTTAACACCTACCCCAACCAATGTATGTACAGTCTGCCCAGACTGTACAGACATATTTCGTTATAGGCATCCAAATCACGCCCAAAACACTGTATTATGGAAAAATTTCAGTTCCATAAATTTTTTTTTTTTTTTAGTTGTTTAAAAAAAAAAAAAAACAAAAAAAAAAAAAAAAAAAAAAAGGTCCGGATTTTATAAAATCCGGGAGTCCGGACCTGATCCGGACTCTATATATATATATATATATATATATATATATATATATATATATATATATATATATATATATATATACGGAAAGGATCAAGAGCATAATTCTTAAATAGCATAATGCCTTAAGTAGCATAATTTCATCAAAACGACGTCGTTTTCATGGGACGCGGTGGCATTTTTATAAATACGTGGTGACATGGTATTTACAAAAATGCCACCGCGTCCCATGAAAACGACGTCGTTTTGATGAAATTATGCTACTTAAGGCATTATGCTATTTAAGAATTATGCTCTTGATCCTTTCTGTATATATATATACATCCGTTTTATATATATACTAATATATACGGTATATTTAATATATATATATATAGTTCGGATCCAGTCCGGGATCCCGGACTCTATTAAAATTCGAATTTTTTTTTTTGCTTTTTTTTTTGAAACAACTAAAAAAAATATTATGGAATTGGAATTTTTATATAATACAGTGTTTTTGGCGTGATTTGGATGTCTATACCAAAAATATTTCTGTACAGTCTGGGCAGACTGTACATACATTAGTTGGTGTAGGTATTAAAAACACACCCAAAATACTGTATTATGGAAAAATTTTAGTTCCATAATTTTTTTTAGTTGTTCTACAAAAAAACAAATAGGGTCTGAATTTTGATCAGATCCGGGCCTGATCCGGGAGTCCGGACCTGATCATTTATATATATATATATATATATATATATATATATATATATATATATATATACAGAATGGATCCGGTCCGGACTCCCGGACAGGACCCAAAATCCGGACCCCAAAATTTTTTTTTTTTTTTTTTTTTTTTTGTAGAACAACTAAAAAAAAAAAAAAAAAAAAATTTATGGAACTGAAATTTTTCAATAATACAGTGTTTTGGGTGTGTTTTTAACACCCACACCAACCAATGTATGTACAGTCTGCCCAGACTGTACAGACATGTTTCGTTATAGGCATCCAAATCACACCCAAAACACTGTATTATTGAAAAATTTCAGTTCCATAAATTTTTTTTTTTTTTTTTTTAGTTGTTTCAAAAAAAAAAAAGCAAAAAAAAAAAATAAAAAAAAAATCCGGATTTTGTTAAAATCCGGACTCCCGGACCAGATCTCTTCCCTATATATATATATATATATATATATATAGTACACGATTATATATAATATTTATAATGTTAACATACTTATATTATATATATATATATATATATACACTTACTGTTATATATATGGTATTTTATAAATATATATATTAACAAGTTTGTATTCATGAAATAAAACATTTTTTGCCCAACATTGGTTTTGAAAAGAAATAGGATATTCTTTCCTTGAATTTTATATGAACCAATTTATTTAACACTCGACATTTAAATTATCAAGGTCAATAAAAATTAATTCAAGTAAAATGATAAAAATAATTAAATAATTACATATTTAATTAATTACAATATAATTGTTATCATCAAAATAAAAAATAAAATTATACCTATCAATCTCCCCCTTTTTGATGATGACAATATAAAAATATTTTTATCTCTTAAGAAGCTTCCCCTTAAACTATGAACATTTTAATTCCATTCTCATAGCAGTTTGTATCCAATCTCATAGCAGTTTGTATAGCAGTTATAACATAGCAAACATAATTCAAATAATTAAAAATATGAGTGAGTAGTAAACCAAAACCAAGGCAGTTGTTATGAAAACATAATTCAAAGGATGATAGCAAGAAGTAGGCTAAATTATAGGGCATGCACTCATTTAAAATACTTTTTATGACTTCCAAATCTAAGGGCAGCAGTTTTCGATCATCTCTCACATGTATAAAATTGTTTCTTAAGATTTTTCCCAAAAACTAACACTTAGCCGTGAGAGATTCTAAACCAATTTTACAGGGATAGTCAAATAAGAGAGCTGACACCATTTGATCAGTTACCACAGACAGATTATGCTTAAATAACATGCATTCTTCCACAAATATACTAGATGGATGAAGATAAGAGTTAATCCTAGGTAATTCTAGAGTGGAGAGATGTAGTTGAAGTGCATGTACAAGAAATAACTCATCAATTGTGTAGGTTTGACCTTGAATGTAAGTGGTGATGCTCTTTAATAAACCAGAAGAATCGGTAAAAAATTCCATATGAGAGTAAAACTCAGCTATCAGATTAGGATATATTGATTTATCATAGAAAGTAACTAGACATTCCCACTCAATGTTTTTAAATTTTTCGAACAAGTCTGGAAAACTATAAAAAGTAACAACATTCCCAGGACAAAGATTGTGTCTCATAGTTCTATACTTAGACTGGACAGAGACAGTAGTAAGGTGAGGGACAACATTAAAAAATTGTAACTCAAAATGCAAAGGAAGTGTTTTTCGTTTGGATGAAAACAGATTAGACATTATAAGTAAAGAGACAGAAAGATAGGGGAGAATATGTATGCACCATTTTTGAAAGAAGTAATATATATATATAGAGGGAGATAAGGTGATGATATGCTGCAGGCAAGATACACGCAATGTAGTCAAACAAGAGTAGCAATTAATAAACTGATGTAGTAGCAAGTAATATGACTATACTAAAAATAGTACTCCCTCCGTCCCAGGATAAAAGTCCTTATTACTATTTTGGGTTGTCCCATGTTAAATGTCCACTTTCTTTTAATAACCAAACTTTTACACATTTTTTCCTATTATGCTCGTAGCATTAAATATCTCATACTTTTCTTATTCTAATTCTCTCTCCATATTTAATGACATTATTATGGACAATTTTGTCATTTTATTCCTCTTCTTAATATGCGTGAAAAGTCCACCAGGACTTTTATCCTGGGACGGAGGGAGTAATAAGGAACAGAAATCATTCAAGTTAAACAGTAGAATAGATAAAACATTTTAAAAACTATTATTTAAGAAGGGAGAGAAAATAGTAACATAAGATAGCCACATGTCACATAGAGCACACAGAAAATAATAAGTTTAGCTTCATAAACATTTTTGTCTTGTCCATTTGATTAATGGGATTAGTTATTCCATGTTTTATAGGTGGAAGGCATTAGATTTTGCAGCTCTCAAGCGGAGCTCGGTGTCATTCTTCAATGTTGAGAAACCAGAAACAGTCGTTTCACGGTTGGCTAGGGCAAGCACAAGAGCTGCCAAGGTATATTTTTGGATCACAATGATAGTTTTACTTGTAATTGCAGGGGTTGTTTCTTTTTGGTTGGAAGAGTTTTTGAGTTTTAATATCAATTACTTATAATTGCAGGTGGGAAAAGGGTTGTGCAAGAGTGAAAAGGCTCAAAAATAAGCTCTACAACATTGGCTTGGAGCTGCAACTACTCATCTAATCCCTCCTTTTGCTTTTCTTTCTATTGCTCATTATTTTACACGGATCATTTACTATTTGCCTGCCATTATAGAAACATAAGCACAATTTTTTGCACTAGTTGATCACTAGGAGCTGATATAAATAGTCAAAAATACACCATATGTATTAATATGTAGAATAATTAAAGTTTAATTACAGAATCTTAAATATTTTATGGAATATCTGATTATCAGAAATGTAAGATTACTAATATAACAAACATGATTTATAAAGATGATCAACCACGTTATTAAATACTCTCTCCGTCCCTAATTATTTTACGTTTTAGAAGTGGACACAAGAATTAAGATAATGATTGGAAAATATTAAATATAGTACTCAATTGTCTATAATACCCTTAAATCTTTTGTTGTGATAAGGAGTTTTGTTGGGATTAGAAAAGAGGAAGAGTTTAAAGTATAAAAAAAAAATAGGCAGAATAATGTGGGGTAATTTTGGAAATATTGTCATTAATTCTCCTAGATTTGAACAAACGTTAAGGACAAATAAAAAACTCTAAAACGTCAAATAATTAGAGACGAAGAGAGTACTATTTAAAATGATCAAATTAAATAATGTAACAAACACACCCTTATTTTTTTTTAATTTAAAGATCGTGGTCAAAGATCGGAAAGGAACATTTAAATTAACATACAGTGTGAATGTCCAATAACACGGTTTCATAACAAACTAAACTTCTTTGAATGGGGAAAAATTGCACCAAATTTGGCCGACATCATAAAGCAGCTGCATTTCATCATTTATCATAAAGTGCCCCACATCGATTTTGTGACTCAACTAGGAGTAATACGCGGAGACCCAACAAGGTCAGCCCATTAATAGAGAGTTCCAATGAAAGAACGATTCGCCTCGGCAACAGGGAATTTCGACAGGGACCGGCCGGAAATTTATTTTTTGTATTTTTTATTGTTTTTGTTTTTGACTTCCAAATAATTAATGTAATTTATTAAAACTGAAATTTTTATAAAATACAGTGATTTATGTATTATTTGGATACATATAAAAAATAAGGTTGCATAAACTATATAACTCTATTTTTACATATATCCAAATGACACTTAAATTACTGCATTTTGTAAAAATTTCAGTTCTAATAAATCACATTAATTATTTGGTAGTCAAAAGTAAAATAAATAAATAAATAAATTTCGGTCGGTCGTTACCTCGGTCAGAACCCGTCGGTCGCTGTAGACTTATTGTTTTTAATTTGATGAATGTGTCGTGATGCAAACACATATCACTGGCATTGGCAGAGTGTTGAAGGACTGACACAGACTGTGATGTTGCTGACAGACATCAGCAGGCACAGGGCCGCACGAGAGTGGCTGACTGGTTAAAGAGGCAACCAAGCCATCACAGGGCGAATTTTTTGGAGAAAATTTGAGACCAGATTTTATCCTTATTTTGATATTTTCACATGATTCATTCTCATATGAAGATAATATCCATTGTATACTCATAAAAAAGAACCGTATAAAAATATCAAAAATACATATAATAATATCAGTTCCCTTTTTAAAATTATACTTATATATTATGCTCATCTATTATATCTCTATTAATAAAGCCTCCAACTTTTATTACAGTTATTTTGGTGATTTTGTGTCACACAACTCTCTTATTTTATCTCTTTTAATTTCATTTCTCCTATTTCATTTCTAATAATCTCTATTAGTTTTCTTACGCACACAGTTATTTTTTTCATTATTATTTTAGTTAGTCATGTATTGTGATAAATTTATGTCAAATTATAATTACAAAATTTATTAATACATGAAATTGATAAAAATTACAAGGGGCCTCACTTATTACATATTTTTTTTAAAAAGATTACCACTAATACTTATCTAAATAACTGACAGTAAATAAATTGAGGTAAACTTTCGGAAAATATATCATTTTCTTCTTATTTCAGTGTAAATTTTGACTGTAATTGACATTGATTCTAGGAATCATCAACTTTAATTTCTGTGATACGGTATTTCAATTCTGAAGAGTATTAATTTATAATTTTCATTCAAAAAAATATTGTAATTTTTTGTTGACTTATATTATTATTAATTTATAATTTTCATGTTAAGGCACACTTAAATGTATTTCAATTCTGAAGAGTATTATTTATCAGTAATATAAAAATATGCCTACCTGGATCCTATATATCAATTCTTAAATATGAAAATAACATCTAGAAAATATATGTCCTTTTTACATATTGATGAATAAAAACAATTTCAAAAATTAGATTCTAGTCAATAGTTTTATGCTAAATCTTAAAAGTTAAAAGTTAAGCACTCATAATTTCGTTATAATGTATATAATTTTAAAAATATAATGTACAATCCTCCTCACATCTCCATTATATATATAAATAAATTGATAATTATATGAGGCCCGAACAAAATAAGAGTGAACCGATTATAACGACGGTTTTTACCGTCGTTATAACATTAAAAAATCGACTTTCTATGCTATAAACGACGGAAAAAACGGTCGCTTTAGTCGGTTCGTTCTTAGTTCGCTCATTTTAGTTCGCAGAAGAAACGAATTAATTATATGAGTAATTATATATACAGTCATGTCATGTTTATAAATAACTTAAAGAGTTAAAATTTGATACATTGACAATATTAAAATCAACGCGATTGTAAAATTGATGCGGAATTTAACCCGCAAAATGTGGTAAATTTTGAATGGCCATCCATAGGTATAGTAGTAAATTTATTTTACTATTCCCTCAGTTTCATAATATATGACATTTTAGATAATTTATTTTTTTCAAAATATTAGTTGTTTTATATTATAATCTAGAAAAATTAGCCATTACAATCTTTTTAAAATTATCTCTTATGGGAAAATGTTACAGATGAGATGAGAGAGATAGTATGAAATAAGTAAGATAATTATGAGAATTTAAGGGTATTATCGATAATTGATATTATATTTAATGATATATAATTATTTTTTAAAATTCTTGTTCATAACTCTAAACAATAAGTCTTGAGGGACATTATATTACCGACCGGTCCAGTGATTTAAGTGTAATTTGGATACATATAAAAAATAGTGTTGTGTAGTCTGTGCAACACTATTTTTTATATGCATCCAAATTATACCTAAATAACTAAATTTTATAAAAATTTCAATTAAAATAAATACTATATATTTTTGCAGAGTGAAAGCAAAAAAAAAAAAATTGAACCAGTAATTAGACCGATCTGTAATATAATGTCCTTCTAGAAAGATTGAACTCTAAAATATCATATATTACGACAGAGTACTTCTAGGGGGACCGAGATTTTTTGACTGGGGTTTTCGATCGGGGTAGTGACCGGTCGGAATTTTTTTTTGCTTTTGACTATAAAATAATTAATGTGATTTATTGAAACTGAAATTTTTATAAAACACAATAATTTATGTGTCATTTAGATATATGTAAAAAAACAGGATTAAAAAAAATAATCCGACCGATCACTGTCCCGATCGAAAAACCCGATCCCCCTAGACTTTCTGATTACGACACGAATAAAAATTGGGTGGTGGTGGTGGGGGGGGGGCGTCCGGTATCTTAACGACCGGTACCGTCCGG